>OY776119.1:95497040-96697040 GCA_963675135.1 Galeopsis tetrahit
AGTTACTAGTGATACAGTTATTATTCATAATATATATTTGTCAGATTTGTCTTATTGATTTTATTATTTATAATAAATATATATTTTAAATAAATTTATTTTATTTTTAAATAAGAATATCTTTTTACTATTAAATAAATTAAAATTAATGTAATTACTTATATTATCAATAATCATTATACTATTATTTTATATTATTAAAAATAATATATTGTATATATTATTTATATTTTTGGAAATTATTAAATTATTTTTTATATTAATATATTTATAATTTAATATTATGTTAAAATTTAATGTATAATTATTTATATTTTTTTAATTTATTATATTTTTATTTTTGAGATTATATATTATATTAATATTTTTTAAACATAATATTTTTATTTTTAATTATTAAATAATAGTAATAATAATATTATTATTATTATTAGTTTTATTTATTTATTAAAAGTTTGATTCCTTACCTAAACCCATATAAAAATTCCGTACTTTTGATAATCACCATTTCATTAAGGAATGATCATTAAGGAATGATGATTCCATTCCACAAACTCTACCATTCACAAAATATTCATGGGTCATTCCACCATACCAATCATATCCTCACTATTTCATAACTGCTGCTCACAGAGTAGTAACTTTGTCTATATTGATCGTATAAGTTTATCATATTCGATTTTTTGGTCTAGCAACCAATTATTGGGATAATTCTAACTTGTCACTGAACAAAAAACATAAACATGATAAGATGATGTTTACAGATTTTTTTTTTTTCTTTCTTGCACAATGAAGTGTTAAGGCAATGGTGTTTGCAAATGAGCCAATAATAAAATTTGAGTCTAGTATGGCCTATTTTGAAATTCTAATAAATGGTGTAAAATCCCGTTTTTTAAGTAATTGAGATTCAATATTTAAAAAAAAAAAGTGATTCTAGAGTCCAAATTGAATTTGAACAACACCTAGCTTTGGGAAAAAAAAAATATATTTTCTTCGTTCCACTATAAACTTCTTATTTTTATTTTTTGCACAAAAATTAAATAATATAGTATTTGGCGATAAGGAAGAGGATGACAAGAGATTCTGGATCCATGATGCATTTAGTAAATACTCGGTACGATCAGGCTATCATCATATAAGGGACTAAGTGAGGAAATGAAGAGGCGAACAGACATTCCAACATGCTCGTCGGATGATGAGACTAAAAGAGGGTGGAAAGCCCTTTGGAGCACCTCTATTCCCCAAAGGTGAGAATTTTTGGGTGGAAGTTATTTTGGGAATTCGTATCGGGTGAGAAAAAATTGAAAACAATACGGCATATACAATCTGGCTAAGGAAAACAGACACCTATCGATGATGCAATTGCTCTTATTTGTGCGGAAATGCTCGGATCTTCTTTCATTCGATGAAGTTATTATGGTGGCATGGGGTATTTGGCGTAGCCGATGCACGGTTCTACATGAGAATCGACAAAGGAAAGGCACTATCCATGTTAAAGATGGAGAAAGAGCTTTAACTTATCTCCATACATATTAGAGGACTTTGACACGTGAGGTGTCTCAAGATTGTAGTGTTTCTAATCCGACAGGCCAAGAGAATATGGATACAAGTTTGACTAGAGGTGGATGGAGCCTTTAATTCGGATGATAGGAAGTTTGGAGTGGGGGGAATTATTTACAGAATCGATGGAGAAGTTTTAACCCGTTTCTCTTATCGAATTAATCCGCAATGGAGCCCCATGGGAGCAGGACTTAAAGCAATTGAGATAGGGTTAAACGAAGCTTTGAAACGTAGGTGTCAGAGGGTTGAGATCAAGACGGATTGTAAACAAGCTATAACAACGAGCATGGAGCATAAACAAGGATATAGACCAGAAAGCTCAATTGCAAGGAGGATAGTAAAACTTTCACATGAATTTGTAGTGTGCAAATTCACTTACATTTCAAAAGCAAGCAACAAAAGTGCACATCGACTGGTTCAGGAAGCGGTTCACTTTACCATTTCACACGATTGATATGGAGTAGTCTTTTCTTATACATAGGAGTCCTTTCTTTCGGATTCACAGTTACACTCCTTTGTATTGATAAAAAAAAAAAAAAGACAGAGATAAGTAGAAAAGAAAAAAAAACGAGAGATTAGAAATGAAAAAATGTAGAGATATATAGTCTTTTTTATCATTTAAAGAAATGTAAAACTTACGACAAAACGTTCAAAATAGTTAAGTGAAGAGTTGGGGGTATAATGCTTGTTTGAGAACAGGCTCTTAATAAAGTTTGCACACACTCTAATTTACAGGACCAATTTCAAAAGATGGAAACTGCATAAACCCAAAAAAATATATATATATTTACAGAAGACATATATATAAAAAAATTAAAATTTCAATTTCAATAAACATTGCCATGCTACATCTCAAGAAGAAAATATTAGACATAACTGATCCTGCTAGTAGCATGCAGCAGAAAACGATGTATCATCACAGTACATTCTCAAAAAAAAAAAAAAGACATGTTTTGACTATTGTGGAACTTCAGAAAAGCCCCCTATATCCTAACCGGTTGTACGTTGCCTGAAAATATATCTTGGAACAAGAGCTTTAAAGTAAAGACCCGAACGGTTTCCAATAACAAACATTATTGCGACATTGGTAATGGCTTGAAATGCCTAAACGCATCACGCATCAGCAGCTTTCTCCACAGGGGCAGCTTCTTGACTTCCATTTACTTTTGTGCGCTTTTTCTCGTAGTCCTTAACAGCTGCTTTTATGGCATCCTCTGCA
Organism: Galeopsis tetrahit; assembly: GCA_963675135.1. Classification (NCBI taxonomy): domain Eukaryota; kingdom Viridiplantae; phylum Streptophyta; class Magnoliopsida; order Lamiales; family Lamiaceae; genus Galeopsis; species Galeopsis tetrahit. Next base: position 95,499,820 of record OY776119.1, read on the forward strand.
AGCATACTGCAGTGTAGTTTCACAGGTGGAAGGGAGAGATGTTTTGCGATTTCCCTGCAATATGATTATGAATCGAGTAAAACAGGTGTTGGAAGGAGAAAGGTTGTTTTCAGCTTTTAACTGGACTGTCCCACTTTCAATGTAATTCTAATGGTGATTATGCTTTTAATTCTCTTAAAGTGAAGCTAGATTTAGGTTTTTTTTCATGGCTTCTAAGGGAAAAAGGATGAAAAGTTGGGAAAGGTTGAACACATAAATACAGAAAAACAAAATGATCAAACTAAGTTTGTAAAAGGAAAGATGGGCGAGTGACACAAGGCAGAATATTCCAATCATTTTTTATGCACCTTCGGAGCAGAATGAAGCAAGTTTCAATTTTTTTATTATTTAAGTGCATAACCAATTAACCAGCTTCCAACAATGGGTGCAATGCTTATGTTTTTTATTGAACGCTAAATACTGACATATTTAAAAGAAAATGGACTCAGAAACACATCAGCATACCACATTAGTCCACATAATAGAGAATGTATCACAAACTAAAAGCTATGTTGCTCGGACTCTTCAAAACTAGGAGTACTGGTGTCCTGAGGATTTGACCATGAGTGTGGGTGTAGGTGTGGGGATCCTTCGTTGGGAAATTTTAAATATAAACAATATATAAGTTTTTAAATGTAAATATATATATAGGCATATCCCCATGCCCGTATCCTAATTTTGGATCCTCGTTTGCCTTGTCCACGTATCTTAAATCCAGGAAACTTGAGAGTCGGACTTTTACATATGCACCCGTGTCAGACACTCATACTCAAGTCCAGGCAACATAGACTAAAAGTAATAAAACTATGGAATGGAGCCTTTAGACAAAGAAGCCCAACAATAATATAATCATGCATCAAATACTATGATAACAAAATGATGCATCAAACAGAACCAGCCAGCATGTTTGACTTACGTATTCTTGATTGTTAAGACCTCTTCCATTTGTCTACCTTTCACCCATTCTGTTGCTGAGACAGGAAATAAAAACATTGTTAGAAGTATGTCTCTAAATTTTGCCAATAGCAGAGAATATTCATACAAATAAGAATTGGAATCTCTTGGCGCAAAAAAATTACTCCCTTCCACTTGATTCAAAGAACAAGATCAAGTTTTGTAGCTCCAGTTATTACCTTTCATAGGATCAGATATATTTGAATATTGCTAATAATGAACCATACTTACAAAACTATTGTCTAATGAAGCATCACATGCGACTTGTGAGTTGTCCCCATCAAAGAAACTCGAGAGGAACACCAAGTACTTCGTATTTATGTTGCTATTAGCAGAAGGCACAAATATAATCCTCAAGTATAGATTCTAACACTAAAAATCCTCAAGAACAATCACATGATTTAGAAATTCCATCATTACAGCCTACTTTTGCTATAAAAATATATAAAAAGGGTAAACTTTAGGTATACTTCAACCACAGAAATTACAATCCCTGAATCCGCTTATTCAAAGGAAAAACCTTCCATAAAATCCAGAAAGCAATCAAAAAGTCAACCGTACATATCCCAAATATTGCGATTCTAGGTCACGAAGTTTTTTTTTTTTTTTTTTGTTAGCGTAAATTATATTCAACCAGAAACAAATTCTCCTAAAATCAACTCCAAATTCTCAATTAACCAATTATATAAGACATCCTAACAAAAATCCTAAATTCAGGAACATACCGACGGAGGAGGAGGCGATGGCGGAACCACAACCGAAAGTCTTGAAACAAGCATCGACGATTTTACCGCTCTCCTCATCAACCCTAATCTGCAATTTCATGACGTCGCCACAAGCCGGTGCACCAACAAGACCTGTTCCAACATTGGGATCGTTCTTGTCGAATGCGCCGACGTTCCTGGGGTTGTTGTAGTGGTCCACCACTCTCTCGTGGTACATCCGCTGGAAGCCACCACCGGCGACGGCCGCAGAGGACCGTAGCTGTCGTCCCAAATTCGTATTCGCTATTTGCCTCAACATATTTGATTGATTTTGGGAAGTATTTCGATTGAAAAAGAAATAGAAATATTTTTCAAGCTTATCGAAATTGTGAGTGTGGCGGTGATAGGTCACGTGGTTGCAGAAGAATGTGATTGGCTAATAAATGTTGACCTATATTTTGATATAAATACTCTCTTAATTTATTTATTTTTCTAACAATTCTCTCTCAATTTATTAAAAAAATTAACTTCACTTTTTTTTTTCAATTTCTCTATGTGACTCTCTGAGGAGGAGGGTGACCGTGTGTATTCAAGTGAGATTCTGTTGGATTTTTTTTAACTTTAAAAAGTCAGTAGATTTAGAAAATCCATAGACTAGGGCTGAGCAAAAACCGAACCAAACCGAACCGAAATATGAATTCGGTTCGGTTTTTCGGTTTTCGGTTTCGGTTTCGATTAGCATTTTTTATACATTTCGGTATTCGGTTCGGTTTCGGTTTTATTAAGTAATAATTCGGTTAACCGAAAACCGAACCGAAATGGGCCCATATAAATACCTAGCCCTAATTTCCTAAATCCTAAGCCCTAATTCAGTAATTCCATTTTGGGTTTTGTGGCATTCTGCCTCTCCGCGCGGTGCACCCACAACATTCTGTCCAGCCGCTCCAGGCCTCCAGCGGCGTCTCCCTCCATCTAGCTCCTCACTCTCTCACGGTCTCACCCACCGTCCGGCACACTCGGCGAACTCACACTCTGCGACTCACGCCCGGCACACTCGGCGAACGACGACCAAAGCACACAGGCACAGGCGGCGACCGACGACGTTCTCGGCGACACACAGGCACAACGTTCTTGGCGTTCTCGGCGAATCGACGCATTCTCGGCGACGGCGTTCTGCATTCTCGGCGACACACAGGCACAGGCGGCGAATCTGCATTGTTAGGTGTTTTTTCGGTTTTAATTTCGGTTTTCGGTTTAGGACCGAAACCGAACCGAATAATTCGGTTCGGTTATTTTCGGTTTTACCCTTCTTTGGTTCGGTTTCGGTTAATTACAATAGAATTCGGTTCGGTTTCGGTTTTTCATTTTCGGTTCGGTTCGGTTCGGTTGCCATGCTCACCCCTACCATAGACTCTATGCAGAGTTTGACTGACTTTTTTATTGATTTATATGGATTTTTATAGATTTGACAGGATTCTAAAATACACATTTTTTTATTGATTTACATAGATTTTCATAAACTACGCCCCTAAAACCTAGTTCAAAAAAAAATTATTATTTATCATTATTATTCTCATCTTCATTTTCATCACACTTATATCTCGACCTCATTTTTCACATAGCAATACTAGTTCTCAATACATTAGCTTAAGTTCTTTTGTTGTAGTTGTCTTTGAGAAAGCAATTCCAAATGTCTTGTGGTGAATCTTGATCTTCTTTATATTCGACTGGAAATTCATCACCTTCTTTCCGAAGAAAGTTATGTAATCCAGCGAACTTGTGAATTGCAATTTGAAAATACCAAAAATTCGATTGAATAATTGCATTTCTGGGGTAACGACCTTAACCACCAAAATCTTTTAGATGATATTGAACACCACGTAATGGGGAATTGACGTCGATTAGATATTATTGACGGTGTCCCATATATTATAATTTTTACAGAAAGAACATAATTTTAAAATATAGAATGTAATTTTTTTCACGATAATAATGGTGGTGGTGAAAAATCTGTGATGCTTATCAAAGAACATAGTTAACACAGTATTGAAATCTCTACTTTTTTTAGAGAGATTTTGATTAGTGAAATTTATTTATATTTTTGAAAGAGAATCCAACGAACCGGATTGAATACCCAGATTTTAAAAGTCCAAAAAAATACAACAGAATCTCAATTGAATACACCCCTAAATTTCTTTTTTGTTGAACTAATTTTCTAGCCACAAGTTCCGTGAGAGCTTCTCTCTAAAATTTCTCCCCCAATTCTGCTCCCCAAAACCTGCGTACAACAAAATCACAGCATAACTAATTTGTCGCCCACCTTCTGCACAGAAGTTAGTCGTTGCGCTGCCGCGCCGCTTGCAACACCGCCGCTCGCCGCCGCACCGCTTGCAGCACCGCCGCTCAACGCACCGCTTGCAGAGTCTCCGCCTGCCGCGCCGCCTGTAGCGCCGCCGCACCCTTTTTTTTATTAGGGCGAAGGGGTCTTTTTCAGGGTTTTAGTTGGGATCAATGGGTGAATCTCCCCGTCGGAGCCACGGTGACCGGTGAGTCATCCGTTTGATCCCATTTTATTTTCGTTTTTTTCTTTTTGCATGTTACTTTAGTCTGTTTCTTAGTTTAGATCTGGTGTTTTTTAGGTTCATTTTTTAATTTCTTCTTCCTATGCCGTTTTTTTCTGCTTTTGGTATTTTCCCTTTCCCCGCTGGTTTGGTTTCTTCCCTGTTATGATGGGTTTTCTTCCCGTTTTCGGGTTTTCCCATGGTGGCACTTTGTTGTGCTTGTTGGAGCTGGTAGGCCTTGGATCCGTTCTTATGTGGTTTGGGAGGTTTGTAGCACAGACGTTGCTATCTTCTTAGATCGCGGAGTTTCAAGGTATGCTGGTTGATCGTTGATCCTTCCACCCTCTCACGATTGAGTCTGGAATATGTGATCTTTTGGTAGAATTTTCTGTTTAGATAGGTGAGGGCAAGTGAAACGTAACTTATTTCCTATCTGTAATTCTACTGCCCTAAAAAAAAAAAAAAAAACTAATTTTCTAGCCAATTTTCATATCTTTATCATTTACTATTTCTTTTTTTTTCCTTTCAATTTTATCTATCATTACGGTGTCTCTTTCTTTAAAAAAAATTCACTATAAAAATGTAAATGCGTTATGAGAGACTTATGGAGTATTGTTGTCACTATGCGATTGTTGAACACATGAAATAACTGCACACTACAATAGGGATAAAGTATCATCGTTAGAGATGTTTATTCGGGCTGGCCCGTTTAACCCTGAAAAATATAGGGTTAGGGTTCCTGAATTATAGGCCCGTTTAAAATCGAGCTTTTTTTACCCGGACCGGTTAGCCCGTGGGCTAATCCGGGCCAGCCCGCTAGCCCGAGTTGTTACCTTTTTTTTCTTTTTTTTTAATAAATAACCTAAGAACAAATTTTGAGTCATTTGATCAATAACCATAATTATAAGCAAATAAGAAGTTATTACCATCCATTAGTCATTATTACTATTTTTTATTAGATTATGATATTTGTTTAGTTTTATTTGGTCATATTAAGGACCAATGAGTTGTAGAATTGTGTTTAAATTATACTTTTTTTTCTCATTTACTGATCATTAACTAATTATGTATTTTTCTATTTTATTTGCTTGTTGGACGTGCCAATTGAGACCTTTAATTTTAAAAGAAAAAAAATTATTGTAGCCCGTTAGTGGCCCGTTTAGCCTGTGGCCCGCTAGGGTTAGGGTTAGGTCCCAACAATTGTAGGCCCGTTAAATATGAATCGGTTAAGGCCCTAACCCGTTTAGCCCGTAGCCTGTAGGGCTGGCCCTATAGGGCTAGGGTCAGCCCGATAGACATCTCTAATCATCGTCTCGTAACATGGGCGGACACAATAGAAGTTCTTCCCATCATCATAGACAGCCCCTCGGACCCCCTCTAGTCCTAGTAAGCAAGCTCATTCTCAAACCTCTCTAACGACGACATGGATGAGTCCTCGGACAACACTCAAGAGTTGGTGATTGCTGCATTGTTGAAGCCGCCCGTTAACAATGATCTTGATCTTGCGGTTACGACCCGCTCTACGATGACACTCGGAGGCTCCAGTTTGTCTAGAGTGGGTGTATCAAAACGACAACAACCGAAAAACGTTACCAATGAGTTGGAGGCGATCGCCTCTGAGACCTTCACTATTGATCCATCAGCAGAGTGTGCACATGAGTTGGACTTTGTCGCCTCGTATGCTGGACGATGGGACGATGTTTTTGATCCCCATGAGTCCTCTTTCTCTGTTTCAATCATTTTGAGTTTTGTTAGCTTTTACAAATTTTTATCTTGATTATTTTAGAGGGGTGTACCTTTTTCTCTTCGTCCGAATTTTATTTCTAAAAAGAATTTTTTCGAGAAAGGATTTAATGGCACCCCAATCTATAATTCAACTTGTGAAATTCAATGTCTTTCTATTTCTTTTAATATGAGCCATTTATTAATTGTCTTTTATCCTACGTGACACTATAAAATTGCATAATTTCAAATTATACATTTTAAATTCCCCTTTTCAGTAATTATTTGACGGCTTCTTTCATTTCTCTTTTAGATAATATTTTATATATTTGTCAAATTCTCTCATATTTAAATTATTTTCTTCATTTGCATATTGATTTTTTTTTTTCGAACTCAATTTGTATATTAAACTTAAAAAATATTTGGACATTAAAAATATGGAAATAATACTTTAAATTGAAGTATGATATTATTATTTTTTACAATCTCGTATAATGCGTGTAAAGTAATGAGAGGGGTGGGGCGGCATCTGAGTAGGCAACCATTTTTCAAATGATAGAGAAATGAGGAAGGGGAGAAAGGAGAAATTGAAAATTAGAATTTTTGTACGGATGTAAGACCATGTTTATCCATGCCGGGATTATCAAATATAAAATCAATTTCTCACTCTTCCACCTACACATTTTACACCACAAATCAAACTCATCATTTTCACACTTTATTCATAACCACGACCACAATCAACATTTAATAAATTATTTCTTTTATAATATAATAATTATATCTATTATTAATTTTTATAATATTTTCACATTATTTAGAAAATATATACAGTTATTTAATATTAAAAAATTCATAACTATAATAAAAAATTATCATACACTTAAAAATAATTACAACATTCAATAATAAAATTAAAATTACAAAAATTGAAATACAACTGAAAATAAATAAATCGAACTACAAATAAATGCATAATTACAACAAAGCAAAAAATGCAAATTACATATTTAATTATCAGTGCCGAATTTTTACCATATATGCTCAATCAAGTCGTTCTTAAGAGCGGCATGGGCTTCTCTATTACAAAGTTGTTCCCTACTAGTGATATAGGAGGATAAACTTGCAATGTGTTCAATAGAGTACTGAAATGTCTGATCATTATTTGCAGGGCAATCCACTAAAAATTCTGGATCTTAATAATTTTGGTATGTGTCACGTTCATCCTCCACTATCATATTGTGCATGATGATACAAGCCATCATTATTTTTCCCATGAAAATTTTTTCCCATACAAGACATGGGCATTTAAGAAATGCGAAACGAGCTTGTAGAACTCTAAATGCTCATAATTGGTTCAAATTCGGAGAAAATTGAGAATTTTGATAATATTGAGAAAATTGGAATTATCAACATTAAAAAACGATTGAAAATTTTGTGAACTTGACTGTTTTTGGAAGTCGTGATGATAATTGGGATCATTTGGATCCATGTTAAAAGAAAAAAAAAAATTAACACAATTTAGAAGAGAAAAAAAATTAGAAGAAGAGAAAAGGGAGTGTATGAAATTGTGATCCAAAATATATCAAGATTGGTCTCTATTTATAGAGAATTTAATTTTATGAATTTTGGTTTTTTTTTTTAAGTAGTTAAGTGAAAATCGAAAATTATCTAAATAAAATATAACCAACGAATAAAAATTGGACACGTGGCATACTTATATTTTTTTGAGATAAAAAAATACCCCACAATATTTTGGTTGTTGTTGATTGTTGTAGAGGAAATATTTTTTTTTAGTCCTGTAAGTTTGAGTGATTCCAAAATAAGTCCTTTAAATTTTTAACTTTACAAAATACATCTTATATCCTACAAAGCTATTAATTTTAGTCCTTTTTAAAATTTATTTTAGTTTTTAAGTTTAAACTTCAATTTTAATCATTTAAATATAATAAAATCTGAAAACTTTAATAAAATTTGAAAAAAAATACTGATTTTAATGTATATTTATTTTAAAACATCATTAAAATATTTTTTAAAATTAAATAAAAACATTATTAAAATACTAATTATACTCAAATTCTATCAAACCATTTTTCTCTAATTAATTAAAAATATAAAAATTCAAAAATAAAAATAAAAATATATACTAAAATTTAGAAAATTGAAAGAAAATTATAAATACGTTAAAAAAAAAAGGACAACTCAATGCCTCCCGTGCCCCAAATACCTCAGCATCAAATGAAATTTGGTGATTCTGTATAATTTTTTCTACAGTTAAGAGATCCTCTCCTGTTTCGTTTTAATTGTTGCTTTTGAACTATAAGAAACATATATTTTGAACAAATTTTTTACCCTTCATTATTATTTTTCAATTTTTTGAATATAGATTTCTCTTAAAAACTAGCATTCTAATTATCATTGAGGAGAAGAAATTTTCCAAATAAAGAGATATTATAAGAATAGACATTGACACAAAAATTTACATTATATAATTTACATTTGGGAAATATGACAGAGGTAGTTGAAGTTGTCCCTTTTTTTTAATATATTTATAATTTTCTTTCAATTTTTTAAATTTTAGTATATATTTTTATTTTCAAATTTTTATATTTTTAATTAATTAGAGGAAAATGGCCAGGTAGAATTTGAGCATAATTCAAATTTTAATGATATTTTTATTTAATTTTAAAAAATATTTTAATGATGTTTTAAAAAAAATATACATTAAAATCAGTATTTTTTTTCAAATTTTATTAAAGTTTTCAAATTTTATTATATTTAAATGATTAAAATTGGAGTTTAAACTTAAAGGACTAAAATAAATTTTAAAAAAGACTAAAATTAATAGCTTGTAAGATATATGATGTATTTTGTAAAGTTAAAAACTTAAAGAATTTATTTTGGAATCACTCAAACTTATAGGACTAAAAAAAATAAGAAAATTCTAGGAAGAAAATTGTAGTTTGGACAATTTGTGAGAGTAGCTAATAAGCGAGTATATCAAACAACCACAGAGGTGCAAATAACCGTACCCTCATCAAATTAGTCCAGGCCCAAAAACGTGGCCCAAAAACCTGATCCTACGGCCTCCACTTTGCTTGGCCCAGGCCCAAAAAACCCTAATTGAAAATGGGTCCATTCGTATGAAATCAATTGCAACACCGACAACCGACGCCTCTATCGAGCTTCTGATAATCGTCGCCGCCGCGTCACCTCCGTCAACGAGAGGCTCCTTTCATCGCATAGTCGTCTTCACTGTTTAATAGGTAAATATTATAATCTCTCAGTAGTTTGTGTTTTTTCGTCACCGTGTGTTTCATGTCACCCCAACCCCTGACCTCACGCCATAGGTGTGTAATTATCGAATCTTTTCTGAATATTCATAAGTTACTCAGTTAGTGTTAAATTGGAAATTTTATAACCGGTTTGGGTTTAGCTCTTTTCGGTTCTGCTGGATTTGAAGCAGAGTTAGTGTGAATTTGTAGTCTGTTATTGTTTTTTTTATTCACTTCAAATTTGGCTAAACCAACTTTACAATTTATTGTTAGTGTAATGATGAAAGAATTCGTGAGCTTAGTTCTTTGGTGTTATACAAATCCTGGAACAGACGCATTGAACTTGAATTTTTTAATTTAGCATTTGTTTTCTTATGTCCAACTCCTTTTATTCAGCTAGGCATGGATGAAGAACAGGCCGCGCATAATGTGAATGGGACTAATGAGAAGAAAATTGAGAGGAAGTCTAAGAAGGACAAAAAGAATAAAGAAAGTACCAGGGAACAAGAAGCACCAAACTCTGAGAAAGAAGATATTGCTGACTTGAAGAATGATCATAAAAAACGCCGAGATAAGAAGAAAAATAAGGGGGAAAAAGATGCTGTGACTGACAACAAGAAGGGTTCCAGAGAAGGCGAATCAACAGATGTTAATGGTGAAAACGGCAGTGAATCCACATTGGCTAGTGCTGAAAGGAGGAGGAAGAAAAGAGAAAAGAATAAGAATGAGAAGCTTGAGAATACCAATACTGAAGAAGTAGAGGAGAAAGAGAGTAACATAATGTTGGAAGGAGAAAGTGTTTCAAGAAAGAAGAGTGGTAAAGAAGCTAACAAAGAGAGGAAGAAAAAAAAACTGAAAACTGACCATGAAGATGGTAAAGTTCAGGTGGACGAGAATGGTGGAGAAGTGACTGGAGCAGACAGTGAGAATTGCAAAGTTGATGCCACAAAGATGGTTGAAAAGAAGAAAAAGAAAAAAGACAGGAATGGTGACAATGGCAGTGAATCCGCATTGGATAGTGCTGAAAGGAGGAGGAAGAAAAGAGAAAAGAATGAGAAGCTTGATAATACCAATACTGAAAAAGTAGAGGAGAATGAGAGTAAATTAATGTTGGAAGGAGAAAGTGTTTCAAGAAAGAAGAGTGGTAAAGAAGCTAACAAAGAGATGAAGAGACAAAAACTGAAAACTGACCATGAAGATGGTAAAATTCAGATGGGCGAGAAGGGTGGAGAAGTGCGTGGAACACATAGTGAGAATAGCAAAGCTGATGCCACAGAGGTGGTTGAAAGGAAGAAAAAGAAAAAAGACAAGAAAAAGGGCACTGGAGATGATGCTATTCGGCCACAGGATACTTATAGTGAATCTAAGCGTGATGAGGGGGATGTTCAGTCAACTAAGGATGATAGACAGGCCACTAAGGAGCCTGAAAGGAAGAAAGAGAAGATTAAAAGGAAAGAAAATTACAAAGATGATTCATCTGCTGCCCAGCAAGATTTTGTTGGTAATCGAAGCAATGATCTTGACAACATAAGTGAAATAGAAAATGCCAATAAAAAGAAGAAGAGAAAAGTAGAAAAGGGCTCTGATGACAGACAAGATAATGAAGTTGAACATGCCAATAAAAAGAAGAAGAGAAAAGTAGAAAAAGGCTCTGATGACAGACAAGATAATGAAGTTGCACATGCAAATAATGGAAAAAAAAGAAAGACCATGTTAGTGGAAGATAGTCCAAGTGATGCTACGCCTAATGCAAGGAACAAGAAAGTGAGTTTTTCTGGCGAGGATGAGGTTTTTACTCTGCCTGATTGTTCAACCGGGGAGGAGAATGTTGAGGAGGATAATCTAGTAATAGGTAAGCGGTTTACGAAAGCAGAAAATGAGATTGTGAAACAGGCTGTTCTAAATTACATAGAGGAACATGAATTGGGTGATGAAGGTTTGGACATGCTTTTGAACTGTAGTAAGCACCCCAAACTGAAAGGCTGTTGGAAAGAAATAGCATTGGCTATACCGTACAGACCATATCTTGCTATCTATAACCGTGCTCGGATTATATTTATGAGGTCTGAGAGTCGAAAATGGACTCAAGAAGAGAAAGATGCAATTTTGGAGTACCAGAAAGAGCATGGTAACAAATGGAAGGCATTGGCAGATGAACTTGGGAAACATACATGGCACGTGAAGGATACTTACCGTAGAATAAAATTGCCTAACATTAAGAAAGGACACTGGTCACAAACAGAGTATCAGAAGCTATTTGATTTGGTGAATACTGATTTGCAGTTGAAAGTTACCGAGGAGAAGAAATCGAAGCATGGAATGCTGCGAGATAATATATCTTGGTCAGCTATTAGTGACGAGCTGTCAACTAGAAATCAGGCAAATTGCTGTTTTAAGTGGTATACACAGCTAACGTCACCCATGGTAGCAGATGGTGTATGGACTGACGCAGATGACTATCGCCTGCTTAGTGCACTCTATAGCCTAGATGCTACTTGTATGGAAGATGTGGATTGGGATGATCTTGTTGAGAACAGATCTGGAGATCTATGTAGGAAACGTTGGAATCAAATGGTTTTACATATAGGCCATTATGGAAGGAAATCTTTTGCTGAACGAGTTGAAGTATTGGCCCAAAGGTATTGCCCGAATGTTCTTGAAGCAAGAGAGATTTGGGATAATAAACCGCGGGTTCCTTGATCCTGCCCATTTTGTAGCTATGAAGTCTCAAGCTTGATATCTCGGCAAAGCAAACTGTTTCTGAAGGTTTTGCCTCTTTAGATTACTGATTGCTGCACTTTATTTGTTGTATTCGATTTCTTTGGTTTCTTTGTACTGTTTTTGGCCTCTTTATGTTTCAAATCTAAAAGATCATATTCACTAATGTGCGAATTTGTAGGTTTTTCGAACAGAAATGCCCTAGCTTTTTTGTCTCACATGTATGCTCCGTGTATGATATCTAATACTCCGTATTGTCTTTGCCTTGCAAAATATTACAAATGCTTTAGGTATTTGTCCTTCACGTGTGAGCCACGTGTGATGACTAAGATCATGTCTTTGCTTTGCACAAACTTTAGAGTATGATTCTTATCCTTTTTGCCATACAGTTCAATTTCTGTAATTTGGTGAAGTATGATTTTATCTTTGTAATTTGAAAATTAAAAAATTCTTATGCACATCAGTGTTTTCACATCTGCTGCCAGTAATTTATATAATACCGCTCACTCTTCACTAGCTTATGTTTAAACACTGGTAATATATAATCATAGAATTAGCTTTACTAATGACTCAATTCTAAATCCTTAATCAATTTGAGCATTAATAATCACTGTAAATTGCAGTAAGTAAAATTAATGCATCACAATGTTTGAGAGATGATCTAAGAAACATAATAAGTGTTACAGTTACAAAATTCAATTACTTGATTTGTATTAATATGCTTCTTTTGCAATTATATTTACTAAGAATTTAATAAACGAAACTAAGATCATATAACTATTCAAACAAATTAATTATTTCATTGAAGATGAAAACTTAGATTTCATTGCACATCTTAAGGAAGGCTGTGTGATTTAATTGTTACATATTTTTACTGGACAAATAATGTTACACGATAGATTTCAATCTGGATCTTTTACGCATTGGTCGCTTATTCATTTTGATGAGTGTTATGGTATGAAATATTATTGTGCACCACAATAAAAAATATAATTTTGAAATACAATACAAAATAGAACATCTCACACTTAGGCTGCATTTGGATGGAGGGATTTGATCTATGGATTTTAAATCCACAATCCAAATTCACTCCACTTGTTTGGATTAAAAAGTAAATGAATGGATTTCAAATACTTAGCATCTCTTTTTAATTAAAATTGAGAGGTTGTTAAATCCTCACTAAAACCATGTATTTCTAAATACATTCATTTGAAATGCCTCATAAATCAAATCCCCTCATCCAAACACAACCTTAGGGTTTTTGCTAACGTTATCCCTATATATGTAATATTGAAAATTTGGAACTATATTGTTATTTTTTTAATATTTTGTGGAAAAAATTAGGAAAAACATAATGCAATTTGTTTTTTTTTTCTGTTGACTAGTATATAACATAAATGCTAAGTAATACTGTATATTGTATTTCTAATAAATCAGTTTCTCAAATTCTTCTTGTGAAAAACAAATTGGAAGCTAATATGAAGGTGGACCCTATTTCTTTTAAAAAAAGGTTGTATAAACAGTCTCCTAGTTGTTACTTGCATTGCTCAGTTCTGGTAAAGATTTTCATTAGATTTACTATACTATCTGCTCATGGAAAATGAAATAAAGCAAAGTGTTTAAAGTTTGGATTTTTTTTTATCTTTCTTATTTTTGCCTGATGTGATAAGTTGGAATATGATCAAACAATCACTATCAATAACTTTAAGGGGTTACTATACCGATTTTGAAAATTAGTGATTGGTGGTGGTCTAGGCAAACACTCCCCCAATATCGAAATATATTTTGTAATTAAAAATTATAATAATAGCTCTTTGCTATTTCAGCCGTTAGATCTACCCAGAAATCGACGGTGTAAAACAATGCTTAATGCATTGAATGCCTTTAACTCGCATAATAAATACAACCTTAACTGATGTGTGAGATGCATACTTTTACCATAGCAAACTCAAATCTTTCTTTTTTATTGCTTCTCCATGTTCCCAACTCCTCCCATGGACTCCTATCCAAACTCTAGAAATGAACCCCCTTTTCCTCCACTAACTGGCCTGTTGTCCAACATTAACTTGAAACTCGAAATGTTAGACGATGAGTTTTGCATCAATAACCTCTCATCATCAAAAGGTTACTTTCATCTTGATCAGTTACCCTTGGCATCTTCATCATTCAATATGGGTACTGGGATTCAAAACAATATATTTAATCCCTTTTCCCATAGCTCTTCGATAGATCTTGGTTTGTACGAGATTGAGCCTGATGAGGAAAATTGCAGCATGAGTGCAGCCATGCAGGAATTCCGGGGTGGTGAATTCTTCAACTTTCCGCAAAGGAAAGATTCTTTAACGGAATCTGAAACAGCTTTAAATTACCATGATTCTACAGCTTTATGCATTATTGTTCCTGATGAGACCTCTTGTGTGACTGCTGATAATCTTGGCTGCCTTGAGGAAATGGGCAGTAAGAGAAACAAGAAAGGTGAATCTTTGTCAACTAAAAAGTGTGGTAGAGGCAGAAAGAAATCCAAATCAGCAAAGGGGCAGTGGACTGCTGAAGAGGACCGGTGAGTAATGAAATAAATTTTTGATATTTTTGTTATTCGTCTGAGGTTTCAACTGTGTGTATATAATATTTAGACTCTTGATCCATCTGGTGGAGCAATATGGCGTGAGAAAATGGTCTAATATCGCACAAATGCTGAAGGGGAGGATAGGCAAGCAGTGCAGAGAGAGATGGCATAATCACCTGAGGCCAGATATTAAGGTTGGTCTTGATTTCTCCACACTCCTTTGTTGTCTGTTTTTATTGTATTCCATAAGTGTTGTATCAGGTACCAAAGGAAAGTTGATATAAATGTGTGGAACAACATTTTTTTTTTTGTGTTAGAATGATTTTTTTTCTGTGGTCTCTCTTAAACCTTTGATATGGAATACAGAAATTCCTTTGATCAACTTTATCCCTGGTGTAACAAGAAACGAGAATTTCGCATGGTTTAGCATCTTTTTTAGTCATTTTTGGTCGGTCGATTTTATTTTATTACTCAGCATTGCCAATTGATAATTTGCCCTTTCTCTCCTTGTATTTGCTCTTTTTCGAGGTTTCGCCTAAAGAATCCATTGAATTGCTCTGTTTAAAAAAAAAATCGCTCAATCTAGTGAAGGAATCTTTTATAATTCATCATATTTATTATTGGTTTATAAAAATTTCAATTAATAATGAATTTTGATACTGGACTCCTTTTTTTGGAACAAAATTAGATTTAGAAACATGACTCTTTTTGTTGAATGGATGGAGTGTTAATTTTTGCTCCCTTTCTCTCTCGCTCTCGAGATCTGAAAGTCCAATCCTTTATTAGTCATCAATGTACTTATTTCTCTTCATTTATTATTGTTTTATCTTATGCAGTTACATTTGATTGTTAATATAGAATTTTCCATTAATAATATATTTTGAAATCGAACTCCCATTTTTGGAACAAAAATAGATGTGGAAACATGATTTATTTATTTTTTGGAATGGAGTATTCAGTTTCTGCTCTCTCTCTCTCTCTCTCTCTCTCTCTCTATATTTTCCATGCAGAAGGATGTATGGACTGAGGAGGAAGATAGAATTCTGATTGGGGCTCATGCTCAAGTCGGAAACAAATGGGCAGAAATCGCTAAAAGTCTACCTGGAAGAACTGAGAATACCATCAAGAACCATTGGAACGCGACGAAAAGGAGGCAATTCACAAAACGAAAATGTAGAACCAAATGGCCTAAGCCTAGTTCCGTCCTCCAGAACTACATCAAGAGCCTTAACTTCAAGAAAGAGGGCAGTAGTAGCACATCAAAGGATATCCAACCTCCGACAACTACTGATTCTGGAATCATCGGTAATTTTTCAATTAATGCACAAGAGAAAATTGAAATCGAGTTTAGCCCAGGTGAATACGCGGTGCCAGACTATAACTTTGACGAGGTCCCAGATTTCACATTGGATGATGATAATCTATTCGAAGGGAACAACATGGATTCGTTCTTGGATGATATACAGATGGGCCCAACATCTGAAATTGAAGAACCGTGTTTTGATGTCGATTTGTCATTTGATATGCCTCCATTGATGCAATGTGAAGCTAAGCCGGAGTTTGGTTTCTTCGATGGGAATGCCTAAAGGTGGTTAATTTGAAAGCCCAAATAATAATACTTCTTAGGAGAAATAATACCTCTTGAAAACGAAATCCATGGGAGGATATAGTAATACAAGTTGGTTTTCATGTGAATTTGTCTCTGACCCTTTGAATAAATATTGTGTAAGCCTTATATAGGTAATGGTCTCGTAGATGCTACTACACCGAGAGTTAATGTGCATATCATAAGCACTTATTTTCAGGTGATTTATATTTAATGGTGGATGTAATTTCTATTTTATTTTCTATTATTGATGTATAACAAGTTCTCTCCATCATGAACTATGATTTGATTTATTTCCTATTTCATGTGGAAAATAAGGAGATTACCCAACAAACTTATGTCTTATTTAACAAATAGGTTTTCACTAAAGCCTTTTTTTACAGCCTATTGCTGATTTGCCACTAGTTGAATCGAGGAATGTGGGTGTCATTACTTACACTCCATGAAATTCTATATACATCCCATAAATAAATAGCAATGAAATTGGGCTAATTTTTCCATCTCACTTGTTTAATATTCTCAAGCATATAGAAACATAATAAAAAAAATTCAAGTCAATAAAATATTTTGAGTATGTACAAGGTTTTGTTAGCCACAACCGTGCAACCGTACACTATCATTCTGGGATATTTTCAAAGATTGTTTGGCGCCAACACTTGAGATTTTTTTGTGCAAGCTTTGAGGTTGATTTTGCATTATATATGTTACGGCCAAACAATGCAGACATTTTTTGTATCAGCATTGTTCGGCTAGAATTGACCGAACAATGTAACATGCACCCTGTTCGGCTAGCTAGTAACTTCAGCTGGTTCTGAGTCGAACATAACACGCACAAATGAGTTTATTTCTTTGAAATAGAAGAAATGGTATAAAGGGAGGGGAGGGAAGACTCGTTTTCCTAATTTTGACTGAGGGGGATAGAATAGTCCAATAATGGGGGTATGTATACTAACTTAGGTTAATGCTTTAATTTAATTTTAATGGGAGGTGCATAACACAATTGGAGTGTGTATAGAGTTTTATGAACAACTTGTTAACTAATACTGTTCTTCTCCATCCTCTAAGAAGTCAATTTCGTGTATATAGATTTTGTTGTGATCTTAGAGCCTAATCAATGCAAAGCAATTCACAAAGAGAGATCAAACAAAAATTATATGTTGTTCAACAAAAAAGTAAACTAGTATCAAATTTGAACCTAAAATGGAAATAAGAAACAAAGAATTTTAAGTGGTTCGATCGAAAGATATACATCACGGAGAGGCTATCATTTTATTGATCTTCAGTTCACCAAGGCAACAAAAGAAATCATACAAGAGATTCCATCAAGAACACCTCTCACAGTCTCAATTTCTAGAAAATTATGACTTTTTAATGAACTTTGATGTAGTAGTGTAGTCAGCTCCTTGAGAGTTTCATCTACGTTTTTTCTGGCTTGATTTACATGTGCTTGATACATCTGCTATTATTTTCTTGAAAGTTCCGGAATGATTCGTCCCTAATGAGCTGCCATATGAGGCGCGCCTATTGGCTCTCAAATATTTGCTCAATACGTCCACTTTACAACTATATGTGATGGTGTGAGCTGCTAAAATATGTTGTACATATGGGTGTATTGAGCAAAAATTTGGGTGAGAGTAGCCACGCTCTTTCATATGTTAATCAAGAGTAGTCAACTTAAATTGTTTTCAATTTTAGTCCTGTATTTTGTTACTCTTTCAATTTTAGAAATTTGGTGTCAATTTTGGTCCCTTTGATGTCACTTTTTTGTCATATTTTGTGTCCAATTTAAGGCTGGTATGTTGTTATATATTAAAAAAAAATATTCAAAAATGACCAAAATTGAAAAAAATAACAAAATACAAGGCTGGAATTGAAAACTGCCTAAATTACATGGCGTATCATGATATTAAACCATTACAGTACTTTATAAGGTGTGCAGATTATTATTTATAAAGATTTTTCAAACCGACAAAATAAAAATGTCACATGGCCAGTTGGAATTACTTCTCAATTAAACGTGGGATGAGGTCCAACTCGTAGCTTGTCCCGGAAAGATTTGAAAAGTGATTGAGAAAGAGTCTTTGTGAAGATGTACATAATTTGTAAATCAGAGAAATAAACTGAGTGGTGTGGTGCCTAGTAGAGACAAGTAAGTTCTCGAATAAAGTGATAGTCAATGCTTGTTGATGTGGTTCGCCCGTTTATATGCACTCATATAGTCATATTTTGACTAAGGAACACGAAACCGTTGTTGTTAAAGTAGAGAGTGGGACATGAGGGATCTTGAGTTGAAGTTCACGAAGAAGTACGTTGAAGCGCGCACACACCAGTTCAGAGACACAGCATTAACTAATACACAATATTCAATTAAACTTGCAGTTGGAACGAGAAATTGTGTGTTGCTAATTCTTTGCATTATAATAGACTAGATTCCCACCAAGTTACCATAACTAGAACGTTTAATTTCAATGCAACGTGTCCAATCAACATCAGAATATGTAACAATAGTGAAGGGGAGGTAAAGTAAGAAATATAATAATCCCAACATTATAGTCAAAAGATCAAAGCAAAATCTCTTGGCTTGTTTTATGCTATTATATATAATATTATAAAACGAATATTAATTTTGGCACGTTAAAATAAAATTCTAGATCCGTCCCTCAAGGAGTCCAGGGCTCCTATAAAACACCATCAAATTTGGTCCATATTCTAATCCACAACCATGGCACTAAATTTCACCATAATTCCCAAGAAACAAGAACTCATAATCCCTGCACAATCCACTCCCCATGAAATCAAACCATTATCTGATATAGATGATCAACAGAGCTTAAGATGCCACTTTTCAACAATCATGTTCTACAACAACATGGAAGGAAATGGAATATTGGATCCTGTTAAAATCATAAGAGAAGCTCTTGCTAAAACACTTGTCTTTTACTACCCTTTTGCAGGTAGGCTCATTCAAGGCCCGGATAATAAGCTTATGGTGGATTGCACGTCGGAGGGGGTCGTTTTCGTGGAGGCCGACGCTGACGTCGGCCTGGACGAGCTCGGAGACTCCATTTTGCCGCCGTGCCCGTATCCGGAACTGCTTCTGTGTGACGTGTCTGGATCTGATTGGAAGCTTACCCATCCATTGATGTCAGTTCAGGTAAACATTATACTAATATATTTAATTAAAATAAAATTGCATGAGACGCATCTTATAATATAAAATTGTTATACTAAAAGTTGCAAGAAAATAAATATACATATGCTCGACATATTGCAATAATGCACACGAGATCCTTTAATATTAGCATGCCGCCCTTACCCCACTGATCAGCCACCCATTTATACTTCTCCATCTTATTATTATTTAAATATTTGCAAAAAACATCACTTTCATTTTATTTAAACTTTTTTTTTTTTTTTGGAAAAAACAACTTCTTTCCCTTTTAAAAATTTATTTCAAAGTTCAAACATCTTTTATTTACAAAAGATTCTCTATTTAATAAAGTAGTCTAATTATTTTTTAATGTCACAGTATCCGATTCAAGGACCGACTAATTCGAGAAACTTATATATAAAAATTGATTATTTTCGACGTATTTTAATTATAAAACTGATCTCAAAGAATTATAATTTACATGTTTGTAACTATTATTGATAATAAGATCACTTTTGTATTACTTTAGTATTTTGAAAGTGCTTGCAATTAACTTATGTAGTAATATTATATAAATAAAAACTTAACCCCTTAAAAAAAAAAAGGATTAATGAAGAAAATATTATTGATAGTTTAAAAAAAAGGATTAATGAAGAAAATATTATTGATAGTTTAATTTGTTAATATCTTTAATTTGTTCAATAATTTGATTGATCATTTTTTTCAATTATTATATACTAGATGACACAATTCAAGGGATATATAGAAGTCAATTTAGTCACATAATTTTTAACCTTCTTTTTAAAATGATTCCAAAAAGTTAATTGTACCAATTTAATCCAATTCTTTTTTAGTAATTTGTTATGTTTTGATCGAGAAGATTTCATTATAAGCTTAGGCCTAACTCAATTTATATTTTTTAAGTTCTCATTTTTTTCAATTTATGTCCTCTTTACATTAATACGTCCTGGGAAAATATAAATATTACTATAATTACACATACTTTAATGTTTTGTACTCCATTTAATTTTTTTAGGTCACTCGCTTCAAGTGTGGAGGGTTCGTTTTAGCCATTCTGTTCAACCACGTAATAGGCGATGGGCTTGGTGCAATTCAATTCGTGAGAGCCTTGACTGAGATTGCAAAAGGTGCACCAACTCCTTCTATACTTCCCGAATGGAAAAGAGACTTCTTAACTGCAACACAACCCCCACGTGTCACACACGCGCATCCGGAGTACGATTCCGACCAAAGAGGTGTCATTCCATCTTGTATGACTGACAAAACTCTAGTAAAAAGGTCCTTCACATTTGGCCCTGAAGAAATCGGAGCTTTACGAAAGAATCTCACGCCTGAAGCTCGCCAATGCTCCAAGTTCGAACTCATCACCGCGTGCTTGTGGAGATCGCGCACGCGGGCCCTACAGTTCGACACGAACGACAATGTGAGGATCACGTGCGCAGTTGACATACGTCGTAAGAATTTTGTGGACTTACCCGAAGGTTATTATGGGAATGCGGTGATATTTCCAGCAAAAGTGTCGAAGGTGAAAACACTATCGGAAAGTCCACTAGGGTTAGGGTTAGAGTACGCAATAAAGCTAGTGAAAGAGGCAAAGAAACAGGCAACACAAGATTATTTCGAATCATCGGTAGCTTTCATAGCTACAAATGGAAGACCAAAGTATTTAGGTCCATGGAATTTTGCCATCACAGATGCATCTAAAGCAGGGTTTGATGAGGTTGATTTTGGTTGGGGGAAGCCAATATATGGAGGTACTATGAATGGTGGCACGTTGAATAATTCAATCTATGCTCGTTATAGAAACAAGAATGGAGATGAGGTTCTTGTAATGCCAGTGATCTTGCCTGCTGCAGCAATGAAGAGGTTTGAGAATGAATTAAGGACATTGATACATGGTCCTTCAAAACTGTAAGACGGTTTCATGCAAGACTTTCGAATATTACTGTTTTTAATAATATATGTATTTGAGCCTTTTTGTGCAATACTAAAAAAATGGCTAAACTAATAGGGCCAATTTCAAAACTGGTCATGTACAGATAATCAAACAAGTTCAGACATAATATATAGATCTCAGTGACATTTCATACAAGTTAGGACAATAATACCTTTTGGCTCGATTAAGATCATTTACAGCCCTAATGAGATGCATGGTAGAATCATCAGATTTGAAACTACAAAATATGGATATCTCTCAAAAGAATAAACCAACGTTTGAAGGCACTGGTAAAGAAATATGACAGCAAAAGCTGGAAATCTCTCTCATGTCCTAAGCAGCAGCAGCACAAGGAGTTTCATAACAATGGTAGAGAACTCTAGTCTAACACCAGAAGACCATCAACAAAATTGTTTTAACAGGAAAGCTCAGGCCGTCTTTGGCTTGGGTTTAATGCGCTTCACTCTTGAGTACAAGAAAACTCCGGTAAGGGCTATTCCAGTACCTGAAGGAACAAAGTAGTTGATAATTTGATCGAGTAGAGTTTTGTTCGAGTTAATTGCAAAATAAATCACAACATTTTTCATGTTTTTTCATTTACAGCATATTTTTTAAAATTCGCAATTTGATACACGGCCTTTCAAAATGTTACCATTTTAACACATCATTATTTTCCAGCAAGTCTTGTTGATGTGGCCTGAATTTAGATTTTCCGACAGCCACATCAGCATAACTTGTCAAAAAATTGTGATGTGATACAATCTCAAATTTTAAAAAGTCAGTGTATCAAATTGAAAATTTTAAAACACGTTATAATTGAGAAAGCGTGTAAAGGTGATTGATGTCGACTTTTATATTCATGAAATAAAAGGGTGAATAGGACTATACCTATAGAGTTGATGGGTGAAACAGGTGAGCGGAAGAAGATGACAGAAGTGACAATAACCACCACCCGCTTGACACAGTTGCCCACAGAGTGAGTAACAGGAGATACACGCTGCAAAATCATGTATGAGACCTGCACAAACAACTCTCATCAGCATTCGTATTATGAGTATAAATATTTATCTCCTGGTTATTTATGTATAAATCTATAGAATGGTATCAAAAATTAAGAATTTGAAAACATTGACGTAGCTATATCATCTCTTCAAGCGGAAACTTTCAATGTATATTACTCCACTTTTAAATTGTAAACACATACTTTTGCATAATTCTGACTATGCAAAGGATAGATTGTTCATCACACTAAATTACTGCCAATTTTGTCATAGTTAAATATCAGCACAAATAGATGCTATGGATTATTGCAATAATGGAGCATGCTTTCAAAATCAAGACTTTTTAAGTACATTCTGGATATGTTAAAACAAAAAGGTGTTTAAAAATCGAATCTTGGTTATTGGTGCTTGAATTTCTGGTTTCTCAGATATCCCTTGTATTATCAGTGTAAAAAAACTCATGGGAATGTCCAGCCAGATTTACTGTAGAGAATTTTATGGAAATCACGGGGGTTTTATTTTTCTATGGAAACTTAATTTTATATAAAGTGCTCTAATGAAAAATCAAGTGAATCATATAAAAGTTCTCTAATGTTTACCTGCTGATAAGCATGGAAGCAGAGAGCAGCTATGAGTGATCTAGTGTAGAGCTGATTGACGTTCACTCCCTGATAATAAAAAAGACAAACAAATATATGTAAAGTTCAAATAGAAACAAATGAAAGATGTTCCTTTTGGAATTGTGAAGTCAGATAAATTAAAAGCAAGTCCTGCTTTGGGAATTGCTATCGGAATTTACTTACAGTAGCCTGAAGGTATGTAGGTGTAAACTTGATGCCTTCCATGAATACGGCAACAGGTGCCATCAAGAAGAAGGACATAATAGTAATTATTGAAAAGAGGGTAATGTTGTCCAGGGATTCCTGCATAGAGTATTGAAAAATCCTTAGAAACACTGGCTAATAATTATAGTAAATATATTTAGAAAAAAAGAAGAACAAGAGCAAGAAGAAAGAAAGAGAACAAGTTCAAAATATACCTCTTTCTTAACCATAAACTTTTTGCTAAGGACATTTCGTGATTGATTTGTCACATTCGAGGCCATAGCACTCCAGAAACCAGCCCTTCAAACATTAAGATTTAAGAAAATATAATATTATGCAAAAATCTTGATATGAAGTAATGAACACTAGTTAGCAAATAATTTAAGATGAGGAAAATGGCAGCAATTGACTGGTAAGAATGAGCTGCAGTTCTTTACCAGTTAAAAGAGGCTTCAGTCATTGATGCTAAAGCTACTCCACCAACGATTGGTAAAAGAGACGAAACTACCCATAATGTAGGATACTGTTCAAAGAAGGGTCACAAGAAAAAAGATAATATTAATTGCATAACACAGACAAAAAAGAAAAAAAAATCATCAAAACTAAGTGCACACTGACGCAGCTACTTTACAAGCAAAATATTAAAAATAAATAATTATTTTTCATAAAACAGAGTATAAAGGGTAATATAATTATTATATGACCCAAATTCTTGTGGAAATCCAGATGTTTCAATAACAATGTTTCAACAATCATGGCAGCATCAGTGAAAATTTCTCAGTTGTCAACAATTTCAATAAATGAAAGGATCCAGATGCTATGGTTGTACCAGCTTCAACAGATAATATTTTATGTGGCATCAAGCCATAGCATTTCTGAAGCAACGTAAATAGGTCCTATACTACGACTGAAAACAGAAAAACAAAACAATTTTTTTAAATAAGCTTTCTGAAGCACTTGGATGTTTTACCTCCCCGAGAAACATTGCAGAGAGGAGAACAGAGAAGAAAGGCTCCATAGCTTTGATTGTGTGAGTGAATGAGACTGCAACTTTTCCAAGACTCATATTGGTGAATAGGTTGCCCATTGTGTGCACCACTGCCAATGGAAGAATTGCAGCCAGCTGCAATATTTGATACAGGATTGTATAACTTTTTTGACATTACTAAACTGATGAAGACAATAATAGTTTGTTTCAAAATTACCTGGGCGCCACTGATTTTAGGTCGTTTGTAGAGATTGAAGCTCCACATAAATATAACAAGCACGGACCCAACAGCAAATTGAACAAGAGTGACTGTCATTGGGTAGTGGAAAGCTTTGAGGACCTATTATAAACAAGCATGATCAACACATAGCAATACACAAGGTATAGAAAAATCAACACATTATAATAATGGAACTGACAGTTTGGGTTTGAATTGACATCTGAATCAAGGAAATAAAAAAAAAAGTTTCTGTTTAGAGCATACAAAAGCATCATACATTTCCATGAAAGGGAACTAAAAAGTTCCTCACACGAGTATTTTAAGCATTTGCATAGTATACAACTGAGCTGTGAAGGTAAAATTGTGACACTAAGATTACACTTAAGATCAGGAGCAGCTCAGAATTAAATTAGAAAACTTGTCTGGTTAAGTAGTGAAACTAAATCATTACATGGAAATTAAAGTTAGTTAATTTATTGTCACCAGTATTTTCTTTCATAATGCACAAACCAGAACAGAACAGGGAGTGTTTGCAAACTCTACTGAGCTGTAAAATTAAAAGTGATTTTGCCCCCTCCACTTGAATTTGCAAAATGTCATTTTTACACATGAATGGAAGGAGTTCCAATGTTGAATCTAAATCGGTAAGTGCAACAATTAAAAAAAAAAAAATCAATAGACACAGGGGAAAAATCGTGCAGTATTTTTTTTTTTCCTCAGATTCACATAAAAGCTCGGTATTGAACCCCAAGGTAATCACAAATCACAATGTAAAATGACAAGTTTTCTTACTTAAAGTAAAAAAAACCACAATCAATTACCACCATTACCATTTATAATTATGCCATTAGTATTGTAGTAACAGGAATTAACAAGAATCCAATGCCGGATCCGAAAAGTAAAGCTCAAATTAAGAAAGGGAAAACAACAAAAGAAGAAATCACTACCTGTTTGTTGTAAATATTGAAGTAGATGTTAAAGAGGTACCAAAGCCCGAACAGCGATCCAAGCACCAAGGTATCCCTAAAGTTCTTGGTCTTCGGGGGCTCCGCCGCTCCGGCACTCTCAGCGGTGGCCCGGACCAAAACTCCATCGGATTCGGGCTCCGGATTCGGGGCGGGCACCCACCCGTTCTGCTTCAAGGAGCAGCTAATCGGGCTGCATTTCCGGGCGGAGGAAAAGGAAACGGCGCCATTGCTAAATTGGTGGCGGCCGTGAGGAGCGAGAGAGGGGGGATTGAAGGCACGATTGGAGAGCTTGCGAGGGTTGGTAGAGAGAGAAAGAGAAGGGGAGAATGCAATCGCCGACTGCATTTTGGGGAGGCGGATCAAGAGAGGAGGAGAATGCGTGTATGTATATGTTGTATGTATATATTGGGGTGGGTGGGTGGGTGAGAAAGGAACGTTGGAGGCTACGTCAAGAAGCGAGGAGAGCGGCAATGTGTAAGAGTGAAGGGTGGACAGTGAGGAGTTGGTGGAGTTTTGTATGTGTATCTGGGGATATTCTCGGTATTTCGCTCCAACTTTGTCAGGGTGCTTTTAAGGGTTTCTAAATATCTGGCCTTCTTAGTTTTTCAAAGACATATTACTCCCCTCGTAGTAAGTATTAATAGGCAGATGAATACACATATTAAACAAAAGTGTAATAATTAGTGAAATTTTGAGACATAATTTTATAAACATCCATGTATAAAATAATAAATAAGTTGACTTGCGTATATGTATGTATGGATAAAAAATAATGGTATTTGAGTAAAATTGAGGATATTGTGAATGTTAAGTTCATGAAGGATTTTCCATTTTAAAAGTGTGAAAGTTATTGTGGAACGGACTAATTAAGTGAGGATTGAAAAGTGGAGATAAAGTAGTATAAATATTATTATTTTTAGAAGGAGAATGAAAATATTGAAACTGGACAATAAAAAAAGGAAAGTAAAAATAATGAAATTGAAAAAGATGTAATATATTTTTTCAACTTTGCTCGTTTCATTAATAAGTTGTAAGAGGTCATGTTACGATCATAAATGATTCATTAATCACCTGTAAAATGGTATATAAGTCATTTTATATAAATAACTATTAATAATAAATGTATTTATTTATTCAAGTAGAATCGAATGAATATTTGAAGTGTATGTATTTGTATTGAGTTACTCTCATGTTCACCTGTTGCAATTGTGTAATTGAACACATGATTAAACGTGAAATCAATTTTAATTGAATCGTGACTCAAGTTTCAATTGAAACGTGTAAATTAATATAACTAAAACAAATAAATATGATTGAGAAACTAACATTGAAAATGTGATACTAGCATGGATGCACTAGGTGCATTGGGGACTTTACTATTTATATTAGGCATGCAACTATAAAGAGTAAATTGCAATAAATATTTAAACCTAAAAGTCGAATGATATAATTCATATTTAAGTCTGCATAACTTTGAAAAATTTATCTGTTTCATTCATAAAATTGTACATTTCATTATATAGTACTACTTGTCTACTTGATACTTCTCATTAAAACAGACAGGCTTGGGAAAATGTTGATTGATCTGTCAACTTATATATTGTACATGATTGTACTTTATAAATTTAATTATATTTTTTTTGTTAAGCCTTTGTCTATGTGGCTTTAATTTGAGATAGTACCTATACAATCACAAGTTCACAACTTGGTCTTAAAGCAATTTTTTTACTCAATCAACATTCAATTGATATGAGTTGGTACTTAACTTGATCAATGTTCTACTTAAGAGAGAAAAAAAAAAGCCCGGCATTCAATCTTTTCTCGAATGAACGGTTGAATGAATCACACAGCCATCGACTCCCTTTAAGGTCATGATTCATGTATATACAATTCTTGATGTGTGAGAGAGAGATAGCAACTTCTCCATACATTCAGCATTGCAAATTCACATGGAAACTAGCAGTCTTCAACTCCTGGCAAACGGGGCAAACATCGATGAATCCTTCACAATCTGCACACAGGCACAAGTGTCTGCAAGGGAACACTAAGACAGAAGCCCGTTTTTCCTTGCAGCATCTGCATTTTAGTCTATCAAATTGGAGTTCTTGATTTCCAGGATGCTTCAAGCAAGATAATGCGTCATCTACCTCACTGTCCCCAAAACCCTCGTGAACTTGGGCCATGCCTTGTGCTCTGAGCTCCTGAATGTTGCTTTTCAGAACGTTGGCAACTGATTCATTGTACTTTGCTTTGTAATGCCATGACTGTGCTTCCATGGCTACCTCCTTTATCTTCTCCTCTAACTCCTTGTTCTTACGGTTGATGTTTTCTATTTCAAGCTCCTTTTCTTGCAGTTTCCTGTTGACTCCTTTTTCTAACGCGTTCAGTAAAGAAACTGTATGTCGTTCCTTCAATTCTCTTCCACCTTTTAGGAGGATTTCTTCCTGCTCAAAAACGGTGCCATACATTGAATAGTAAGATACTGAAATGAAAGAAATTTATAAACTGAATTTGAGACTTTGAAATCTAAACCCGGTTCTACTTTGAGATTTTAAAATTTGGTTTTTATTCACACTTTTGCAACTTCCAATAAAACACATTAATTTTAACACAATCATTTTAATTACAACCAACATTAATAATAATATAATAATACAACGTCACACACCTTAACACGTCAATTTGACATAAAGTTAAACTCCTCTATTTAAATCTCAAAACACACATCATTATTACTATTTAAGTATTTATCACGATTTTGAAATCCACGAAAATTTGAAATTCAGATTTCAAAATCCTCAAAAGCTCAAATCAAACATATCCTTGGTGACTAAATAAAGCATCAACTATATATACCTGAAGTTTAATGTACCGGGCTAATTCTTCCATCTGTCGATCTATCTCCGTTCTAACAGTGTCATCGAGTGAAAGAGCATATTTCAGATTCTCAGTGGTGGAAGTAACAGAGGAACTACACCCTGCTTTCTCATTTGAAAGTCTGAGGCCAGGTGATAAAGGATGGGGATTTAATGAAAGGGTTCGAGTATGGTCAGGCCTGCCTTGATAAAGGTTTGTACTTGGAAGTCTCTGCTGCATATATTGAGGTTCTTCTTCCCTAACTCTTTTGCTAGGGCGAGTATCAATGGTGGCAAGCTCGTTTCCTACATAACTAATGAAGCGAGTGCCACCAGTGTACTGACTTGGAACTGCAAAAGAATATGGAATATCACATGGGGAAAAATGCAGGTAATGAAAGGATATTACATTTAAGACAAATTGACCAAACTTAGTTGAATGGTTTCAGACTTTCAGGGATCTTCAATTTCCCGTCCTTCATTACATAACTAATGTTGTATATAGTTCTTTAGGCAATCTCATAGACCTCCGACATACTGGTTTAAAAAATTCAACTGGTATGATGACAGGAACTTTTCTTCAGAAACTAACGATTAAAAGGAAACAACTAACTAACAATTCTCAAAGAACACAAGAAATGCCCTAGCTTATACGCAAATCACACCAAATGCATTTATGCTAACTGGGATCACCCCAACTGCAATACCAAGAGTATCTAAACCTTGACCAAACTCAAGTTTGAATGCAAGCTAATGGCCAGCACTCGTGCATTTCAGTATTCGGTGCAAGCTTGAGCCAATAAACACAGGCCAGAGAATCTTGATCAATTTTAGTTTAGATACACATCTTTTCCAGTAATTTGCAACATGAAAGAGGAAACACTTCATTTGGGTTTATATTTTCTACAGATTTAGGGAGTTACATTATACAATCACATTCTTGAACACCTGATAATCACAGAATCGTTTTATAACGCAAGCTATTAAATAAGAGATTGGCTTATAATAATAAGTTCAATACGAATTAAGAACATATACGGTGGTGACTTATACCATCTAAGAACGAAATAAAGAAATTCAGGCTAATAGTTTGAAATTTTAAAGCCAAATAAATCCTCACCATGCCCAATTAACTGAAGCTGAGTTGATGCAGCTTTATTATCATATTGGGAGTGGCTTTCCTCCACAAACCCAGGGAATTTACCTCCTCCTAACATCTTCCTGAAAATCATAATCCAATTCATCAAATTTCAGCATATTCACAAAATGATGCCCAAAAGGATGAAATTTATAGCCAAAATTTGTTAACTTAAACTATATTCATAACCTCAGAAAACAGCCTACCAATAATTGATGCAATTAGCTTCCACAACCCTTTTTTTCCCTCAATGAAAAATAATCAATAATCAAGAAATTAGCAAAAATCCCTATTCATTCACCAATTCTCAAGCACCCAACAAAAGAAATACCCCAAATACACAAATCAGCTTATAAATAGGAGAAATCCCAATATTTCACACAAAACACATGATCAAGAACAAAAACACGAGAAAAGGGCCCTCACCAAAATCAGCTCAGATTCAGATAACCAATACTTTGCTGATCTGAAAAAAAGAAAGCCACAAAGAATCTTCAAGAAAAATGTGGAGGTGGGGTGATGGCAATAATGATGAAAGTAGAAGGTGTTGGTAGAAGAGTTGTAGTTGTTATTGTCGTTAGGGTTAAGGAAAAAAAGGATTCCATTCGTTGGAATTGGTGTTGTGGGTGTGGCAAGAAATGTGAGAAGATGACTTATCGTCATTGTTGAAGAAAATTTATTCTCCATCATCTTCGCTTTCTCTCTCATCAATTTCTTCCTTTCTCTCACTCACTCTTGGTTGGTCGGTCTTTCTGTCTGGCAGCTTTCTTTTCGTTTTCCCCAAACCAGTAAATTTTGTTTCATACTTTTCCTTTTCCCTTCATTTTTTAATTAAAATTAATAGTAATATCTTTAACTAATAAATCTCCATTATGCATTTATGCCGTCTTTCTAATCACGTTACTGTTTTTTGTTTAATATTTTTATTATTTTCTTACAATATCTTTAGTTAGAGTGTGTACGTATTTGGTTAGTTTCATTTTATTAGATATGTTAATATATATAGTTAAACTTGAATATCTTGATTTTGAATTGTAAATGTTGTATTGGAAATATAATATATTTTTGTATGTTGAGTAATTTTTTTAAATTTTAAATTTAATTATTTATTTTAAATCTGATTATTCATCTATTTTAGACTAATTTATTATAGGTAAAGTCTAGTATGCACTTGAGTGCATGCTGTGCATCCTAGTCCATTTACACTTTTCAATTATTAAATTGTATAAGTAATAATTGAAAAATGCAACACCATTTACCAAAAAGTGTAAGTCAGTAAATTAAAAAGTGCAACATGGACTAGGGTGCACAACATGCATTCGAGTTCATAGCTGGCCAACCCTTTATTATAATAATCTGCGATTTAATTGATTACTCAACATCTATGAAATATTTGTAGAGGTTATGTAATTTGTAATAGAAGTCTAATAAGTTGCTTCAAGTATTTATATTTTCTTTGATATTTAATGAATATATGGTAAATTTTTATATTCACTTTTAATATAAAAAAAAATATGTGTATATAGTGGAGTGAATTATGAAATTTCAAGGAGTTAAAATTTAGAGGTGTGCTCAATTTTTAAAGGATTAAGTTTATACACAGTGCAAAACTCTTGATTTAAACGAGATCTTTGTAAGTGGACGGTTGAATTGGTCCCCGAATTAAACGGTCCAATGACCGAATACCAAGGCATAAAAAAGTGGGGTGAACCATGATAGCTTGCCTAATTTGAAGTTTATTACTTGCTCCGTCCCATAATTATTTGTACTTTTTCCTTATTTGTCCGTTTCACAATTGTTTGTACATTCCAAAAAGGAAACTTTTTCATAAACTTCACCCTCACAATATTCATATATTTATACAAAATGTCATTACATTTACCCTCAATCCAATCAATCACTTTACTTTATTCATTTAAATTTACAAAATTACCCTCAACACTCCACTCATTACACCATTTTTTAGTAGTATTTTTTTTCCAGAAGATGTAACTTTTTTTTTTTTTTTAGATAAACCAGAAGATGTAACTTAATTAACTTGTAAAAGTTCAAATTTATACTATAGTAATTTTCTCTACCTAATAAATAAACAACCGTTGGGACACCATTTTCCCCTTGACAAAGAGTTAAAATACCATTAAAATTTTTCATTATTATGATAAATGAAAAACATATAATCATCATAAAATATAAATTTAAATTAGAAAACCGTGGAAATATCTTATTCCTAAACCTATTTGATAGGTCATATATGGTGTGATGGTTTCGATCGAAGAATACAAAAACCTTCAAATATTAGGTTATCTAGCAATTTGTAGGTACGTCTTTATTATTTAAAATAGAGTAAATTAAAAAATTACAAACAATGAATAGCTAGCTAAAGTTGGTTGATTGGCATCATCAATAATT
Source organism: Galeopsis tetrahit (assembly GCA_963675135.1). Classification (NCBI taxonomy): domain Eukaryota; kingdom Viridiplantae; phylum Streptophyta; class Magnoliopsida; order Lamiales; family Lamiaceae; genus Galeopsis; species Galeopsis tetrahit. The sequence continues at coordinate 95,531,476 of OY776119.1, forward strand.
ATAATAATGATGAATTAGTAGAAATAAAATAGGCATCTTTCAAAAGAAGAAAAAAAACAAGAGAAAAAGAAAAATATATAATGCATCTCATTATTAAAACCTCGTGATTTCTTAGGTGGTGCCGTGAAGGTCACTTACCCCTGTCGACTGCTTTGATGATGACGGTTTTCAATTTCATAATAACATCTCATTCAATATAATAGGCGACTTAGGTCTATGTGCTTCTAAAATATTCAAAAAAAAAAAAATTATGAAAAAGATCTTATGATACTCAAATTTTCATAAATACCTAAGTCTTGTGATAATCAGATGTATTGTTAAACGGCTTTAATTGTTTTTATTGAACCATGGATGATAAATGATATTCCATTCATTCCGCCGTAAATTTTCTTTTTGCTTTTTGCACCGAAATTAAAAAATGTAATAAAAAATATGTAGTAGATAGCTTAGGTAGAGAGTTGTAATAAGAAGAAAATGTAGAGAGATGAGAATAAAAAAAATAGAGAGATATATTGAATTTTATCATTTAAAGAAAATAAGAAAATTTATGGCATGACGTTCAAAATAGATAAGTGAGAAACTTATGGAGAGACGAGAGGAATATTGTTTACTATTTAGTGAACAACTACAATTGTTCAATAAAAAGAGTTAATATCGTTTAAAAATACGCTTGAGTTGTGTGGTGCACCTGAGAGCATCCTTATTTATGTACCAACTCCAAATACAAATTTGTGTTATCTCGAATGTCAATCAATAGTAAATTATACTTTCTCTGTTTCAAAATTTTCTACACAGGTGTAATACGAATTTAGTAATGTGTGGAACAAAAGGTGAGTCTAAAATGATTAACAATTTGAAAATAAAAATAATACTTCCTTCGTCCCATAATTTCTTTTACATGTGAAGTGACAAAAAAAAAAAAAAAAGGATTTAGTGGAGGATTTTGAGGGCTAATTATGTAAACTTTTATGTATAAAGAAAAGAAATGAGTTGACTTTTGAGGGATCGACGAAGGGGAAATTCGACACAAAGAGTATGTACAAGATCATTGTCGAACACGAGGTTCCAACTGCCAACCAGGAACACCCTTGGCAAAGCATTTGGTGGAAATGCATCCAACCAAAAGTCCCGGTTCTAACTTGAAAAGTCCTTCAAGCAAAAGTAGCAACGACCGGTAATTTAGTAAAACGCGGCATTAACTCGGAAGGAATGAACGGCTTATGTCCCTGCTGTAGAAATGCACACGAAACGGTGCGACACCTATTCTCAACACGCACAACTTCTCTTCTGGTTTGGGGCGTGATCCACGAGTGGCTGGAACGTCCATTAATCTATTCAAACTCAGTTGGGGAGCAACTCAAGGAATTCTGCAACTCATGTTCCGATCATCACAAAAAGAAAATTCTGGAACTAATATGTTAGTGCACAATACGGAAGATTTGAAAGGCCCATAACGACGTGATTTTTAACGAAATATCTTTCTTGACGGAGGAGATTTCAGATAGTACTATTAAGTACAATATTTGAAAATGGCTAAAAGCTCACAAAGTAATTGAGCTCTCTTTTCACAGGTGGGAACGTGCTCCATAGATGTGTCTATGCGAAAAATTCTACTCCCTCCATCCCACAATTGCTTGCACACATGTTTTATTTGTCCGTTTCACAATTGTTTGCACACCTTAAAAAGAAAATTATTTCATAAACCCCACCCTCACAAAATTCACATATATACACAAAATGTCATTACTTTTACATTTATTCCAACCACTCTCTTTACTTTATTCATATAAGTTTACAAAATTACCCCCAACACTCTACTCATTACACTTTTTTCTTAATAAGTGTGCTCACTTTGTGGTGCAAACACTTCAGAAATGGAGGGAGTAAGTAGTTACTAATTATCAAGCATTGTATTCAAATCCAATGTAAAGGGGTTTAATTACTTTCTGTACTTATTTCAGTCATAAAACACCATTTTTTCTTCTAAAAAATTGTGTAGAAAAAAAGTAATGACATTTGTGTAAAATTGAGGATATTGTGAGCAAGGATGAAAATATCGGTATCAGTGGAAATATCGAGACCTTAAATTTATGGAAATATCGACGGATATATCGATATCGAATATCGATGTCAGTAAATTTTAAAAATTGTAAAAATTTAATAACAAGTCTTTAGTACATAAAATCAACAAAATAATTTGAATATATTTTATATCAATGATAAATTTATATAAAATATAATATACAATGTTATTTCGTATGACATTTATCGATATTTTTCGAAATTTATCGATATTTTCTCGATATTTTTTCGATATTTTACCGATATTAGACTCGATATTATTATTGTCTACCGATATTTATCGATAATTTCAATTTTTTTACAAATATCGTGGAAATATCGGTTCTTCCCAATATCGATATCGGTGACCCCGAAAAATGGATATATCGAGGATATATCGGGGATATTTCCGAATATTTTCATCCTTGATTGTGAGGGTGGAGTTTATAAATGGTTTATCATTATTGTGGAACGTCACAAGAAGAAAAGTGTGAAAGTAATTGCGAAACCGATGTAATATTATTAGAGTATTAATCTTGTGTGTTTTTTCAATATTAAAAATGTACAACTAATATTGTGACAACTAAAAAGAAAAAAATGTGTTAATAATGGCAGAAGAAATACCTATCAAATTCATATTTCTACTTCTCACTCAGATACAATTGTTATTATTTCATGGACCACCAGTGTTGTCTAATTTCCAATTCCAGTAATATTTTTACTGATATTTTTTGTTTTTCTGAAAAAGCTATGTGGGCCATCTGAATTTCACAGCCCATACAAGCGATGAGAAAGAAACATGGGCCTTCTGAGAAATAGCCCAAAATTTACAGCTCATATTTAAATGCCATTAAATGCTGACACGTGTTAGTTTCCCTTCCATGAATAGTTCCAGATCTCTCCCTCCGCAAACTTCACATTCTTAACACAAATGGTTACAATAAATCGAAATATCCATGACTATGAAAAACCTTTACTACCCTAACCCTTCCCGTTTCATCCAATAAAACTTCACGCCTAAAATTGTAATTTCAACTTAGCTCTTCTCACTCGAGCATAAATAGTTTCATGAACAAGCTGGAAAACTTTTTCGACCTACTAAGATTGAAACTCAGATATACTAAAGTGTTTGTTTAATAAAAAATGCATTGTTTAAATTTGAAGGTGGCTACAGGTTTCAATTCGCTGTTGTTACCGAGTCGACTCTGTAATTTGCGGTTGAATCGGATAGTAGCCTGTAGTGCGGCGGGTCAGGATACGGATCCTGTTCCGGGTTCGAATCCGAGTTCGATATTTTCTCGAACTGAAACATATGCGTTGTTGAAACAGCAACTGAAAGTAGCTGCGAAATCGGAGGTAGGTGTCTGTTTATTCATGCTTTTGAGCGTTTTCATGTTTTTCTAAGTGTTTTGATTGCTAAATAGTTTTGATTGATGAATTATGTGCACTTAAATGACTTTGTCGGGCTACAATTGGATGGTTTAGCTCAAATTAGAGTTGCTCGTGTAATTTTAGTAAGATTTTGGTTTCAATTTTGAGGGTTTTTTTTTTCTTTCTCTTATTGATATTATTAGGATTACAAAGAAGCTGCTAGACTTCGTGATTCTTTGAAAATATTCGAGGAAGAGGAGCCAGTGCTGCGTCTTCAGAGATTGTTAGAAGAGGCCATTGTAAATGAAAGATTTGAGGTATGTTTCCGTAGTTATGTTGTTACTTATTCTTTGGAATGTCTTTTGCAACGTTATGAACAATTGAGACATCCTTTGATACTTATTTTGCAATGAGAGTTGCCTGGATTAGACTTAAATAGGAGCATGTAAGTAATCTCCATAACCAAAGAAGAAATAGAAAGATATAGAATAGATCTACAGTTTTGTTTATTCAAAATAAAGATCAAACTCAGATAAAAGAACTCAAATGTTTATTTCTAAACGTGAATGAGAAAAGCTAGTATTTATAGATTAGCTCTAAGCTAAGAAATCAGAAGGAATATCTTGATCTGCTGTGTGCAAGTTCTTGATACCCAACGGGTGAGTTCACTCATGGGCACGGATAATACTGAGCTGACATTATTTGCAAGACAATATTTCTACAACTTGCATCTCAAGTTCCTGTTTTAATGTGTGAGATATGCATTGGATCATAATCAAGTGCTTTCAAGTTGCTCTTAAGTCTTAAGTACCATGCATCGAAATGCTATTCTTCACTGTCCATAGGTTCAATGGGAATAAAAATTTCAGTGGTATTTGCGCGCCCATCTCAGTCCACAAAAATTTCAGCCATGGTTCCAAATGCCTTGGTTTGTTTGTTTGCTCTTTTTTTTTTTTTTTGGTGCAACATGTTTGGTGAAATCTTGATAAATTTGTGAACATATATTTTTTTTTAAATCTAAAAGTGAAACTCCCAAGTACCATATCTCTAGCTAACCATCAATAACTTGTACAAAATGAGATTCAATTTGATGAGCTGTCTTCAGAGCATGGTTTGTGCATTTATGGATCTTTCTATTTATCTTTGTACTGATCATATGATTTGTTCCACTCTTTCCTCATTGGGAAACTTATTGTCTGGTTCCCCCCCCCCCCCCCCAACTTTACTAAATACTTTGATTGTTGGCATCTTAGTTTTTTTTATATATATTTGTCTCAAGGATGCAGCTAAGTACCGCGATGAGCTCAAGGAAATTGCGCCTCATTTTCTCTTGAAGTGCTCAAGTGACGCAACAACCTTGGTATGACAAGTATCATTTATCCACCTCTCCCTTTTGGTATCTTTTGATTCTACTTTGTTTTTTGAGGGAATTTACATTGAGTGAGTTTAAGGGTTAATATCATTTTGGTCCCTAGGGTTTACCTTTATCTAGTTTGGTCCCTCCCTTTCACTCACTATCAAATTTGGTCTTGGAAGAACACTTTTACTCTCACATTTGGTCCCAGTTGACTGATGAAATCAACTATTTGAGGGGGTGCTATATGTAATTATAAAAAAATCAGAGAACTTTTAAATATGAAATTTATCACGCCCAAATAGTTGATTCTGCAAGTTAGCGGTGAGATCAATTGTGAGAGTAAAAGTGTACTTTCATGATCAAACTTGATAGTGAGTGAAAGCGGGGGATCAAAAGTAGAAAGAGGTAAATTTTATGGACAAAAATGATATTATCCCGATTCCCGAGTTTTAATCCCTGCTTTATCTTTATCAAATCTTGCTATTTCTATTCAAAATGATTCCTGGAAAGAAAATGAAAAAATAAACCACTAAAAAAGCTACAGTTGTTAAATAATTGAAATATAATCTCCCAGTTTAGGCCTTTGGCTCGATTCTGTAATGCATTTCTTCGATCAATAAATTTTACTATCTTAATCAGCTAAGCTGATTTTTTTCTCAAGCAAGAAACTCGTTAAGCTAGCCATATCATATGCTTCTTATCTTAAACTAGTTATCATTTGTTTTCAGGGCATCAGGGTTCAAGTGAGGAGTGTTTACATTGAAGGTCGAAGTCAGCCTTCAAAAGGTCTTTATTTTTTTGCATATAGGATTAGAATCACCAACAACTCCGATCGTCCTGTACAACTTCTTAGAAGACACTGGATCATTACAGATGCTAATGGTAAAACTGAGAGTGTTCAGTAAGTTTCAGCTTTTGCAATTCTTTTTTGTTTTCTTGCTGGTCACAAGTAGTTCAGCAAGATCGACAGTATTTCTTATGTTAAAGCTACCAAATGTCTGCATCACCGTAATTTAATTGATGACAAATTTATTCTGTGAATAACTGTGCTTTATGAGCAGTGGCATTGGAGTTATAGGCGAACAACCCGTTATACTTCCAGATACAAGTTTTGAGTATTCATCTGCATGTCCGTTGGGCACACCTAGTGGAAGAATGGTGAGTATTAATTGTCTAATTCAAGTTCCTAATTTTAACTGCATATGCTAATATGATTTTGGATACTCAGGTGATTATAACAATATAGTACTAAGTTGGGATTATATTTTTTTTAGGCTGGTAACTCTACTCATTTTTTAATTTAGTTCTGGCCATTTTCAGTTTTTGAAATTGGTCTTGTAAGTTTACCATATTTGACCTTTTTCGTCCAGCTACCGGCTACTGTTGGTAACCCAGTCGTTCACCGCATCACTTTTTTAAAATTGTTCCTGTAAGTTTACTGAATTACCCTCAGTAGTCGGTCACTGGATGAATAAATTGAATATGGTAAGCTTACATAATCAATTTCAAAAAGTGAAATCGTCTGGACCAAAAAAAAAATAGAAACCTACTATGTCCATTGATTAAAATCTTGCTACCTCTTAATGTTTGCTCAAAACAGTTTTGTTTTATCGTGATTACAGGAGGGTGACTATGAGTTGAAGCATATTGATAAAGTAGATGCTCAAACTTTCAACGTAGCAATCGCCCCGTTTTCTCTGTCGACATTTGGAGATGGTTTTAATGCTATTTGAGAGACTACCGGAAGACACACCTCGTTCATAATAATTGTTATGCCGGTTGCAGATCATGAAGACATGCATGTTAAGCCCACATGTCAACAAAAGTGTAAGCAATTACACTTCTACTATCAGAAATGTGAATCAGTAACTATTAAATGCAACATAGTAATGTAAAAACAGTGCAGCTAGTTTCACTAAGTATACTATAGTGTATCAAATATTATCAGCCTCCATCTAAATAAAAATCTCTTTTTCTTCATACTGTGTTTTATTATACAGCAAAGTCTTGCATGAGATGAGACCGTCTCAAGGATTGCATTCTATGTGATGGACCTCCGAGCTCTATCATCTCATTTTAAAAGCACAGCTCTTTCAAGAATAACAATAAAAATGTTCACTCCAACATCACAACAAAATGTAGTAATTTAGATTTAACTTGAGCCCCACAATGTTGGGTCTTTCTTTCTCTCCCTATTAATTCGTCCGGCTCCCATTCACCGTCTTCCTGTACGTGACTCTTCAAAATATTTCAATTATACCTGAATTACATAAAAAATGATATGTTGAAAACATAGAAGTGTAGTGAACTATTCATCATCATAAATCAATTCAAGCACATAGACATATATATACATGACATCAGAAATGAATATGATATCTAAGGATTTCCAAATGATCCAGCAAAGCCAAAACAAATAACAAACTAGAAACAAAACGAAGATATACAATCCTGATTTCTCTACATGCACATTCATCAAAATTTGCACATTCATCACTGAGTTCTGGGTACGTACCTGATGTAGAGAATAACAGGAAGAGCTGATTTCACCTGAAATGAATGAAGAGAATCTACATTAGGAGTTTTGAACGTATTGCGAATACAAGAATGATGAATCTATACCTTTTATTTAAATGAAGCAAGTCATGAGTTATGTCTTGAGGTTCTTGTCATCCCATGAAGAATGGACATGAAGGACACAAATTGTTGCATTTTCCGCTGTTGCTGTTTTCATTTCCGCTGCACACGAAGGGTTGCAATCAACGACTTCGACCTTTAAAAGGTACTCTCCGAACTCCCCATGAATCTTTTGTAATTTGTAACAATGTTTTATTTTTAAGCTACAAAGATCCTTAAAGGCACCACAGCCAAATTTCCAATCCACTAAATCACTATCTTCAATCACAAGAGAAATAAGTTTACTGAATCCTGCTTCTTCAACTTCCCACTTTGGACCTTGAAAAGCAAAGTTTTTCAACTTGAGCACTCTAAGAAATGGCAATGAAGCAATCTTTCTCATTTCTTTCCAAGGATACCCCAACCCACTCAAGCTTAAAATTTCCAAATATTCGGGGAAACTTTGAAACGGAACAACTGGGGGAACAACAACAGGATTAACGACGACACATTTAAGTTTATATAGTTCGCTAAGATGGGAAATATGAGCGAAACAACTCAAACTCAAAGGTTTATCATCATCATCATCATCAGGTGCCAATTCAATTAGAATTCTTAACACATTTAGATTGGGAACTCCTTTAAGAACAGCCTCAGTGCAACTACGAGCACTTACATTTAAAAGTGTCAATAAGCTATCCAAGGAAGCGCCACGAGGATCTGGTAAGTCGCTTCCTGTGACCTGAAGATGCTCTAGTTCAGACAAACTCCATATCTCCACAGGTAGATATATTGCGTCCTTACAAGACTTGATGCTTTGATGTCGATCGACAATAAAGAATCTAAGGACTTGGAGTTGAGAAATTGAAGCTGGGATCATTCCATTCGAAGTAAGAGAAAGGTAAGTTAACTGAACTAGTTGTAGTACCTCCACAGGGAACTCGTAGAAACGTAGCGAAAGAGCATCGAGCTCTCTCAGCAACTTCAAACGATAACATAGTGGTACTTGATATTGATGGTATGGACCAAAACAGAGGAGAGAACGAACATCGGATGCACAATTATCCTCCACTGATTTATGCACGTCTTTCATGCCAAATAAAACGTTACTACGGACAGCCAATCGGGGGTGGCCTTTCATACCAACTCCAAGGCAATCATTAGGATTGTTTAAGGCAAATGCAAACTTTGTCTCCCTAGCTTTTAGTTTAGACAAGTGCCATAAGGAAGAATGGAGGCCACAAGTTTTGACAGTATACATTGCATTAAAAGTGCTTTGTTTGTACACACTAACAACACTATTGGTAACAAGTTCCTCCAAACAACTGATAGCATCTTTATCTGAATTTATGTTTATATTCAATTCAAGAAATCTATCAGAAAGCCATAGATTTATGATCTTAGATCGTGGCACCTCGTAATGTTGAGGAAAGAGTCCTATATAGAGAAAGCACATTTGTAGAAGTGGAGGTAAGTAGGTGTAACTTGGCAGTAGTACCTTTGATATTTCATCGTACGCATCCATGAAAATCCGATGATTCTTTTTTGCTGCAACCTCGTTCCAGTACTCTGGGGTACTGTTCCCTTCTTCGAAGAGTAGGCGAGCAACTGCGAGAATTGTAAGAGGAAGACCATCACAGTTCTCGGAAATCTTCTTTCCAGCTTTCACAAGTTGAGGAGGACACGACGAGCCTTTACAAAACACCTTGTCACGAAGTAGATCCCAACTTTCTTTTTTGTTCAATAACCGCATTGTAACTACACAATCAAAAGTCATAAAACCGGTAGGATCTCTGTACAGTTGTTGCAGCCTACTCGTAATCGAGATTCGACTTTTACTTTCCCAGTAAAGAAAAGGGTGTTCCAGTTGGTGAATTTCGAATCGAAACACAAGATGCAAGAGTTGTGTGATGTATCTGTCCCATACATCATCTAACACAATGAGGTAACTCTTACTCTTCAAACAAGCCTTCAAGTACTCATGAACTGCTTCCTCGTCCATTTCAGGGTGCTTTAGAAGACTGTTGGGATCAATCTCAGCTAGAATGCGCCGTGGGATGTCTTTTACTCGACATTTTTTGCCTACTCGAACCCACACACGATGGTCGAAGCACTTCACTATCGTTGGATCGTGGAAAACTTTGTTAGCAAGAGTAGTTTTACCAATGCCTGGCATACCAACTAGTGAAGTCACATGATCATCCATTAGTTTCTCTTTGAGTTCCTCGTACACATCACGCACTCCTATCACTTTCGACGAAACAACATCATGTTCGTCTTCATCTTCATCTTCGTCGTCAGGAAAAGAGTTGTATAATCCATCAACACATCTCTCCTTGATCTTCTTCAGCAGAATGGTGAAGGAATGCATTCTCTGCTTTAGATTCTCCACGGAGAATTCAGCCTCATCCTCGTCCTCGTCCTCATCATCTTCATCTTCATCTTCATCTTCGTAGTCATCGTCTGATTCATAGACTTGGGAGAATTGAACCAAACCAATCTGAGCTACAATGCGTTGTAACTCATAAACTTCTGATCTTATTGCTCTATCCAAATCGGTAAGAATAGTTGTTTTAGCAGTTTCTTCAAAAGAGTCCACATGCTTGTACACAACTTCTAACATTTCACGAGACTGGGAACTAACAAAATCATTACTAGGTTTTAGAAGTTGCTCAATTTTGATCTTAAGATCATCGACAAGATAGAAAGACTTTCTAGTCATCTCTCACTTTTTTTTTTCAAACAATCTCTTTAACTTAGAACAAATCTTTCACAGGAAATTTGGTCATGACAAACTTATTTGTAAATACGAGAGAATAATTAATCATTTATTAATGTTACAAGTTGCATTAATTAATTTATTAATGAGCTAGCATTGGAATAGCCAAGATGGGAGTAGGTGAAATTGAAAATGGGTCCGCCACAATATTATAAAGTGTGCATTTTATACTATATCTTTCAAAAGAGAAATAAATAATACAGTAATATTCAAGTGAAAAGATTATTACTTTAATTTAGAAGCTACTTTACTATACCAATTTTTAATTATTCACACTTCTCCATGTTTATTCATCTCAATTTATTCTTAAACTCAATAAAAATAACTTAGATAATTATTAGTCTTTAAATTCTTGTGTAAAACTTCAGAACTATTATGGTATGTTTTCTCCTCTTTGTTGTAAATATACTTGAGCTTTTCTTGTTTCGGTGCAACAATATTATTTGAAGCTTTTCTTGTTTCTTGTACGTGGGTATGACATGTGATTTAGAGCTTTTCTTATTTTCTTGTTTAAACGTATACTGATGTGAACATTTCATTAAAGATGAAATAAGACGAACTTACATAAAATTGAGAGCATTTCAACTCATTTTGGATAAATATAAGTCAACATTCAACTGACATTAGAATCGTTGATTTCTTTGGTTAGAGTACTTACCCACCAATTATGTTGCATATTGCTTTCAATGCTTTTTATTTGATCATTTGAACAATAGTCGATGTGCATTTATTTTTTGTGGGTTCGATGGTTGAAAAATAGTCAATAACAGGAAGAATTGCTTGTTTTTAAAACATGTAGGAGATTGTTGATTCAAATCAAAACAACACAATAGTTTATTAGAACTCTCTAAAAAGAATGTCTCTCAACATATTGATAAAACAATTAATCCAGAAAAATGGAAAGAGATAAATAAAAGTTTGCTAGTTATAACTAAGATTAATTAGTTGTTTGAAGGCATTGATCACAATTCTATTATCGATAAACTCTATCAAATAAAGAATCGTAGTTATGTAAATAATACTCCCTCCGTCCAATTTCATTATTCTCACTTTCCTTTTTTTGGTTGTCCAATTTTATGCTCATACCATTTTTTCCTTTTTTGAAACAATACTATTCATACTACTTTTATCTCCACCCTCTTATCATAATTTATTTACCCACTTTGTCATTCACTTTATTTATAAACAATCATTTATTTATAAATGGACCTACAATACCCCATCATACCCTCAACTTATGTACTTTATAAATAAAATAATCAATATTCATTAAAACTCGTGCTCGTAGAAGTTGGCATAATAAAATTGGATGGAAGGAGTAATTTTTAATCAGGATTCTCCCTTGCCCCTTATAATATTGTGGCCGGCAGCTGTTTTTCACCTACTCTCGTAATTGGCTATTCCAAATGCTCATTAATAAATTAATGCAACTGGAAACTCTAAATGTATTCTATTTTAACCTATACATTTGTGACACATTTAATTAATCATGTCGATAATTCCAATGTGTGTACGCACTGCCTCTTCCTTGGTATGTTATTTTTGGGATTTAAGTGTACCAGCAAAAAGTCATGACTTTAAAATTATGAGATTTGAAATCTTTGATGAACTGTAAAAGTGTGTTTCTTTTTTGCTTTTGTTATGGTGAAATCTTATTATATAGCTAAATTCTTGTATGTTTCTGAGTACACGGTGTACTTTAGGCCCATTTGTAGCCCTACCCTATCCAATGCTTTTTCCAGGTCCAATTTTTGTGACCCGACCCGACCCGCAGCCCAGTAGACTTTGACCAGTCAAATGTTGACCGTTGACCAGTCAACGGTCAAACTTTGACTTTTTTTCAATTTTTTTTTTCGATTTTTTTTTTTTCGATTTTTTTTTTTTTGAAAAAGTGTATGTTATTATAACTAAAAAGTGTATCTTTGTTTTTTTAATTAAAAGTGTATGTTACTATATTAAAAAGTGCAACATTGTTTTTAATGAAAAGTGTATGATATTATAACTGAAAAGTGTAAGTTATATATTAAAGAAAAGTGTATGTTATTATAACTGCAAAGTGTATGATCTATTAATGAAAAGTGTATGATCTTTTGGTTATTAATAATTGCACTTTTATAATATACATAAACTGTTCCTAATATTTTGAAAAACATTGTTATTAATTTGACACATTTTATTATTTAAACTTGCACTTTTATGACTATCAATGATACACCTTTTTGTTATTAGTCTTGCACTTTTATAATCTAGATAAACTGTTCCTAATTTTTTTTTTTAAATTGTTATTAATTTCACAAATTTTATTATTTAATCTTGCATTTTTATGACTATCAAGATACACCTTTTGGTTATTAGTCTTGCACTTTTATAATCTAGATAAACTGTTTCTAATTTTTTTTTTAAATTGTTATTAATTTCACACATTTTATTATTTAATCTTGCACTTTTATGACTATCAACGATACACCTTTTGGTTATTAGTCTTGCACTTTTATAAGCTAGATAAACTGTTTCTAATTTTTTTTAAAAAAATTGTTATTAATTTCACACATTTTATTATTTAAACTTGCACTTTTATCCTTTTGGTTATTAGTCTTGCACTTTTATAAGCTAGATAAACTGTTTCTAATTTTTTTTTAAAAAATTGTTATTAATTTCACACATTTTATTATTTAAACTTGCACTTTTATGACTATTAATGATACACCTTTTGGTTATTAGCCTTGCACTTTTATAATCTAGATAAACTGTTTGCACTTTTATAAATTTTTTTAAAAAAATTGTTATTAATTTCACACATTTTATTATTTAAACTTGCACTTTTATGACTATCAATGATACACCACTGTTTCTATTTTTGGTTATTAGGCTTGCACTTTTATAATCTAGATAAACGAGTGCTAAAATATTTATTAGGTGCAAAAATAAATAAAAAAGGTGCGAAAATAAAATTAAATTCAAAACTTGATGTAGTTGGGACTCGAAAACATGACCTAGTGGTGAAAAACGCAATGGGTGACCACTAGGCTATAACAGCTAGTTGGTGGTATATGAGCATGCAATATGTTATTTATCCACATAATTAGGGCTGCAAGTGGACTCAAGTACACCGTGTACTTGAGTACACAGCAGCCCTACCCTATTTTATAACCTATAAAATAAAACATAGAAAACCAGATTCTACATTACTGCCGGCCTCTATTATCTTCATACATTTCTGTTGTATTTCTCAATATGAAGCTATATATGAATCTTTCATAATCCCATTATCAATTTCTTGCTAAATTTGTTTGGAAAAAAATAAAAAAAGAGGGAGATGACTAGGGATGCTTTCTACCTTGTTGATGATCTTAAGATCAAAATTGAGCAACTTCTAAAACTTAGTGATAATTCACTTAGTTCCCAGTGTTGTCAAGTGTTAGAACTTGTGTACAAGCAAGTTGACTCTTTTGAAGAAACTGCAAAAACAACTCTTCATTCCGAATTAGATGAAGCAATCATTTCCAAAGTTTATAAATTACGACGTATTGTAGCACATTTTGGTTCGGTTGAATTCTCCGAAGAAGATGATGATGATGACGACGAAGAAGAAGATGAAGGTAGCTATGGGGTTCCATTCTCCATAGATGAGGTGGAGAATCTAAAGCAAATAATTCATTCCTTCACCCCTCAGCTGAAGATGATTGCATAGTTACAATGCGGTTATTGAACAAAGAAGAAAGTTGGGATCTTTTTCGTGACAGAGTATTTTGTAAAGGCTCATCATGTCCTCCTCAACTTGTGAAAGCTGGAAAGAAGATTTCGGACAAGTGTGAAGGTCTTCCTCTTACAATTCTCGCGGTTGCTCGCCTACTCTTCGAAGAACAGAACAGTACTGGAACGAGGTTGCAGCAAAAAAGAATCATCGGATTTTCATGAATGCGTACGATGAAATATCAAAGGTGTTACTTCCGAGCTACACATACTTACCTCCACTCCTACAAATGTGCTTTCTTTACACAGGACTCTTTCCTCAGAAGTACGAGGTACCACGATCCAAGCTCATCAATTTATGGCATGCTGATAGATTTTCTGAATTAAGTATAAACATAAATTCAGAATTTGATGCTATTAAATGTTTTTCAAGGTTCAGAGTGGGAAGTTGAAGAAACAGGATTCACTCCACTTTTTTCTCTTGTAATTGAAGACACTGATATGGTGCATTGGAAACTTGGATGTGGTGCCTTTAGAGATCTTATGAGCTAACAATAAAGCACTGTTACAAACTAGAAAAGATTCATGGGGTGTTCGGAGTGGATCTTCGAAAGATTGATCTCGTTGATTGCAACCCTTCATGTGTAGCCGAAATGAGAAAAGCTATACCCAAAAAAGCTAAACTTTATGTACATTCTTCATGGGTTGATGGGAAGCTCAAGACTAAATGTGTTTAAATGAATGCGGCTTTGGACGTCTGGAAAGCAGTGACTCGATTCGTAGTGTGCAAAGTTAGTCATATTTCAAGGGCGGCCCCGGCGAGACGAGCAGTTAAAGAAAATGATCAGGCCTTGCTGCTATTAGTGCACATTTTGAGATTCAGTCTTTATTCCCACACAATGTGTGTGTCTTGTTTGGTGCCTAATTCTATGAAGATGAAAATTATTCCCTTTATAGGCACTATATATGATGTATATGTCTTAGATTTGTTTACTAATTTACTTGAAAATCAAACCCACTTGTAATCATTTACTATGTCCCCTAAGAATTTGTATTTTAAAAAGTCAATGAGCTGCTATCGAGATCTCTTTCTCAATAATATGATAATAAGGGACACTTGGGTGTTTGACTAATTGAGAAAAATGGCTTATGCAGCTTTGGTTTGTGTTGAGAACACAATAGATGAGGTGTTAAATTCTTGTGATCTTTGGATTGTTCCACGCTATGGAGCAGCAACAGAATGTATAAAACAGGTGAAGTCAATGCAAAAAGTTTTGCAGAGATTGGATGGCAGTATTAAGAGCAGAAGCAGAAAGAAGGTGAATGCTTTGGATGAACAGATCAAAGAAGCTGCATCACGATTTGAATATGTAATCGAATTCTATCTCTCAGATCAGATCATGAAGCAATCTGACCAACACAGATACAGGTATCAATTCTTCAGACTTGTGTGTATGTGTGTGCCAAAAGTAATGTCATTTTTCCTGTAATTTATTAAGTGTTTTCCATTTTAAAGGTGTCAAAGTTATTATAAGACTGATAGGTGGATATATCCGGGTTACTTGTTTATGGTTGTTTGATGTTGTTTAGGATATTTACTTAGAGTTGGTTATTTTTGAATAAGTAAGGTCATTTCTTGATTATTGATGGTTTGATTAGGCTACTTGTGAATATTCACCGAATCGAATGGAGGAAGATGGGAGTGGAAGAATTGAAGGGGCTGACAGAAGAAGAATTGGAGCACCTGCTGCATTTTGCATCAACATATGAAGATATAGTCCAGTCCAATCTTCTGAAGCAGATTGTTTCTGCTAAACGATCTAAGTGGGGTGGAAATGGGACTCGAATGTTCATAGATATGCAGTATTTGAAGCAAGATATTGAAGGCTTCATCATAAGGTTGAAGAAGATGGAGAACAGGTACATTGAAGAATTAAAGAACCTGTTTCTTAAGGAAGAGAAAGATGACGATGATGATGATGATGATGAGTACGACGACCACAACGACAACAATGAGGAAGAGGAGGAGGAGGAGTACTCTGCATCATCAAGATTTGATCTTGGAAGAAAGTCAAAGGTGGTTGGATTATCTAAGGAGTTGAGCAAATTGAAAGATCAGCTCACAAGTAAGAATGTGTTGGAGTTCAGAATAAGAGTCATCTGTGTGTTGGGAATGGCAGGTATCGGTAAGACTACTCTTGCGAACGAGGTTTTTGAAGATCCATATGTTTCGGACTACTTCGAACATTGTGTATGGGTGACAGTTGGAATCAAGTATCAACTTGAAAAAATCCAACAAGACATTCGATCTCAAGTGGATCCGGAGATGTGTATTATAAATGGTCTGGGGGGTAGGAGCTATCTCATTGTGTTGGATGATGTGTGGGACACAGAGGTATTGCTTGACATAATGGATTTACTTCCTTTCCAAAAAAATGGAAGTGCAATCTTGCTTACAACAAGGCTGCAACAAGTGTGTGCTGATCCTTTGCTACGTGTGTCGAAAATGCAATTGCTAAATGATAATGATAGTTGGGACCTTCTTCGTGGGGAAGTATTTGGCGAAGCGCGTTGCCCTTATCTACTTGCGAATGCAGGAAGGAAGATCGCCAAGAATTGTGAAGGCCTTCCTCTTACGATTGTCACAGTTGCTCGTATCCTATCCGAGGGTCCCATGGATCCAGAGTACTGGAACGATGTAGCAGAGGAGAAAAACTCAGTTTTCAAGGATGCTTACGACGAAATATCAAAGGTACTATATCCAAGCTATAAGTACTTACCTCAACATTTAAAAGCATGCTTTCTTCATATGGGACTTTTCCATAAAAAGTATAAGATCCCGCGACCCAAGCTTATAAGTCTGTGGATCGCGGAGGGGTTTCTTGAACAACATAAGTTGCCAACTTTGGAAGAATGGGGTGTGAAATGTTTGGAGGGGCTTTTCTCTAATAATGTTGCTATGCTTTACCAATATAGCTCAATTGAGTCAAGGTTAGGTGAACAAATAAAAACTTGTGGCCTTCATACTTCTTTTTGGCATCTTTGTAATATAGAAGCTAGCAAGAGCAAGTTTTTCTACGCGTTGAATAGTATTGTGGATTGCAAGAAAGATGGTATAGAAAGCCAGCGCCGATTGTGCTTTAGAAATAACATCTTGTTTGGCATCCAACAAGATGTGTGTGACTCGATAGGAGATGATCGTGCACCTTCTGCGCGTTCCCTCTTATGCTATGGTCCATATCATCAGTATCAAGTACCAATATGGTTCAGTTTGAGGTTGCTCAGGGTGCTTGATGCTATCAACATTCGTTTCTACGAGTTCCCAATTCAAGTACTGAAACTAGTTCTGTTGAAGTACTTTGCCCTCACATTCAATGGTGATCTCCCCACTTCCATATCCAAACTTCGGAAACTCCAGAGCTTTATAGTTCGTCGCCATCAGAGCATCAAGTCATGCAAAGCTCCGTCGTATTTGCCAATGGAGATATGGGATATGGAAGAACTGAAGCATCTTGAGGTCATGGGAAGCGACCTACGAGTTCCTAGTAGATGTGGCACTCTCTTGCCAAGTCTCCAAACACTTGTAGGTGTGAGTGCTCGAAGTTGTAGTAAAGAGATTCTTGGAAGAATATCAAATTTGCAGAGATTAGGTGTTCAGATTGAGTTAGAACATGATGGGAATGAACCACCCTTGCGTTGGTTCGATCATATTTCCCATTTTCGTGGACTAGGATCACTTAAATGTGTCGTCGTGAATCCTGAGTTTACAGTTGTTGCTCCGCCTCCTCCTATTTCAGTTTTCCCATGGGGTCTTAAAAGGTTGACTCTGAGTGGGTTAGGATATCCTTGGGAAGATATGGAAGCAATTGCTTCTTTTCGGAATCTTGAAGTGCTGAAATTGCAATGCTATGCCTTTCGAGGTCCCAAGTGGGAGATTAAAGCAAGAAAATTTATGAAG
Source organism: Galeopsis tetrahit (assembly GCA_963675135.1). Lineage (NCBI taxonomy): Eukaryota > Viridiplantae > Streptophyta > Magnoliopsida > Lamiales > Lamiaceae > Galeopsis > Galeopsis tetrahit. The sequence continues at coordinate 95,549,311 of OY776119.1, forward strand.
CTCAATTCTCTTATGATTGAAGACACTGATCTCGTGCACTGGGAACTGCGACGCGAAAGCCTTCCGTCGCTTGTCAATCTGAGCTTGAAACACTGCTACAAACTGAAAGAGATTAATTGGGAGCATGATAAATTATATTTTAGGCCTAAGATTGAAGTAGTAGATTGTAACCCTTTGGCTGTTGCTTGTGTAAAGCAAATAATGGAGGCTGCAGCATCTGGAAATGCATATTCTGTTCCTGATGTTCATGTCCAATCTTCATACTTGGATTGATGGGATTCTCAACTCCACCGCGCTACGCCGTCTAAACCTGCATCAGGGACACACCCTCTGGATCTCTGTAGGTACTTGCTGTATTTTATGATGTTCAATCATCTGCTTTCTTCACTTCCATGGTCGAATCGTCTGTGAAACGGACGGGCGTTAAGGCACGGCTAAATACTTTGAAGAACCAAGAAAAATGTAATACAGTATCATCATTCTCTCTTCTTCTGAGTGTTTTTTGGTTGTAATTTGGAGCCTGCAACTGACTTTTGAGTGTTTATTTTGGCTATTCATTGAGTAATTAAATGAGTTGCTTCACTTTATTTAGTTTATTGATATATTCATAAAATTAGAGATATGGATTTTATGTATAATAGATTCAAGCACCAAACATTGCATAGGAACCACCAAAAAGTGCATTTGGATATAATGTGCAATAATAGCAGCATGGCTGACTATTTGGTTTGGTTTCGATTTTAAATTTTTTAAGTTTCGATTTATTTTGATAAATAATATTCTCAAGCCAAAATTTTGGAGTAGGTAGCATATTTTCCTTAACCATCAAGCAATTCTGCAGAGGAATCATACTTTCTTTCAAACTGAAAAACTCAGTCACATACCTCAAAAGTCAGCTGAATTGCCTCCCAAAATCAGTCTTAAACAATTCATCAAGATTCTTCAACAAAAACTATACATTTTAACCAAAAAAGGAAAAAGAAAAAGGTCCCTTGTAATTAAACCTCCCAAGCAAAGTATCACCACTCAATAACCACCATTTCAAATCACTCCCAATTCTCTCACATCACTTCAAATTTCAACCATGCCTGCCTTCCTTCTACCCTTCCTTTCTCTCTCATTTCTTCAGCTCATTCTCTTAGTCCACAGCTACGGCCATGCTAACACGTGTCGATCATTCTGCGGTAACCTCACCATCGACTATCCTTTCGCCCTTCATCCGGGCTGTGGCCATCAAGGCTACCGCGACCTCTTATTCTGCATCAACGACGTCTTAATGCTACACATTACATCCGGATCATACCGTGTTTTAGACATAGACTACGCCTACCAATCCCTCGTTTTGCACGACCCCCACATGTCCACTTGCCATTCCATTGTGCTGGGAGCCCGAGGAAACGGATTCGTAGTCGAGCCTTGGCGGGCCCCGTACCTGAGCCCGACGCCTGATAACGTGTTCATGCTATTAGGCTGCTCAGAACACTCACCTCTTTTCCAGGGCTTCCCTGGAAAACACTTGCCATGCAGAAATGTCTCGGGCTTGGGATGTGAAGAGTACTATAACTGCCCGGCCTGGGATATAATTTCCCCAAGACGGGGTGGCCCGGTATATGGATCCGGCCCGCCTGATTGCTGCTCAATGCCGTACGAGATTATCAAGAATGTGAATCTTTCCAGGCTTGATTGCCAGGGGTACAGCAGTGCCTATAGCCTGGCACCATTGAAGGTGAGCGGGCCGGATGAATGGGCTTATGGGATTCAAGTGAAGTACACTACGCTAGGGAGTGCGGGCTTTTGTCGGGCCTGTGAAGCTACTGGTGGATCATGTGGTTATGACATTGATAAAAACAGGGATGTTTGCATGTGTGGGAGCTGGAATTCAACTTCTAATTGTGATTCAGGTAATAAAAGTTATATGTTCTTTCTTTTTTCGTCGTTTTCTTTTAGAATCGGGGCTGTGGATACGCAATTTTGAGATTTTACATCGATATCTAACAAGCTTGTGCAATCAGATGCAATGTCCCACGCAAGAAAGTTGTCTTCCAACATTGGATTAGCAGGTATTCATTTCTATCTGCATTTTCCTCTGTAATAAATTTTAAACAACACACAAATTTAGTCATAAGCCCCTCCCAGTTACAACTAAAATAATCTGAAATGTGAGAAGAATCTAACTAAAGTTTTTGCAACTGCAGGAGTATTATTCGGTACAATTATCTGGAGGAACACCATTACACTTGGATAAAAACTTAAGTAAAAGACAAAGACTTTGTGAGACAGTTCATAAATTAGCACTCTTCGTTCAAGTAAAAACAGCTGCCCTTTCTATTTTTGATCTGTATTTTCTCATGTAACTGAGAAAAAAAACGATGTACTACATTTTGACAACAATATTTTACCTTTTATTAATTTTTATTTTTTAAAAAACTTCTAGTGGTTCTTTTAATGTAATTTTACTTGCGATTTATAATTTCTAAATTTTCAACCATGTAATAAGATATGTTACAAATCTACACATATTTAATAAACTTTAAAAGAAAAATTAAAAAAAAAATTCAATAAAAAAGAAAGAACCACACAAATTTGAACTCTACAACCCCCACAACAGAAACAGCATGTCTTGCAAATGCTGTAAATTGTGTGCAAATAAGCCACTGTCGTTTTCAACTACTATTAAACTCTAGAGCAGATAAAGAAGTAGAACACATAATCATAGCAAAACGGCATCTTACAATTCAACACCGGACATACTGACAACTTATATGGAAAGCTTATAGACAATATTGACTAAAATGCAAACAGAATAAAATAGCAAAATAAGAGGCGTATAGACTGACGGAATACACCTATAATGAGGTATGAAATTCATCAGGTGTAACAGCATATAACCTGGCATATTACTAAAGAAAAGATCACAGATAAAGAACAAAAGAAAATCTAAATTAGTGTCAAAAGTTACGAGAGCAAATGTCTTCAACAAGAACAACATCTCAAACAATATTTAGACAACAAAATTTATAAATTGAAAGTATCAAAAAGATGTAAAACTTATTTAAATTCAAGGCTCACAAAACCACTCTGATGTTTTAAGCACGAACCCCCCTGTTCAGATTAACCATGCGACCCGAACCATCATTATGACCACCCCTGCCAGCTGAACCTTGGTAAGCCCGGCTCGACCCACCAGCTCGTACATTACGGTCCCTCGTGAAACCACCCCCAATATAGCCCGATGATCGGCCCCCACCAGCATTATACCCTGTTCTTCCACCACTGCTGCCTTGCCTGCCCTGATTGAAAGAGAAATCCTGCCACCTACCACCACCGCCGCCGCCCGCTGCATAATCTTGCCCATCTTTGCGCCTAAGAGGAAGACCACCCTCCGAACCAACCCCACCAACACGAGCCTCGAATGCTCTCTCGTTATTTTCCGCAAGAATGGAGAGCTTTTCGGTGAACTGAAACGCAAGAGCCTGCAGCCTAGTGTGCTCGATGTCATGAAAAACGATGCATTCGGTAGGTTGGTCCCAACTAGCGTGGAGCTCCTCATTGATCATCATCTTACTCACGATGCTACGAGTCTGTGCTTCAGAGAGATCAAACATCTTCGAGATGTGGTCAAGGCTTAGAGAGTCGTACGAAGACGAATATGTGAAAAGATAGGTCCTCAAAGCCTCTTCTTTGATTTTAGCCTTGAGCATCTCAAGGACTTTCTCTTTGTTGCGAAGCAGCTTCCAAACGTCGAGAGAGTTGATGAAATTGAATGCCTTGTCGAAATCTCCCTGCCTAAGGGCCCGAGTAGCTGCCATTACATGGTCCCTCACGTTTTCAGGTGGGCCCGTGAATGTTTGACGCTCACTCATTTCGAGCAACCTACGGAAGTTTTTACTTATTACTTTCCGTTTGGCATCATGCACATTGGCTGCAAGGTTAGGGACCTCTAGTAACATTGCACAGCTCAGGTGCACAGCTTCTAGAAGCTCAAGGTTAATGTGCATGTGGTAGGGCATCTGACGCCTTCTCTCCAGCCGCTCCTGAATTTTTTTCAAAACGTAGAAACCAAGGTAAAAAGCTACCGATAGGCTTGAAACACAATATGAAGAATAATAGAAACAGAAAATAAACCTTAAACATAATATAGTGGTGAACTTTAGCATGTAAAACCAGAGTTACAAAAAAGCTTACACAGTTGAACAGGTTTCAAGACACTTATCCATCATGCATAAACTGATGTAAACTATTTTTACATTTACTTGATCCGGGAAAAAAGTAAACACATAATCCTTCCGTCCCACAATAAGTTTTCCACTTAACTATTTTAGACATCGCTTCATAAGCCTTCTATTTCTTTAAATGGCAAAATTCACTCTCTCTACATCAACTACCCACTACACATTTTATACTATATTCCTTAATCTTCGTGTAAAAAGCAAAGGAGAAGCTTACGGTAGGACGGGTGGAGTATTAGTTTTTAAAATAAATTTTAATAAAATAATATTTCTAGATATTATTTTGATCTTAGTTAAGAAAACCATATCACTGAGATTATTATATATAAAAAAGCATGCAATACTTCTAAAACAGAAGGCAATGCACATACAATATTGATAAAAAAATCATAGCAGTATATAAGCCTCAGGAGTATTTAAAACAGAAACGCAGCCATAAAATAAAGAATTTAGACTGCATTTTCACTAGTAATTTATGGTCTTCTGACAGTAACGATATATAGAGGTCAACAATTAACATGTCATACAAAGAAGTCATTGCTAAAAAGAAAATACCTGTTCAGGAGTTTTCTCGTGGTATCTACTCTGAGCGACACCTTGTGCCAGCAATTCTTTCACTCTGCCAGCAGAATACAGTTCAGAGAGGCAACTATGGGCCTCATTAACAAGCCCAGCTCTGAATGCACATAAGCCCAACTGTGCCATAGCTCTGTTGAACAGAATCTGCGTAGAAATATCCATGTGCTGAACATTATCCTGCAGATGACTCATGAGCAGCAAATCACGGGCAGTTGAGAACTCTTCGAATATCGCATGGTGATAAATATCGCAAAGCATTGCACGGGCCTTCGTCCGCTCATCACCATGCTTGTATATAAGTGAAACAAGTTCATCCATCAAAGTACGGCTATTCTCCGGAAAAGTAGGCTTGCGAGGAACCACTTCAGGAGTTGCAACAAATGCAGGTGGTCCCCTATTTTCTTCCACAACTTTCGTTTCCTCCCCGCCCTCTGCATCTCGATTATCCTGCTCAGCTAACTTCATCATAGCATTATATACCTCCTGAGGCTTATAATATACCATCTCAACAAGCTTAAGAGCAACCTTCGAAGCACCCTTAAAATCCCCAACCTTTTCCAAATACTCCTGAATATTCTGAGCAAGCACTAAAAACAAGGGCTCGTCCTTAAGCCTCTCAACGTACTCACGGGTGTGTGGATCGATAACCTGAAGGCTCTTAAAATATTCCACATCGACCCTCTCCAGGAAGGCTACCAAATTACCCCAAATCCTAATCGTACCATCGAAGTCAGCACCTTTTTGGGTCTCATTCTCATCAGGCTCCACCATATCATCAACAACAATGTTAGGATACTGTGTCAATATGTCGAGTATAGCAAGCAAATTCTGCACACACTGTTTCCATACCGCAAGGGGCATGTGGCCACTCAGACTTTGATTAACGTCAAACTGCGCCGAGACAACACAGAAAAGAATCTCGAGCTTCTGGGCTGGGGTTTTTGCAACCCTGGTTAAGAAAGTGAGCTGCTCGACCAACTCCATTCTTCCGGTCCCCTTTTTACCTCTGGCTGCAATGATCTCCTTAAACTTCTTGTTGACTGTTTCCCATGTAATTTGACTGGGATCTTTAAACTGCTTATCCATCAACTTATCTTTCTTACTCAACATTTTCTCCCAACCAGGTCCACCTTCAACATCATCCTTTGCAGTTCCATCATCATCATCACTCCCCTCAGATTCTACAGTTTCAGGATCATCATCAAAATCCCCATCCTCATCTTCGTCATCGTCCTCATCCTCAGGTTCTTGATCATCCTCTACTTTTTCCTCAAAAAGTTCAGGCTTCTCCCTACACTGATTAATCAAATCCTCATAGAGCTTATTGTTTTTCTTCAACTTCTGCTTCATTGAATTCAATGCCTTGGCATTACTGCTGCTCATTTTCTTCTTAGCCTCCTTATTGGCTAAGGCCTGATTTAAAAAATCCTCCATATTCACAAGGGCCTTGATGTAGAGATTTGGAGGCTTATCAGTCTCGGTCACCCTCATGACCTTGCCCAATTGCTTGTTAATCTTCTCAAAGCTTTCTTGCAAACTGACCCAGTCATTGATTTTCATGGCATTCTTCATTTGATCTACCGTAGCAGCCATCTCATCAAACCTCTTGTCTTTAGTGCGCCTTACAACGCGCCTCTGCCCGTCAGAATCGTCACTATCACTTGCATTGCCCGTAATATACTTGCTTACAGCTGCATTTGCTTCCACAGCTGCGCTCTCTTCCTGTTCATCGTATTCACTCTCTTCATCTTCGGTGTCACTGTCACCACCCTACAATGCCACAAAAGTAACATAGTAGCGTCAAAAATCTACACTTTGGAATATAAGAATTAGTGGTTAAGAAAGACTATGAAGCAGGACCAAATTTGAGATCCTTGATTTAAAAATACAAGGTAGAATCAAATAAAGATGCGACAGAAATAGAAGACCAACTTTGGAAGAAATTCAATTAACATAGGAACCATCTCAACAGAAGCTCAAATTTAAAAAAAAAATACATCAATTCAACAAACCTGAGTCCAAAATCTTGAAGCCATTGTCGCGATAACAAATTCCTCAGCACTCCCTTAAAGTAGAAATCTGCAACCAACCAGAAAACCACAAAATCTAGAATCGCATCACTAAAATTAACCCAAAAGTAACCATTAAATCCCATCAAATAAGGCGTCCCTAGAATCAACAAATTCAGATCCAAAATCCAAACTTCTCTAATAAGGTATTTTTAACGTAATAATTTGTTTCTCATAGAAATTTAGTTTTTTGTACACATAAAATCTTTCTAATCTACATACACGTACACATACAGATACAGATATAGGGATAAAGGTGAGACATACGAACCTCGTCGCCGGCGATAGAGAACGAGAGACAGGAGTACTGGAGGAGAGAGAGAGGAAGAGTTTGCAGATGAGAACCCTAATTCTAATACCTTCTATTTGTCGGTTGATTAATTGGGCCAAGCCATCAATTGGCCCAAAGTTCTCGTTAGGGCTTCTATCAAATTAAATATGGATTGGGCCACACAATTTGTAATTATTTTTTTAGTTTTTTTTTTTATTTGGTACGGTTATTTGCACCTCCATCTTTTCCCCATGTTTTTTATTTTAAAATAATTATGAAATGTCTAAAATGCCCCTTGATAAATGCACTTTCTCTCACGAACCCTTTTAGTAGATACACCTTCTATCCGTATTTTTTCGTCTCAGCCCCACCCCCTCCCTGGCGGCGGTGCCGCAAGCACCTACCTCCGCCATGACGATTCGCCCCCACACACAATTGAGTTTGATTGATACAAAATATTTAGAAAAAACTACAAAAATTACCACTTATTATTCATAAAATTAAAAAGAATAATACAATTGTAGTTTTCAAATTCAATTTAAAATATAAAAAAAATCGACCAATCGGTGTAAAAAATTGGGTTACTTTTCAACAAACCAATGTCGAAATTTACATTTTTTTGGAAAAAAAAAAAGAATTTAAAATTAAAATATATATATATATACAATTTTTTGGTAAAAAAATGATCTAAAACTTCAATATTTTCGACAAAATTTGATCGAATATTCACTTCTTTTTCGACACTAATTTATCGAAAAAGAAAAAAATGTGTTGCCATCAATGGAGTAGTAAAGAGCAGCGTACATTACTAAATTTATAATAAAATTTAAAACAATAAGGACGACAGCGTGGGGGAGGGCTGAGGTAGGGAGGGCGGCGACATCGGGGGAGGGGGTGGGACTTGGGAAAAAAAAAACTTAGACAAGGGTTGTAAGTAAAATGATTAATGAGATGGAAGTCTTATTAAGGACATTTTAGACATTTTATAATTATTTAAAATAAAAACATGAGGGCATTTTTAATGTCTTGCTAGCTTTTGTACGAAAACAGAATTTACCAAATTTGTGTTTCATTTAAAAAAAACAATTATCAAATTTTTTTTTTTAACAGTAAAAGATGTTTCATTAACCACAAATAATGGAGGTACTCAATCCATGGATATATAAGTATAAAAACATGAGGGGAGTGTATGAGTGTATCTATAGAACACGAGGGCATTTTTAGTGTCTGGCTAGCTATTGTACGAGAACAAAATTTGCCAAATTCGCATTTATTTTTGAAAAACAATTATCAATTATTTTTTTAACAGTGAAAAATGTTTCATTATTACCAATACTAGGGTACTCAACCCATGAATAAATATATAAGTATAAGCTATGTTACAAATGTGTTTGCAAAAATTATATTTTCGCTCCAATATTGATTCTCAAAAGTAAAATTTAAGGGACATCAGTATTCTTACTTTATCCTTCTTTTTTTTTAATTTTCGTGTTTAAATCAGTGTAAAAACTTATATATGAGATGAAGGAACTGTATTTTTTTGCAAATACTCCAAAGATTAAGATCGAGAAAATTGCATTTTTGGTCCCACCAACCATGGGTTGGTTGGGATTTGACCACTGGGTTTTGGAGTTGATCCCACTTGATATTTTTTTATGCATTTTTTGTCCCGCACAAAAATTTATTGCAAAACTGATCCCAATTTCCGTCAAAACTTAACGGAGGGTTAACACGTGCTGCTCACGTGGCCGTCAACCCCTATGACTGTTGCCCCTCTCCGTCCTCCAACACTCCACCTGCCCTGAAAACATTTTTTCAACTTTCTTGCCATTCCCCAACACCACCCCCACCCCACCTCCGCAAAACCATCGCCTCCACCTTTCCCTACATCCGATTCCACCTATACCCCTTTAATCTCGCCACCGTCATCCACCTAATCTCCTCCTCCGTCCTCCGCGCCCTCGATCAACCACTCAATTATGTCCGAATTTACCTCGTCGAACTCCTCTCCTCCTCCGTCTCCCGCATCATATACCTAAAATCGTTCATATCCGTTCATATTCATACTTTCACACCTAAAGCCCTAATCTTCTCTCCACTTTTATTTTCAAGCGCCTCTTCTCCCTTCACTGTCGTCGGTCTTCTTCCTCCCACCTACCACCCACCGCCGTCAGCCTTCTTCCTCCCTCCCACGTCGATTTGGAACCCGATTTTCACCGTCATCACGCGTCTCTGCCCGACTGCTCGCATCTCCTTGTCGTCGCCTTCTCAAATTTAGTTAGTGTTTTACTATTTTGTTTGTTAAAGAATGATTGCTCAAAATTGGTTAGTATTTTCACTATTTTGGTATTTTGTTTGGTAAATTATGATAATATGGGTGAAATATGAGTTAGATCTGCGTAATTTTTTGGTAAGACAATGTTTTTTTTGTTCCGTGAAGAACACAGAAAATATGCAGATGCAGTTTTATTTTTTAGTTGGATTCTTTTTTCGAATTTATTTCGTTTCTTCGGAATTTATTTCGATAATTCGATACATCTTCGATTTTTTTCTCGAAAATCTGCTTATTTTTCAGAAATTGGTGTCGATAATTTGCAATTTTTTTTGGATTTTTTAAAAATTTTGCAAAGCTCTGGCGAATCGATCTCGATTCTCACGTCCTCGGTGCGCCAAAATACTGCCACGCAAATTTCAGCCATTACTTCACCAAGAAATTCTGGTCAAATCCGTTTTTTCTCCGCCACGTTCCGAAGCCAATCCGTCTGTTATTTCAACACCAACACCGGCGTAATGGTGATCGATTTAAGTAACTGGCGAAGTACGGGCGTGACGCAAAAACTTGAGCACTGTATGAGAATTCAGAAACTATACAGAATTTATGAATTGGGATCTCTGTCGCCGTTCCTACTTGTCTTCGCCGGAAACGTGAAAGGGGTGGAGCACCGGTGGAATCTGCACGACCTTGGCGACAATAAGTTAACGAAGTATGAGAATTCAGAAACTATACAGAATTTATGAATTGGGATCTCTGTCGCCGCTCCTACTTGTCTTCGCCGAAAACATGAAAGGGGTGGAGCACCGGTGGAATCTGCACGACCTTGGCGACAATAAGTTAACGGCGGGACCAAAAGTGCAACAAGTGTTAGTTTAGACGGCTAAGTTAACGGCGGGACCAAAAATGCATAAAAAAAATATCAAGTGGGACCAATTCCAAAACCCAGTGGTCAAATCCCAACCAACCCATGGTTGGTGGGACCAAAAATGCAATTTTCTCGATTAAGATCCTACTTATTAAAATCTTTGAGCAGATGCATCACTAGTAATGAGTGCAAGTAATTTCTTTGTTTATACACCAAAGAATTGTTGAAAAAGAAGTAAATTTGGTATGAAAACACGAGCATTCATTCACCTCTAGAAATTGCTAAATCAAACCGTTTCCAACAAGCAACAACAATTCAGAAACATGAAACAAAACTATTGGAACACTGAAAACGCCTAAACAACAACATTGAAAATCAGAGAAAACTAACACACAGTAAGGTTGTCTCTAATATCAGTAATAGTTGCCACTGCACCCACATTTTTGAGGTTATTACACCTGAGCAGTACCCTCGGTAAATTTAGGATCCTCGCATCTGTACTTTCCATCGGGTCCAATTCCAAACCCCCTAGGATCAGCAAACACATTTTCGAGCAGTTGGCTACGAGCTGGAACTGGGCTTTGATCGGCAAACTCAACAGATTCTTCAACAATATCGTCAATCTTCTTCTGGATCGCCTTCAGATCTCCTTCATTCGCCAAGTTGTTTTCGATTAAATACTTTTTCAATGCAGTGATGGGATCTCTTGTCGCATAATGAGCCTTCTCAGCTGTCAAAGTGAAAGAATATATTAGTAAACCATCAACACTAAGGGCCAGGGGTGTTTGTTTATGGCGTGATACTACACACTTTTTTTCAAATCAAAATCCTCGTTTGTCAAACTCGATTTTGGCACGTTATTATCTACCCAAATCCACACTATCACTCCTCCTTACACACAATTTCCAATACACAATCAATCATCAATCTCCTATATATTCAGAATCCTACCTCGTCAAATCCTACAAAATCTATACTCTCAAGCATAAACAAAATTTAAATACACCTTTTACTATTTATAAAATCCAACTAAATGACTTTTGAATCCAATGGAAACCATAAACAAACAACCCCTAGGTGAGTGTTTTCAAACTCAATTGAACGGTACAGAATCACTTTTTTTTAGAAGCTGGTAGACTCAGTTTTTTTTTTGAAAAATGATTCTGACCGTGCAATTTTTTTTGCAAACACCACCTAATAAGAATGAGAATTATAAGTGCTTAAAATTGCTCACCAGGGTCACGAAGCTCATCGGGATCAGCCAAAGAGTGTCCTCTGAACCTATATGTCTCACACTCAACCAAAGTCGGGCCTTCGCCTCTTCTAGCCCTCGCAACAGCTTCCTTAGCAACCTCCCTCACCTTCAACACGTCCATACCATCAACGTGGAACCCAGGCATCCCAAATGCCGGTCCCTTCTTCCAAATTTCAGGATCGGAAGTAGACCTCAAATGGGACATCCCAATAGCCCACAAATTATTCTCAACAACGAAAATAATAGGAAGCTTCCACAGAGCAGCCATGTTCAAGCACTCAAAGAACTGGCCATTGTTGCAAGTCCCGTCTCCAAAAAACGCCAACGTCACCTCATCACAACCGTCCTTAAACACTTCTCTCTTATACTTGCTAGTGAAAGCAGCCCCCGTTGCAACGGGAATGCCTTCACCAATGAAAGCAAAGCCACCAAGAACATTGTGCTCTTTCGAGAACATGTGCATCGAGCCACCCTGGCCCCTGCAGCAACCGGTGGTCTTTCCGAAGAGCTCACTCATGACCTGGCGAGCAGGAACACCTTTGCTCAACGCGTGGACATGGTCACGGTAAGTGCTCACCACACAATCTTCTTTCTTCAAGAGCTTGATGAATCCAGTAGATACAGCTTCTTGCCCATTGTAGAGATGGACAAATCCAAACATTTTACCTCTGTAATACATCTGTGCACACATGTCCTCAAAGGCTCTTCCCAAATACATATCCTCATATAGTTCCAATCCCTCTGCTTTTGTTATCAACTGCATGTATATACTAAAGTTATATCCCTTTACAGCCAAAAAGAAACTCTACGAAACCAATTGATTTTTTTTAAACCACAATCTAATTCTTCTGGACATATGATAAACGCAGCAATCTAATCAAAATCAGCAGAGGAAAGACACAAATCCAGACACCATAAACAAATTTAAAACAAATCCCGTCTTTCCCACACGCTAATTAGAACAGAAAACGCACGTGCAATGCCAATAACATAAACACACTACCTAATAAACAGCAAAATCGCATAGCAGCATAAATAAAGAAACTCGAAATCTGAAATTTCAAAAAGAAAATTACCAAATTAGAGGCATTGGAGCTAGATTTGAGCTTCTTCTCCTTGACAACATCCGACGATACCGCAACGACGGTGCTGGATCGGCGGCTAGCAGGGGACACCGCCTTGTTAACAGAAACAAGCTTGTTCCCAAGAAACTTGGATCCAAGAAAAGAAGAGGGCCCCGGAATTTTACAGCAAGATTCAGACTTTTCGGCAGATCTGGAAGAGTTGATCACCAGAGGATTGGGGATTATTTTAGCCGCAGCTGAACAAGCCATTTCGACTCAGGATAAACAATGCAGCAAAAAACTACCCTAAAGGGTGTTGATTAGTGAAAGAATTGCTTCAAATCTAGAGAGGGAGAAAGAGAAAGATCGAATGGATGAATGAATCAAGGGAAGTAGAAATTATAGGAAGGGGGGAAGAGAGAGAGGCGGAGAACACAAGAGAGCGTTTATGTGGAAGTAATCGTCACCAGCAGTGTGTGTTTCTTGTGCTTTGTCATTATTATTGACTCTTTTTTCTTCCTAAGGAAAATATATTATGTATATATTTATAATAATAATTACTTATTACTCAATCAAACGAGTAAACCAAGCCTACTATTTTATTTTATCTCCAAATATTTCTTTGGAAATTAGATAACTTGATTTATGTAATGATAAAAGAGTTTCATTCAAATAAAGTATCGTGTTCTTTGATTAATTAAATGAGAAATTTAATAGATGAGAATATATATTTAAAATTTTATAGGTAAAATTAAAAAAAAAACTAGCTTAATATTTTACATAGTTTTGGATTGGTATTATTGTGAATACTATATTTCAAATTTATATATTTAAAAAAAAATCAAATAAATTATTGTGTTACAAGGAGTATATTGTTGTGTTCGGTATAACTTTAAAAAAAAACATAATTTTTCTTACACAAAGTTTTAATGATTTATGTAATGATAAAAGAGTTTCATTCAAATAAAGTATCGTGTTCTTTGATTAATTAAATGAGAAATTTAATAGATGAGAATATATATTTAAAATTTTATAGGTAAAATTAAAAAAAAAACTAGCTTAATATTTTACATAGTTTTGGATTGGTATTATTGTGAATACTATATTTCAAATTTATATATTTAAAAAAAAATCAAATAAATTATTGTGTTACAAGGAGTATATTGTTGTGTTCGGTATAACTTTAAAAAAAAACATAATTTTTCTTACACAAAGTTTTAAATGATTTCAACATGTGCTTGCAAAACACAAGGTGGCGGTAAGATTTTTTAAACAATAGTACATTAAAAAATTGTTTATAATAAGAAATTTATTTAAAATTGTAAATTTCTTCATTTTAATATAATGAAAACTGCATTAGGAAATGGAAGCAAACAAGCTCTATCTTTCAGAATGTTTTATGAAATAACTTTAAATATGAAAAAAAAATCGAATAAATTCGCAAAGTGAAAAGTATTTTATTTGCATACATGAATAAAGGCTAATCTGCAGCTACTTTTGTCTACCAATTTAATGATATTTCCAAAAGAAATAGGTGGGGTTAGAAATAAGTTTGGTGGCCATAACTTCAAAAAAATCATGTTACGTATTGCATCAGGAAATAAAGATTGATTTGCAGCTAATTTTTTCCCTATAAATTAAATGATATTGTCAAATGATGATAGGTACTGGCCGGTGGGGTTAGAGAAAATTTTGTCAAATTTTCATCTACTAACACAATTTCATAGCAGCTGGAAACATGAATGACTAGGTCTGCCGAGGCCTATCAAGCCAGAAGATCTACTAATTTTCGTGTGATACAAGATACAATGAATTGGAGGGCATCGTCAAACCCGAATATTGGATTATCGTGATCGTGGGATCAGGGTCCATAACCCAACAACAATCCTATCTAATGCTCAAGGGAAGATGAACTATACAAGAACTAGAAAAGAAAAGGAATGAGAGAGCAAGAAACTTAGAAGAAACTTAACGTCTTCAGAAATCTGCTTGTTTTGTAATAGGAAGGCCATGCTAACATAAGAAAACCCCTCATTTTTCCCCTAGTCACCTCGTTATAGTTCATGTATTTGAGGTCTGCTAAGGGTTGAAATATAAATGTGTTCGAGGCTTCTTTAAGCTTCCCATGAAGAACGTAATCACATACCAGCAAGAAGTAGATGGGGAGGCTCTTCACTACTTTGGACGTCTGATTGAAGCAGAATGCATAGAGTTTACATAATGATAGAAACATCTTTACGTAGAGAGCAGCAATAAATGGTCCAAGAATCCATAGGGGAGTCAATTCTTTTGATACTCTCGATCCATATGCAATGTTAACAGCAAGGTACAGCGGGGTTCTGCAGAAAAAAAAAATAGAGCAAGTGATCAATAACATTTATAAGGAGTTTTTATTTAGTTATTTATTTATTATTAGTGTACAACCTTCATACTTACAATAGCAAAATGGGTACTTTTATTGTTGCATCCACACCCAAAAAATAGAACCAAACAGCCTTCAGAACTTCATCACTTTGCTTTTCTAAATTGTTGGGCGTTTCTGAGAAAGAAGGTTCTTCATTAACTTTAAAAGAATTCTTCAGGGACTTCGAACCTCTACCACCAGAATAATCATATCGACTGCCGCCTTTGAAAGCTGATATTTGAAATGATCTTGACTTTGGCCCAAGGACAAGAGAAGTTCCTACACTGGAAGCAATCTATTTCATCAGATTCAGTTAATAAGAAGCAGCAGAAGGGATCTAACATTGAACTCCAAAGCATACGTATAACTTCATAAAAAATTGAACATCACCAAAAAACGCACATTGTGGTATATTCCAAGAGAGCATTATCTAAACAAGAACTTACTTGAAGTCTATGTTCTGATGTAGCTATAAAAATAGAGGCTTTAAAATACATGACATTTAAGAAAATGTACTAGAAAAATAAAAAAGGAAAAGAAAAGGAGATGGATGTTCTTATAATGATAGGAATAAATTTCAAGTAACAAAATAGGAAAAACAATTCCATCATGACACACAGAGAAACTGTTCTTACCTCATAAGAATTTATAATGCTATGGTTTTAACTAACATGAATTTAAACGTTAAGAGTGCACAAGCCCTCACCTTGGATACGATCTGCATTTCAAAGAAATGGGCCTATCTTTTCTCCCAACTACATGAAATGCTGGTACACAATATTTTAACTTGCTCCCTCTGCTCCACAATGAAGGCACAGGGTTGAAAGTGCTACAAGAAACCTGAAAACAAGGTCATCAAAACGACTGCTTTATATTGAAGTTAAACCAGAACAACTGAGAACCCGTGCACAGAATATAAGAATAGATTAATTGAACAAAAGAAATGAATCTAGATCCTTCAATGGTGAACTTAAACTTTCATATTTATATATGATACTCCATATCTTTTACTACATCTTACCAAATAAATATTTGGACTATCATATCAGTATTACCTTCAACGATTGGGCTGTCAATGCCATAGTCTACACAATCTGCACAGCAGAAATCCGCACAAGACTCATATTTGCTTCAACAACAGTAACCTGAAAAGGAAAACTGTTAGCTTGTCTTTCACAGGCAATTACTGGTGAATTGAACATAAAATGCAAAATCTAATGTTTATAAGTTCAATAAAACAAAATCAAATTTAGAGAGGAAGACAATTACAAAACCACCAAGCCGAGAATGCGGAAACAATAATCACAAAAATCAGCAAGAATCATCATCACACATCCAAGAACAGAAATTTGCTTTTTATTTTCGCCATTTCACATAAATTCTTAAGCAACATCCACAAACAAGTCAAGCTCATAATAAACCAACATAACTATCTATAAGCATACGTACCGGTATACAATGAACTCCAATGCGTCAAACGATTGACGATGAGTATTTCATTTCATGCGGAGTGTTCATTTATCGTTGGATAGAATTTGAAGGAAAATGGGAGATTCTGATAGAGAAAAGAGATGAGAGAGGAACAATAATTGTACGAAACTAGGGTTCTAAAGAATTCATCATATGTTCTATTTTTGTCAATTTTGAAGTTTAAATCCTCTTTTACTTCCGTGTATCTAACGATTTTTTTACAAGTCTAAGTGCTAAAAGTACTTTTTTTTTTTTTTTTTAATAGAATCACTTTTGAAGTCACTTTTGAAGTGTTTGTAAACACGAGTAAGTGAGTGTTTGCAATCACTAAAAAAGGTCCTTAAAAGCACTTTTTTTTAAATAGAATCACTTTTGGAGTGTTTGCAAACACAACCAAATGATTAAGTTAATTTGTTAAAAGTGATTTTGGTGAAGCACCCCTCCACCTACTTCTAATAGCTTCTATGTGCTTCTCATTATTATAATAATCAATTTTACAATTTTGCCCTTCCAATTTAAATAATATTTTATCTTTACACATTACCTATCCAAATGTAATAAGGGTGTTTTTTGTAAATTTATAAAAAAAAGTGATTTGTTTTGTAAATACCACAACATATGCACGACGAAGTTGGATAGTTCAAGTGGTT
The DNA here is from genome assembly GCA_963675135.1 of Galeopsis tetrahit. Lineage (NCBI taxonomy): Eukaryota > Viridiplantae > Streptophyta > Magnoliopsida > Lamiales > Lamiaceae > Galeopsis > Galeopsis tetrahit. Next base: position 95,566,442 of record OY776119.1, read on the forward strand.
AGAGCACCAGTACCTAGGCTTTAGATCCTGGGTTCGAGTCATGGGGAGGGAAAAAAAGGGATGAGTATTTAATGTAATTCAAAAGACCACAACATATGCACATTAAAAAACATATGCACAATAGATTTAAAGTGTTTAATTTTAAAACACTATCAACTTTCAATTTTATTGCAAAAATCAATTTTAATCACTTTAAATCAATCATTATGACTTGCAAACATACCCTAAGTGATTAAATTAATTACTTAAAAGCAGTTTTAGTCAAACACCCCTCTCCATGCTTCTAACAACTTTTAAGTGTTTCTAATTATTACACTCACTAATTTTGCAATTTTGCCTTCACAATTTAAATAATATTTTATTTTTACCTATTATTTATTCAGATGTAATAAGAGTGTTTTTTGTAAAATTATAAAAAAGTGATTTGTATGACATACACCCCAACCTTTTAAAAATTTATTAGAAGTGCTTATTTTTAAAACACTATCTACTTTCAATTTTACTACAAAAATCAACTTTAATCACTTTGAATCAACTACAATTGTTTACAAACACGCCCTAAGTGTAACGGTTTTTAACTATACGCCTTTCTTTTTATTTTGGACTTTTGGGCGTTTAAGTCAATGGTCGAACATATCGTTTCAAGAGAAATCAACGCTTCAAGCAAAATATATGACTTTGTCGTGATGTGTAACCTTTTTTTTATATAAAATTATACAGTATGATTTAGGAGGTGAAATTCTTTTTTGATAAAATTCTATGGTTTAGAATGTGAAATTCTTTTTTTTTTTAATTGTGACACTATTTTTACAACTTTTAATTTCTTTATGAATATCTCTGTAATTTTATGTTTTTATTAAATTAGGGATTTGTATTTATTACTTGAAAAATTTACAAATAATTTTTTTTTATAATAAAAAATTCCACGACTGATTAGGCCCTAAACGGCATTAATATGTTCGACTACCGATTTCTACAACTTTCATTATTTGAGAAGATTTGCATTTCTACAACTTTCATTATTTGAGACGATTTGCAAAGACCTCCTTTAAAATAAAATAAATTTAACAATATTTTCGGCTTGGAGGGTAAAAAACCTCAATAACTCTCTAATTTACGCTTTGGCTCATTCAAATCTTCATTATAAGGTTGTTTTGTCTAACAAATATGAAGATAAAGTGTTTTATAAGCCCAAAAATTGTACTCGCTTAGCCCCTTCGAAAGTTGCTAATTTATTTTTTATACATCGATTAAAAAATGTAATTGTTGAGGTAAAAAGAGATGAGAGAATAAAAAAATGTACCAAGAGAGATAGAAGAGAGAAAAATTGGAGACACTGGATGATGCCATATTTTTTTACTATAACTTTAGGTAGAACGTTCTCAAGGCAAAATGTAAGCCAAAATAGAAACTGAAAACCATAACTTTTTAAGATCAGAATTTTTTATTACAAAAGAAATTATACCTCTATAGGCTTTTGTGATAACTTCAAAATATGAACTCCTGATTTGACACATTTAAAGAGGGGAAAAAATGCTACTCAACTTTTATATTAAAAAATGGATTAAGTAAATTATTGATACATGGTCCACATAATAAAAGGCAGATATAAGTACAGCTCCTAAAATGGAAGATATAAAAAATGATAAAAACAGGAGGAGCACCAACTGAAGTCAGTGAACAAAAGGAGACCAGGCCAGGTACAAAAAATGACAATCATCCGACAACATTTGGAACGAAACATAAGCTAAGCTATAAAACTCTAGGTCCTCCTCCTCTGGCCTGCTGCCACAAACAGGGCACACACCATCAGGCTACCAAATACCCAAAATTCTACCACATTTGCTAATAAGCCACATTACAGTGTATCAAATCAATTACAATTATAAAATGGATTATCACATCGGGTTTCCTGTCCTTGATCTAACACAAACACATCCTCAATGGTGTGCCCCTAATCCTGCTCAATGCACGTGTAACCTGTCAACGCAATTCTATTTTGAACATGAAGATATAGAAAATACTTGGATAATAGGATTCATACCTAATCAAGCAAAGACAATTAATTTGGAAGATCATCTAATGCCAAATTTCACTTCCCAATCACTCCAGAGCGGATGCCACATGGGCAGCAGCAGCCCCACTTTGTCTTTTGTAGTTTCCTCCACGTTTCATATGACCATAACCCCTTTCCCTGTGCCTGTGATCCATACTATCGCCTCCTCCATCAGCAGCAGGTTCCTCGGCTTTTTCGGGCCTGTTGCCCTTAGCAGGCCCAACGGGCTGGTACTCATACTGAACATTCGGCCTCTGCCTTTCTCGGTTATTTGGCCTGTTATCATGCCCAGAAGACCAATCTCCACGGGAGTCATGACCTCTAGCAGGACGATTATTTTGCCTTCCACCTCTCCTATATCCCGATGAAACGTTGCGTTCATGATGATCACCAGTATTTTCACCAGAGTCAACTATATCTAGGCTTGGGGAATAGGGACGCCCTTTGTACGGCGCAGGCTTATTTTCTTGTCCGAAATCTCGACGATGACTTGTAGTGGACTCCTCGGCCATATTATTCTTGACATTGACCGATTCCCCTGGCTCGAGCTGCGGATGATCCTTTTTCGGAATCCTGTTAATTTCAGTGTTCACTGATTCACTTCCAGTGGTTCTGCTCCCATGCAGATTATTTGCAGAACTCGGGCGGTTACCCTTGGGTTGCCAATGAGGTGCACGCTCCCCAAAGCTTCGATTCTCTTTTGAAGCATTATTTCTATTGGTCTGGTTCACATCCAGTGCAGGCTGAATAGAACTTCCATCAATTTCAGAACTTTCAGGATCAGGGTTTTTTCCAGTGCTTCGTGGGCCCCTCTGTGGATGTCTCCTTCCTCTGCCTGTTGCTCCCTGGTCTTTAACTGAACTTTTGGTATCAGCATTTGCTGTGTTTATTTCACTTGATTGATGAATTTCCTTAATTGGCTCAGATGTTGAAGATGTACCAGTATGCACACCTTTCATACGAGATGAATCTGTCGAACCACCGTGTTTCCAAGCTCCATGATCTTTTTTGTTCTTGTTGTGGTTGCCATCCCCCTCATTAATCTCTACACTGGACCCACACTGACCTCCCCCAGCACCCTCGTTTGATCTAACTGAAGATGATAGAGGTGGAACGCTTCCTTGTTGAGCCAGCTCCTTCGCCACAGGCTTCGGGACATATCTCTCCATTTCAGCCCTCTTGCCTTTCAAACTATTCGGTCCAACACTATCTGCCTTTGCTGAACTAGCAGACTCCTGTGTAGAGTTTTGGCTTGCTTCATCCGAACCCTTAGCCTTGTTCTGTGAGCGCACAGGTGCCCAAACAACAGTATCACCACTGCCGTGAAGCTTTTCATTGAATCTATGGGCCTGTTGACTTCTCGGTAATTTGCGAGAGTGGTGCGGTTTCCACTGATTAGGGACTCTGCTTTGGGATTCCTCGTTGGGTACAGAAGGGCATGCCACCTGAGCTTGCACTCCACTATCAGGCTCAACCACTGTTGAGACATTGTTAGAATCGTTAGACCCACCATTACCAATAGCCTCGTTTCCTTGGTTTGTGTCTGATGATACTGGTGGTAAAGTAGGAACAGCAGCAGGAGGGGTGTCATCCGGTTTGGGCTTAGTTTTATGAGCCCTATTAATTTTTCTCCTTTGCTGGGCTGATGGCTCAACGACAGTATTGGAAGTGTTCAGTACATTTGACTCACTCGGTCTACTATCACTCGAAGGAATCTCCTTCAATGTGATCTCAGTAGTAGACACATGAGGATGATCCTTTGGTGCCTCACTGGAGACTGAATTTTCATTTGAGCTCTTCTGCAACAAATTATTATGCCTCTGCTTGTAGCCGCTCGTTCTCTTGTGTCTGGAGATGCTTCCATCAGTAACTTGAGATGCTCCCTTTTTGGTACTGCTATCATGAGAGTCTTCATTCGTAGACTGAGGAGATGCATTAGATTCCAATGTAGCTGTTCCTTTTATATCAAGGTGCAAACTTATTGATTCTTTAACAGTTTCTCCAGCTTGACTTGGGTTGCTCTCTCTGTCTATAGTAGCAACAGCGGGGCTCGGAACTAAATTAAAGCCAGGTTCTTCACTGTTGAGTTCAGCTATCATAGGGCCAGTAACTATAAGTAGTTCCTGCTGAGTTCTCTCAGGCTTCTGATTAACAACTTCACCAGCTAGTGTTCTACGGTTCAATTCTTCAAGTTTAGCCAATGCCTTGGCCTTCTGTTCCTTAATTCTTTCTTCTTCTTCTTTCTGTAGTTGCAGAGCCCGTTGCTTTGCTAATTCTCTCATCTTAGCACGCTGTTACAACACATGGAAATAAGGTCACAAAGAAACTAAATGGTATAATCTAAAAGTACTAAACAGGTGTACAAAAGCTACAATATGAACACGTACCTGAATATCAGTCGATTCATATGTTTCAGCTGAATCGCTTTCAATCTTCCCCTCCGGTTCAATTATAGAACTCTCAGAAGCTTCCCCAACAATATTAGGGCCAACAACACGAGCATTAAGTAGAGATTCACTATTTGAAGCTGTGACTGTACTCGAGGATTCAGAGTTAAGTGGTTTCCTCCTCCATCCATCAGCCTCCTGACTGTTGAACCTTCCTCTACCACGTTGATCAACCCTACTGTGCCCGCCATGATATGATCTCCTGTGACATCAGAAAAAAATAGTAAACTGGGAGTTTTTCCAAAGCATAAAAAATTGAATAAATGTGAACATAGCATAAGTAAATCGCTCGTATACCTAGAAACAGCAGCAGCTGGTTGAATTACATTATCACCAACAGGAACGACCACTTCATGGTGGCCAGAGATAAAGTCTCTCGAAACAGGAGTCCTTTCAAAAGACCCAGCAATATTACCAACTTCAGCACTATTGCCACCATTCTTCATATCAACTACTTTAGACCTATTCCTTTCTTCTTCATTATTATAAGCACTGGGAGAATCATTCCATCCATCAGAGCCACGGAATTTTGCATTTAAGCCATCAATTTTATTCATCAGGGATGAATTTCTGCTTACAGCTGGTAGCGGGTCTCGCTCAATAGCAACTGGTAGCGGAGTCAATACTGGAGGAAAAGACGTGACACTAGAAGATCTATTTGTCCAATTATCATTACCTCCTTTCACATTGCCCATGCCTTCTATTGACTTCACTTTCACACCGTCTGCTGAATGAACTCTATTTTCGTAACTGTGGAAAGTGTTATCGCCTTGTATCGTTCTCTTGGCAAACATATCTTCTTCGGTATCTTCTTCAGCACCCCACTCATTCTTTCGCGAGGATACAGGAAAGTGCCTTTTTCCAGGATGTGAGACATTATGTTGCATGTTTTGCTCCCGATTTCCACCCTCTCTCTGATCACACTCATTGTGGCTCCTTGAAGGAACTCTTTTCGGTCCACGAGCATCATCCCAATGATCAACCTCTTCTGACATTGTTTTGCCAGGAGGACCACGTCCAGTAGCTCTTCCATGAGGATTGCTGATATCAGGATTAGAGGGTGGATAACCATTATAAACAGGTGGACCTCCTGGCATGCCCATATATGGCATGTCCCTTTCGTAACCCACTGGTGGTCCATAATAACCATCAAAAGCCATTGGACCAGGAGGCCTCGGGTAGAAGCCAGGACCTCCAGGTCTAAATGGCATACCTGGACGTGGATAAGCCTCAGGCATCTGTGGCCGGTACATATCCCCATTTTTTGGATGGGGTCCTCTAGGACCTGGTGGTGGAACAGGCTGTGGACCAGCCAAAGACGGAGGAGGAATCTGAGGACGATGATAATAAGGAAATGGTTCCATCGGAAAACCACCAGGAGGAACGTGAGCCCCAAAAGCAGGACCCTGAGGACGTCCTCCATACCAACCACCTGGACCATTCATCGGAGGGCCCCGCCATGCGTCGAAATGGTGAGGGGCGGCATTGGGATTAAAATGCTGATGAGGATCCCCCTGCCATCTCTCCATGCTAGGATGGATATCATCCTCTGCACTTTGGGAACCATCTGCCCTCCATGTATCTACAGTTCCATGTTTCACATCTGCATGCAAAAAAGTACACCGGTAAGCACATTTCTAGACGGAACAATTTAGTGTTACAAAATTAGGACAGGGGTGCGCAGACCAGCTGGGGGTCCGGTGTCCTCTATTGGCTGGTTTATTCTACCGGAAGCTGAGCTTGGACGGCTATGATCTGATGGAAGTACACAAATGTCAGTAGTGCAAATGCTTATATATTCATATCAACACAAAATTCTTTGTATGTATAACCAAGACAAAAAGCAGCCAGCGAGAGTGAAAAGGGGAGCTTTTTTTAAGAAAAAGGTCATAGAATTTCAAACTCCTCACGACAGATGAAGAAATAGTGTCTAAAATTAGCACTGTGTTCTTAACAAATGCTCTGTAAGATCATTTATGACCTTGGCACTACGAATGACCAAAAAGAAGAAAACTGTGGAGAATGGGAAGTGTGAAGCATAGATAAATGATCATGGAATTCTGTTTGCTTACAACTACCTTCTGATTCATTCTTCACCGAATTATCTTTCTCAGTTCCAAGCGTTGGAAAGTCCCCTGAACTCAGTGAGAAACCATCATCCTTGGAAGATTTCACACCCTGCAAATTTATCCACTTTTAGACCAAACAGAAGACACAAATAAATTGGGAGTTTCAGACATACTGCTTAAGAACATGCAATTGAACACACCAGCATGGGTTATATGCATGCCAACAACATGTATAACCACTATAAGCCTAATAAAGGTGCTAACAATGAATTTCTGAAAGAGTCGACACTTTTAGTGTAGAACATAAGCATATTAAGTGATGACAACATAACAGGATAATAAGTCCTACCAATCTTTCTGCAGTCACACTTGCACTCCATGCTGTTGGACTTTTGGCCACAGGCTCTGCAAACCTAGAAAGCTGTGAGCTATTCGGTCGGTTTTCTGCACTTCTTGGACGCAATGATGCTGATGGTGGCTGATTTGATGACAATGTCCCAGAAGCAGATGAAGGTCTAGAATTTGATGCCCAAGCATTTGGAACGGCATCATGTGTTCTATCACTACCAGCTGTAGATGGTCTAGTACCACTTCCTGATGAAGGGCGGCCACTGAGATGACTAGGTGAAACAGTGCCACCATCAGCATTTGGTGAAAGTGATGAAGACCACGGATTTGAACCAGAAGAAGATGACCGGCTTCCCCAGCTAACAGTCCCCCTTTTCAGAAACAGAGGCTCAATCAATTTAATTGGAAAAAAATGATGAAAAGTAGGTAGAGAAATGTTAAGGAAAATGAGAGCTTCTTTTGAAAGAAAACTTCACCAGAATGTACTTTTTAAAAGAACTCACTACTCACTTGGGAACAATTTCAACATTGGGATCCAGACCATGGTTCTCCAAACTTAAAACAAGATCAGAAACAATGTTAGAAAGCAATTCAAGAATATATGATGGTTAGGGGTGGGGGAGAAAAAATGTTCAGGATATGAGTACCGTTGACTAGGCAAGTTTATGGGTTTTGGAACAGCAACCTTTCCCAGTACGGTCATGCCACCCCTTCTGGCAGTAGCCCATCTACAGAAGGAATCAGTCAATACTATAAGTTAGGCAGGAAAAAAAAAATACCTTTCTGAACCAGAACTACTACAAACAATCAATACGGGACAATAACCCATTCTAGCATGTTATACAACTCTTAAGTACTATCACCCCCCCTACCCCTCCAAAAAAAATGGCCCAATAAATGTACTCCAAAATTTGGTGGTTGGGGGGTGGATAGACAGGAGTACAACAAAAAAAAAATCTTTGTTATTGGTAAAACATATTGAAAAGAGAAACTTAACATGTTTGAGATTAAATAACGCCAAGTTCCGACTTCAGAAACTAAACAGAACCATGCTGAAGGGATATGTGTATTGGACATTGAACATGCATAAAAGATCAGAGTAACAGAATACTTGCACACACAACATATAGTTTTTTTTTTATAGTTGGGACAAAAGAATATGCAACAAAAAAAAGGCTGAAGCTTACGTAGCCTAACCATTATAAAACCTAAAAAAAATCCACCTAAAAAATTAGCATGCACTTTACAGATAAAAGTGCACACACCCTTACTGACATTTATTCTATAAATACACATAGAAATCTCAGTACTGAGCTCACCATCACAACACAATAATATACTAAATGATAATCCTTCACACTCTCAACAAAATATTAAGAGGAGTCTCTGTAATAAAGATCATTAAGTACCTTCTCTCTCCAGCCAGCATACTAGAATTCATAGTTTAACTGAAGTGCCAATGTCATCCAAAAGACTTGAGGAGGCCTAAAGTATTATGACAAAACAAACATGAGAAAACAAAAAAATAAGCAATTTCGGAAAGTCCAAAGCACAAAGTTAATCAGAGCACAAATTTAATTGATCAATCAAAATTAAGTAAGGTTCAAAACATATCAATGGAAGAGCTAAGCATAGATGAAACAAGAAACGAGCACAGCAGACCTCTTCCCAACATCCTTGTTACAATTTTATATCTAGCACGAGACAACAGACTGTCCAACACATCACATTATCTTAACACTTTTTCCCTATTAACAGTTTCAGAAAAAGGAGACAACACAACACGACAATTGTTTGCTCATGATAATTTCAGTAATAAATCATTCCAAGTCGTAATCAAGTTACCGATGAATACCATGTCCAAATATCAGACACGTGTTGACGAGTCTATGTCCTAAAACTCCCAAAAGTATAAGGTTTGCTATAAATAAAACATAGTAAACTTCCATTAAAGAGTATCCCCCAACAGAAACACAATCTACTGTACGCAATTGAGTTGATACACTACAGCAATGCCACATGAATTTACAAGTTAAAACTGCTAAATGTTATACATTACAGTAAACCTCGAAGAAAACTCATTATCTTTATTCCAATATACAACACACACGCAATACTTTTGAAGATCCACTCCCTCCCCAAAAAAATTTCTGTATCCTTTTGATTTCATCAAAATTTGTACCATATAATCTTTTTCTTTTACTATCAACTTTAATTCAAAAAAAATGTTACTCTTTAATGAAATTCTATCTATTACTCCAAGAAGAGAAATAAATAATACTCCATCCGTCCCTTCAAAAGTTACCCATCCCACGGAAAGTTACCCATTTAGTTTGTGGCAACGCCCACTATTTCTCTCTACCTTTTCTCTTTTTTTTATCTCTCTCTACTTTTTCTCTTTTTCTACCTCTCTCTAACTTTTTCTTTTTCCAATCTCTCTCTACCTCAATAAGACAATAACCCACTACACATATAATAGTATATTCCTTAATCAATGTGCAAAAAACAAATGGATAACTTTCAAAGGGACGTAGGGAGTATACTTTATAGCAAGTACCAAAATGGTCAACCTATCATGAACGAAACCTGATATACTTAAGAATAGAGGTCTTTTTGCACGCCTTAATCAAAAATCATACTAAATGTCTTGACTCTAAAGTGACAGTGTGGGGTAGGGAGGTTCAGAACTGGAGCTCCTACTTTGTTTGATAGGATGTGATTATGTGAATGATAAGGGAGAGAATAGAAGGGGATATTCAATCACTGCTTATGACAAAAATGGTTTCCAAATACATCAAAATACAGCGTTCAAAAATCCTCCCTCTTCAGTATAAAAGTGACTTGAAAAACCACCCTCAAATAATCAATGATTTAGCTCGAACTCCTAGGCTTCTCCACTGCCATAATGCATGCACAACGGGAATTCCTCTATTCATTCAAAATTCAATAAGAAAGTCCAAATCCATAGCATTATGTTTCTCCTAGTAACCTAAAAAGCTACTGGACCTACTATCAATTCTGACATGACATCCAAATCCTAGCGTCATTAGCCCACTATGCTTAACAAAATTATGCACATAAAGTATTAGTATTGCTTAAACATTGCTTCTTATACGCCTGTGAATTGGCAATATGCTCCTCCAAATAGTCCAAATGAGGCAAGATATAATCTGAACCCTAACAAGAGTATTGCATGTACCGACCCACTCACCCCCGCACAACAAGCAGTAGCCAAAAGGTTAAAATATGAATCCACACGCACATATATCGTCAGAACAATACGTAAATTTCATAATATTGCCTATTCAACACAATAATTAAAACCTCGGGTACCAAATATCGAAACCCTAAATCAGACTTTTTATTTGAAAATTTCAATCTAAATTCGATCTTCAGACTTACTCCAACAAATAAATATTACGTAACTCGTAATTTGTAGAGGTATAAGTAGCGAACCGAGAGACGAAGCGAAGCGAAACGGATCTGAACGAAGTATCGATCTGCGGAAGTTAAAAATTTGAACAAATGCAAATATATATCTGAAAGTACAAATATATCTAGGGTGATGGAGAGGATGTTAGATAAACGTCGTCGTCGGACTGATCGCGGTGTCGGAAAGGCGGAAGGCGGACTGTGGCGGTGGTGAGAGGGATCGGGGAAGAGGGGGAAATTTGGAAGAGAGAAAAAATTGGGCAAAATATAAACCTAACCTAAATACTCCAGTAGCAACTACTGCTCTCTCGAATTAACTATGGTTGAGTTAGATTTTCTTTTCCTTATCATTTAATATTAATTTTCTTTATTTCATTTTTTTATATATACTACTTCCTCCGTCCGGAGAAACTTGCACCCTTTGACCTTTGACCGACACACATTTTAAGAAATGTGTAAGAAAAGGGGTAATGATTGATGTTTTGAGGAGTAGTTTTGTAAACTTTTATTAATAAAGTAAAGTAAAAAGTAGATTGGATGTGAAAAAATAATGACATATGGATAAATATGATGAATTGTTAAAGTTGAAGAAAAAAAAAAGTATATAAAGGTTAAAAATAATAAAGGTAAGAGAGATAAGAATTAGGAAATTGAGAGATAGCTAATATTGTAAAAAAATAAAAATATTGATGATAATTTTCGTTTCAAAAAAATTAAATTAATAACTTTTAAAGTGATGTGATGAAATGAGTATTATTTTATTTTGAAAACCGCATTTTATATTCAATTGTGTATTAGAGTTACTTTATTAATCTTACAAAGAAATTGTATTAGTTGAAAATAAATGAACGGTCACTAATTTAATTAACAATTTTGGCTTGTCTGCGTTCAATTGTATTTTTAATATATTTTAAATTGGTGGATAAAACTTCTAATTGAACAATTAAGGATGTATATTATCCAATTAATTAGTCGGTGTTTGATTTGAGATTGACTCATCCCAATTTGGAGTCTTACTTTTTTAGACACATTTTTTTTTTTTTTTGCATATTTTTCTTCTTTACACGAATTATTCCACTAACTAATAATAATAAAATAATATAATATCGCTCTTAATTTGATATAAAGTTTTGCATCCACCTCTACGTTTCAATCTCTATCCAAACACAATTATTATCCACGAATTCGTCCACATTTTTCCATCACCATTCTCATTCAATCCAATTAGACCCTTATGACCCATTAAAAATTTACAACTCAATCAATCATTTTTTTCAAAAATAATTTGCATGCTAGTACTAATTTTGTTCAACATACAAAATAATACTCTTCTTTTAAATTTACAACTCAACCAATCTTTTTTTTTTCAAAAATAATTTGCATGCTAGTAGTAATTTTGTTTAGCATACAAAATAATACTCTTCTTTCTTTAGCTGTAAAAAAACTCTTTTTTTTTTTTGGGTCTTATGACCCATTAAAAAGAATGGAAATTATCTCCATTATAAAATTTCGAATGAATTTTAGATGTTATATTGTTCGCCGCTTGAAACATTTTAACTTCTTTTGCTTCAATCCACAAGTAATCTTATTCTAAATTTTGACAGAATTTAAGAGGCCATCAATTCAAATTTTAAAGATCTACAACATATTTTTCTAGGTAAATATTTTTATTGAATTGTTAGAACTCAAATGTATTTTTAATAGTTGATTTACCTAGTCACTTTTACTTAAAATGATGAAGTATTGTTTTCACTGAACATAAAATAATTTTTCGAGAAACTGCACAAGGCACGCAACATACTCAACACACGACTCTTCAAAAATTGTAGTTGAAATTCTTGAAAGACGATTACACTATTAACTCACAAACAAAGATACATACTCCGTATATAATAAGATGAATTGGTAGAGTAGAAGTTTGACATTCCACGCCATAAGCCATTCTTCTTTGCTTTAAAGCAAGCCAACACCATTAGATCTATATCCATATATTTCGTACTACATAGGAGTATATAACTACTAACGACTAAGTGACTATTGATGAAATACAACAAGGTTAGCAAACTCCATAGATGTAGCTGGTAAAAAGCTCCTAGATGTCGTTAAATTTGATCAAGATCTGATCCATCTTTGGTTGATGTTTCCTTACCTTGTAAAAAAAAAACTTCTTGTCAATATAAGATGGAGAAGCCTTCCTCTTAAAGGTTAATATTGGGGGAAACAATTTTTTTCGTCCCATAAGTTACTCTTACTTTGATTTTAATCCAGTCGATTTTCAAGAATAAAAAATAGTCCCCCTAACTTTCAATTTTTCGACATTTTGGTCATGTGACAGGCTGTAAGAAGTAAAACATCTAGTTTACTAATCAGACTCTATCACGTCAACATCAACTAGATGGTTCACATCTTACAGTCGATTACCTGACCAAAATATAAAAAAATAGAATTAACTGGACTATTTTCAATTCGTTGAAATCGACAGGACTGGAACCCAAATATTACATGACTAAAAATACATTTTCAAGATGAAAGTAAGCCTTATGAAGAAACAAAAATATAGAAGCTTACTTTTACGCCTGCCATAGAGAGAAGTTTGTGAGAAGCAACATAGGTAGCATCAGGGTTATCTAATCTCTTCTCCACATAGTATATGACCTCCGAAACACCTGACTGAAAACTGAACCCGTTTATTACAAGTGAAAGCAATACAAAACATATACAAAGCTGGCTGGTAAGCGATAGATGTTAAGGCAGAATTGTAAAGATTCGAGATGTTAATTACAGCTATGGTCAGAAAACAAAAGTCACTCAAATATGATCTAGTCCTAATATCTGTTGGTACATATGATTAATAAGTTTTTAAATCACCTGAATGATTATCTTTGCACACTCGTTGCAAGGAAACATCGTCACATAAAGTATCTGCAATGATAATTCATGTAATATAGTATCAGGTACGGTAAACCTTAAAGAAAGAGGCGAGCATACCACACACGACAAAGTAGATAAGGTTAGAACTAACTTGCCCTGCAGCAGATGCGTGATTTGTGTTCAAGATAGCATTGACTTCAGCATGACATACATAACTGCAAGAGTTGAAGACGACTCAGAGAGTAGGAAGAGTGAGGGCAAAAAAGGAAAATATACAAGATGCAAGAAATGACTACAGCAGAAAAAATCAAATGTGTTCAGTTATTAATACAATGTCATAGAACTTACGGATACTTTGTCTCAAGGGGATCCCCATTCTTGGATTTCTGGAATATCGGAAGGGGTAAGAAACCCTCTGATTTATAAAATTGATCATCTTTTACTGAAGTTACAGAAATTGCTAACCTTAGACCATGGAAGCTTGTCATCTGAGCAACCACGTGGGAATCCATTGTAGCCAATGCCTTAAAACAGAAAAACATTAAAATTAGCTTGAGATTTTCTATAAACAACATGAACATAAGATACTGCTTAAACAAGCATTTTTACAAAGTTAAATCATTACCAGTCAAACACTCACATGTATAGGAACTTTGGACAGATGAAGATTATAGGGAGTAAAGAGGCTATAATCATATTCATGGCACAACGAAAAATCATAGGGGCAAAGTAAATCACACAAAGATGCATTGAGCAACAGAGTAAAATTGACTGAAAAAGAAAAAACACACCATGATATGTTTTAATTGATTACTGATTATTTCCTAACCCATGAAGCCAAATGTAGAAGTCTATGAATCCAAAGCATTTATCAATTGTCACTAACAAAAGCATTGGATTAGTCCACATTAAACCAATCTCAAAGAACAAAGGACATAAGCATGATTCACCAGTATAAAAGTGAACCGCTAGAAAATTAGAGCAACATCAATAGTAATCCATTTTCTATTCGGGCAAGAATAAGACGAGGGAAACAGAAAAATTTAACAGCCAAACAGGAATAATCAAAGGAAGAATACAGTCCATCGAACAATCTTACCAAGTATAATTCCCTTTTCACTCACCAAGCAAGCACCAACCTAATGGAAAGAAAAACAAGTTAAATTGATATTACTCCTACATAACAACATATTTATAGATGCATTATACGCATAAGTGAACTTTTTTGTTCTAATATACTATCACTTGGTAATTGAACCTGTCTATTTGGATCCTTGGACCTCTCGGCTGATAGAAATGCAATCGCCATAAAATAGTCATCCCAGGAAAGATACCTATTATGCAAATTCACAAAATAAAGGGAGTTAAAAACAAAATTATTTTCTTATTTTTGATAACAAATTTGAAGAAAAGACCATGCAATGCTCTTATTATATATGTCTTGCTTACTTTCTTGTACCTTTCTCCCCAGTATATGTATCAAGAAACAAAACCTCGCACACTTTCTGCTCAAGGATTATTACTTAATTTTAAACCACTTCCATTTAGGAGTTAGGATCATTTGATTAAAAATTCTAAAAAAAAAATACACACACACACATTTCCTTGTAAAGACTTTCTTACTCGAAATCCTAGCTTAAAAGTTCATAGTCTTCAAATAATAAGAGGTCCTTCGAAAAGAAATGCATACAACTTCCCAGTAAAATCGTTTCTTCTAAGAAATGAATTTCAACGCAACGAATTTAACAAGCAAGAATCAAGAGTTATCCCCAAGCTCGTAAGCCTTTTCGCGGACCTAAATCATTCCAAATGCAATCTTAATCATAGCAAGTTACAACAGTAATTTATGGAAATTGTCACAATCAATGCCTCTTTGTAAATATTTCCAACTAATAAACTTTATTAAAGTGTGAATTACCTACCCTTTTCGTTTTTCAGGATCGAAGGGGCTTTGACGATAAGATTTCTGCTCCGCGATACCGTTCTGAGAGCAGCGATTTTTTGGCTTTCTGAAGTTGAAGAGAAGGCCGAGGGCGACGGCGGAGGACACCGCACCAAACACTGTTGCGGCGGATAATAGAGCTACCTCTCTCGAATTCATCACCAACCCTGCAATCTTCGCACACTCACTCACACACTACTGTGTGAGAGAGAGAAAGTTTAGCCGGGAAAATGAGAAGGTAGGAAGAAAAAGTAGCGGGAAATGTGGGTACCCTTGAGGCTAAAGGTATTGGGCCCAATCTAATTTCTACTTCGGCCAAGCCCATTTAACTTCGGCCCACAAATAAAATTTTGGACTATTTTTCCAAGGCCCTGGCTATATACCCCTCCAGCCTTGTTAGATGTACTCCCTCGATTAATGTACTCCCCCTAAAATGTCATACGTTAGATGTACTCCCCTACAAAATACCTAATCTACCCTTATAAATACACTCCCCTCATTAAATCATAAATCCTAATTCTTTCTTATTCTCCTCCCAACACTCCATACCTCTTCTTCTTCCTACCAACACTCGCGCCGCCGCCCTCTTCCTCGCCGCGTGCCGCCGAAGGTGACTTTTCTTCTTCTTCCTAGCAACACTCCAAGCGCCGCCTCCTCCAAGCACCGCCGTCCCCTTCCTCGCCGCGCGCCGCCGTAAGTGATTTTTTTTCTTCTTATTTTCTGTTCAGGCGATGCGGCGACGCCCCCTTGCCCACCGCCGCCCGCCGCTCTCTCTTCCCCTCGCGCGCCGCTCGCTGCTCGCCGGTCGTTGCCTTCCTCCCGCGCGAGCAGGTAAGGTTAGGATTTTAAAAAAAAAAATTATGCTGTGCGGCGACGCCGCTGCCTCCCTCCCACGACAACCTTCTCCCAAAACCTGAATCGGCCATGTAGCACTGCCTCCTCCCCCTCTTTCGCTGTGCCACGCTCCCCCTCTTTCGCTGTGCCACGCTCCCCCTCTTTCGCTGTGCCACGCTCCCCCTCTCCACACGACAGTCCGCGCATGTTTTTTTTTTTTTTTTTTTTAACTTTCAACGAACCAGTGTCGACGGAATGCATTCTCGTCGGCAAATTGTTGTCGACGGAATGCATTGTCGTTGGCAAATTGTTGTCGATGATAATGCATTTCTTCAACACTGGTTCGTCGAAAATTTTAAGTTTTTTTTTCGACAAACTAGTGTCGACCGAATGCATTATCGTCGACGACAATTTATCGACGATAATACATTCCGTCGACCCTGGTTTGTCGAAAATATGTTTTTGATTTTTATTTTATGTTTTAAAATTTCTGTGTTGAAAATGAGTTGGTGTTGGTCGCCGGAGGAGGCGGCGGCGACGACAACTATTAGGGTTAGGATTTTAAAAGTGGGGGAGTGTATTTATCATGATTATTTTAGTTTATTTTAATACAGGGGTAGTTTAGGTATTTTACATTAATATTAAATTAATAAATGTAGAGGGAAGTATACTTAACAGAGCTGGAGGGGTATATAGCCAACGCCTTTTTCCAATCATCTCTCTTTATTTCTCTTTTCTCAAATTTCTTGAGAGCAAATATACATAAAAGGCTAATAATTTTTTTTATAACCCCCTTTTTTTGGTTGTTATAAGAATATTTGTTAACACTAAACAAAAGTAATATTAAGGGGGATTGGTGTTTAAGAGTGAGAGAGAATTTCAATGGTAATGATAGTAGTGAAGATTGGTAAAATGTATAGTACTTTTTATGATTATAGAGTAGGTTTGTGAACTCATTTTTTCAGGTTTCAATATTTGATTTTATGTGTTGTTTATTTAAAAATCACCCAACAATGACACTTTATAAACTAAACAGAAATATTAAGTTTACCATAAAACTTCTATGAAGCAAGTTCATAATTTTTTTTATAATAATTATATTGTTTGGTTGGTAACTAGAATGACTATCATAATTGGCCTAGATTAGTGGACATGTTTGGTCAGACCTGGATGTCATCTAAATTGATTTAGACTGAATCGCAAATGGTGTGTCTTCCGGTCATTTGGTATTTTGGTGCGCACAGAAAAATGATTGTTTTTGCGTGTTGGGTAAAGTTTTTATTTTAGGTCTAATTAAACATTTATCCTGATCTAATTACTCATCTATCTTGATCTAATCTACCCTACCAAACTAGGGTTTAATTATACTGTGAGGACATGATACTAATTAGATGAAAAAAGAGTATGACAATGGTGAACAAAGCAGATAATTATACTCGAAGCCATGCATGCAATGTTATGGATCAAGATCCCCACTGTACATGAGCCCCTCCCAAATGTTATGTGTTCAGAGCTGAGCTATTACACTACAAAGAACATTTAATCTTTTTATATAGTCATATAAACTGAAATAAAATGTATCACAATCACCAAATTCACACTAATAACCAAATAATAATTGGCAAACAATTCCAATATAGTCCCCCTTCCCAATCATGAGTTGAAAGTGGAAGAGTATATATATATAGCCTCTAATTCTTCAGTCCCTGAAGGCAGCTGGAACAGTACTTGTTGTAAAATACTCGTCCCGGACGGCCTTCACCGAGCAAAACTTCACCTATATAACATTATTAACATATACAAGAGAGAAATTTTATTAACTTGATAGAAATATTGTAACACAAGGAAAAAAATCGATGCTTAATCGAGTAATTAGAAAGCCATGCTTACATGTTTTAGGAATACTCGAAGATGAACTCTATTGTGTGTGTGTGTATGTATAGTGGAGTATCCTTTTTTTAGCCTCATGTATAGCTAAACTCAACCTCAAATAAGCAAAGAATTCTTTCAGACTAATTCATATTTTCAAAGTATAGCTAACTTATTCATGTTTTCAAACTTATTCATATGTGAAGATAAATATCTACAATACAGTATAATGCAGCACAGTCAGGAATGGTTACCACTTACCAGGGAGGAATATGGTTCCAGCATGGGCTTGACCAGCGGCCAAACAGTCATGTATATAAACGGAGTGCCAATGAAAAGGATTTCACTCACTCGACTCGGGTAGTAGTAGTAGATTATGTCAAACTGCACATGTACAAATAGATTATGCATACATTATTCTCCTCACTAATAAAGACAAAAACTTCTATGAACATGGTTCACAAAAAGTTTATAGTAAATTCGGTGTATTGTTTAGTATATGAAGTATCATTGTTTAGTGATTTTGAGAAAAATAACACATAAAATTAAAGATTTTTCATGAAATAGTAATACTTCGTATGTTAAAATGTGACAAGTCATCTATTAAAAAAAGTATTACTTTGAAGAAGAGAGTTCACGTGAACCTGATTCACATGAAACCCTTATACAATTTTCGAAAAAAAACGGGGAGAGACAGAATTTGAACCCTAGACCTCTCGTCTAATAGATTAAGTCAAGTTTCATGCAAAGTAACAGCTTAATAGCAAAGTATTGAGACACAAAACATTGACAAGAAGTGTTAGATATAGGAAAAACTTCATCTTGCATGAACTTACCAAAAATGGTAAAAGTTTGATATCAAAATTGTGCGTCTCAAACCGTCTTAAATCCATTATGACGAGCATTTCCTGGTTTCCAGGAGGGAGTTTGCTGATTGCCTTCTCAATCAAGAACACACAAAGCTTCTCATCTTCATATGATTCCTGATCCTGTGTTCATCATGCACACGACACTTATTATCAACAACCAAACGCTTTCACAATTAGGACAGTTCTGCCTATCTCAATGGCCTAAGAAATAAGGAATTCCGCCCGACTTACCCCTGGAATATGCTTGGAAAGATTCCCTATCAGCACTGGTCTGCCATACACATCAAGATGGTCATGCACATAAGCTTTGCCAGTTTCTGCAGCACTTTTCACTGATTCTTCTGTCAATTCTGATGCACCAAACTCATGATGCCATCTCTGTTTAGCCAAATATAAATGGATTTAGAATGATAAAGCAAATAGGCTCTACAGAAGGTAGTTCATAGGATTCGGATTTAATTTTCTTGTTTGACAATAAAAAAACAACAGAAAGATGAATTTGTGATTACAATGGCTTTAGTCAGCTTGGAGACGGCATCTTTGACGGAATATTTACGGTCCTTGAGAAACCAATGGATCATCTCTTCATCATCTCTTCCGTATTTACCCAGAGGGAGGCCATTATGTTCTTTGTTGAGCTTCTCTTTCACCTCAGCAACTAACTGCAACATGAAAGATTGGATCAACTATATGACTTCATTAAATCACTAAAAGGCAAACAATAATGTATAACTTTATAACATTTTCTTGAACTTGCACTAGTAACATGAAAAAAACAACAGAGGAAAAAAGGTAAAAGATCTCCCACCGAACAAGAAATGCATTCAACAGTTCCATACATAATTTTTTTTCCGATGATTAACGGTCTTGTAGTGTCTGCACTTGATTAGAACACATATTACTACCACTAGGAATACCAATTCAAGTCCATTGACAAAATTGGCAAGAAAAAGGAGCTTATAGTTACACTTCAATCCAACAAACTATTTAATCCCACCATCAAAAAACCAAACAGATTTTTATTACCAATCAAACAAGAACACAATGCAAATGTGAAACAACGAAGAAAATAACATGACTATTGAAAAATGATATCAATAACATGAGGATGAACATTATTCATAGATCCAGTTTAGTAAGGTAGATTAGGTGGGTAATTAGATCCAGGTTAGAGGCCGAATCAGCACTACAATAAAAAAAAAAAAAAAATTACCCAACACGCATACTAAATGACTGATGCATAATTTGCAATTCAATTTGGGTCAATATCTCAAC
Source organism: Galeopsis tetrahit (assembly GCA_963675135.1). Lineage (NCBI taxonomy): Eukaryota > Viridiplantae > Streptophyta > Magnoliopsida > Lamiales > Lamiaceae > Galeopsis > Galeopsis tetrahit. The sequence goes on from OY776119.1 coordinate 95,586,454, forward strand.
ATTCTTACTAAATGGGCCCTATATGAAACAAACAAAATACTAACAAGAAAAACTCACCCCCACCCAACAAATAATAACAAGAACTGAAAAGCAGGTACCTTTTGAGCATTTCCAGTGGCCTGAGAAGTATTGCGAATGCAGAGGTTGAAATTCTTGGCACGTTTATTAGATTGAATTGAAATTGACTTGAAATGGCGAACCGGTGGGGGGCGGAGTCCCAGGCAGTGCGACATTTTATCAAACAGTTGGTGATCGTGTTTGTGGAGTTTGAGTTTGACTCCGTTATGAAATGTGATAGCCATACTATTACTGATCTCATTGCTTCTTTGTGTTTATATAACACGTGAAGAAACTGCAGATTGCGTGCAAGTTCTGTTTGCTTAAGCGATTTTTCTGGTATTAATGTACATTTGTCAAACAGAATCTCTTTGCTGTAAGAACTAAGAAGGGCGCGCGGGACATCGGGAGTATATATTTTTCTCAAATTTCTTGAGAACAAATATACGTAAAGGCTAATTCCATTTTTTGTAACCCTTTTTTTATTTTGTTGTTATAAGAACATGTGTTATCACTAAACAAAGGTTACATTAAGGGGGGACAGGTGGTTATGACTTATGACTTATGAGTACCACAGAGTTCGAATGGTAATGATAGTACTCAATATTAGGGCTATAAAAAACGGGGCATAGTTCAAGCTTGTTTGAAATATTATCGAATTTTGAAATTGTTGTTTGATAATTAAACGAGTCGAGCTCGAACAAGCTTTATTCGAGCCGAACACAAGTCGAGCTCGAGTAGTTTGACATTTTTACATTAAATTTATATTTTTTTACTTATCGAGTTCGAGTTGAGCTTTAGACTGTACCGAACATAAATATATGTTCAAGCTTGTTTGATATATATGTCGAATCGAGCTCAAACGAGCTTTTATCGAACGATCTCGAATCGAGTATCAAATAGCTTAATTTGATTTTCAGCCTTATTCAATAGTTTAGATTGGTAAAAACACACACTTTCAACTATTCATTCCTTTTTTTTTTTAACTACTTTGCCATATTTAATTATATTGTTTTTTCTCTCAATTACACTATCAGTAATACATCTATTTATTATACTCCCTCCATTTTAGAAATATTTATACTAAAAAATGGATATGTAAACTAAGAAAAATGTGTAATGAGTGAATCGTTGAAGGGTAATTTTGTAAACTTTTATGAATAAAGTAAGGTGAATGATTGAATTGAATGTAAAAGAAATAACATTTTGTGTAAATATGTGAATATTATGAGGGTAGGGTTTACCAAGAAGTTTTTTTTTTTTTTTTTTGTATGCGCAAACAATTGTGGGAGGCAAAAACTTATATGCAATATTGCATGTGACTAATTAAGGTAAATTAAGTCAAAATTTGTGGGTCAATGCGGGTCAAAGCGGGTCAGTCTTAATTAAAATATTTATTTTCACTTTAAAATATTATCTTACTAAATGATCAAAACTATGTTACCACAATACCTAAAATTTTCAAAACTATGTTACTACAATACCTAAATTTTGTCGGGGATTTCACATATTAGGTCTTTCCACCTAGTGATTTTTTAAATAAGGACATGGTTTAAAATAGTTTCAAATTAAGATCAAAATGTAACATAAATGTACCATCATGCCCTTACTATTTAAATTATGAATTTAATATTTAGAAAGTCAATTAGTTTTAATATTTAAATCGGTGTGTATCAGCTCTTCCTTAATTGCGCATCAATTAAGACTTTCCGAAATTAAAGCTTTTCTAAATTAATGAAAATTATGAATATTGTAACGTATACTTTATAAATTATGTTTTTTTTCAATTAATTTTGTTGTTTTTGTTGTTAATGAATACAGAAACAACAATAATATGACACCAAGTAATATAGAATAAAAATACGAAATAAGTATTTCTGCAGAAAGAAATAAGATTTTTTGCATACTTAAGATTATTGCGGAAGGACAAACATAAATTCTGCATATTTCTTTATATTGGTTGCATATTATGGGTTTGAATTGCATAAATAATGAAAATTATTAAAAATAAACGAAAAGTCTGCCGAACAATGCAAATTTACCATAATATGATATTTAATGATATTTCATTTATAGTCGGTAGTAACAAACGTTTCATTATTTAAATGTATTTAATTAATTAGAAGTAATAAAATAGAATGTTCAAACTTCCCTATTATAAAACTAGAGTTAATAGTCATTATATATGTCGTAACATACTACCTTTCTTCCCCATTAAATTGGAGATCGAATAATAGAGAATTACATCATTAAATCTAGTATAATCGAATTGACTGATGTATAACACACATATGATTAAATGATTGTATTTTATAGTCTTTATAGTTTAGTGTGGAATATGTTGAATATAATTTTGATAAGATACACATGCAATTAAAAGTGCAAATATGCAATCTTATAACATACAATGAAAAACAAGTAATAATATTATAAAATTGACTCGTTTAAAAATTAATATTTATATATATATTAATTCAAAACAGAAAAATATGCCATATACAAATATATATATATATATATATATTTCATAATACAAGGAAAAACACGTAATGAGATATTATACAATTTTATTCAAAATTAAAACTAGTATAAATAATACAACTGTATTAATTAAAATATCATTAATACATATAACCCATTAGATATCCCACCTTCTCCACTACATAAAACGTTTCATTAATTTATAAATTTTCTGCTGCATTTTGGTTATGGTATTTGATTATTTAGAAACTTTTGTTGCATTTGGTTGTTCTGAATATAAATGCGCAATACACAACCATAATATGCAGTTAAAGGGAAAAAATATTTGCATAATAATTGTATTAGTGCAGAAATATTCAGTAAACTATCTGCATATGCAAAGTGTGGTATGCATAAAAACTATTTTTATGCAGATCAGTTAGTAATGCAGAAAGAAACAATATACTATTTGCATATGACGAGGTTGTTGTGCATAAAATTTATATTTATGCAAATCGGAATTGCATTCCAAAGAGAACATACATTCTTGATAAATTTGAATGTGGAAACATAAGTAAAAATTTATATATAATTATGGAGATATAAAAAAATTAAAATAATATATCCTATGACAGAATTCTAGTTAAAAAAAATATATAAATGAGAACCATTCAACTTAGGAAAAAGTGCAGAAAATAATTTACATAAAACCTATAACACGAACCAACTTGGTTTTCCTATCGAATTCGATCTTGAGTAACACGAGAAAGTCCAGAGACTGATAATATGCTACTTATCATAAAAAGTTGAGAATAAAATCAGACTAACATGCAGAAACGAAAAAAATCATTACTCACTGTTATAAACACCAAGAAATAATTCCACAACCGACCTGTAACAAATTAGTAAATTAACTGTACTACGAGCGCCGCCTTCGTCTCTCTAGCGTGGGCAACACAACCGATCTGTAAAAAATTGTATAAATCGAACCAGTCACTTGCACCGCGTCTGTGTTGTCACGTCGCCGCGAAGGAGATTGGGTGGAGGGTTCAATCGTGGACGACGACGACAAGGAAGATATGCCATCGACAATGCTTTTATCTTCCGTGGGGTTTGATCATCTTCGACGCCTATGTTCGTAGAGAAGACAGATGACGTTTGTGGGTGAAATAGGTGAAGGAGATTTGTTTGAAAACCAAATATTTAGATGATATTGAAATCAAATTTGAAAAGGAAAGTCAATCAGGTTAAATTATTTTTTTATTTATTTATGGAATTCACGAAATTAGTTTTCTAATTATAAAATGTTGATTGGGAGGATTGTTGTTAAAGACGAAAAATAAGGAATGCAAAGAATTCATTAATTAAATTTGAAAATTTTAAATTAGTCTCTAAATTTAAAGTTAAGTCGTTAAGGGCATAATGGGTTATTAACATATGTTTTTGTCCTTTTTTAAAAAGATTATATTTTAGGTCTTTTATTAAGAAGGTGAGGCTTTGAATGACCTTTTTTATAAAAATTCTCAATTTTGTCACTACAAGGTTAAAAGTGTATTACTACAAGTACAAAAATATTCAGAACACTTATTTTTTTTGGGCAAAATTACTAAAATAATTTTGACTTATTCGACTACTACATGACTAAAACAGTGTTACTACAAGATCAAAATTTTATCACTACAAGGTCAAAAGTGTATTACTACATGTTCAAAAATATTCCGAAAACTTAATTTTTTGGTGAATTTGTCAGAATGTTTTGACATGTAGTATTAATTTTTTTTGGCTTGTAGTGGTAATATTTTGGCCTTGTAGTAACAATATTTTGGTCATGTAGTAAACCACCTGTTTGCAACCCGCAAATTTTCTAGACAACCCAAATCCAGGCTTATGATCCGTGAATTTTTTAAAATTGACTTAATTTAACTTTTGAGCTTAGGGTTTTGACTTGTCTAATTGAGATGGAATGCATGTATGTAATATTTCATGCAAGATTAGCCCATTGTGGGACGAACGAATAAGGAAAACGTGCAAACAATTGTGGAATGGAGGGAGTATCATATTTTTTTAAATCTCCATGCCCAAATATCACGAGTAGTTTTTACCAGGACGGAGGGAATACTTTTTATGATTATAGAGTATGTCTTATGTGAACCAAAGTTCACGTGAACTCTTTTTTTCGATTATCATTATTTAGTACATGAAGTGCCACTGTTTAAAAAATACTTGATTTTGTGTTTTGCTTATTCCAAAATCACTAAACAACGACTCTATTAGGGGTGTAAGTGAGTCGAGCCTGCTCGCGAGCTACTCGTGCTCGACTCGAAAAAAGATCGAAATCAACTCGAAGTTAATCGAGTCGAGTTTCGAGCTACTCGAGTAGCTACCGAGTTCGAGCTCATAGATACTCGGCTCGAAAGGCTCGCGAGCCTAATCGAGCTTGAACAATATTTACTATTGAGAATGACTTATGTGAAAATACCTTATGTGTAATTATGTGCAAATAAGGAAACATTCTAAAACATATTTCAATTTATTAAATTCGCGGGTCAACCCTTCTAATGCGGGTCAACCCGGTTTGGACGAGTTCTTGGAAACATGAATACTGTATATAGTACAAATATCAATTACTCATTAGTTTTGTCTATTTGGTCTAGTGGAAATGCTTATGAATTTTTCTCAAAATACATGGGTTCAATCCCCAACCATTGCATCATTATCTTCTTCTCTAACCACGTTCTACTTTGTTCTCATCTTATTCCTCTTTCACATTTTTTTCCATCTCGACTGAACCTTCTTTTATTAGTATCACACCTAACAGTATTACACAATTACAATTAACAATATCATGCAATTACACATAACAATTTGAACAAATAACAAACAAAATATCAAAGACATTAACACATATTAATTAAAACATAACAATATATTAATGGCAGTATCATACAAAAAAATAAGACAGTATCATACAAAAAACAAGACAGTATCACATATTAATGTATGTCAAAAGCCATAGATGTAATTCATCTGCAAATTAGAAGTTTTAAAAAAAAAATAGAAGCTCTTAAATTTTTCTCTTTACCTCTCTTAAATATATAATAGTATAATAATTCATATGAGATAGTATTACACTATCACACTTAACATTATTATGTTATTACACTTGACAGTATTACATTCAACATGTAATACTGTTTACCTTGTAACATGATACTGTTTAGCAAATATAGTATTACATCTATTATTGTTAGTGATAGCTCTTGACTATATTTAAAAAAAAAAAAGACAAACTCTAGCTATTCAAGCATGTATCTCCCACAACTTACCTCACTTCTCCCTTAAGTGAAGAGTAAAAACAATAAAGAAGGATCATTCTAAAGGAATTAAAAAGTGGAAATTTTTATTATTTTAATCTGAAAGTGTAGTTTACGTGAATCATACAACTCCATTTATCACATGTCCGTTTGACTTTGCAAATAAGACCACTAATTCCTTTTATGCAAATATGAACACTAATGCCCTATTCTGAAACTTACTAGTGTAAAAGTTGTGTAAACTGTAAAATAAGATCACTAATGCCCTTTTATGCAAATGTGAACATTAATGTCCTTATTATGAACACTAGTGTAAAAGTAAGATAATCAATAAAATGTAAAATAGAGACTTCAGAGAAGCTGAAGCTATCAGCAACTAAGAGGGTGTTTGGCTGAGCTTATCAGCTCCTTAAAACAGCTTATAAGATCTTAAAATAAGTTTATAGAAGCTAAAAGATCTTCTTCAAATCATATTACACAAGAAGGGGAATAAAATGGTGACACTATATCATTAAGCATGTAAAAATAAAACAAAGAATTTATATTTGCATCAGAGAGATTCCCATTAGAACAAATCATCCTCACCCCTGAAAGGAATTCTGATGTCCCTGTTTGTTTTATCATAATTTGCAAAGCAAGAATTTCACTTCAACAATTAGATGAAAAACAAAACTACAAACAAGATCAAACAATTGCATTAAGTAAAGTAAATCTGCATAAATTTTCTTAAAAATTGCATCAGAGAGATTCCCATTAGAGTAGTCATCCTTTATCCCTGTAGGAGCATAGTAAACTTAACCATGTGCTAGAGATGATAAAATCAAATACGAGTACTACTACAATGCTATGCTTGAAACTAATTCTGGTCTACATGCAATGGATATCATACTATTAATAGAATTGCATAATTAATTGGGATGCCATATAAGATCATCTTTCAGTTTAATACTAGGAAAAAAGACACCTCAAATGGTTTCTCCACTTGTATAACAAATAACCAGGTACTAAACAATGATTTTCTTTGAGAAACTTACCGCTGACGGGAGCACAAGCACGAATGAGGACAGCTGCACCAACTCCTTGCTTGTCTGCTACCAAATTCAGCATCATATGAAGACCATAACAAAGATACACATAAGCAAGCCCCCTGCTCCAAACTGTCAAGGCAATTAGCAATCAGCTTTTCATGTTTGAACTCAGACTTCATCTGTAAAACATTGCTCAATCAGATAATAATTTTTTGAAAAATATCTTTATAAATATTAGGTTCCATTGCAACTGGGAGGAAAATAGAAGAACAGAAAAGGAGAAGACAAATTGACAGCCAAAAAAAAAAAAACATGAATTGCATCGAAGTCTCAGATGAATATTGTTTTCATAGTGAAGAACCCAAAGTATATTTAACACCATCATAGGCAGCACACATTCTCATATTAGTCATATATATTGGAGCAGCAGTGTCGAAACAGGGCTTCAAACCATTTCTGAACAAGCCCTAAATAAATTCTAATAAAAATGTATACCCAAATTGAGGAACCCACCTTTGAAAAAGAAGAATCAGATCAATTTGCAAGTTCTCACTCCATAAAAATGGCGACATTTTGAAAAATCAGATGGATTTCGAGAAGCTTTACAACACTCTCTTCATCTCCTCTGCGCATTTGTGTTGTTGGCAGTGGCCCTGCCGGGACATCACTCGGGACGAGATTGAATCAGACGCTAGTCTATCCACGTACTCCCGCTGCCAGTTCCTCCTGCCGAAAACCTCTGTCGCTAGAGCCTCCCCAGCTGCTGCGAAATCAGAATTCAGATCGACGATTCCTTGTCAACAGAAGTGCAATCAGAAACCTCATAACCATTATCGTCGACAATATACTTAGGTTGGAACTTCCACCGACGCCTCTCCGCGGAGGTGACTGATGCTCTCGATCTCAATCCGAAAACAACCGCTGTTTGGGAAGAAGATTGGTTTAGGCGAAGGTAGATCGAGACTTAGGTTGGGAAGAAGGAGAAGAAAAAGGTTAATGAATTTGGATTGATACAAATAAAAATGGGCCGAATATAACCCTAAATCACAAAATGGGTAATTTGCACATAATTACACATAAACTATTTGCACAAAAGTTTTTGCGTTACTATTTTGCCATTAATATATAATTTATATTTATATACAAGTAATCGAGTCGAGCCAAATCGAATCGAGTTGAGCTCGAGTTTATTTTAGAAAAAAATATGTTTTAAAATTAAATTTAAAAATTATATAGGTAATCGATTCGAGTAGAGCCGAGCTCGAGTTGATCGAGTTTCTTATCGAGTCGAGCTCGATCTTCAAAATTTTAGACTCGATCGAGTCGAGTCGAGTTTCGAGTATAACAATCGAGTTCGAGCTCAGCACTACTCGGCTCGACTCGACTCGTTTACACCCCTAGACTCTATATAAGCTGAGCATTGATACTCTGTATGCTATTAACATAATTTTTTACCATAATTATATTGTTTGGTTGGGATCGAGAATGACTATCATAACCTGAGGAAACGAGACTAATTAGATGAAAAAGAGAATGGCAACGATGAACGAAGCAGATAATAATACTACTCGAAGCCATGCATGAAATATTATGTGTTCAGAGCTGAGCTATTACAACATTTAATCTTTTAACCAAACAATATAATTGACTCACAATTCAAATATACTCCCTTCCCAATCATGAGTTGAATCTGGAAGAGTATATAGCCTCTAATTCTTCAGTCCCTGAAGGCAGCTGGAACAGTACTTGTTGTAAAATACTCGTCCCCGACGCCCTTCGCTGAGCAAAATCTCACCTATATAACATATACAAGAGAGCATCATTAACAGTGACGTAGACAGAAATTTTATTAATTTGACATAAATATTGTAACACGATAAAATTGATCCCTAAACGAGTAATTAGAAAGCCATGCACACATTTTTGAGGAATTCAACCTCAAATAGAGTATATATGAAAGTGAAGCAAAGAATGTTTTCAAGCTTATTCATATTGTTTATTGAATCAAACTAAAATGAAAGTTTTAAAGATGGATCTCAAATCGAGTATTGAATAGTTAACTTTCATTTTCCAAGATAAATATCTACAGACTACAATACAGTATAGTACAACACGGTCAGGAATGGTTACCAGAGAGGAATGTGGTTCCAGCATGGGCTTGACCAGCGGCCAAACTGTCATGTAAATAAACGGAGTGCTAACGAAAAGGATTTCAGTCACTCGACTCGGGTAGTAGTTAAAGATTACGTCAAACTGCACATGTACAAAGAGGTTATGCATACATTATTTCCCTCACAAATAAAGATTTAACTTTTATGAACCAGGTTCACGAAAATTTTATAGTAAATTCGGTATATTGTTTAGTATTTGAAGTATCATTGTTTAGTGATTTCGAGAGAAATAACACATAAAACCAAAGATTTTTCATGAAATGGTAATAATTCGTATGTTAAAAAAAGTACTCCATTACTTTAAAGAAGAGAGTTCATGTGAACCTGATTCACATCTATAGATTAAGTTAAGTTTCATGCAAAGTAACAGCGTAATAGCAAAATATTGAGACACAAAACATTGGCAAGAAGAGTTATATGTAGGGCACACTTCATCTTGCATGAACTTACCAAAAATGGTAAAAGCTTGATATCAATATTGCGTATCTCAAACCCTCTTAAATCCATTATGATGAGCATTTCGTCGTTCCCAGGAGGGAGTTTGCTGATTGCCTTCTCAATCAAGAACACACTGAGCTTCTCATCTTCATATGGCTCCTGATCCTGTGTTCATCATGCACATGACACTTATTATCAACGGCCAAACGTTTTCACAATTAGGACAGTTCTGCCTATCTGAATGGCCTAAGAAATAAGGAATTTCGCCCGACTTACCCCTGGAATATGCTTGGAAAGATTCCCTATCAGCACTGATCTGCCATACACATCAAGATGGTCATGCAGATAAGCTTTACCAGTTTCTGCTGCACTTTTCACCGATTCTTCTGTCAATTCTGATGCACCAAACTCATGACGCCATCTCTATTTAGCCAAATATAAATGCATTTAGAGAAGGATAAAGCAAATAGGCTCTACAGAAGGTAGTTCATAGGATTCGGTTTCAATTTTCTTGTTCAACCATAAAAGTAAACAGAAAGATGAATTTGTGATTACAATGGCTTTAGTCAGCTTGGAGACGGCATCTTTGACAGAATATTTACGGTCCTTGAGAAACCAAAGGATCATATCTTCATCATCTCTTCCATATTTACCCAGAGGGAGACTATTATGTTCTTTGTCGAGCTTCTCTTTCACCTCCGCAACTAACTGCAACACGAAAATTTGGATCAACTATATGACACTTCATTAAATCACTAAAAGGCAAACAATAATGCATAACTTTATAAACATTTTCTTGAACTTGCACTAGTAACATGAAAAATAACGGAGGAGAAAACGTTAAAGGTCTCCCATCGAACAAGAAGTGCACTAAACAGTTCCATACGTAACTCTTTTTTTCGACTGATTAATGGTCTTGTAGTTGCTGCACTTGATTAGAACACATACTACCACTAGGAATACCAAAGATTGGATCAACTATATGACTTCATTAAATCACTAAAAAGCAAACAATAATGCACAGCTTTATAAACATTTTCTTGAACTTGCACTAGTAACATGAAAAACAGAGGAAAAAAGGTAAAAGATCTCTCACCGAACAAGAAATGCATTCAACAGTTCCATACATAAAAAAAATTCGACTGATTAACGGGCTTGTAGTTGCTGCACTTGATTACTAGAACACATATAACTACCACTAGGAATACCAATTCAAGTCCATTGACAAAATTGGCAAGCAAAAGGAGCTTATAACTACACTTCAATCCAACAAACTATTTAATCCCACCATCAAAGACTCAAACCAGATTTTTACTACCAATCAAACAAGAACACAATGCAAATGTGAAACTGTTGTATATTTATGTATTTACACAATATAATAGAGAGAGATCTTCATGAAAGAGCAACTTTTCAGTGAAGTTGCAGCCTTTTAGTGAGGAAAGGTGCAACCTTTGGCAACGTGACTCTTCGGTGCAACTCTTGAGTATCTATAAATACTCAAAGGTGTGGACAGTTGAAGATGACAGAAATCTAGTTTTTCTAATCACTGAGGAGTGAGAGTCTCTCTATATACAAAATTTGAATCTTATACATTTTAGTTGTTTTATTAATACACTTGCGATTCCTGCTTCTAAGATTCGGTAGAGTGTAACTATCCACGGAATAAGTGATAGCATCGTTTTTTGGTGTGCCTAACCTACTATCGTTAACTCCATTACCCACATATATACAACAGAAACAACTAAGAACATAACATAACAATTGAAAAATGACATCAATAACACAAGGATGTACATTATTCCTAGATGAAACCAACAAAAAACTAACAAGAACAACTCACCCTCACTCAACAAATAATAACAAGAACTGAAAAGCAGGTACCTTTTGAGCATTTCCAGTGGCCTGAGAGCTATTGCGAATGCAGATGAAAGTATTGGCACGTTTATTAGATTGACCTGAAAGTGACTTGAAATGGCGAATCTGTGGGAGGCGGAATCCCAGGCAGTGCGCCATTTCATCAAACAGTTGGTGATGGTGTTTGAATTTGACTCTGTTATGAAATGTGATAGCCACTCTCATTGCTTCTTTGTGCTTATATAACACTTGAAGAAACTGCATATTGCGTGCAACTTCTGTAGATGAATCTTGCACTTGAAGTGTCTTTAACGTGGTATTTTTCTGGTTTTAATGTACATTCGTCAAACTGAATCTTTGCTGTAAGAACTGAAAACTGAGAAAGGAGCAACGGGAGCGCTTGTATTTTATTTTTCCGATCCACATTTTTTTTTGAAAACCACATTTTATTTATTTAATCACATTTATAATTTAAAAAACTTAAACAACATGTTCAAGAAGTGGAATATTTTGATCCCTACAACACACATAATATGCCCACAACCACAAATACAATAACTTTCCCACGTCATTCTTTTATCTACAATAATTTTTAAGCTCTTAAAATGAAAAACTCTTTTATAAACTTCATCCTCGTAATTTCATCAATTTTACACAAAATGTCATTTATTTTTGTACCTACATATATAGACAAGTCAACTCATATATTTATAATATATACAAAATTTTATAAAACTACTCCTCAAAACTCTACATTATTACATTTTATTAATATGTATTTCCACTACATATGTATTTCCACTACTCCTCAAAACTTTTTTTTTTTTCGTAAATCTCAATGAAAGCTACCCATTCTCTTTTTGGTAAACTACCCCTCTCACATTTCATTATATTTTTCTTTTTTTCAATCACAATCGCCTCTAATATATTTACTTATTCTATCATATTTCTCAATCTCCGTGTACAAAGTTCATGGGTAGCTTTCAGCGAGACGAAGGGAGTAGATTAGGGGTGTAAGTGAGTTGAGCCTACTCGTGCTCGACTCGAAGTTAATCGAGTCGAGTCGAGTTTCGAGCTACTCGAGTAGCTACCGAGTTCGAGTTCATAAATACTCGGCTCGAAAGGCTCGCGAGCCTAATCGAGCTTGAACAATATTTACTATTTTGCCACTAATATATAATTTATATATATACGAGTAATCGAGTCGAGCTCGAGTTTATTTTATAAAAAATATGTTTTAAAAGTTATATAGGTAATCGTATCGAGTCGAGTCGAGTCGAGCCGAGCTCGATCTTTAAAATTCTAGGCTCGACCGAGTCGAGTTTCGAGCCTCGAGTATAACAATCGAGTCGAGTTTCGAGCTCAGCACTACTCGACTCGTTTACACCCCTAGAGTAGATATTACTCCATCGATTCATCAAACATATGCTCACTTACCTTATTTGTCTGTTCACCAAAAGTATACTTATTAACATCATTTTATCTCCACTCTTTAATCATTACTTAATTACTTAAATTATCATTCAATTTTACTCACAAAAATCACTTTACTATAAATGGATCCACAATATTTCACTACTCTTTTATTATCTATTTTTTTTATATATAAATTTTTATTCAAAAATATAAACATACTTTTATTATTTACAGAATCTTAAAAATCAATTTTCAAATTCACCTATACCACAAAGTAGAAACTTTTGACGTTGACTTAATGAAACATGTGGGAAGAAAATATGAAAAAGAGTATAAAAAGGTATTTATAAATGTGGAGTTATCCACACAAATAAAGTGTACTTTTATATATTGTGACAATACTTCAATAGCTTTGAAGAGCTACACGTACATTCGAGTCAAAGATTTAGTCGGTTCCTCGTACAAACTGATAACTACAAAATGCATCGTCCACCTGTCCTCTTACTCAACATACCCACCGTTTGCAAGAATCATCGCACAAACTTGGATTACTACTTCTTCAGACACCATGTCTGGTGGCGGTGCAACCTCTTCTGCCCAAACCCCCAACTCGTGAGTTTTCTTTTCCCCTGTAGTAATGTTATCCATGATTTTGCATCTGTTTTTTGTAGGTTTTGAAATTAAAGGAGGTCCCTTTTCATGTTTTGTTTAGTATGATGTTATTTACTCACAATTTTCTCCACTTTTTACTTTCTGGGTATTTTTTCTTGTAGACTATTATTCTCTGAGAAATTGTAGTCTTTTTTTTTTTTTTTTTTAAATACTGTTTTTTCTGGGGTTGAGAGAAGGGTGGGTTGATGTTTGATTAAAGAAATTAGGCTGGTAATAAAATTTCAGAACTTTAGAGGTGATATCTCTAAGAGAGAAATGAATATAATGAAAAAGTGGAGGGGAGTAGTTAACTAAGAAAAAGGAATGAGAAGCTTTTATTTTATTGGGGGACGAAAAAAGAAAGTTACGAAGCTTATGTGTTATGTGGGTCGGAGGCAGTAACTTATAAATCATCTGTATTTGTTAATAATATCATAAATTTTGTCTAAAGCTTGGATCTTTGCCTAATCATAGGCTTGATTTTTATTTTTGCTCTTCTTGTTCGATTCTTGTGTAAGTTTGTTTAACATTTTTGAAAAAAAAAAAGATTACTGTTTGATTGTAAAACTTTGAATTATTGAAATCCAGGAAAAGTGGCAGAAGTGACTATTCTACTGCGATACTAGAACGAAAAAAGTCGCCTAATCGCCTTATTGTTGATGAGTCGATTAACGATGACAATTCGGTGGTCGCAATGCATCCTGCTAAAATGGAAGAACTTCAGCTATTTCGAGGAGATACCGTGCTAATAAGGGTAAATTTTTCGTTTTTTAATCTGTTGATTGGATTTACTTGATATCCTTTTATTGCTAAATTTTAAATGTCTATGTGGTTTAGGGGAAAAAGAGGAAAGACACTGTTTGTATTGTTCTTGCGGATGTGCAATGTGAAGAGCAAAAGATAAGAATGAACAAAGTTACTCGGGCTAATCTCAGAGTACGTCTGACTGATATGGTGTCTGTGCACCAGTGTCCTGATGTTAAGTATGGAAAGCGTGTTCACGTCCTTCCATTTGACGACTCAGTTGAGGGACTCACTGGGAATTTATTCGATGCTTACCTAAAGCGTAAGCCTCTCGTCATCCTTGCAGCCTCAGTATTGCTATCTTCTCTCTCTCTCTTGTATGTTTGCTTTTAGATTTGCTGGAATTTGAAATTAATGGATAATAAAAGTCATGTTTGTATTTTGTATGTGTTTGTGAGCTAGGTAGAATTTTGAAAAAGTAGATGGTTGTGTATTATAGGGTAGAATCTTATTGAATTTGATCCGGTTTGACAAACGAGGATTTGGATTTCAAATCTCAAAGCAAACATATCCTGAGTGATGATGTTACTGTATGACTGATCGTGTTCTGTTTTTCAGCTTATTTCATGGATGCTTATCGGCCCTTGAGGAAAGGCGATCTTTTTCAGGTTAGAGGCGGTATGAGAAGCGTTGAATTCAAGGTTGTTGAGACTGATCCTGGTGAATACTGTGTTGTTGCACCTGATACGGAGATATTCTGCGAGGGGGACCCGATTAAGCGTGAAGATGAGGAGAGTCTGAACGAGGTGGGGTACGATGATGTTGGTGGTGTAAGAAAGCAAATGGCGCAGATTCGTGAGCTAGTAGAGCTTCCTCTTCGACATCCGCAGCTCTTCAAATCAATTGGCGTGAAGCCACCAAAAGGAATCCTATTATACGGGCCTCCCGGATCGGGGAAAACCTTGATTGCTAGAGCAGTGGCAAACGAGACGGGGGCGTTTTACTTTGTTATCAATGGGCCTGAGATAATGTCGAAACTAGCTGGCGAGAGTGAAAGTAACTTGAGGAAGGCGTTTGAGGAAGCCGAGAAGAATGCACCGTCTATTGTTTTTATCGATGAGCTCGACTCTATTGCTCCGAAGAGGGAGAAAACACAAGGCGAAGTAGAAAGACGTATTGTGTCTCAGCTTCTTACTTTAATGGATGGCCTCAAGTCCCGGGCTCATGTTATTGTTATTGGGGCCACGAATAGACCAAATAGCATCGATGTTGCTTTAAGGAGATTCGGGAGATTTGATAGAGAAATCGATATAGGTGTACCAGATGAACTCGGAAGATTGGAAGTCCTACGAATTCATACGAAAAATATGAAACTCTCCGATGATGTGAGTTTGAGAACTGTACTTTGTGGAACCTTTCGTTATCCATGATTAGGCATGTTGCTCATTCTTCGTTTTTTTTTTTCTTTTCTTCCTTATAGGTTGATCTTGAACGAGTATCTAAAGATACACACGGTTATGTTGGTTCTGATCTTGCTGCACTTTGCACCGAGGCTGCTCTTCAGTGCATTAGGGAGAAAATGGATGTAATCGACTTAGAAGACGAGACGATTGATGCTGAAGTATTGAATTCAATGGCTGTCACAAATGAACATTTCTTAACTGCACTTGGTGCTTCGAATCCATCAGCTTTACGGGAAACAGTACGTCCTTTGAACCGAACTTTGTTTAGCTTTTCTTTTAGTTCCGTCTGTCAGAGTAACTGGTTAAATCATAAAAGCCATAAACTTCGCCTTTCTTTGTTTTTAGGTTGTGGAGGTCCCTAATGTTTCGTGGGGGGATATTGGTGGGTTGGAGAATGTCAAACGGGAACTTCAAGAGGTATGCTCGTTTCATCTTTAGCACGTCCTGCAACGAGTTATTTTATCCCATGCTTAAAGATTTCATTGTTGTATGCACCAAAAATCGAAAAAATCTTTAAAATTAGAGTTACACTCGGGTGCACACAACTAATACTTTTTAATAAATTAACTGATACTTATTAATAAACCAAGTAATACTAACAAACCAATATTTTTCAGTAAAGTAACTAATGTCTTTTGAAAATACACACCAGTTGCACGGTGCCACTGGTGTATCGTGTATACAAGTATTTGTCTTTAAATTATGTTCAATTACGAATTGTTTAAACAGACTGTCCAGTATCCGGTAGAGCATCCAGAGAAGTTTGAAAAGTTTGGAATGTCACCTTCTAAAGGGGTTCTTTTCTACGGACCCCCTGGTTGCGGCAAAACCTTACTTGCAAAAGCAATCGCTAACGAGTGTCAAGCCAATTTTATAAGTGTCAAAGGACCTGAGTTGCTGACTATGTGGTTCGGAGAGAGTGAGGCAAATGTTCGTGAGATTTTTGACAAGGCTCGACAATCTGCTCCCTGCGTGCTTTTCTTTGATGAACTCGATTCGATTGCTACTCAGGTACTAATTAATTCATCAACAATGTTCTACTATTACTTTCGGTTGTGTTAGGATAATAAGATACTCCTTTCGTTCTACTTCCAATTTAACTGTCGTAAGACCTATTGTAGCGAGGAAATTCGGTTGGAGATGCTGGTGGAGCTGCAGACAGAGTTCTTAATCAGTTGCTGACTGAAATGGATGGGATGACTGCCAAAAAAACGGTCTTTATCATAGGTGCGACAAACAGGCCCGATATTATTGATCCTGCATTACTCAGGCCCGGTCGTCTGGACCAGTTGATTTACATTCCACTTCCCGATGAAACTTCCCGTTTTCAGATATTTAAAGCATGTCTTCGGAAGTCCCCGCTATCTAAGGCAGTTGATCTATCGATCCTTGCTAGACACACACACGGGTTTAGTGGCGCCGATATAACTGAAATCTGTCAACGCGCTTGCAAGTATGCCATTCGAGAAGATATTGAGAAGGTAACATTGTTTTTATCAATGTACTAATTGATTTCTGTTGCTTGATATTCATATCTGCCTGATTGTAAGAGTGGTAACATGAGTTTCTTAATATAAATTAATCACTATTTAGTCAAATTGATAATTGGTTATTCATGGAAAAATTGGCCTTCAATTTCTTTAAGGGTAATTCTGGTAAAAGTCACTAAAAACAGTATGGAAGTTACAAATTGCTAAATACTTCCTCCGTTTTATAATAAGTGTCGTTTTAGAGGTTAAATTCCGTTTATAATTAAATACTTCCTCAGGATATCGATAGAGAACGTAAAAAGAGAGAAAATCCTGAAGCTATGGAAGAAGATGATGTCAATGATGTCCCTGAGATCAAGGCGGCACATTTTGAGGAGTCGATGAAGTATGCTCGTAGAAGTGTGAGTGATGCTGATATAAGGAAATATCAGCTCTTTGCACAGACACTTCAGCAATCTCGTGGTCTTGGGACTGAGTTCCGGTTTGCTGATCGAGCGGACCCCACAGCCACGGGGCCCGCTGACCCGTTTTCCTCCGCTGGGGGTGGCGAAGAGGACGACTTGTATGGCTGAAGGTACTAGCTTTCAGTACTTTACTCTCCTACCAATATAATGTTTTGGTGTACAGTTCAATAAAAGCTTGTGTGCACTTTTTAGAACTATCCTTGTACTATAAATAAATGTAGCTCTTTGTTGAGTTTAGCCCATCTTCCTAGGTTTGTTAATTATCGCGACATCGTCTCATCGCGCGAATGCTATCACTTTTCAATAGAAAGGTTATCGATTTTTAAGTTATAAGTGTGTCACACTTTAAGAAAATATGTAAAATGTATCATTTTAAGGTAAAATCATGAAAAGTGATATACTTTATCTTAAAAAGTGATAGCTTTATCTATTGAAATGTGAATCAGTAGCATGATGAGATGAGACAGTCTCAAACAAGTTTTTGTTTTTAATCAAACCTCGATCGATTGTTAATGTTAGCCATGCACAATGAATGTAAGGCGAAATCGGGTGACCCGTAAAATTTCAACAAGATCATATGTATAGTTACTCCTAAAAATTTCACTTAAAATCCCTTTCAATATTAAGTGGCTTATCCATCAATGCAAGAGGGGGAGGGGGGGGGGGGGGGGGGGGGGGGCTTTAAAAACACAATGAATCAATGAGGACTAATTTGATAATCTACCTATTCTACCCTCCCTAAATATCAAAGTAGTCTTATGAATTTTTATTTAATTCATTACCAAAAGTATACCATTTACATGGCAGGTATATCCAACCATGGGCTTGTGGGGGTCCATAAATTTTGGATATCACAAAACGGTTGGGGTACTTTGTTTCTGTGTGTGATTTCTTTTCATGTGCGTCTTGTCTAAGCCAAAATTTTGTGTGAATATTTCAAAAATGCATTGCATCTTTAAAGAAAAAATAAATTACTATTTCTTATGTTATAAAAATATTAGTTGATAACTCGGATGCACACGAAATCTCTACTCTGTATCTTCGGGTGGGGGAAAGTACGTGTAGAGGACGACTTAGTCTCGTGAAACTGTGAAAGTAATTGTAACTGTTCAGTGAAAACGACTGATACTTTAAAAAAACTGTAAGAGGGTAGATAGTTGGCTAGGGTCAAGGATGAAAATATCGGTATCGGTGGAAATATCGAGACCTTAAATTTATGGAAATATTATCGATATCGAATATCGATATCGGTAAATTTTAAAAATTGTAAAAATTTAATAAAAAGCCTTTAGTACATAAAATCAACAAAATAATTTGAATACATTTTATATCAATGATAAATTTATATAAAATATAATATACAATGTTATTTCGTATGACATTTATCGATATTTTTCGAAATTTATCGACATTTTCTCGATATTTTTTCGATATTTTACCGATATTAGGCTCGATATTGTTATTGTCTACCGATATTTATCGATATTTTCAATTTTTTTACAAATATCGTGGAAATATCGGTTCTTCTCAATATCGATATCGGTGACCCCGAAAAATGGATATATCGGGGATATTTCCGGATATTTTCATCCTTGGCTAGGGTAACTAAATTTGGGGTGAAGTTGAAATGGCTAATATACCCTCGACATGAATATGCTTACTTATAGTAAGCCGACACTTTTTTGGCCCAAATATCTCGACTCTAGTACTGATGTACTTCTAAAAGGTAAACAGAGTAGTTGAATATCCTACGCCTATTTGCATTTCCTTACTCATCATGTATTTCAGAATCATATTTCATCTCATATTTTATTACAAAAGAACATTATTGCACCTATTGTGATGTCCATACATATGGTATGCACTAGTATAATAAAATACGAAATGTACACTGTAAGAAAATTTACTTTTGGATAGAAATTCTGTCATTATACCTTTTCTATCTAAAAGTTTAAAAACTTTTAGCTAGAGAGAGGCAACAGTGAAATGATTATGTCACTGAAAATCAATTTTTTTGTAGTGAAAATACCTAAACGAACTCGAATGGAACGGTAGGGTTACTTTTTGGAAATTAGGCATCATGATTTACCACTTTTATAGTACGAAAACAATCTGTAATCCCCAATTGGTTATGATCAAAACTCAAAAGTTAAGTGCAAAAGGTGGGGCCCAACCCCATATATTATCTTAAAAATCTTTGTGTATTTCTGTCCATAAATTCTCACTTGAGAAGTAGCTGACACTGATTGCTATTACAACTCCATCATGACCTTATTTGTTGTTGTCTACTTACATATCATTCTCATTATTCATGCTTTTTGAGCTGTGAAATCAATGTTTAGAAAGAAGTGCATATGTAATGCTACATAATAAGACATACTTATGCTTGTACCAAAGGCCAAACTGTCATTTTTTGCATCATCATCTTTGGTATGTTATGTTGTTTGCATCCATGTCACATGGGGGGTCCTAAGAGTTGCATGAAGTTTAACAAGCCTTTTCTCATCCGCTCATGTTTATCGCTTAATAAGGATTGGGGGTTGAGGCGGGGTCCCGCGAATTCGAGGGTACGAAAAAAGTTTTCTTTAGTTAACTGTTGAAGGTTGTTCAGATATGTATTAACGAATTAAAATATTCGTCGGCAGATTTTGTAATATTTTGATTCGTCGACTATGATGATAGAGATGGGTGTAAATTGATCTCTATCGCGATCTATTCGTAATCAAAAATCAATAATTTTGTGTATAGGTGCAATAATCCTATAGGATAAAAAGAAGAGGTATATGCCCCATCAAGACATCCTTTTGCTTCATATTCATTGAAAATGATTGAAAAGGACTTGTCTACAAAGCCACCTAACAAAGTTACATCAATGCACATTGGACAATGGACAAGTAGTCTTATTGCAAGAGTAATTTTATTAAAAAAAAAACATTTCCCATGTTGCAAGAATTTGTTTGAACGTGGTTAAAACAAGAATCTCCCTTTCTTCAAATGATGTGGACTTGAAGTTATGCTCATAATTAACAATGATTAAAATGTTACAATGAGTAATGCTCCTAGCTCTTTACAATGCCAACTAATTGCTACCCTACTAAAAAAAACTAAAAATTGTATGGTTTTCCAAACAAGTTATTGATGTTCTCTATTGTAACTTGTGGAAGAAGAGGAGTAAGCTAGGGAACAATTAGATGACCCTTGGAGAAGCAACAATTGACTCGGGGTCACGGATGACGATGAATACGATGGAACATCGGACCCTTTTGAAGGATTAGTCGAGGGCTTGTGGCCCTGATCGCCTCCGACCACGCTCTCGTGCTTAATCTCCTTCAACAACGCCACAACATCTTTCATCGTGGGGCGATCATCGGGACGATTGCTTGTGCAAAGTAAGGCTATTCCAAGGGTTTGGAGCATTTCTTGAATTTGTGTATCCGGATGGCCTTGAAGTTTTTGATCAATGATATCGACCGGGTCCCGTTTGTTCTTTAGGTGATCGCGTACCCATTGGATGACGTGTTGTCCTTCAGAGAACGAAGGGTCCACCGGTTTCTTTCCGGTTATGATCTCTAGTAACACGACGCCATAGCTAAAAACGTCGCTCTTCTCCGTGATCTTGATCAACGAGGCGTACTCTGCAAGCCCAAAAAAAGTTTGAGTTTAGGGACTTCTTTGTAAAATTGGAATTTGCAAGACAAGTATGTAAGCCAAAATTTATTTGGACTAGCAATCACATGACTTCACATGGATATCAATGAACAAGTAACATCATGATGTTTCCAACTCAAATATGTACAAACAATCTTGCACTGTGCCATCCAATTAAATTAGTCACGTTTGTTTTTAACCCAATATAAGAAACTAATCAAGACAAAACTTATAAGTGGTAAAAAAAGAGAAATTACCTGGAGCAAAGTAACCATATGATCCAGCAAATTGAGGATGTGCTGAAAATGAAGCTGCATTTTCATCCTCAATGAACCTTGCTAGCCCGAAATCCGCCAAGCATGGCTCGTACCGGTCGCCTAAAAGTATGTTTTGCGTCTTGACATCGCGATGGAGGATGGGCGGGACGCAGTCGTGGTGCAAGTAAGCCAAGCCCTCGGCAACTCCCAACGCTATCTTGTAACGAACCTCCCACTCGACCCTTTCGCCCCGACCATCGTGCAATAATGCACCTAATGTGCCATTAGGCAAGTATTCATACAATAGTAGCTTGGTCTTCTTATTAGCAGCCCACCCTAATAGCTTAACAATGTTCCTATGTCGAATACGGGCCAACGTAGTAATCTCCGACGAAAACGCGGAGGCGGAGTACTTCTCCGACGGTTGAAATCTTTTCACAGCGATGGTTAGCCCCGACGCAATTATCGCCCGATACACCAATCCCGAACGACCATGCCCGATCACATTGACAGTTGTTAAGTACTTAGCAACATCACCAATTGACAAGTCTAATTTCTGGTACACCGTAACCTCCCACGGGCCCGATAACTCCATATCATCGTCATTGCCACGATCGCAATCGTGGGCCCGACGGGCCCTCACCCTCTCACCGAGGACGATGTAGAGGGCCGTCATCAACAAGAGACACGCTGCACAGATCAACACCACCATCGCCACCCTCGCCGCCTTCCCACGCCTGGCAGCACCCCCCGAGCACTCGTTGCTGGAGAGACAGAGCTCGGGATTGCCTGCCAGGACGCTGAGGGGCAGCTTGGAGAAAAACGAGGTCTCCGGGACATGACCGGAGAAGTTATTGTGAGACACATTGAGCACTACAAGGTTTTGAAGTTGCACTAGGTAATGAAGGTCACCGGAGAGGTGGTTGTGGGAGATATCCAACACTCCCAGCTTGTCCAAGGCGGTGAACTCCTCCGGAATCTCGCCGGAAAGTTTGTTCCAGCTCAGATTCAGGGCGATTTCGAGAGCTGGAATCTTTCCCAAACTAGAGGGAATCTGTCCCTCTAGTTGATTATTGCTTATATCAAGCAATTGTAGCCTCGAACACGAACCGAGCTCGTTCGGGATCGAACCAGAGAGCCTATTCTGTCCGAGAATGAGTTTCGTGAGTGAACTCAATGATCCAAGACTTGAACTCAATGCACCTTCAATCAAATTCTTGGAAACATCAAGATACTGAAGATCAACCAGCTGATTCAACTTCACAGGCAAGTTTCCAGATATCGAATTCGAATGCAAATCAAGAAAAGTGAGATTCTTGCACCCGGAAATCTCATCTGGAATACCCCCAGATATACGATTACTTCCAAGATCAAAGAAATTCAAATTCTTCAACTTCCCAATCTCTGCAGGCACACTCCCAGTGAGCTTATTCTCATTAGCTCGAAACCGAATCAACGACGAACAGTTCCCAATCTGCGGCGGAATGGGGCCGGAGAGACTGTTCGTCAGCAGCAGAAGCTTGTTCAGATTCTGCAAATCGAATATACCACTCGGAATCTGCCCTGTCAACTCGTTCTGACTCACATCAATCGCTTCAAGCTTATGACAACTTGATAGAGAAGGAGGAATGTTCCCCTGCAACCGATTCTGCCACAGAAACAACAGAGTTAAGTTTGTTAGATTCCCAAACTCAATTGGAATGCTTCCGGAAATCTGGTTGTTATCGAGCTCGATATGAGTGAGAGCTCTACAATTTCCAAGTTGATTAGGTATCTTCCCAGAAATCTGATTCACACTCAGCTGAATCTCCTGTAACAGGGTCAAATTCCCGAATGATTCGGGAATTTCCCCTGTTATAGAATTCATCGACGCGTCGATCACGAGTAGCTTGCGACAGTTTCCGATCTCGGGCGGAAGAATTCCGACGAGAGTGTTCTGCCAGAGGAGGAGATTCTCAAGATTATGAAGGTTCCCCAACTGAGCTGGAATCGAGCCCGTGAGCGAGTTTTCATACAGATAAATGTTCCGTAACTCGGTGCAATCACCGAGTTCCGGCGGGATTTGGCCGGAGAGGAGGGCGGTGTAGATGGCGAGAGTTTCCAGCCGCTTCAATTGGCCTAAAGAAGGCGGAAGGAACCCGGAAATGCTGGTTTCAGCTAAGCCCAACATAACCAAATTCGAGCAGTTTCCGATTTCTTGAGGTAAAGGGCCGCCGAGATTCTTGTTTCCGCCGCCTCTCATTACGACAAGCTGCTTCAACATTCCCACAGTTGCTGGGATTCCGCCGACGAGCTGATTATCGTAGAATGTCAGCTCCATCAAGCTCGTAAGGTTCCCGATTTCCACCGGAATCGAGCCGCTAAGCCTGTTTGTATTGAGATAAAGCTGCTCCAGCTTCGGCAAGTTACAAACCCCAGATGGGATTTCGCCGCTGAGAGCATTGTCGCTCAAATCCAACACCTTCAGTTCTTTGAGCTCACCAACTGTTTGTGGAATTGCCCCAGTGAGATTAGTCCCCGAAAGAACCAGTTTATTCAGAGTCCTCAAAGAACTGAAATTCACAGGGACATTCCCAAGCAAATCAATGTACTTCAAATTGATTTCCACAACCTCGTTCTTGAAGTTGCAAGAAATCCCAAACCATGAACATGGAGAATAGTCATTCGGATTCCAATTACTCAAAGCATCAATTGATCCGTTTAATGTTTTTTTCCAAGAAAGAAGGGCTTCTCCCTGAGGATTGATGATTCCGAAAACAGGGGAAAAAGAAAGAAAGAAGAAAAAAAACATCAGCCATTGAAAAACAGGCATTACAATTAGAAACATAAAAAACTATGATACAAAGTCCGATGTTGGGCAATGGTTTGAGCCTAGGGAGAGGCGATTTTGGGAGGAAAACAAAAACATGTCTTGTGGGCAAATGAATTTTAAGATATATAGCTGAATTTAATATACTTGTAAAGTGGCAGAATCTCCGGATCCAAGAAACAGCTAGGCCATTATGTACGTATAGGAGGAGAGAGAGGGAGGAGGTGAGAGAGAGAATTTTGAGGGATTTGTTAATGGTGGTGGAGTTTCTTTAAGAAAATGAAAGGAGAAAGGTGGAAAGAGATGGTACAGAGGCCTTTAACGAGGACAATATTTTATTAGAAGTATGGAGACTTGTATCACTTTATATGCTGTGAACTCTGTCAGTTTGTAACCTTTCACACTTTTGATTTCTCTGGGGTTTATTTGTACCAGGATGATATATATCTTTTTACTGTCCCATCGTTTTCATATTTATCATCTTCCGTTTACCGGTCCAAAGGGAATAGTAAAAATTATAAACGGAGTTGTGGGAATGGATCAGACTATTCGACAAGGATCTATAACTAGACCTATTAAAACTCGGCTTCACTCAACTCTTTTAATAAATAAGTCGAGTTCAAGTTTTTTTGTGAAGCCTATTTAATTAAATTGGTCGAACTAGAGTTTTTTCGTAGGCCTTTTAAGTTAACGGGTCAGTCTATTTAACTTTATTTATATATAAATACTCCATATAATATATAATAAATTTAAAGTAATGAAGTTTAGTAATAGTGTTTTTTTTTTTGTAATAGTTGAAAAATATTTGTTTTTTTTTTTTTTTGGAACATTTGATAAATTTGTTGTTACTTTTATTTCTTCATTTTGAATTATAAAGAGTCAATTTTATGATTTAACGATAATAAAGTGTTGTAAGATTTTTTTTTTTTTTAAATATACTAATAGAACTACAAAGACTCTTAAAAGTCTTTCGGGCTAGACCTATTTAATACTTATAAAGGTAAGGCCAAGACTTTAAAAAAAGTCTATGATAGGCTTGGGCCTAAAAATGAGGAAATTTTATTTTTAGTCCTATAAGTTTAATACATTCCAAAATAAATCTTTTAAGTTTCAACTTTACAAAATACGTCCTTTACCTTTCAATTTTTATCCTTTTTTACATCAATTTTTATCCTTTAAGTTTTGTAGGCATTAAAATTGGTAAAGTTGGTGCCACATATATTTAAAAAAACCACATCATCATGCCACATCACATTATATTAAAAAAATAAAGCTAATAACACCCCAAAATATTCTACACACACCCCATAATTTTAAATACAAAAATAGATGTATATAAAATGACTAAATAGCCCTTATATAAATAAAGAGAAAAATAATTTAAAAAAATAACATGAAAAATCTGAAAAATATGTAATTAAAATTTAAAAGTATTTAAAAAAAATTAACAAAATCTTTAAAAATAATTAATTTACATAAATTAATTAATTTTTTTGAAAAAAATCTTAAAAAATTAAATAGAATCTGAAATTAAAAAAAAATCATAAAAAAAAATTAAATTAAAATTATTGAAAAATTCAATAAAACATTAAAAAATCTTACTTGCTTAATAGTCGAGTAAGGTAACAATGCATGATGAACTTGTATTAAAATTTTTGGAATTTAGCATATCACTTGTTGTAAATCTATAAGTGCAAACTTTTGAAGAATGCAAAGTGTATTATTACATTAGTGTTCATCTCATACTTATTACTGTGGAACAAATTAGGAAATACATTCTTTTTGGTGGGGGTCTTACTTGGCCACAACTCATTTCTCTTTTTTTGCTAATTTCTAGCTGAGGTTCTGGGAGGGTCAATTTCAAGAATTCATGTTGATCTGTTGTAACTTGCCGTAAGAATTCAAGAAAATTAAATTGAAGTAAGATTTTATTTTTTTATTTAATTTTCTTAATATTTATTTTTGATTGAGTTGATTTTTATTTCATTTTTTATTTTATTTAGTTTTTTTTAAAATTTAATCATTAATTGATATTTTTAATTTAATTATTTTATAAATTTTATTTGATTTATTTAATATTTTTAGATTTTATTTGGATTTAATTGATTTTTTCATTCAAATATTTTTTAATATGTAGTTGATTTTTTAAAATATTTTAAAATTTTATTTAGTTTCTCGTATTATTGAATATTTTTTAAATTTATATTTTTAATCATTTAATTGAATTTTAAATCATATTTTTATTTTTTATTCAATTTGTATTTATTTTGAGGGATAAAGGGTAAATTGAAAATAATTAGGGTGTGTTTATTAATAAAAATTGATTTTTAAATTTTAGTGGGGTGTGTACAACATTTGAAGTTTGTATAACATTGTATTGGGTGTTAGTAGCATCATTCAAAATAATTATTTGCACCTAGTTATACATTTCAATTAATAAAGTAAAATAAGATTCACATAATTAACATATATATATAACACCCTGTGAATTTGTTTCTGAAATTTATTTTGTTTCATATTTTTTCAAGTTATTTTTTAAAATTATTTTACTCTTTATTTATTTATTTATGTAAGAGTTACTTAGTTATTTTATATGGACTATACATTTATTTTTATTTAAAATTATGGGGTGTGTATAGAATATTTTGGGGTGTTATTAGCTCTATTTTTTTAATATAATGTGATGTGGCATGATGATGTGGCTTTTTTAAATATATGTGGCATCAACTTTACCAATTTTAATTCCTACAAAACATAAAGGATAAAAATTGATGTAAAAAAGGACAAAAATTGAAAGGTAAAGGACGTATTTTGTAAAGTTGAAACTTAAAGGATTTATTTTGGAATGTATCAAACTTATAGGACTAAAAATAAAATTTCCTCGCCTAAAAATTATGTAACATGAAGACTTTTTTATGTAAAGTCTACTTATGCTGACTCATTGTCACCCCTATCTCATTCTCACCCCTATCCATAAGCTTTAGACACGAAAGTTAAAAATTATGATATACTAGATATAATAGAGATGATGTGATTGAGAGAGACTACTTTACCAAAACAAAATGGGTAGCTTTCATTGAGACAGACGAAAAAGAAAAGTTAGGTAGCTTTCATTGTGACAGATAAAGTACATTTTAATCTAGGAAAATAGTTTTTTTTAAGGGTTAATTGCACGAAATCTATTTCTATGTTTAAAATATTGTTAAATTTTTTTAACGGTTTCAAAATTATAAGAAATTCTTTTGTGATTTTTAAATGAGATGAATTCACTCATGTTTCAAGAAACAAGTTAATGATTTTACTGTTTTCTGTATTTTTCGTGTTTTTTTCTGTAAATATTGACATTTGTGATTATATTATAAAAGACATAACGTTAAATAGATTTTTTTTTTATATAAAATCATTAACTCATTTTGAAAAATAGAGAATTCATTTTATATAATAAATCGCATGAGGGTTTCATGCAATTTTTGAACCACGAGTGGATTTCACACATGTCCAAATTATAAGGGTGTTTTGTGTCATTAATTTTTTTTTTTAAAACCTTATAAGTTAAAAATTATGATTTTAAAATAATTAGATAACTTTTAAGTTTTATCGACTCTCACGGTAGTCTTGTCAACTTTTACGATTTTAAAATAATTAGATAACTTTCGATGTTCGACATTTTAGTTCAGTAAATGATTAAAGGGGATGAAATATTTGATTAATGTTGAATTGACAAGATCTAATCATACATGTTATAAAGTTTAATAGATTAACTACATGTTTCAACTCCTACCATTGATTATTTAACTAGAATATCAAAAAATTAAATTTATAAAACTATTTTCAATAAGTGAAAGTTGACACGACTAAAATCGAAAAAATTAAGCTTAGGTGGTTATTTTTTTAATAAAGGATGACTTATTTCTCATTTAATTACAGCAGACACGATGATATGAGTATCCTTTAAAATAAGGAATTACACATAAAACTTGACAGAATAGGGCCTTTTTTTAAACAAAAAATTTGATAGTACCTAAAGTTTTAAGTGAAGTAATTTCAATAAAGGACAGCGCTGTATGTTGAAATCCTGCTAATTTATTAAATATAGCTTTATAAGATGCACTACAAAAAAAAGTATTCAAATAGAGATGGATTTGGCGAGAGAAAAATCTTCTTTAACATGAATAACGAGGGAAATGGCTAGCATTATATTCATTCCCTCGCCAGAATTTTCTCGCTATTTTTTTCCGAGCATTTTAATTTATCCCTCGCCTGACCGCGAGCATTAAATTCCCCCGCCAGCCAGCGAACATTAAATCCCTCACCCTTTATCATTTTTAAAACAATGTCCCTCGTTAAATGGCGAGGAATTTGTAATTTCTTCGCTATTTTGCGAGGATTTTTTGAACCCTCGATATTTCCCTCCCCATCTGCTCCCTCGTAAAATTACCCTCTTCTTGACAATTATTTTTAGTGATGTAACTTGATTTGATGCATCATGCATTCTTATTTGAGTAGTTCAAATTCTTTATTTCTTCTTTATATCACCGTGCATTAGCACAATTTGTAAGTATAAAATGATTATAATATTAAATTTTGCTATATTTATCTCGATTTAGAATAAATGTATGTTCGTTTTTTTTTTTTAAATATAATGAGATAGAAATAAATTTTATGTCTATTTTTATATTTTTTTCTTATCATTTTTTTTTTCAAAACTATAAATAGTAATAGTCAAAACTATTGCATCATTAAAATATACTCTTAAATTACAGTCTAATAGTCTATTAGTCAATAGTATACATACACCTAAATTATACGGAGCAGTAATGGGACTAATCAGTTAAGTCCATATCTACAATAATGATCATACATATAAATATATGGAGTAACTTTATTTATATATATATATATAAAATAGTATAGTGTGAATGTACCCCTATATACTAATTTTGAATTTTTTATTTTCTACTCATCTATCAATTCTCTCTTTTCTTCATTTCTTCTTCCTATTTAAGTTTTTTTTTTTCTAATTATAATTATAATTTTTAATTATGCATTTTTTAAAGTATTTTTAATTTTTCTTTTCATTGTTTTTTCATTTTATTTACTAAATATTATTTATTTTATCATCTAGTTTCTTATATTTCTTGGTTTAGTGTGCTAACATAATCAATATTCTCAGAGAACGGTTGAAGACAAACATCTTTTTTGGAATCATCTATTTCAGTTCTCGTTTCATCTTGTATTAAAAAAAAAAACCCATATATTACGCGTATAAGTGTATTTAGATAATATTACTAACTAATACATGCTGATGCAGGGTGGGTTTAAAAATAATAAAACACGAAATAAAATGTTAAATTGAAATAAATTAATAATATAATCACAGACAATAAAGTTAACTTTTACGAA
This sequence comes from Galeopsis tetrahit, assembly GCA_963675135.1. Lineage (NCBI taxonomy): Eukaryota > Viridiplantae > Streptophyta > Magnoliopsida > Lamiales > Lamiaceae > Galeopsis > Galeopsis tetrahit. The sequence continues at coordinate 95,616,124 of OY776119.1, forward strand.
ATTACTTTTGAAAAAATGTATACATTAATATTAGTCTAAATCCAAAAATGTATATATACTGTATTTTTTTGGGAGAAATAGTTTTCAGGTTATATTATGGCAACAATGAATTATCAATCTTTACATATAATAGTTTTTATTTTCTCTAAAACATGCACCACTTTACAAACAAAAGCTTCAATTTGGAAATGCCCCTTTCATAATCTATATATTTTAGGGGAGAAATGTTCGAGACGGTCAAATACATTAGACGATGCTCTATTGTGATACGTGAGTTATATTGTCCTTTAAAATATTATTGAGTTGGGTATTCGAAATTGGAGGGTTGTAGAATATGTTAATTAATGGGACACATTTCGTTTATAAGACGGTCGCATATAAATTTTTATCATTTTAGAAGGTTATTACTTAATATGAATAATTACTGTAGTAAAAAGTGATTAAACTAAATTTTTAAAAAAATTACAAGGGAAAAAATAGGAATTATGCCATGGTTGAAAGTACAAATTAAATTAAGTGGGACTGGATCTAGATCTAAACGGGCCAGTAAAAAATAAATATGGCATTAGATGCATCTTATCAGTAAATTCCAAATCTTGATCTGCGACAGCATTGGTTTATTAATTGTTTATTCTGCATTGGGAAATATTAATGGATGAGATCTATTTACTAAAATAAAATATTTTTTACGAGTATTTTCTTTTGTTATTTTTTTAATTACAACTCATGATTTTTAATGTTGGAAGGAAAATGATCCAGTTAATAGTGTTAATTAAATGCTTTAAAAAAAATATATCATAAAGCTCTTACCAATCGATAGTAAAAAAATCATATAAAACTCGAATGTTGAGAGTTCATTCCATATTAAATCACTCCAAAAATATAAATCTTTTTGTCATACAGTAATATGTAAATCATACAAAAACTTAAATGTAGTACACAAGTAAATTATGTGTTACTATTCCAATAAATATGTATTACTATAATGATTTTTTTTATTTTTTTTGTACAACTTTTTTTAAACCATCCCTTTTTTGTATGTACGTTGAAAGTATGTCCCGCGGCGCCATCAAAATTCAAGAATGAATACGCACCGGGTGTTCAAAGTTGGGATGCAGATCGATTCCAAATGTAATGGTCATGAAAATATGTGCTTTCTTCGATCTAAAAAAAGATGAGTGATACTTGTATGCAATTGATTGCACTTATACAATTCAAATTAAGCTTCAATGAATTAAATCAAAGGACAAAGAATAAATTGAATATTAAAATTCAAGTGTATTTATACACTCAATTGCATAGAAGAATTTATTTTTAAAAAAAAATAGAGAAGTCAACCGAACTTTCATACCACATTATTTCATAAAAGAAAATCAAGCCTAGTAAAAGTAGTTCAATTCACGAAGGATTTAAAATATCTTAGTATTGTATGTTAAATATTACACATAAATCACTCATTAGAGATATTGTAGAATATATTGTTTATAAGGAAAAACACACACTTATATATATTTCAAATTTGAATGAAATGGGTGGCCACTTTGACTTATTAGTGGCACATAACAAATAGTACTAAAAAATAACAAAAACCAGACTTTCCATTAAAAAAATTATTATAGTTTTTGCAAAAAAAAAAAAAAAAAAAGAAAGGTGGGATCACGTGATGTCGCGTGACAGAAGGTAATGTTGGGAATATGATAGGGATTAGTTGCACATGTTGGTTGCCTCGTGAGTCGAAAACAAAATTATTTTAGCGTAAATTGCCTTACAAGGATGTCTAATTACGAATCTAAGCACGAGAGAGAGATTAAGAGGCTTGCACATGACAAGAATGACACAATATCATTTTTAACTATACTTATAGCTTAATGATATAATTAATTAGTAGGTATGAGATTTGATCCTTCTTAAATTTATAATACAGATAAGTTTGGAACTAGATTTAGATAACGGTCTTATTAATCTTATATATACAATTAACTATATAATTTAGATAAGTTTGGAGTATATGTGGAGAGTCATTATATGGAGCGTGAATGTGATTTTTTTAAGCATAAATTAATTAAGAGCAATACTTGTACGAAATATGTGGAGAGCGATATGGAGAATGAATGTGACTTTTTTTTTTAGCATAAATTGAAGAGCAACAGTACTTATACAAAATATTTTATACACAAAATATATTTAATTAAAATAATTTTAAAAAAATTACGGGTCAAAAGTCCAAATTTTTTACCGTTGAAAAAAAAAATGCGGATTGCAAGCAAGTAATTTACTGTAAAACAAAAAATATACTACTATTAAACAAAAATATGTTATTAAAAATTCAAAAATATTCTGAAAAACTCGCCTAAAAAACTAAGTTTTCAAAATATTTTTGAATTGTAGTAGCATATTTTTGTCATACAAACAAGTCCAAAATATGTTATTACAAGTTTAAAAATATTCTGATGAATTTATCAAAAAAATTAAGTGTTTGTAATATTTTTAGACTTGTAGTAATAAAATATTTTATATAAAATTTTGGGTAAACTATATAAACTACATGGAGTACAATTGTTGAGCTTCATTCGAAATTCATCATTGAATATTATGTGAAAACTGAAACCTCATTTTGTTCTTTCATTAAGGAATATATTTGAAATCAATTTTAACATTATTATAGTAATCCCTAAGTTTGCGTGTTGTTATACATGATTCGAATCGTAATATGAACTGGTGACATAGTTGTAATCGTGATTTAATTATAGTTCTAATTTTTATAAATATCAATTGGCTCATTTGGCATAAAATTGATACATACTCCTGCCTAAAATCATTTTGTCCATTAATTCTTCGTACATAATAAATATTGATTTTGTAATAATATAAAGTGAAAGACAATTTAAATAAATTAATTAATCAACTAAAAAAAGAAATTAAAGTGGAAATAATGAAATTAGACGAAATGTTATTATTTTCACATCATACTAATTCACAACGATTTATATAAATACTCTCTTAAATAACGGTTTTATGTATGAGACAAAACTTCATTTTACGATTTACACCCATTTTGCTTCAAATTATGATGCAAGTAGTACGATCAATAGTTCATATGAACCACAAAAAAAAAAAAAATGCATATGAGAAAAAATCGTTTCATATATATATGTATATTTATATCGATAAGCTCAAACACAGGACCGCGCGAGACCCTTGACCCAAACATAATTATTATTACTAGTTGTTTCAATTTTTACTTCCACAAGATAACTTGGACATTAAGCATTGCCTTCATTTAGAATCCTTCCTTTCCTTATAATTGTTGACACAATTATTATCAAATCGTCTCATGCTTCCGTGACAGTATATGTTTTTATACAATAGGCATGTTATAATGGTCCCTTTTATCAAAACTGTAATATATTATACAAATTTGATAGTGACCAATTGTCGCAACTTAGTCTTAACCCTCATAATCATAAATTAGATATTATTTAAACTAAAATAATTATCCAGAATCCGTAAACTGTTTATATTATCCGACAAACTAATTGGGTTTTTAATATACTAAACAAAAAACGTCTATTTCGGAATCGATTGATTCAAATAAAAAAAATCTTGATGTTTGCTAGCTTTTGGATCCAATATTAGTTAATAGTAGTATTGAATTTTAAGGATTTTTTGTCTTTTAGTTTGGTATGTTATTCTTACTTGGGTTAGTTGGGTACAAACATGTAGACTTTCACCAATTAAAAATAGCAATGCACATTTTATAATATTGCATATCCTACAGGGCTACAACCGGTTATCGCAAAAATACTGTTAAAATAATTGTAAAAGTCGACATGACTGAAATCAAAATAGAAATAACTATCGGACTAAAAACTCAATTCCCTTTATTTTATATTTTACTATTTGAAATAATTCCGTCTCATTTAAAAGTCTGAACTTGTAGAGAGGGTGAAAATTAATTCTTGTATATTAATTTCTAACACTCCCCCTCACTCGTGTGCCGGATTAACACCTCTTACCCTTTTTTTGGGGAGGAGGCCGAACGAGTGGACAATTTAAATAGGTGGAGTGCTTTCAACTAGGGGTGGGTAAATATACCGAAATTTTGGTATACCGTGCTTATCATACCGAAAAATATCGAAATTATCGAAATTTTCGGTACGGTAACGGTATGGAAAATGATCATACCGCGGTATTTCGGTATACCGAAATTTTTTCGGTATTCGGTATGAAACGGTATATCGATATACCGAAATTACGAAACCTTAATAAAATAATAATTTTATATTATTTTTAAATTAAAATAACTTTAATTATTAAAACATTAATAAAATAAACCTTAAATAATTAATTTAGGTATAAAATAATGCTTCAATATTTTCGGTATGAATTGGTATACTGGTATCTCGATATGAAATGATGGTTCAATATTTTCGATATGAATCGGTATACAGATATATCGTACCGAAAATTCGGTATACCGAAATTACGGTACGGTATCGGTATGAATTTTTACATACCGAAAGTTTCGGTATACCGAGATTACGGTATACCGAAATTTCGGTACGGTAACGGTATGGATTTTTTCAATATCGAAATTTTCGATATGATAACGGTATGGTTCGGTATGATCGGTATACCGTACCGAACCACCCCTACTTTCAACAGGTGCTTTCAACAGGAATCGAACTCGGGTCATTTTGCCCGGTTTGCTCTGATACCATGAAAGAATTTCGTCTCATCTAAAAGTTCGAACTTATAGAAAGGGTGAGAATTAATTCTTGTATATTAATTTCAAACACTATTGTTAATACATGTGACATGTTCAACCCCAAAGAGAAAGGTACTGTAAATAAAATAGGAGTAACATTTTTGCCATGGGTATGATTTTGATCCATAAATTTTTAATTAGTTTCTTTTTTTATCAAATCAATTTGTATATTATAATACTATTATTTATATGAATTAATTAATATCCTTCATTTTGTTATTTTTAGACCCTATGATCTATTAAAATAAGAAGCAAAAAAAAAAAAAAGCAGGCTTTCAATCTTGATCATTTTTCTTTTTTGTTCTCTTACAAAAAGACATGCAACTCTTGAATATTTACTATTTGATGTCTGATGATTCAAACGTTCTTTATGATAGTGCAGGATTAAGATTATTGACTAGCACTAAATTATTTAGCCAAATTAGGCTAATTGTATATAAAATTTATACTCTTTATGTCCATTTCTAAAATTTACAATTCATTTTTAGTCCGTCGTAACTTAAAGTTTACATTTTCCCTTTTGATAAAATTCACTATCTCTCCCCTAGCTACCTTTTCTTATTCATGTTTCTTTCTACGTTTTATCTTTCTTAACTACCTTTTCTTCGTCATATATCTCTCTACCTTAATTAGCATTACACATATAATATTATTTCTTAATCGCTGTGTCAAAGTAATTAAGTGTAAACTTTTGAAGGAAATAGAGGAAGTGTGTATGTGTTTGGGTATATACAGTATCCACACAGTGATATATTATTGCATGTCATTGGCATTTAAAAGCAATAAAATCTTCTTCCAAGATCCCATCTTATAAAAATACAAAAGATCCTACATCATTCATAGTGGAAAATTGTTTAATCCTATATAAAGTCCTCAATTATTGTTAGTTTTAAATTGAAAAGTTAAATTATCAAGCATTAAATACCACAAAATATAAAAAGCTTTGAGCAATAAATTAAATAAAATCCTCTGTCCCCATTTTTGACAACACAAATCGGATAATATAGAGACAAATTAAATAATAAAAAAAATCCTAATATCAGTGAAAATTGAAATAAAATTATACCTTAATTTCTTCAGTTGAGTAAGACCGTACGATCTATATATCTAGTATGGTTTGCATGATGTTGAATAAAAATGAATTTATTCAATATGCATTATCGAATAACAACAATATATTCTCTTGATAATAATAATAAAAAAAAAAACATACTCCGTATAAATAAACACTTAAACATATTGTTAGGTCGATAAACTTTACCAATAAACTTTAATTTGAATTAGATTATATTAATTAATTTATACTATCCATTGTCACTAGCTCATGCACCTCAATAATGAAAAGCAAAAGAATGAGAGAAAGTATATATGTACTTTAAGATAAGCTTATCGGATAAATTATAAAAAAATAGACGACGGAATAATAACCATGCAAATCAACGTGTAATATGATCATCAAGGGCTAAAGTATCTACCAATTAAATTCTTTATGGTATATTCACTACAACAACAAAAAATTTTTAATGACAATTATTTTAAATTATTAATAACAAATTTTATCATTAAAAGTTATTTTATTATTAAAAACTTTTAACTAAACTATAGTGATGAAATTTCTGTTATTGTGATTTATTTTCATATTTTGTTTTATTATTAGATATATTTTGTTTTGGCCTCCATTTCACTGTAACTTTCTTATTTATTTTTTTAGGATATCACATAATAAATTTCACACTTTCTTAATTTTTCTAAACATCCCACAATAAGTAACACTATTTTGAACTAATGTTATTCTGTTTTTGTGATCTCATGCCCGTTAAAATGAATTATGACTATAGTAGTTGAATTGAGTTAAAAATTAATGTACGTATGTAGTTGCATGCGACAATTTATGTACACAATATTTTGCTAAAAAATGAAGGTATGTATTTTTTTTGATTAATTTATTATTGTAGTTGTACATATTCTCTCTTGTGAAAATTAAATGAGGTACGAACTGAAATATAATTATAAACAAACTTGCATAGTTAATGAGTTTTTGTTTTCTTCATAAAATCCATATAAATACACATACGCGCGTCTCTATATATAACACAATGATCAAACTTTTGAAGCAATATATACTAATCCTTTAATTATAATCAATTAATTAAGAACGGAAAGTGATCAATGAGTGTACAAGTGGATTAAGGCAGACCATATCACTAATTGCATATAAATATAATTCAACTTTTAATATCATCAATCTATTGATTAATTATATATATTATTAGATTAAGATGTAATTAAATAAATAAATAAAAGCTATTCTTTTCTTGGTGGTTTGGTTTCTCTTTTATACTTATATCTTTACTGTTCTTTGCTTTGTTATTGGGAAAAACTAACATGCAATTATATTATATATATATACATTATAATGTTTTTGCTTTTGCTTGCACTAGCAACCAAACTAGGCTGGGTTTCATGCCAATAATTCTCTTGTTTATTGGAATGTTCTTTCCCTTCTTTATCGGTAAATAATGTAATTTAATTTAACCCCTTTTTTTTCTCTTTCGGTTCATAAACCATTAAGACAAGGCCATTTTAGTAATTATAGCGATTAAAAGAAATAAGTTGGGCCGAAAACACAATTGCTACTTTTGTTTGAATCGAGGCAGCTGATTATTGAGGGAATTTTAATAGAGATCGACATAAACCAAATTCAATTAATGCCTTTTTAAAAAAAATAATAAAAATTAAGTAAGGGATGTCAATGAGTCAAGTAGGATATTTAGTTATTCACATTATTCGACCCGTTGCGACTTGTGAGGGGCAGCGGGGAGGGCGATCCCTTTTAATTAAGTTAAAAAATTATTATTGCTAAAATTATAAAAGATATAATATAAAATTAAGATTTTAATTGAAAATTAAAATAATACAATAAGTTAATTAATATTGATAGGTATTTTTAGTTGAAATATTATAGTATTTTATTTCATACGGAGTATTATGTTTTCACAACTATTGCTCACTTATTTACCATGTCATTACATTTTTTTTATTTACAATAATAAAATTAAAATGTCTATCAATACTCTTTATCATTTTTTCTCACTTATAAGTTATAACAGTGTAAAAATTGAAACGGGTGGGGGAGTAAATAAATATGAAAATAAAAGTTACTCCTTATTTATGCTTTATTTAAAAAAATCTCAGAATTGAATCGAATAGCTGTATAAGATATCCATAGTAAACCTCAGTTGCACTCAAACCAAAAAAATATAGCTGTATGGACTAAACCAGGTACTTCCATATTGATGTTTATTTTATTGGTACATCTCAACTGTTTAGTTCAGGATCACACCAAACATTATTCAACAATTTTAAAATATATTTAAATCACCTAAAATTACATACAATAATTTACCATATTATGAATATTCACTTATGATAATAGTACAATTTGTGGTTCTAGTTTTCGTGTTCAACCATTTATTTCATTTTGCACAACTTTATGTTAAGAAAGCGTCCAATTAGATTGCGAATATTGTTAATGTACAACAATGATTAATACACCCTTGTCGAGCTGTTATATGAATCGAGCCGCTCGATCGTGAACTCATTCGAGTTCGACTCGTTCGTTAAATAAGCTGAACTCGTTAGATACTCGATTTATTAACGAGTCAGCTCGAGGTAACAAGAGCTCAAGTTAGGCTCGATTTTCTAATTTTTTTCTTTCTATTAGGCTCGGTTCAATAGACTCGTTAGTCCCTTTAACGAGTCGAGCCGAGCTCGTTTATTAGATCGTCAAATACTCGACTCGGCTCGAATAATAGCCCTACCCTTGTCTAAAGGAAAATCACAAATAAAATAAGATATAACAAAATGGAAAATTTATTAGCATTGAACCCCAGGTTAACAAACTCCAAAACAACAACCTTTTACAAACATTACGGGCCAAGGCCCAACGAGCTAGCCCATTAGCCCAGTTCCAAATCAAGAGCGTATCATCACATCTTGGGCCTTATGGCCACTCTCACGCACTCTCTGGCCCACGTTCTCCGCGGCGTCCTGCACGTGCCGGCCCATTTGATCAAACTGCTCGGCCCAGGTCCCCTTCATCCTCCTAAAGTAATTGATGGTCCACGTAACCGAGGACAGAGCCGTAATTCCAAACACGCCGGAAGTTATGAATCCGGTGACGGCGAGGCCGATGGCGAAGACGGCGGGGACCAGAATGGGGCTGAAGATAATGAAGAGAGGGACAGCGATTAAGAGTCCGATGAGTGTTGCGGTGAGAGTGATTCCGGCGAGGCAGAGGAGGAGGCCGCCAAGGGGGAGGAGGGTGACGACGGTGAGGACTTGGGTGGTGGTAGGGCGGTTGACGGCGTCGGTAGGGCGGTATTGGTTTTCGTATTCAGCCATGTTTGAATTGTGTAGGAGGGTGAGAGGTGGGGGGTGTATTTAAAGAGTGGGAGATTTTGACACGTGGAGGTATGGGGTGGACAGATGTATGAGTTGTGAGAGGGGAAACATGCAGCAGCTTTGCATGAAAAGTCTTATCCTTTAATTTGTATTTCACGGATTCCGACTATTTTTGAATTTTATCAACAAACGTTTTATTCTGTAGATAACTACGTACATAAGATAAAATATTGAAAAATAGAAATCCTTTGTAATATGACAAAAAAATATGCTATTGTATGTTTTTTACTCGAATCGAATTCATTCATGTAGTATTACATTTTTTACTTTATACTGTATTACAATATTTTGGTCTTACAGTAAGATAAAACTTAAGAACTAAAAAATCTATTTCAATTAAGTTGAATTTTGGTCATAACTTACTTTAGTTAGCTATATATTCCATGGGAGTATATGTTTTGCATTTATGCGTTTCCTTTTGAATGTTGTGTGCTTGTGTTTTGTTTAAACGAAGAATAATTATGTAAGTTCATACTTTACTTTAATGTCATTAACGCGAGTGGATTTGACCCGTTCATTTACCTGCAATGACATATAATTAGTTTGAATTTAAACTTTGAACTAATTTATGAGACAAAAAAAAAAAAAAGTGTATTCCATCAAGATCAAATTCAAAACTAACTTAAAGGACTAAAAAAAACTTTAATTCCTTTAATATATATATATATATATTTTTAAGAGGCTTTTCTTTGAAGATTAAGTTCGATTTTTTTTTTGCTAATTTACTTGCATATATATATCACACTAAAGTTGCAAGATTGGAAATTGAGGAGCAGGGCCAGTAGTGGGCCGATCAGCTTGCATATGGACTTATCCTGGATGGGCCTTTCAAAAAAGCCCATTAACAAGTAGGCCTGACAACATTGTACTAGACTACTAGTCTATCATATTAGTACACACATAACTAAGCTCGTAGGTTTCCATAATTCCATTACATTGATTTTGTTCCTAAACAAAAATTACAAAATACCCACTCAACACAAATTATTCAATTATTTTATTTATTTGTTTGTGGAATATGAAGACTGAAAAATCTTATAGCATATTTCCATTATTTTGGTAGTTGTTTTAATTTATCTGCTAAAAAATGATCGAAAAAAAAAAATCCTTCCAATAAACCTTAATTTATCAACTCAAAAATGGAATGAAAAATATCAATTTATATATAGAAAATATATTAATTTGTTTGTTGAAAGTATTACTATTTTCTAGTATACAAATTTCACACAAAAAAGCTTAAATTTACATTAATCACACAATGTAATTGGTGAATAAAAGGAATCATTCTAAATCGTTATTCACAAATCATACCATCATTTTGGATTAGCACAAACATTTTTTTTGTAACTTAAAATGTTTTTCTTAAAAATTTAAAACTTTAATTTATTAAAGCGTTTTCTTAAAGCCCTTTTGTTGGGCTCTTTTTAGGGATATAAATTACTACAAATAAACCAAAAATAATTTAATTAATGGTGATGTATAATGATGAGCACCATCATTGGTAAACATGCAACAGAACCTCTATCAGCATAATAAAGATTTAGTCAACCAAGAATCTAAAGAAAAGAAGGTTGGTTATAATTAAGTCAAAGAGCCCTTTTCTTGAAACATTATTTACTCCATATGGTTTAAACTTTAAATATATTATTTCTCAAATATTTACGTTCAAACTAGTGACTAAAATTTTAAAAATTAATTTAACTTTTTTTATTTAATTTCAATATTTGACTCTGGGGCTCTATATTGTTAACCAGATCATAAATATCAAACATTTGATTTTGTAATGTTATAATTCACACCATATATTTTATATTTGTGTATATTGACAACTCACATTGTATGTCCTAATATTCCCACGTTCAAATGAGTCCATGTATCCGGGCAGAAAATTTTCAGGCCCATTTTTTTTTTTTATAGTGAGATTTTAAATCTTGTTTATGAAATTGCATATATATGTAGAGTACATAGTTTTTTTTTTTAATTATGAAAAAATGATACCAGCCATCCTTTTTTAGGATCATATATTAGACAACTATACTACCTCCTTCCACATAATATTTTTTTTTTTGCACAGGTTTAAAAAATGTACTCCGTATTATTTATTTATGAATAAAATAAATAGAATAAAGAGAAGATAACATAAGAGTGGTGGGCACACTTTATGTGAACAGTAAAAAAAAAAGCACATTTTATAAATTAAGATGACTGGGTTCAAAAAAGATTGAACCACAAAATTTTTCTTTTAATATTTTTTTATAACGCTATAAATTGGGATAATAATTTTGATGTGAAAATGGTTAAACTATAATCTCCATCCTAGATAGCACAAAATGATTCTTGTGAACCCTTCTTTTTCGTAGTTATTCTGATCGAAATGAACACACATAAATTAAATTAAGCAATTTTAAAATCATAATAGTAATAGTTTGTATACTAAACATACTTGAAAAAAAGAGAGGTTAATTACATAAATCCCAGGAGACCTACTCTAAGTTTTTACAGTACGTATGTTATCTGTTACTCCTCAAAATATTAAAAAAAACGAGTTTTACTCTTTCTGTAAAATAAAATAATATATCGACACTGGCAGGTGTCATAATAGCATGCTATTATAAAATTACCGATAAAGAGTATTACTAATTTACTATAGCTTCTTTTTTCTTTTTCTAAATCTAATCCTTACCACATTAGGGCAGACGGTACAAATCCCAAAGTTATAGACAGATTTTTATGTTTGTTTTGAGTAGTGTAAAACTGTATTACGTTTATAGAAAATTTTAGATGTTTGATTGAGACGTGAAATTTTAAATTTAAATTCATGTGAGACGTGAAATTTTAAATTTTAAATTCGTGTGAGACTTGAATCACAAAGCTCTAAATTCATTTCGAAATAAACATAGTGACTTTTGAAAATCAATTTTGAGAAATCGCGAATAATTATGTGTGTGTTTCTTTTGAATTTTTTTAAGTTGAGACATGTTAACTTTATGTAAAATTAATGTGTAAAATGGAATGATGTTCGACTATTATTATTTTATTGAAGAGTACTATTGAAATATCTTAATTATGTGAGTTATGATTTATAAAGTGTAAGAAGAGAGTTGATTGAATTTAACATTGTGGTAGTAGGTTTATAAGCGTTGTAGGGTGATTTTTCAAAATCAGTTTAAAATTTCAAAAGTAAATCAGTGTAGGATCTTATAATTCATGAAAACTATTATGACGCATAAAGTAAAAAAATAATCAACGTTCAGTAATAAATATGGTGACACGTATTTAAAAAAATAATAATAAAAAAAATATTACAAAACATGAAAAATGACATAGATGAATAAAATCGAAAGTAAACATAAGGTTAGTGTTATAGAAATCTATCCAAGGACTTTTGAGTGTCAACAAAAGACCCTTTTAATTATTTTAGTAAATTAGAGACACTCACATGCAAATTTATTCTCACCAAGAACTGAAATGGCTTATCATTAGTTTATACACACACATATATATAACTAAACACATACGCACATAATGACACAAAATATTCTTATTTTCAATATACGATTCATACATTCTTGATGTATAAGGAATTCTATTTCAACCCTCAGATTTTGTAGCTTTTTTGGTTATTCGAATGAGATTTAGATACGCCGGCGGGCCACTTTTTACGGCGCTAAAGCTGTCTTATAAACCTTTAAATAAAATTATTGAAAAAGACTTCATGGCCGATTATATAATTTTAGGTTAATTTCTTAAGAATAAATACTAATGTAGGAATATTATCAGCTTTTAAGACCAAATCTTCTTTAAAGTCAATTAACTTCATTCATTATTGGATCAAATCACTTGCTATTTAATTATTAATTAATTATACAATAAAGTAATGCATGTTAGTAGTAGTATTGTACTATTCAAACTGATTAATGCTGTTTGGAATATCAAGAAACAAATCACCGCTTAGATCCCCTGACAATAATCATAAATCCATAATCACATGCAATTTCATTATTTACTTTCATGGTGTGCTCGTTTTCTTTTCACTGCTACTGCTTTTTATCTTTACGACATATTATATTATTTATAATCAATCATTTTATATTTTAAATGATATTTTAAATGGTCCTCACAACTCTCTACCGTACCTTCAAACTATTTACTTTATACTTCCATCTATCTAGATGTTTTAACATTTTATTCTGGTGTACAGTTAAATGTTTGATGTTTTAACATTTTATACATCATTTTTCAAATTTACCTTGATTTTAACTTTAAAAAATATTCTTAATTTTTAACTTACCTTTATACTCCATCAATTTCATAAAGTTTATCGCATTTCTCATTTTACAAAGAATTAAAGAACATATTTTTTGACACGTTACCCATTATTAATTTTTCTCTTTTCTTTAGAATTTAGAGGAAGTAGGAGTACTTAAAAAAATTAATTAAAGTATGTCAAAAAAAAAAAAAAAATTAAAGATGGAATGAAAAGGAAGAAATGGTAAATAATTAATAGTAGTATGTGCAGCAGCTGCAAGTGCAATCAATATGTAGCTGGTAGTGGGGGTACCTGCTGCATGTGTGCACATGTTCAAATATCTTCACCTTTTACCTGCTACGCCAATCTTGCCTTTCTTTTATCCTGCAGTAAAAAACAATAAATTAAAGAAACACTGTCACATATACACTGTGTATATGCAACCATAGAAATTAATTAAAAAATATTATATTCAAGGCAAAATTCACATGAGACTGCATTGATTAGATGCGAAATTTATATTTTAAGATAAAACTAATTTGACCATTATTTTGTGTATCAAAATTTGAAAGAATTTCGTTTCATTTAAAAGTTTGACTTGTAGAGAGGCCGAGAGGGTGGTTGAGAATTAATTCTTATATATTAATCCCTAAGGGTGGAGTGCTTTCAACAGGAATCGAATCCAGGTCGTCTCATCTAAAAGTCCGACTTGTAGAGAGGGTGGGTGAGAATTAATTCTTATATATTAATCCTTAAGGGTGGAGTGCTTTCAACAGGAATCGAACCCAGAAAAGTCCGACTTGTAGAGGTGCGTGTATTAATTCCTAAGGGTCGAGTGCTTTCAACAGGAATCGGAACCCAGGTCGTCTCATCTAAAAGTCCGACTTGTAGAGAGGGTGGGTGAGAATTAATTCTTATATATCAATCCCTAAGGGTGGAGTGCTTTCAACAGGAATCGAATCCAGGTCGTTTTGTCCGATTTGCTCTGATACCATGAAAGAATTTCGTTTCATCTAAAAGTTCAAACTTGTAGAGAGGGTGGAAATTAATTCTTGTATATTAATTTCTAACAAAATTGTTCACAAATAAAATTAAACTTTATTATTTTGTAGTCTAAGAGATTCAAAGTAATTAATTTATGAATTACACTGTATACCTTTAATAATTAATTAGAAACATGACTCAAATTTAAAAAATGAGACTTCTATCTCATCTCATATATACATATAGGGCTGGCAATTCATGCTATCGTGTCGTGTTTCGTGTCGACACGATAGTGACACGAACACGACACGATAAAGATCTGTGTCGACACGATACAAACACGATAATTTTCATGTCGACACGATACGATAACAACACGATAATTTTCGTGTCGACATGACACGACACGATAACGACACATAACACGATAACAACACGATAACGACACGATAAGAAAATAAATCAATTTAAAATTGTATTAAATATATAAAAAATTATCGTGTTATTATCAGATACGTGTCATTATCGTGTCGTGTCATATCAGGTAAATAACAGGTTAATGGGTTACCTGTTAATTTTATCGTGCTTAACAGGTTGACACGAACCCGACACGAAATTTTCGTGTCGTTATCAGGTCGACCCGATAACGACACGAACCCAATAAAGCCAAACACTAACTCACAATTTTCGTGTTGGATTCGTATCGTGCTATCGTGTCGTGTCGAAAATTGCCACCCCTATATACATATACATCTGGATTTAATTTCGAAAAGAAATAGGGTAGGTCTAATACTCTTTGATTTTTTAATTATTATTTTATTACGTTTATCCCTTCAAAATAAAAAAAAGAATGAAGTTCTAAATAAAATGCAATAAAAAATAATCCGACAGAGATGTTTGTTTGTTGATGAGAGATGAATTGGAGGTTGATGGAAGAAGTGCAGAGACAGACAGAAACTTTGAACCCTTCTGAAGTCAGAAGTGACAGAAAGCTTCTTTGTTTGAAAAAGCTGTTTTTCTACTGCTACAACACACACATACACAGCAAAATCCTTGTGTGTGTGGGTTCTAATTGTTCAACCCCATTAATCATTGTTAGAATTTCATACTGTCTCAAAATCAAACTAAAGAAAAAAAAAAAAACTACCCCTTATCTTCATTTAAACTCATTACGATTTTATAAAACCAGAAAAATTAAAAATTAAATCTTACTAATACATATATTGTTAATAATTATGAAGTCAAATAACAGATCATGTTATCTACGTGGACACGCATATTAACAAAAATTTAATAATGAGTATTCCCTCCGTCCAATAAGTGTTTGCACCACAAAAGGATACACTTTTTAAGAAAAAAAGTGTAATAATTAGAGTGTTGAGGGGTAATTTTGTAAAGTTATATGAATAAAGTAAAAATGTGATAGAAAAGAGGGTAAAAGTAATTACATTTTGTGTAAATATGTGAATATTTTGAGGGTGGGGTTTATACGAAAGTTTCATTTTATGGATATGCAAATAATTGTGGAACGGACAAATAAGGTAAGTTTGCAAACAGTTGTGGAACGGAGGGAGTAGTTTTGTGAGAAAAAAATGTGAAAAATTAAAAAGCTGATTTGACTTACAATGACAACTTGTGTAGGTAGAGTTTATAAAAAAAAACATTTTAAGGGTGAAAAAATTATTCTAATGTCAAAAAAATGAAAAAAAAAGTGAGTGAAAGTTAATATGATATTGAAGGACTAGGGAGTTAATTATATTTATCTAGCTAAATAAACCTAAGTAAGTATTTCTTAGATATTAAAATTTAAGTGTATATATAAACATGAATTAATTGATGACACATTGATGTGAAATTTGGGGTGGGTTGATGTGATGTTAAAGGCCCTAAAGCAGACAAACTCATGCACCCGAGACTTAATTTCTTTTTTACACATTGGATATTGAAACCCTAACCCTAGTGTTTCAGCTCAACTATTAATATATATATATATATATATATATATACATTCACACGCTGCATATATATAATTATCAATATTCTTAAATTGCAATTAATTAATTGTTTATCTATAATTACTTTATTACCTTTTCATAGTGGGGTAAGGCCGGGAAACATACACATATACAGTATATATGTATGTATATATCTATTTAAAATTTAAAAAGTAATTAATTATTAAAAAAAAAAACAGAAAAATGTAGAAGCTATAGGGTCAACCACCACCTATATGGATCCAATGCAAGAAGAAGCTGTAACTCACTGTTTAGATGTCCAGCCACTTCAATTTTTAGATAAGATTCACACTTCATCTTTTGTACAAAAGATTCAATATTTTATATGTGATGAACTGACGTTTTATAACAGAGGAAGTCTTGCGTGAGAACGTAACATAATTTTGTGTTTATAAATGTGATATACCTGGAATCAGATGTATTCATTGGACTACCAAATTATATATATGGTCCTATATATGTATTTCATGACTTGTTGTACGTAGTCATATATAGTAATAATGGCATATTGTACACTTATGAATTAAAACACGAAATTAGAACACATACATGTACTTTTGGGCCAATTACATATTAGCAAATAGAAGCCCTGCAGCTTTGTGGCAGAAGAAATAAAAGAAGAAGTGGTCCTTGACATTTAGAATTAAGAATTTATAATACATGTAGCTATAGCTTGCTAGACTCATGGCTACCTAGAGAATCTTCTCTTGCAAATTCCATTTCACACACAAAATTAATTAACCTTTTATTCTCATTAACAATCCCATATAATTAATTAACAATAACATGGACATTTTTCTTGTAACAATATTTGATAGTAGCTTCAAATAATAGTATTCTTTTTAGAGGGGTGCATGTGAAGCTACATAGCTTCTAATCATAATCATAATCATAATCAAAATCAAAACCATAGAGAGACACAAACCCTAGATATATAGGCCACCCACCCCTCAAAAATTACCATCCAACCCTCCTCCATGAGAATTATAACCACCACCATTCCAAGGAGAATGGTAATTATATGGAAATGTGTTATAGCTAGAAGGTGTTTGATAAAATCCTCCTCCTCCTCCTCCCTCATTTCCCATCCTTCTATTGAACTCCACCGCCCGCTGTCGCGGCGGGGCCACCATGGGAATTGATGGCACCGCGACGGCGGGCGGCTGGACGATTGATCCGTTACAAGCGTAACGGATCAGGTCCGCGTTGGCGGCATCGAGCTCCTTCTGGAGGCGATCCACCTGGCGTTGGAGGAACGAAATCGCTCCAACGCAGCCGTAAACGGGGTCCTGCACGCGGGCCTCGGCCTCGTACGCGAGGGAGTTTACGGCGTCGTCTCGTTGGTGGGGGAGGAGCTCGTTGAGAAGCTTGGAGACGTTGCTTGCTCCGAAGATTTTGTGAACGTTTGCAAATTTTTGGGGCTCCTCCGGGGGGAAGTAGGGGGCGAAGATGCAACCGGGCATGCATTTTCGCCGGAGGAATTTGCAGGCGGCGCAGGGGGAATTGTACGAACTGGAGGAAGCCATTAGTGTACTTGATCTCTGCAACAACAACATATATTATAAATCCACATCATAATTCTTTAATTGATTACCTACTTTTTCCTTGGATCTAACATCACTACTATACACTTATCATCAAAATGTAAAATTCTTTAATTATAGTTTGCTTTTACCTTTTTCTTGACCTCAATTAATTAATTTTTTGTATTTACAAATGCATGAATCTTTAATTCTTTTAATTCCTTCGCATTAGAGTAATTAACAACTGTACAACATGTTTGTATATGTTATAATGCCCCTCTGATCATAATTTTACAAGAAAATTGAGCTTTAATTAATGTCAGAAATCATGTCATTAATTCTCTATTTTCCGTTTATAGATAAAAAAAAAGTTATTATAAGGAGTGGATTTTGCCATTAAAAATCAAATTTATTATAGTGTGAGTTTAAAAAATTGAAGTATGAAAAATCTGAAAAAAAAAAAAAAAAAGTATTGAAAGTTGTTTACATATTCTTTAAAAAACTAAAATTTTTGCTCCTATTCTCAAGCTCAAATCTAATTACATCACAAGTCTGCATGTATACTAAAAGAAATTAAAGAAATCATTAAAGTTCTGAAAAATGATGAGAATTTATTCACTAAATTAAACATAGAGTTGAAATTGAATCCAAATCAGAAAATTGTTAAATTCTTTAATTTAAGCTGAGATCTAGTTATTGTAAATGCATAAATTTATCCAAAAGGGTCCTGTTACAGCTTATATATAAATAATGGAAATAGGGAATTTATTTAGCTTGTAAATCAATCATTATAATATCTGAAAATCAATCAGTACTGCAGAAAGGCAGAGAGGTAAACCCTAGATCAAGAACTGTCAGAGAGACAAAAGAAGTTTACTAAATGTTTTTAATCCTGCAGGTTACTATATGATCATCATCTTTACCACCGTACCTTTTCCAAATATTTTACTGTCAGTAAAAAAGGAATTGATGAAATTGAAAAGCAACAACACACACACATGAATTTAAGTGTTTGTGTGATGATCATGATCATGATCAGAAGAAGTAAAAAAGTAAACTACCTTTTCCGTTGTCTGAAGAAATACAGTAGGTTGCTTGAAGAAGCTAGGTGGGATGAGGGTCAAACTGCAGGAACAGGAGGGATATAACTTCACAGAGCTATAAAGGGCTGGCTGTTGAATTATTATTAATAAGGGCAAGAAAAAAACCCTAAATTGAAGGGGAGAATGTTTTCTACTCAACTGGGATGGATTTGAATAGAAAGGCAAAGAGGATTTAGTGGAATGAGAAGGCAGGAAGGAAGGAATGAAAGAGAAAAAGACAAAGAGAAAGGCAATAATAAATGAGAGGAGGAACACTAACAAAAGATGATTGTGACACTACTGCATATATCTAATAATTTTATCATATATATGTCTCACTCCCATACCATTTTACCCTATTTTTTCTCTTCTCTCACTTATATACACACAAAAATAAAGTAATACTGTGTTAATTAGTTTACTACTGGAGCCCAACATCTACATAAAATATTTATATTTTATATGTTACGATGTACAAGTAATTACTTATGTTGTTATTGTGTTTTTTAAGGAACTCGGTGTTTAGTTATCAATATAAAAAAATTGATATTTAATGACAAAAATCTTTTTCATTATAACTTCTCTAGCTGAAATTTTTTAATGACATAAATTAATTTTTAGTGACAAGTTATGTCTTTCATTTTCAATTTTCTGCATTAACAACTTTTAGTTAGAAAAGTTTTAATATATAATCCTGATTTTATTTTTAAAAATCAATTTTTTAGGATGTATATAGCATAAAATACTTGTATTATAGGTTACAATCAATGTACAAGTAGTACTTTTTACTGATACTGACTATATATTAAAGCGATATATTTTTATATATATATATAATTTTTATTACAATTAATGTGGTTAGTACATTAGACAACTCATGTGCCTGAATTTTTGTTAACTGTCTTTTTTAAAAGTACCTAAGACTGTAATCTTTGTAGCTAGGTGAAGGTGATCGTATGCATACATTTATGTGTAAGCACTTACGTATAAATATTGTACATTCTTCTTGAAGGAAAAAAGGAGCTTAGATATGGTAAAAATTCATGAAAAGTACATTTACTAAACTTACACTTATATTAATAGATCCATTCATGAATTTAAATTTTGGGTACAAAATATAATTAATAGAAATTAAAAATTATGTATCATTTTTTTAAGGTAAACCTTTTTTTATGATAATTTTATCTTAAAAAGATATAAAATTATATTCAAAAATAACATTGTTGTAAACAATTTCAATTTTTACACAAAACTTGATCTTAATAAAATAATACTCTGTATTTAATAAAAGTTATACAACTCGATGCAAACTAATTAAATAATATTCAAATTACAATTGAGTTTGTCGCGACAATGTTTTGACCCATTAGGTCATGGGTCATGACCAATTTGCATCAACATTTAAGTTTCGTTGCTAATTAGCCATGAATTTTTAAAAAATTGTTGATAATGTTTGCGACTATCTTTTTAGCGACCATCCAAAATTCTTCTTAAATGCATTTTGTGGCGGTTTTTCGTTAAACAACATATTTTTTGTAGTGATATAGATTATGGAATGTATGTACAAATAGAAGATCCACTAACCAGCCCTTCCATCACAATCCTAGCTAGGTTAGTAGGAGAATATGAGTCTGCTTCTTAATTAATTAATACATGTACATTAATAATATTCATGTAATTTGATTTGCAGATTGTTGATCATAATCCATATAATTATATACAAATTATAGGGTTTCAGATTTTGAATGTCAAAAAAGGTGTGCTGGTGAAAGAATGAATATATTCTTGCATTATTGGTGATGTTTGCAACATATTGCTTTTGCAATTGTCTCTCCTTCCACTACAAAGAAGAGATTTCAAGAATTTTTATGCTAATATATATATATATGTATTACATACGATAAGAGTCTATTAAAAAAAATAAAAGCTTCCAATATTTTTAATAGAGTAAATACCTTGTTTTGTCCATGTACCAATTTTAATTTTTGTCTACTAAATTTTTCGATTTTGAAATTAGTCTTCTGTTTTTACAAAATTCAGTATTTTAGTCTTTTATCGACAAACATGAGTTGTTTTTTGTCTCGCACTAACAAAATCATTATCACTTCATGCCTAAGTATATCATTATCCCTAGATCAAATGAGTTGTCTTTGGTTACTAGTAAAATGAATAAAACAAAGATAATTGTATTTCCTCCTTTTAATACTCAAACGATTGGCATATGCTAATTTTTGTTATAGGGCTTAACTTGCAATTTGCCCTAGCTAGAATATCTTAATCCCTTTTGAAAAAAGTTGTCATGCTTAAAATTAAAACAATACATGTTTTAGTATATTTGCCTACCTTTAAAAAATTCAATGTGATCATATAAATCTTTACTTTCATCTAGAATGCAAATTAATAACACACTTATCACCCCACTCGTGGGGGTGTGGTTTGATTCCTAAAATCGCACTAAAAAAAAAAGAAAGAAAAAAAAAAAACAAAAAACTTAACGGTCTTAACAAAGAATCTCCTATACATACCTATCATTAAAATTTCCCATTAAAATATTGTTCACTTCATAGTTAATTAATAGAGGATTTTTGGAGAATGAATGTTGACTTTTTATTGGCTCTTTTAGAAGATATGCTAGATGGTTCTTTTTAAAAATATATAGAAACTAGCTATCATCAATCATTTTCAACCAAGATTTACCCTTAATTCCCAATACTTTTTTCAGTACGTAAAGATACATTTTGCATCTTGACTTTAATGTTTGTTAAATAAATATTCTAACTGTATTTAAATCAAAGTTGTAAAAACTATGCAGAAGGTTACTATTTCTAGAGATTCTTGTGCCTTTTTTTTTATCGATAAAAAGATTTCTTGTGCCTAATTTAATAGCTTCCCCTTGTGCACCATCCATTTTAATATCACTATTTTTTTCTATACATACGTATGAATATATCTCATGGTGACGGCATGATTATGACAGCATGTAAAAGGCAATCAAATTTAGATTTGTTTTGTTATTTATATTGTTATTATTATTACTTATGATAAAATAAAATAAAACACAATTAGGTATATCGTGTATATATATATATATATAAATTTTTGGACTTAACATTAATTTCATATCAACATCGTATACATGCATGTATATTTATAACTCGAAACCACGTAGTTTGTGCTGAATTGGGTTCTTTATTGGCGTTATTTTGATGTGAAAATAGTAGTAGCTCGGTTAAACAGCCCATTTTAATGTGATGATTTCTTTTTCAGTAATCTTAGTGTTTTTACCTTGAAAAATTCACAAATTTATAGTTTGAAGAAAAAAATCCTTTATATCTTTTTTTTCTTCCTTTGAAAACAAATTTTTATATCTCGATATGTGCTTATCCTTCAATTGTTTTTATGCATATTTTTATTTTTAGTCCTCGGTGAGGCTTGTTCACCGCATTAAACTAGATTCATATTAAAATATCATAATAATTATTAACTAATATCATTATACTTATATAAACTAGAGTGAGGCTTACACAACATTTAATATTAACACATTCAAGGAAATTGGCAAAACAAATTGTGGCTCAACCGGGTCAAATTGTGTCTTACCAAAAACAAACTTGTAAAGGCAAATAAAAAACACACTTCCACATTTGTGTTATTATAAGGGCACTTACATGTTACTGTAAGAACGAGTAACACATACTTGTCCTTACAATAACACGTATAATATATTGAAAATTATCCTTACAAACAACACTTCGAATCTAGTCTCTTCTCATTAATTACAACAAATGTACTAAGAATATATGTCCCCATGTAGAGACATGTTTCCAAGATACTTGGATAGCGGATGAAAATTTGTATCCGCTATAAAAATACATCATTTTAGTGTAGGAACTATATAGACCGGATTACAAACTGGCATAATGATTTGGACCTTTTTTTTAAAACAATTTGGAATTCAGTATTATACTTTTTATAAAGTCTGTCTTCAACACGAACTGTATATAATATTACAAATTACAAGTGATACGTCCTGAAGTTTGGCTCCCTGCAACCCAATATTGGGTTACATATGGAAATTATAGATCATTCATAATTATATGAAGCTTAACCAATAATTATTGAATTCACAGATAATTGTTGTACATAATTTTATGGGCAGTATTCAAAATCAAGATTGTTTTTTATTTATTTTTTTCTGATTGTTATGACATTTTGGACGCTAAGTAAAAGTTTAATGGGACTATTAGTACTAATATTAAAAGCCATGAAAAGACAGGGATCTTTACGAAGGTTAAAAAAAATCATAAAAAGAGGCATGCATAATTACCAATTTAACCTTCTTGTGGACCGTAACTAGCTGCACACCCACACTCCCATAGTCAAGTTGAGTAAAGATAACACTTCCAAAAGAATTGATTAAAGAGAATAATAACTTAAATTATTGAAAAAAGCACAAAAGTTTGTAAACTTTAGAATCTCATGTATAGTGAGATGAACCCAATAGCATTACTTAGAACCAAATTTCAGCACAGACTATTTTTACTTTATTACAATGCACACAAAACTGTGCTAAATTCAAAAGAAAATAAAATATCTAACCTTTTTCTTAATAAAGCATTTCAGGACTTTTTTTTAAAAAAGTAGTAGTCACCTAAAATGAGTGTTAAAATTCAAGACTACCAAAAGGAACATTAAAATCAAGATTCCAATTATATAAGAGTGACCCTTTAAATTTTGATCTCATGACACCTAAAGTAGATATATTAAATCCCCAGAAATTCAATTTTCAATATTTGATTTTGTTGTTATAAAGGTTACCTACCCAAAGTGCCCCTAATTCAAAATTTTAAGGCTATTCCAAACTAGAGAGGACAAACTGAAAAGAAAAGGTAAAAGAAGAGCTATATGTTAATCATGAGAATAGATAGCTAGGTTTTGATCTAAAAGGTTGAAGCTATGCTTTCATGATGTAGCTCTAGATTATGGAATATTTGAGATCCAAAGAGATGCTAAGTCTACTGGTTTCTATACTGCAAATGTAAATTAACATGTGTAATAAATGTTACCATCCTGGGAACAATTAAAGTTAACACAAAAGGTGTAGTTAACATGGCTCCACAGTCTACCTAGTATTTTACAATTATTACAACTAAAACTTTCACATAAGCACACACTAAAGAGTTCATTATGTGCTACATCTGATGCACATGCACCAGGTGAGTTTCGACCACAAATTCACACATCATAAAGAACCCGGTGCATGTGCACTAGGTGTATCATCCAGCAAACTAAAGAATCAAGCGTGTGTTTGGATCATATATAAGATATCTTGAAGGCTTATATAGTCATATTATACTACCAGCTTTTACAAGAAAGATTTGGGGAAAGATACATTACACTAATAAAAAGACTAACACAACCAGCAGATGAGAAGGACCAAGTGCAAGTATTTACAAGATCCGGCTTTCATGAGATTACCTTGTCAGAACAGTGCAGCTACGGGAGCATAAGATTGCCTTCATCTTCTTGAAAATTTGGCCAAGAAATAGACAATGAAAAATAGAAGCAGTGCAAAAAGGACCACGTGCATGACATGGCTTGATCCTTCCCTAATGATGCTTTGGTTCAGTCTTCTCATGTTGTTCTTCACTCCTGCTTGAGCTTTAATCAGCGTCATTTGCTAAACAAACACAAGAAATTAGGCGAGATCAGTTCTTTACCCCCAAAGAGTTTAATAGCTCATTATACTTAAGTCCAGAAGGTTTACACTTTTATAAGAGCCACAGAGGCAATTATAAACATCATTCATGAAAAGATAAAATTATGAATCAAGCATCAGTTTGGGGCAATGTAACTAACAACAACAAAAACTAACTTCATCTATTTAAAGGCAAGTATAGTTTATGACATACCAGCTGATTCAGGAATTCATTTTGATCTTTTGCTTCCGTATGAATTTCTTGAGCTACCTGTGGTATTGCATAAACCCATTATAATAGGACTATACAAGCTCAAATCAAATATAAATGTAATACGAGTAAAAGCAGGTGAACTTATAAGATATCCCCATATTAAATTGAAGAATGTATGTGAGAACTCTATTGTTGAGAACAATCCAGAAATAGATAACTGAAACAAAATTAACCAGCACAGTTATAAGGCTAAACAATTCTACTGGTTGCGATTTTGATTTGTTTTATCTTTATCTTGTTTAATATATAGATTAACTAATTGATGCTTAAATTTAAAGGTCTATGAGTCAGACAATCGCTAGGCAAGCACAAGTAACTATCTTTATAATTTTTTCTATTCACAATTTATAAATAAATGATATCAGATCACATACCATTCTTTTTTATAACAGTCCAATCCTGATGGCGAAAATTATTAAACAACAACAACAAACTAAGCCCCCTTCCCCTTCCTCTTTTAGTCTCCATTAATGATTCTCACATAATATACAATACACTAGTTTCTAACTTACATTTTATGAGCATAAACAAGCCTTTGGTTTGTGCTCATGCACCCATCTACTAAAATGTTAAAAGTATATGACTTGAACAGATTAGTAAATTATTTAGCAAATCCCAATTCAACTTACTATCATTTACGGAGTACAATTTATTCTGTTTCAGTGACACTGTATTGAGAATTTCAGCCATCAATTTTCAGTAGATCGTTTAATAATCCATCGTCAAGGAAAAACTTGTCAAATCAGCAAGTATTGTCCTAACATGTTGGCTGTTGCTAGTAATGAACTTCATGAGCAAAAACTCTGTTCTCAAAAACACAGCCATCTCCAAAAATTGAATCGCTAAACAGGCAAATAAAGCTATATATCAAGAAGAAAAAAGAAAAAGAGGCAAATCATGATAAGAAGTTCCACCAGAAGTTTTGTTATGATCAATCAGCACAGCGTTCTCAATTCTAATCAAAACTCCTAATCGCAACTACAACACTGAGAACTTACTGATTTTTCCACTTGCATAACCAACTAAACAAGACCAACTGCAATCGGAAAAACATCCCAGATGTAGAATGTTGTTCAATTATATTTTATTATGCACCCATAAACTTCACAAAATTCAATACTAACAAATCACCGCACAACTGAAAGTCATCTCCGATATTCAACAAGTAAAACTCCTCACCCTGATGAAAACAGTTAAGAAACAAAAAAAAAAACTCACGTCTCGTAGTTTTCGAACTTGACTCCGAAGACCGGTGACCTCATCATCAATTTCCGTGTGCATCGGATCGATTCGCAACTGAATCTCATCGGAATTGCCGCCGTACGCCGCCGGCCTCGTGCTTAATCCACCTCTGTTTCAATTAAAAAAACATCAGATGCAAAGAGCAAGTAATCCATATTAGCTTTGAATTGCTAGTGTATAGATGTTATTTGTAGGTTAAATTCGTGAGATACCCTGATCTGTAAGGAGCTGCCATTGGAGAAGCGACGGATGAGCAAAGTACAGAAAATCCCCAAAATTTCAATTCGCTTAAACTCGTTCAAATTAAAGCTAGAGTATTCTAAAATTCTGAACTCGCACCCCTATTACATTGCTACTTTCTATAATAATATTCTCACCCTCCACAATAAAATTTTAAGTAGTTTTATTAGAATGACACATGTTTTAAAAAAAAATATTGGGGAAAAGTGATTATTTATAAATAAAATTTATGAGTAATTAAGTAATGATTGAAGCGCGATGATATTCAAAGTGTATGACGGTTACATTTTGTGACAGAGAATATAAGATAAATGTGATTTCGTTTTGTGAGAGAAAATATAAAAAATGTAATTTTACTCTTTTAAATAATATCTTTCAAAAATCTTAAAATTACACATTAATTAATTTTTACACGTAAAAGCATTTTTATTTATCTTCTTCTTTTCAATTGACTAATATATCATCAATAAAAATTTAAAAGTTACTTTATTATTTATAATACTAATAAATAACTCTAGCTTCAAAAAAAAAAAAAAACTTTAAAATTAAATCACATACGTACCAAAGTAAAATGAGCAATCGAATCTAATACCGAGGGAGAAATAAATGAATAAAATGCTCATTCCGTCCAAAATTTTTTGTATATAGTGTGACATACAAATCAAAAATTATTTCATTTGTGTAAGAACTCAAATAATTTTTTTTGTATATAGTGTGAGGTGTAAAAGAGTTTTACTGTTTTAGTGAGATGTGAGGTAAAATGTGAATTCAAAATTAGTGATAATTTTAAAAATAAATTGATATTAATTGTGAAAATATTAATTTTGTGTATTATTTTCATATTAAAAATGTGCAAATAATTTCGAAACGGATCGAACAAAAAAGAGTGCTCAAATAATCGCGGGACAAACGAAGTATATTTATTATTTAAAAAATATGAAAAATGTGATTTTTTTTTCACTATAACTTACACCCATTTTAATTTTAATCCTATTAACTTTAGTACTTTAATTTTGATTTAGGCATGTAATTTACAATTCTTGAAATTTTCATTGGGCAAACTTTCTACTATGGGTCACAATTGATTTAATTTTTTTGCTTTAATTCCGATTCACGTGGCAAAATAATAAGTTACATTTTTTATTTTTTTTTTGTTTTTGGTCCTACTAACTTTCGTACTTTAATTTTTGTACTATAACTTCAAAATTTTCGAATTTATGCCAAAAAAAAAAAACCCGCTACTTCGGGCCACGTTTTTGTTTGTTCCCGATTCTCCACAATTCTTGTTCATCGGTGTTCTGTGCATAAAAAATTCTTCATAACATCGTTTTTCAGCCTTCTTCTTGAAGGTTCCAACTACGAACAACAAACACCAATTTAAAATTTACAAAAAATATCTCAGAAATATATTTGTAGAAACATACATTTGTAAAATTAGAAATAAACAAAATTAAATTAAAAAAATGACCGAAAATGTGACCCGAAGTAGTAGGTTTTCATACAATTTTTTTGAAAAAAATGAAAGTTACACGACCAAATCAAAGTGCGAAAGTTAGTAAAGTCAAAAGCAAAAAGGGTGAAACTTATTATATTGTCACGTGAATTCGAATTAAAGCAAAAACAATTAAATTAATTGTCACGTCGGATGTGATGGGTAACATTTCGTAGTAGCAGGTTGTTGGATGAAAATTTAGAAAAATATTGTAAGTTATATGACCAAAATCAAAGTATGAATATGATCAAAAGTAAAAAAGATGAAATTTATGGGACAAAAATAGAGTACTACTATTTATTTTTAAAAAATTGGTTTCTCACATTAAAACAAAAATAATTTATCAAATTAAAGTGATTAAAACACTCTTCGACAGGTTTTCTCCCCTTATTTTTGGACGGGACTATAAACGTTCGGTTATTCTTTGCTTTCTTTATTCTCCAGAAATTTGCATTTAAGTACAACAAAAAACTCAGAGAGTAAAGACATACCATTGAACTGCAATCTCAATCTTTCTCTTGTTCTTGCTTAGTTGTTGTTTGGATTCAGAGAAATATTTTATAAACTTGATTATTCTTTGTAATCATGCTAAAGTTAGGATAGTTGGTGTTGAGTTGTGCACTATAAGAAAAATATTCGAAATATTGGAAACTGTGTTTATAAAGAAAAAAATCATTTTTTTTATTGGAATATTTTGTAACAAATTCATTCCACGATAATTAAATTGTTAAGGTGTTTTTCCGGACTAGACATAAAAGATATTTCAACTATTGATTTGAACCTTAAAAAAAATAAAAAATATATCAGATATAAAAGACTCCTAACACATAAAATGATCAATTTAAGGATTGCAAATCTAACACCATTAGTAAGCTATTTAACGAAAGTTGACGGGCAATAAAGCTTCACATACTCTTTCGGTGTGACATCCAATTATACAATTGAAATAATTAATAAATTAACTAAATTAAAGACAAATCAAATAAAGATAATTAGTTCTTCTTCCACAATTGACGCGGCCCCGTCTCAACCCCTTTTCAGTAAGCAGCGCAAGACGATCTAAATATTAATTTTCAAGACGATTTAAATATATATCGGTAATTTTTATTTTTGCATAGATATTATCGATTTTCTCACACTTCACAAGACGATTTAAATATATCGATAAAATTTTATTTTCAGGACCTCAATCGATAGCTGACACGTCTTTCACGCTCTAGACCCAAAAAACTCCACCTGTTAAATTTGTTGGGATCCTATGTCGTCAATTTCAATGTAATTGTGATCGTCGTACCAACGCGCTTAGGTCTCCATTTTCGACGGCGTGTAGGTTTACGAACCACAACCTCTTCCCTCTCTCCACAAAGAATCTACTTCACAATGACTTTCACTACAATTCCTAATAGAATCAATCATCAAAATTAGGACAATTACAATTTGGGGTTGATAGAGGAAAGAAATACCTAATACCGGTACCCCGTTCCGCCTATTGCTAAAACTCAGCAGCAGACTATAAATACATTACAAGGGTCAAAAGAAGTTTCCCGAAGTTAAAAAAACCCTTGCCAAAATCCTCGAAAAAAAAAAGAAAAAAAACCGTCCCCTCTCAGTTTTCTGTACTCCGCTCTCTGCAAATTGAGGAATGGAGTCCGGCGGCGGCGCATCGCTACCGTCCTCCGGTACCGACGCAAGGAAGCGGCGCGTTTCCTACTTCTACGAGCCAACAATTGGCGACTACTACTACGGCCAAGGTCACCCAATGAAACCCCACCGCATCCGTATGGCGCACAATCTGATCGTCCACTACTCGCTACACCGCCGTATGGAAATCAACCGTCCGTTCTCCGCTGGACCAGAAGAAATCCGCCTCTTTCACTCGCCGGAGTACGTCGAGTTCCTCTCCACCGTCTCCCCTGACACTGTTCTGGACCACACACACATGCGTCATCTCAAGCGCTTCAATGTTGGCGAGGATTGCCCCGTCTTTGACGGATTATTCGACTTCTGTCAGGCCTCAGCTGGCGGTTCGATCGGCGCCGCCGTCAAGCTTAATCGGCAGGACGCTGATATCGCGATTAATTGGGCTGGAGGTTTGCATCACGCGAAGAAGAGCGAAGCCTCGGGGTTTTGTTATGTTAATGACATTGTGTTGGGGATTCTCGAGCTGCTCAAAGTTCATAGGGTAATTCATGGTTATTTTTCAGTTTCACCTTTTATTTTGAATTGAAATTAAGTAGACATTTCGCTGTGCGTTTGTGTGGTAATTGCATTTGGTGAATGTTGCATAGCTGTCATGTATGCAGTTTCATTTGTTTTGCAGATTGATTGAATTGGTTCCTTCCGTACGATTCTATTTTTGTATGTGCTAATATTTATATGAATTGTAATTGAGGAATTATAGGTTATGTTTGGTTCCATTTTGAGTCCTTCAAGGAAAATATTTTGATGAAATATACTGTAGTTGCATTTGAATTGAAGGATTTTATTTGTGGAAAGGATTTCAAATGACTCCATATTAAGAGAGGATTTCAATATCATGAATATTGCTCAAGAAAATAATTCAAAAGTTGAGATAGGAGATTATTGATTTCAAAGTTGGTAGAATTCACCCACTCAAACCAACCACCATAGATTTGTTATTTCTCACTTAAATGAAATAATTGGGGAACTTTAATAGTTAGTAATTTGAACCATGTGCTGAAGAGTTGGGAAGGCAGAGTTATATATCCTATATTATTCAAAAATCAACATTGGTATTAGATAAATTTGTTTTGTTTATGTTCTTTATATGGTGGCATTGAGCTCTGATATTTCTATTTCCCCTCGCAGCGTGTTCTTTACATAGACATTGATATTCACCATGGAGACGGTGTTGAAGAGGCCTTTTATGTGACTGACCGAGTAATGACAGTGTCATTTCATAAATTCGGCGACTTTTTTCCAGGAACTGGGCACATCAAAGACATTGGGGTGGCTTCAGGGAAGTATTATTCTCTTAATGTCCCACTGAATGATGGAGTGAATGATGACAACTTTCGTAGTTTATTCCGTCCTATTATTCAGAAAGTCATGGAGGTTTACCAGCCAGATGCTGTTGTTCTTCAATGTGGGGCAGATTCGCTGTCTGGTGACCGATTAGGGTGCTTTAATTTGTCTGTGAAAGGCCATGCAGATTGCCTTCGTTTTTTGAGGTCGTTCAATGTTCCTCTTATGGTTTTGGGCGGAGGAGGGTACACCATTAGAAATGTTGCCCGCTGTTGGTGCTATGAGGTCTCTATCCTTGTCTCTCTGAGTCAGAATGCATGTGCATTTTCTATTACGATTTTATTTGTTTGTACATTTATCTGGTTAATAGATCCATTCAATAATTGTTTACTTTTGTGGTATGCCTTCTGATATGAAGTTTTCTACCTTGTGTTAGACTGCTGTGGCTGTAGATGTCGAACCGGATAATAAGTTGCCGTACAATGAATATTATGAGTACTTTGGCCCTGATTATACTCTCCATGTGGAAACGAGCAATATGGAAAATCTGAATACAGAGAGAGATTTGGAGAAAATCAGGTAATGTTTTTCACTAATATCATAACTAATGCAGATACGTGAGGGGACTCATGGTTATTTTGTTTATCGTTTGCATTACATGCTGGTTTGTTAAAAGCAATTGATGCATATTGCCTACAGTAATATTTTTTGCCTGCAGACTGAAGATCTTAGTTTCTCTGTTAAACTTGTTTTATTAAGCATTCAATTAATATATATGAATTATATACTCTTCCAAGGCATCAATGTGCTAAAATGTTTTATCTTGTTGGCTTCAATCATTTCGATTATCTTTGAAGCAACATTATGCTTTTTAATCGTCTCATAAGGTTCTTTTCTAGTTTACCTTCTGTCAAAAATTGAAATTTGTATACGTGTAGATTTTGTGGTAAAAGAACTCTAAAATTTGTCTTATATAAGGCTCTTTCCTAGTTTACCTTTTTCGGTCAAAAATTGAAATTTGTATACATGTATATTTTGTTGTAAAAGATTTCTAAAATTGGCTTATATTTTGTGTATAATTTATTTTGCAGATTAGGGATAATCATCAGGGATACATTCTGTGTTCTATGAATTACTAATTAATATGTTTACCATTTCAACCCTTTATTAAGCAAAAGAGTATTCGCATATTATATACACTTGTTATGGATGCTATTGTGATCGACAGGAACTGATATGAGATTCTGAACTCTAGACTCCTTAAGAGCACTTTTCTTACTTTGCACTCATGCTATCAATATAAATTACAGTATTTTTTTGGGTAGGTGAAATTTTATGTAGTTGTGTTGTATTATGCAAATTCTCATGATTAGTTAAACTTTGCAGAAATATGCTACTCGAGCAACTTTCTAAACTACAGCATGTTCCAAGCACCCCATTTCAGACAATGCCTCCAACCACAGAAGTCCCAGAAGAGGTAAAATTCATGGGCACATTCAGCACCATCCCCAACATATGTTTTTTTTTTAATTTTTATATTTTGGGCAATATTCTTACCTATCTTCATCTTCAGAGAGAAGAAAAAATGGAAGTAAGACCTAAGCCCCGGATATGGAATGGCCTTGGTGATTATGAGTCTGATGATGACGATGAAGTGGATCGGAAGCCTACATACCGAAGTTTGTTTAACGAAACTACATATGGAACAAGCAGCACTAGTGTAAGGTAAGTTCTTTCTTTTAAAGATACTGAGTAAGATTTTTGTGATTTTCTTCCCTGATACCTTTGTTTTTTAATAGAGGCGAAGTAATTCTTCGAATTGGGATGCACTTTTTCAATTTGATATGGTTAGCAAAGGGCTATGTAATACATGGTTTTGATATAAAGCCAGATGGTGTGTTTCTTGGAGCCCAACATCAGCATAAGCTACTTGTACCACCATCAGCTCCATATCATTTACTCTACACACACGCACACACATTACTTATCAGATTGAGTATAAAGAGATAATGAGCAAACCTATATATTTTGAAACTGGAACATCAAACTTTAGAAACTGATGCATTAATATCTGGTCTAGTTTTTTTTTTTTTTTGAATTACATTAAATACCCATCCCTTTTTTTCCCCTCCCCATGACTCGAACCCAGGATCTAAGACCTAGGTAGTGGTGCTCTAACCACTTGAGCTATCCCACTTTGTCATTAATATCTGGTCTAGTGATATGTATATATTGTTAAAAAACCTGAAGATTTCAAGTGCTTATTCGTAGTGCGTAAGAAATTGCATGCCTGTAAGTCTATTTAAGACTCAAAACATATCAGATTGCATTCTTTGATGAGCTTGGTTTCAGTAAACATGTCATTGCATGAGAAATCTTCTGTGAGCCAACATATTATTCGTCGATCAGTTAATGACGTTCTTGTGATTCAATTTCTGTTTATGATTTCAGGGGTAGCGGTAGTATTACTAATGTCCCAATGAAAGAGGAGGAGGAGGATTCAAAAGATAATGTGGTAAGAGTAAGAATAAGAGTCAAGGATGAGCCTTTTAATTGAGAGTTACGGAACTTCGTATAATGTGTTTCAGCTCATATTCATTTTGGTAGAGAATATAGGCGGCTGTATACAAAAAAAAAAAAAAAGAAGCATCTCTTCAGTTTGTGTTGATATGTTTTGTTTATCTTGATGTACCGCTTTGTTTAACTCTCTCTCTCTCTCTCTCTCTCCCTCTATCTATCTCTCTGTGTAGATTTGAAGCTAAGTAGAAAGAGCGAAAGAGAAGGATGGGGGAGTCTTTGAAAAACGTCTGCATAAACTGACTTGTGTCTCTGCCTAAATTTATTTGACAAAAAATTGTATTGTATGAGACTGGCTCCAACACATCTATTGTATTATTTGTGGGCTCATGACCCTAACTAAATTATGTTTTAAAGTAAAGGGAAATGTTAAAGTGAGTTTCTATCTTAGTCCGTTTACCCAAGACTATTTCATTTTTTATTCTTAAAACACTGAATAGGAGAGTAATAATAGTAATAACAATATTATAAATATTAATAAGGAAATAATATGTTTCTTGTTAGTAGGGGGTATAAGTGAATTGAGTCTATCTCGTGAGCTACTCAAAAAAAAAAAAAGATTGACATTAACTCGTTTTTAATTGAGTTTCGAGATATTTGAGTAGCTATCAAGTTTGAATTTAAATTGAGCTTGTACAAAGCTTTTTCACAAGTCAAGATGAGCTTGATTTTTTTTTTTTTTTTGCTATTGATTAAATTGGAAAAAATGTGAGGTACATTTAATTTTGTAAAATTATACATATTATAGTTGAGTTGAGCTCGAGTTTATCGAATTTATTTTTAAGTCGAGTTTGATCTAAAAAAAATTAAATTCAATTGAGTTTGAGCACAACACTACTCAACTCGACTCATTTATACCCTAGTCGTGAGACTGTCTCACATTTGTAAATGTAGTGATTTATGTACTTTAGGCTAAGTTGAATTTGATTATCAAATTCGTCTCATGATTTTTGTGTTTTTTTTTTTGTACTGTTTATACACCACCACCAGAAGATTTCAAATTTTAGTTTGTTACCCTTCCTTTTCAAATTATGGTATCTAGTCACAGAAAATTAATAACCTCGTATTTGGATATTTTTGTATTTCTTAAATCCAGAGAATGTGGTCAAATTCAGCTGCTTGACATTTTATTTTCATATGCAAACATTTTTCTATTCTAAAAAAAGACCTGTCGATTGTTACTTGCACCTTAATCGAGAAAAAAATCTAGTAAAAAATTCGAACATGTGAATTTAGATTTGAATATACAATCCGAGTCGCATGAATCGGGTGTTTTTTTACAAGAAACAATCTGTGGTATTCTTCAATCTTCCCAAAAGTCACAATAATAATGCTTCTTTTTCAAGTGATGATGATGTTGCATGTCCTTTTTTCTTCTCTTTAATTAGTAATTAAAACCTTCAATTATTATTTTTTATTTATGTATATTTTTTTTAAAATTAAAACTGACTTGGTTTCATCTTATTGCTTCTTTAAAGAAGTGGGCCCAAAGGCAATAAGAACTATAGGACCATATGAAAGAAAAATGAAACTTGATATTGAGATCAAATTGAAGAAATTGGTTTGATTTTTTTTTAATTAATATACTGATTAGAAGTATAACTTTGACATGAATTGCCATTTGCATGAATTTGTGTCATTTAACTGGACTTTCTACATTTTCAAGTATATAATTCGCATTCATCTATGCTATATAGTATTTTATAAAATATTTCATATGTTCATTTAGATCCCAAATTCAATATATATGTGTGTAAATTTATATTCATATGTATACAACACGTTAAAGAGGCATGCAATTCTAAAACAATAGAGAAATTAAAGAGTGAAAATTGGTGGAGTTCAAGTACACATGAGGCCTTGATGGACTTAAACCACTCCTAACACGTTAACATCTCTATAATCATTGTAACAAATAATATTATAATCGTGATTTGAAAGTGTATAATTAAGGTAAAGAAATATATATTTATAGTACGTAGTTGCAGGTTTCTTGTATAAAATAAATAACAATTAATTTGTTTTTTTATGCCTCGATATTTAATTTAAGTGATCAATCTCACCATTCAGTTACAGAGATCTCATTTAAAGCCAGAGTTTTATACTCTAAATTGATTTGATCCTTTAGGAATTGTATAAATAATAATTCATGTATTATCTAGTAATATTTGAACTTAAATCCAACTTAAAATAGGGTCCCCTTTCCCTCATTTCTTATTCAATACAAACTCAATAATAACATAAAATAATATTTAAAAGTTTAACAATGTATAATTTACAAAATGTTTTATTATATTTATACAATAGTAGCACAATAATTATGTTCAAATCCAAATACAATTTGCCTTTTAACAGTTTTAGCAAGTCTGAATAACCATGTTGCTTAATAATTCATTTTTTTATAGCACAACTAAACATACCATTCAATCTTTTCGGTAACATTGTTGATCGAATGTATATTTTTATGATCTTTAATTTTGAGAAACATTTTTCAGCACTTTACTACTATTATTGGTATCATCAAAAAGATTATGAGTATTAGAAATTAAATAGACAAGAATTAATTTTCAACCTCTCTACAAGTTTAGACTTTTAGAGACGAAATTCTTTCATGGTATCAGAGCCTAAAGGCTCACGCCCATACGTCCTAAAGGGTAAGAGGTGATAATCCGGTCAACAAGTGAGGAGGAGTATTAAGAATTAAATATACAAGAATTAATTCCCAACCTTTCTACAAGTTCGGACTTTTAGATGAGACGAAATACTCTTCTAGGGCTGAAAATTAAATCATGTGTACAAATGTCAAACTATTAGATCGAGCTTGACCCAATTAAAGCTCGTTCGAGCTCAACTCGTTTAAATATCAAACAATAATTTCAAATCTTTATAATATTTTAAACAAGCTTGAACTTTACGTTCGACTCGAATTGACTCATATATTTACAACTCTACCCTCTTCAAAGTTACCTATTTGAGATTGATTTTTTCAGATGGAAAGAAAAATAATGTTAAAGGTCGTAACAAAGAGAATTCAATCTCGGGTGACCGATATACACTAAATACAAATTACCCAATAAACTAGATTACAGCCTCTGCTTAAATTTGGTTTATTTTATATATATGTATATATAAAGTGTTAAATTTTATTTAGAATATTTCTAGATCTGAATCGATCGGTTCGTTAACTTCGTATAAAGAGAATCTCCACCATGATGTTTGCTTCATATATTTCTAGATGGGCATTGATTAGCTAGATATAATTGCATTGGTTAACTTCAAAACGGGGTTACTATTTTGTCCAAACCCTTCATATCTATGGAGGTCCACTTCTAGAAGATAATTTCAAGATTCTATTGTACTCCCATATGTGATTTTATGTCAAAAGTTGATATTGAGTACTAAAGAAAATTAAAAAAGTTAATTTACTTAATCATGAGTTTAATTAATGTGATGACACTAATTAAAGTTGTGATTTAATAAATTAATTCATGAAAACTTTGGAGGATTGGACAAAAGTATAATGCTTGATAATTTCAATGGTATAATCAAGTCTTGGGGAGGGACAATAATGATGCATAATTTTCTTTGAAACACTTAGTTTTGAGAAATAATGCAGTGCTTGATATATCATATATATGTGTGTGTGAATATAGCTCTTTTACATTTCTTGATCTGTTTAGTGCTATTTACCTCTCATGTGACATTTCTAAGCACTTTTAACTATGATACTATAATTTATTTTATTTTTTTGACAGGGAAACTATGATACTCCATAATTTATCAACCTCGTTTACTGAATTTATTTATACAACTTACACTTGCAATAGATTCACGCGAGTACAAATTTGGCAAGGAAATTAGCATGAAACTATTTTGTGTACACTGTGTGAATTATTTTAAAAATTAAAGCAGTTTTTTTTTTTAATTAGTGTGTCATAGGATAAAATTCGGGTCACTAAAAAAATTTACAGTCACAAGCGGAGATTGGTTTACTACAAGACCAAAATAAGCTACAATAAGACTAAAATATATTGTAAGGGCACTAACACACTTGGTATTTTTCCCGAATTCCGCTACGGTAAGACTGAAATATGTTTCTTAAAGGTAAAAAAATATATGCTTCTACAAAGTCAATTTGTGTAACTATAAATTTTGTATCCACAAATTCGTCCAACAAATTAAGTTTATGTCATTGTCCTTGTATTATATTTTGATTTTATAGTAACATATTTTGGTCTTGTAATAACATACTCCTATATTTTTTTTTGGTTTTGTAATACTCTATCCGTCTATAAAATGTAGTCTCATATACTTTATGGAAATCATAACTTTATCATCACCCTTTAACCATCACTTAATTACTCAAATTATTATCAATTTTATTCACAAACAATTACTTTATTCACAATGCCCCACAATATTCTACAATACCTTTATTTTATCTATATTTTTTAAAAAACATGTGTCCTCTTCCAATGTGTGGGGGTGAGTAACATATTTTGGCTATGTAGGAACTACAAGCTAGTAAGCCTACTTTTTTTTTTTCCAATTAAGTTTGACATGGGACGACCCAACCCAAGTTGAACACACGTTGATTTGTATTTAACTTGCAAGTTACTCCAATTTACTTTAATTATCTATATGTATAAAATATTTCATATAAATATTTGTGTGAAATAATTTTGACAACCATAGTTGATCGTAAAGGCCCGTTTTTTTGTCGATAACTTCAGACCTCCAAAATTTAGCATCGTTAACTCATGTAACATGTATTGAAAATTAATATCCGAAGAAAAAGGAAAAAAGATTTTAGATGAGACGGAATTCTTTCATGGTATCAGAGTAAAATCGGGCAAAACGACCTGGGATCGATTCCTGTTGAGAGCACTCCACCCATTTAAATTGTCCACTCGATGGGCCTCCTCCTCAAAAAGGGTAAGAGGTGTTAATTCGGCCCACGAGTGAGGGGGAGTGTTAGGAATAAATATACAAGAATTAATTCTCAACCTCTATACAAGTTTGAACTTTTAGATGAGACTAAATTCTTTCAAAGAAAGGAGTAGTGTAATTTAGTACTTAAGGCATGAAAGGTAAAACGTGCATCACATCATATTGAATATTCATAGGTGTTGGCCCTTAGCCTTAGGCATAACTAGTCTTGCTAGGGTCCAAGGACATCCTTGTCATTTTCAAATTTAAACTTCATTAATTACATTGTGCCTACACCAACACTATCTTTGGGCCACTTAAATCTTGGATTATTTGACTTTAAATTTAAATTAAATTTGGTTGCTTTTTTATTGTTAAAATATGTCGAAGATAATATATAAATATATATAGG
The DNA here is from genome assembly GCA_963675135.1 of Galeopsis tetrahit. Taxonomy (NCBI): domain Eukaryota; kingdom Viridiplantae; phylum Streptophyta; class Magnoliopsida; order Lamiales; family Lamiaceae; genus Galeopsis; species Galeopsis tetrahit. The sequence goes on from OY776119.1 coordinate 95,655,058, forward strand.
ACGAAAAATTATCTACACGTCAAAGAACGTTTTAGAAATAAGAAATGTTAAATGATATTTCATCCGTCAAAAAATAAACTTTATATTTTTTTAGTCTGTCTTTCATTAAACTCCACATGCTTAAAATGAAAAATTGTATATAAACTTTATTTTTATAATATTCATAATTTTACATAAAATGATAGTATTATTTTTTAGCTCACGTATACATACAATTTAACGAAATTTTTATACATAAAATTTTACTAAATTACCCCCTTCATTACTCAATTTTCTTTTAAATGTTCTAATGCAGTTTTTATATTCTGAGGGAGTATATTCCTGTCGTTATTTCTTTCTCTAATATAATGATTATAAATGATCGGATGTGTTGCACCTAATATAATAATTTATCACAAAATGACTGATCATATGAGTTTCTAAACGTACCATCATAAATAATCAAAATTTGATTTATAAGGAACCCGATATACTGTATTACTGTTTATTAAATTGAGTTGAGATGTAATATGTTGTTTTTTCTCTCAAAATATTTCATTAATTGATTTTAAAATACGATAGAGAAAAAATAGTGTGATGGGAAAGATTTGATGCTATATAAAAAATCAAACGGCGAATATCGGTTGGATTATTGAAATGGTAATACATTTTATTAATAAATTTTCAATTTTACTGGTAATTATCTCACAAGTTATAAACTTTAAACGAAATAAACTTAATTTCGTAAAATTAGATTTTTTTTGTTAAATTAAGAGCATTTGCAAAATTAGATTTAATTTCGTTATACTTTTTTGAAATTTAAGTGAGTGGGGTGTCGACAACATATTTTATTCACTTTTCATCCAAAAAAAAGAAAAAGCTGAAGTTAGACTTGACTTTCTATGCTTAAAAAAATACTACTCCATTATTTATAAAATTGAGTGTTGTAGAAACTTTCTCAAGTTTTATTTGTTTATTTTCTTGTCTGGAACAGATTTTCCTCACGTGTGAGTATGTGACCCAGATATTCATGACCCCCACCCCAATTAAAAGCATGTATTATACTGCATTCATTTTATTTTTTAAAATATTTTAACTTGTATATAGGATATTGTACCAAAATTGTTGGTATATAAAATTTTATACTGATACTCCGTATTTTATATTGAAATGAATAATACTTAACAATTCTAAACTTAAATTTCACACCAAAGAACTATATGATCTGATTTTAAAATCTACTCCCTCCGTCCCGGAGGAACTTGCACCCTTTGACCGGCACACATTTTAAGAAATGTGTAAGAAAAGGTGTAATGATTGATGTTTTGAGGGGTAGTTTTGTAAACTTTTATGAATAAAGTAAAGTAAAAAGTAGATTGAGTGTGGAAAAGTAATGACATATGGATAAATATGAGTATATTTCAAGGGTGAGGGTTATGAGGATATTTCTTTTTATGGAGTGTGCAAATTGATATGAGACATCCAGGAAAGTGTGCAAATTCCTGTGGGACTGAGGGAGTATAACTTAGAAAGAAACACATTCTTAAATCTAAATTTTATAACACAGGTCAATTTTTGGAAGTTATGTATTATCAATACTAAACTGGAATATTACACACCATACCAAAATTCTCAGTATAAAAAAATAAATACTTCATCGATTTAAATTTATTATGCTCATTTTTTGACATATATTTTAATAAATATTGATTAATTTATATATAAAAAGATATGTTAAAAATTTAGTGAAATATTTTAGGGTCTATTTATAAATAAAGTGATCGACAATCTGGATCATAAAATCAAATAGTTTTTGTTAGGTTTTCCAAATATAAAGCCAGGATATAACATTTTTAGAAAAAAAAATCTTAAATTTATTTCAACTAAAATAGGTTCCATTGTCTCAAATTAGATTTATCATTTCTTAATTAGACAATAAATTACTTTTTCACGTTAAATTACATCATTTTATTACTCATAATATTTTATTACTCAAAAGACTTTCATACCCTCTAATTTATCTCATTTACTACTATAAACAATCTCGCATTAAACTGCGTGTAAATAGTAAATAATGAAACAAACTTGAGACGAAAGGAGTATTTTATTTTAATGAAATAAAAAATCTAGTACCAATATAAAATTGGAGGTTCAACAAATGAAACTTGCTATAAGTAAATTGACAACTTTTGTTGGGGTCAAACAAATATTTCACATCGAATAAGTATTGAAGGATCATATAATATAAAAGAGTGAACTAGTATCTTTATTGGTTTGAGATCTTTCTGAAAAATTCAAAAGCAAAGATGTGAGGTTGTAGCTCAAAGTGGACAACATCATACCAAGTGGAATAAGGAAGATCCTCCTAAAACTCAACAAATGTCACAGTCCCTATGAAGCAGGGTAGACGGCCCGATATAAGATTTTTTAGGAAAACTCAAAAGTAAAGTCGTAATGACATAGTACAAAGTACGAAGCGAACCGTATCCTACCAAATGAAATACGAAAGTTCGTTCCGGAACTCAACAACTAGAAGTACTAGACAAGAGAAGAAGATGATAAAATAGGAGAGGTGTAATGTCCTACATGGCACTGTCGGTCATATCGTGTTCCACGTTATCCAATCATTACATACATTATACTACTATTAATTTAAGTATTTTGTACTGAACATTATTTGTAAACAAATCTCTTAATTTAAATCTATAAATATAGGAAAAGAAAAAGACCGTCTATTTATATATTAATGAACTGATTTTTTTTTGGTGATTTTATATTGCCTGAATTGATATTTTTTTGTAGTTTAATAGTATAATGAAATATTAAAATTAAATTTAAAAAAATTGCAGGGTCACAACCCTTCAATGTATCCACTAGTGACGAATAGTCTACTTTGCAAAATAAAAAACATATCATTATGGAGTATATCATATCTTGTGACTTTTACAAAATTTTAACTTTTCAATTCGTCATGTCTTGCGTTTTTATAAGATCTTTAATTTAAATTTATTTCCATAAACTATAACACATTTCTTTGTGTTACGCCAACAAATCTAAAACTTTAATATTTTCGTATTTTAGCCATTTTCAGAGCTCACTATAAGAAAAATAATATTTAAAAGTCTTTAATAAGAGAAAAAATAAAAATTAATGATATGATGTGTCGTTAAAAGTTAATAAGAGGATTATCAACTTTGAATAATGATTTAATCATATTTTGTGTAATTCTTTAGAATAGTCGAAATTAGTTAAAGCGCATATTGTTTGGAAAGTATACATATATATGATTTTAATGATACGAAGACTTATAATAATTCAACATAAATTATTCGTACCATGTGATAAAATATTGTTGAAAAAAAAGAGTTAAATACGAATTTATATAATTATATATGTGTTGCCTTCACCAAGAAAATGACTTACATTTATTTTGATTATACGTACCTAACTAAAATCTTTGTACGGATCTTTCGGTTTCCCTTTCCCTAAGCAGAAAATAATGTCCATATTTATTTAAGCAGCACATGAAATGCACATTTTTTTTCTTTCCCCACTGTTTGATTTTTTTATTAACTTTTTTAAAGTTATCTTGGAAAAGCCATTTTCTTCCTGGGCCCTATACTTTTTTGGTACACTTCTGTCGGCCGTTTTAAGTCAATAAAATTTAAAGTGTATCAAAATTCATGTATTAATATATTTGTATTTTTTTGGGCATTTGTCATTGAGAAGATTCAATTGTAATTGATTATGTACAATGGATGTGTCGGTTAAGTATACTTTAATGTAATGTTTTTATAATTGGACCGATGATTTAACTGCATTGTGTAACCATTTTTCGATGAAATCGATTTGATCGGTGGTCTAACTGATAATGATTTTTACTTTTTTTTTTTTTTTAATATTTCATTCTGTTAAGTAAACTCGAGTTATGAACGGATCACGAACCTCAAGATTTATCAAAGACAATCAAGCATGCAATATGAACTCAAACTAAAATAAGATAAGAAAACTGTTGAGATTAATGCAATATTGGAGAACTGTTCTTACTATCAGAAGTGGTAGTGTGCTGATTTTCAGAACTGTGCTTAGTATAAGCACAGTAACTAGTGTTCTGATATTTGGTTATTTCAGTACAAGTAGAGTAATGAGTACTCTGCTGATAAGGTTTAGTGATCTTAGGTATCAACTCTGCTGGTCGGGTCAGAACAGTACTGCTCTTAGTCTGCTAAAGAGTACTGTGCTGATATAGTGTTCTTAGTCTGCTGAGACAACTGTGCTGAGTTTTACTGCGCTGAGTTCTTCTGTGCTGATATTCCAGTTTCAGAGTTAGTTGATTTCTGTTAGTTTGTTAGAGGCAGTTACAACTTGCATTGTACATCTATAAATACACCATCTAGTGCATAGATTGTTGGTTACACACATAGAGAGTTTAAGAGAGAGATCAAGCTTAGTGAATACTTGTAATCTGTAACTTTCATTTGTGATTAGTGAAGAGAGTCTTCTATCCTCCGTGGACGTAGATCATTTGATCGAACCACGTAAATCCCGTGTTCTTTCTTTGAGTTCTTTATTCGTTTCAATTCATTGCGTTTCTAGTTGTCTTGATTTATCATTTGTAAGGAGTTGCTTTGTGGATACAATTCCGTAACAATTGGCGCCGTCTGTGGGAACCGAAGATAAAGTCAAGAATCAAGAAATGGGCTCTATGAAGTTGGAGATAGATAAATTCAATGGTAAGACAGATTTTGGCTTATGGAAAGCCAAGATGAAGGCTCTGCTGTCACACCATGGGCTGAAAGAGGCCCTTACTCCCCTTGACCCTGCTGCATCCGATGCAGACCAGGCCAAGAAAGAAGAGCTTATGGAAAAAGCTTACAACATTGTTGTCTTGAGTTTGGGAGACAATGTGTTCAGGGAAGTTATGAAGGAGAAGGATGTTGCTGCTGTATTTGAGACCCTTGATGATCTGTATTTGACACAATCTTTGTCAAACCAAATGTTTATGGAGAGGAAGCTCAACAATTTCAAGATGACAGATGATAAGACCCTTGATGAGCAGTTAATAGAGTTCATGCAAGCTGTTGATGATCTTGAAAATGTTGGAGTTACTTTAGATGATCACAAGAAGTCTTTTCTACTTTTGGAGTCCTTACCACCTTCATATGATAGCTTCAAGGATGCTTTGCTGATTACCAAGGAGGGTAAGGCAAAATTCAAAGAAGTCTTGTCCATTCTGAAAACTAAGAGTTTACATGTAGCAAACTCAACCAAGAAGACCAAGAACCAAGCTGAGGGTCTTAACATCAAACTTAAGAATGACAAGAAGAAAGGGCAAGGCAAGAAGTTCCATGCCAAGCCAGCTCAGAAGAAGAATGGATTTGTAGCCAAGAACAGAGCTTGCTACAAATGTCATAAAGAAGGACATTTCTTCAAGGATTGTCCAGAGCAAAAGAAGTCTACTGATGCTGCTAAAGCTGATGTAGCAGAAGGAGAAGGATATGATAGTGCTGAGGTTATGAGCATAACAGATAGCAAGCTTGTTAATGAATGGGTGCTGGATTCTGGATGTTCATTTCACATGTGTCCTACCAAATCTTGGTTTCAAAACCTGGAGATGATGAATGGTGGATCAGTTCTGTTGGGTAATGATGAAAGCTGCAATGTGAGAGGGATTGGCACTGTGAGGGTGAAGATGTTTAATGATAAACATGTGATCCTGACCAATGTCAGATTTGTTCCAGATTTGAAGAGAAACCTTATATCTCTTGGCACACTAAATGCTTTGGGTTATGAATTCAAGACTGAAAAAGGATGTTTGTTTGTCACCAAAGCTGATAGAATACTGATGCAAGGGAAGAAGTCTAATGGGTTATATTCTTTAATTGGTGAGACAATCACAGGTGCTGCTGATGTTACCATGAGTTCTGAAGATGCTATGCTTTGGCATAAGAGGCTGGCACATGTAGGAGAGAAAGACCTGATGGAGTTATCCAAGAAGGGGGTTTTCCACCAGAAGACATTCAAAAGCCTGGAGTTCTGTGAGCAGTGCATTCTTGGAAAGGCCAAGAAGAAGTCATTCCAGAAGGGTAAGCACACTACAAAGGAGCTGCTGGATTATGTTCATTCAGATGTCTGGGGGCCATCAAGAACAGAAACCATTGGTGGAGGTAAGTACTTCATGTCAATTATAAATGACTATTCTAGAAAAGTTTGGGTGTTCATTCTCAAACAGAAGAGTGAGGCCTTTACAAAATTCAAAGAATGGCTACTTGAGATAGAGAACAAGAAAGGAAAGTCCTTAAAACATTTAAGGACATATAATGGCCTTGAGTATCTATCAGCTGAATTCAATGAATTTTGTAAAGAGAAGGGCATTACTAGACATAGAACTGTCCCTCTTAATCCACAACAAAATGGATTAGCAGAGAGAATGAATAGAACTATTCTAGAACGGGTCAGATGCATGTTAGCTGATGCTAAATTACCTAAAAGCTTTTGGGGAGAAGCTGTATGTACTGCATGTTATTTGATAAATAAAACCCCATCATTTGCTTTAGAAGGCAAAACCCCAGATGAGATCTGGTATGGCAAGCTGAGTGATTATTCAAAACTTAAAGTGTTTGGATGTCAAGCTTATGCCCATATTAGACAGGATAAGCTTGAGCCTAGGGCTCTGAAATGTATATTCATTGGCTATCCAATAGGTGTCAAGGGCTATAGATTGTGGTGCCTTGAACCAGGTCATAAGAAACTAATAATCATCAGAGATGTTGATTTTAATGAAAAGGTAATGAGATATCCTCATAATGGAAATTCCCATGACCTAGATGGAAGAATTGTAAATGAGTCAGAAGAGAGTTTCTCAGCTGAGGTGGAGTTTCCCACATCAGATCAGTTGGCACCAGAGGAGGTAGTCAACCCTACTGATCTGGGAAATAACACACCAGATGAGGTTGTTCCAGAACAGGTACCAGAAGATAATTCAGAAGATGATACCATGGAGGACAACCCTGCTGATTTGAGAAATTATAGTCTTGCAAGAGATAGGCTCAGAAGGCAGATTCACCCCCCATCTAGGTTTGGCCAAGCTGATCTTGTGTCATATGCTCTGATCACAGCAGAAGAGGTGGAGCATTATGAGCCAAGGAACTATAGGGAAGCAATCACCAGTCCTGAAAGAGAGCAGTGGGCAGCAGCCATGTTAGAAGAGTTGCAATCTTTGGAGAAAAACCAGACCTGGATCCTTGTTGAGAAGCCTAAAAACCAGAAGTTAGTGAGCTGCAGGTGGCTGTTCAAGAAAAAGCTTGAAGTTGGATTTGGTGGTGCTAGAGAGCAGATCAGATTCAAGGCTAGGTTGGTGGCAAGAGGATTCACACAAAGAGAAGGCATAGACTTCAATGAGGTATTCTCTCCTGTTGTTAAACACTGTTCAATAAGATTACTTTTGTCTAAGGTTGCTCAAGATGATCTTGAGTTACATCAGCTAGATGTTAAAACTGCATTTTTACATGGAGAACTAGCTGAAACAATATATATGCATCAACCAGAAGGGTTTATCATGCCTGAAACTGAAAGTAAGGTATGCTTGCTTAAGAAATCATTGTATGGGCTCAAGCAGAGTCCTAGACAATGATATAGAAAGTTTGATACCTTCATGCTTTCTATTGGTTTCTTAAGAAGCAAATATGATGGATGTGTATATATTGGTAAACAAGATTATCTAGAGAGCACCTATCTACTGATCTATGTAGATGATATGTTAATAGCTAGCAAGAGTATGAGAAAGATTACCCAGCTGAAGCAGCAGCTGAGTAGCAAGTTCGAGATGAAGGATTTGGGTGAAGCCAAGAGAATATTAGGAATGGATATTCTCAGAAATAGGAAAGCAGGCAAGTTGTTCCTATCCCAGAAGAGTTATATTCAGAAGGTCTTGAGAAGGTTTCTTATGCACCAGTCCAGACCAGTTAGTACTTCATTTGGTCAGCAATTCAAGTTGTCAGTCAAGCAATCTCCTCAAACAGATGAAGAGAAGAAGCAGATGCTTACTGTTCCTTATGCAAATGGAGTAGGAAGTCTCATGTATGCTATGGTCTGTAGCAGACCAGATCTTGCTTATGCTGTTAGTATGGTGAGTAGGTTTATGGGAAATCCAGGAAAGTTTCATTGGGAAGCTTTGAAGTGGATTCTAAGATATCTGAATGGATCAGAAGACTTAGGATTATTGTTCGAGAAGTGTGCTGATACCAAGAGTCCTTTAATTGGATTTGTGGATTCTGATTTTGCTGGAAACATAGATACAAGGAAGTCTTTATCTGGTTATGTGTTTACATTGTATGGCACTGCTATAACATGGAGAGCAGCTTTACAATCTATGGTGACCTTATCCACAACAGAAGCTGAGTACATATCCTTGACAGAAGCTGTGAAGGAAGCAATGTGGTTGAAGGGCATTCTGAGAGATTTTGGCATATTCCAGAAGAGTGTTCCTGTGCTGTGTGATAATCAGAGCACTATCCATCTAGCAAAACATCAAGTGTTTCATGAGAGGTCAAAGCACATTGATGTGAAGCTGCATTTTGTTAGAGACATCTTGGAGAAGAGCATTGTTGAAGTTCAGAAGGTAGCTTCAGAAGAGAATGCAGCTGATATGTTAACTAAGGCATTACCAAGCAATAAGTTCAACCATTGCATGGAGGTGGTAAACCTTAGTACCTGGGATGTTCATTAAGAAGAGAATGAACAAACAGCCTTGGGGAGGGCTGAGAAGAAGGCAATCTTGCATTAAGGTGGAGAATTGTTGAGATTAATGCAATATTGGAGAACTGTTCTTACTATCAGAAGTGGTAGTGTGCTGATTTTCAGAACTGTGCTTAGTATAAGCACAGTAACTAGTGTTCTGATATTTGGTTATTTCAGTACAAGTAGAGTAATGAGTACTCTGCTGATAAGGTTTAGTGATCTTAGGTATCAACTCTGCTGGTCGGGTCAGAACAGTACTGCTCTTAGTCTGCTAAAGAGTACTGTGCTGATATAGTGTTCTTAGTCTGCTGAGACAACTGTGCTGAGTTTTACTGCGCTGAGTTCTTCTGTGCTGATATTCCAGTTTCAGAGTTAGTTGATTTCTGTTAGTTTGTTAGAGGCAGTTACAACTTGCATTGTACATCTATAAATACACCATCTAGTGCATAGATTGTTGGTTACACACATAGAGAGTTTAAGAGAGAGATCAAGCTTAGTGAATACTTGTAATCTGTAACTTTCATTTGTGATTAGTGAAGAGAGTCTTCTATCCTCCGTGGACGTAGATCATTTGATCGAACCACGTAAATTCCGTGTTCTTTCTTTGAGTTCTTTATTCGTTTCAATTCATTGCGTTTCTAGTTGTCTTGATTTATCATTTGTAAGGAGTTGCTTTGTGGATACAATTCCGTAACAAAAACAATACACAAGAATTCAATTGGTTCGATCGAGATGATATATGTTCTCACTTTCCACCACGAATCAACCTATTTGATTAATCAACAAAATGTGTTACAAGCTTACACCACTTATCCCTTAAAACATAATCGATCTTTTACCTAATCACACTCAATCACTCAGAATATGAATTATCCTCACTTCGCTAGTTTGTTTTTTTTTTTTTTTTATGGAAGTTAAATACTCATCCCTTTTTCCCCTCCCCATGACTCGAACCCAGGACCTAAGGTCTAGGTAGTGGTGCTCTAACCACTTGAGCTATCCCACTTTGTCTCCTCACTTCGCTAGTGATCTCACTCAAAGAGTGTGAAAGTGTAACATTTACAATGTACAACTACAAAAGTATATATACTCTCCACTTTAATTGAAGTTATTAGCACATTTAGTTAGTTGACTCTGTTAGCTACTCGTTGCAACAAACTATGTGCAAAATGACTCAACCGTTTGAAAGTTATACGCGCCTGAAGTTGTAACTGTATTCAGTTAGAAACTCTAACTACTCCTTCAGTAGACTTGTCCTCATAACAGCTGAGTCCAACTCAGCTGATACAATCCTCCTGAAACCAATATAAGATAACTCCGCTGATAGAAGATAAACTTCGCTGACATGATCAACTCCTCTGAATTCCTTCTCACCTGAAAGACATAGTTGACAGTTTGGGTGGACAAGTCAGTTGACTCCACTGCGACCTAGTCATCTGACTTACTTCTCAACTCATCTGATATGACCTAAATCACTACATTTGATTTATGTTCAGCCAATTCACCTCATTCGAATGTTCAAACTTGTCATCTCAACTGATTAACTTAAGTAATATGATTTTGAGATATAAACCTCACACAAACTTTCAGTACCCTCTAAATCACATTAAAAAATACGCACTTATATTATTATAGACAACACAAAACAACTCAAGTTAAAACTACAATAGTCCACGATGAATTCTCAAATTAAAATATTAAGGTATAATGGTAAAAAAAAAATAAAGTAAATTTTTTTTGAAATTTTTTTAGGTATTTATTCAGTTAATTACCCAGTTTTGACCCATTTTTCTGGTTAAACTTAAAAAAAGGTTATGATGCATACATAATTTTTTTAATGGTTTGCACTATAGGGTAAAAGAAAAAATTAAATTGGAATTAAATGGTTTGCATAAAGTTCTTAAAAATGAATTGGAGTTGAAATGTTAGGTTAGGGCAAGGACGGAGCCACATAGGGCCCAGCGGGGGCAGTGGGCCCCCCACCAATTTTTTTTTTAATGTATATTTTTTCCGTTTTATAATTATTTATATACTTTTTTTTTAATTTAAGACGTTTCAAGATTATTTGTAAACTCAGTAAATAATTTATATAAAATTAATATTCTCACTACATCATTTTATTTTTAAAATTGTTACTCATTTTAATTTATATTCTACATCTCACTAAATTCTTTTTAACACCTCATTAAATTTCTTTTATACCTCAATAAATCACCAAAAATACTCCTCATTTATTTGACCCCACACCTCACTAAATTCACATTTCCTAAAAAGTGAACTTGCCAACATATTCAAGTCATTACGGGCCGGAGGGAATATATTTTAAGTTATACATTTTGTCTAATAATTTTAACACCGTTTCACATATTATGAGTCGGAACAATCAAAATTAATTTTTTCGAAACATAACAAAAATCGTTAAATTTAAATTAATGAAATGATCAGATATTATAAAATTTATAATGAATTAAATATAATATTATTTTGTCTTTATATTAATGTAAATCGGGCCCCCCAATCTAAAATTTCTGGCTCCGTCACTGGGTTAGGGTATTGCCCTAATTATGTCGGAATCGTTTAACATCTCTTAACTAATTTATACTCCCTCAAGTATATGCTAGTAATTGAGTTAGCACTCTTTGGTTGTGTTTAAAAAAGAATAATTTTGAATTAAGTTTAAAGGTCTTTAATTATTTTTTCACAGACGAATAAACAGGTGGAGTGTGACTCTGTGAGTTTATACCAATAAATAATTTTTTATTTTTTTTAAAGTCACGTACTATACTAAGTTTTTTTTTTTTTTTTTTTTTTGAGGATACGTACTGTACTAAGTTAAACATATTGAAATGGTCCTTTTAACTCAATTGTACATCAATTAAATCCAATTTATTGCGACGAAAATGATGCAACATGATCTAAGGAAACCTACCAATTAATCACACTGCATAAATTGCCATTATGGCGCACACAAATTTGTGTAATTTTACATCAAACTACTCTAAAAGTATATACCCTCTCGTCCCACTTTAAGTTACTCGTTTTGTTAGTTTACACGTTTCGTGTTAAATTATTTATTTTCGTCTTTTGCCAAACACTCCATTTTTCTTACTTTTTTATTTTTATTTCTTATTTTTCTTAAAACTTGTGTAAACAGTAATCGAGTAACTTAACAAAAAAAACGAGTACAAAACTTTTGTGTACTTAATTTGTTCTTGATTATACTCCACTGTTATTTCTTTTTGGACAGAGATATCTTAAAGTCCAATTCAGTACAATAGAAAAAGCAGAAGCTTAGAACTCACTTGATTGCTTCACACACACACACACCCCACCCCAACCCACCCCCCTCTCACTATAACTTGAATTCTAAGTATGATTTTCTGTTAAATAATCAGAGAATATATAAGTGAGAGTTGTGATGACATGTTTCTTGAATCACTGAATTCCAAATCCCATTGTTAAAAAGATTGGATTTTTAGAGAATGGGGCGCAATTCTTGCAGTAAATTAAGGAAAGGGTTGTGGTCACCTGAAGAAGATGAGAAGTTGAATAACTATATTACCAGATTTGGTGTCGGCTGCTGGAGCTCTGTCCCTAAATTAGCAGGTTTTTTTAATTTCTCTCCTATTTTCTTGTTTTTATCTTTTTGTTCATTTCATGGAATTTTATGAATTTTGTTTTAAGGTTTGCAAAGATGTGGAAAGAGTTGCAGATTGAGATGGATTAATTATTTAAGGCCTGATCTTAAGAGAGGAATGTTTTCACAAGAAGAGGAGGATTTGATTATTACTCTACATGAAGCTCTTGGAAACAGGTTTCAAATTTATATTAATGTATTTACATAATTACATAGTATAATTGGGAGAATTATCAGTGAAATATAAATTGCAAATTTTTAGTGAGTAAAAAAGACACAATTTTTTGACAACGTGATTTTTTGGTGAAGTTACAATCTTTCCGTTCAATTCTTGAGTATCTATAAAATACTCAATGGTATGAAGAGTTGAAAACCACTTAATTTGAGTTTTCTGTCACAAAAAATAAAGTTTCTCTAATCACATTAAGAAGTGATCTTTATATGCTATAATTTGAGTCTTATATTTTTTAGTTCTCTATTAATACACTTACGATTTCTGCTTTTGAATTTTCTTGAAATAAGTTTTTTGTAGTTGTATGAGAGGAATTAACATTTTTAAAGATATCATTATTTCATTGTACTTATATACAACATTAAACTCTTATTACCTACTTAAACCTCGTTCAATAGATATGTTAAAATATTTATGATCAAGTTCGAATATCTTAACTGACTCAGAGTGAATCGCAAATATTTTATTAGATCATCTGGTATACACACAATCGAGCATGTTTTCACGTGTTATCTTACAGATGGGCACAAATTGCATCACAATTGCCGGGAAGAACGGACAACGAAATCAAGAACTTTTGGAATTCGTCACTGAAAAAGAAGCTGATGAAGCAAGGGGTTGATCCAAACACTCACAAACCAGTTCTTGAAACACAAGTGAAAGATGAGAGAGAAACAGGGTTTCAAAATCCACAATTGGATCAGGAGCAGAAATACCACATGAACCAAACAGGGGAGTTGCAGTTTACAACAGCAGAACAGCAATTCTGGAACAAACAAGTGTATGATCCCATATTGTTGTCTGAATTTCAAGATTATTCGAGTTTGGTGAAGCCTTATGATTACAGCTGTGGGTTCAATTCGATGCCAAATTTAACGAATTTCGTGGGGGAGAGAGAGAATGAAGTGAGAGAAAGCTCAAGCAACAACAGCTCAAATGTGATGAACAACGATTTAATCGAAAGCGTTAGCGCTTTTTCATCGTGGGAGGCTGATGGAAAGATTGAATCAGCGTTTCAGTTTCATCATCAGAATTCACAAGATTTTAGTAACTATGCTTTGTCATCACTCTCTCAAGAATTTGATCTGTAAAAAAATTGATTTTCGTTTACAATATATTATGTATACATGTACCAAAAAGAAACATAGGGGAAGCTTGAAAGTGATTTTTTTTTTCCTTTGAGGTTGATTCAATTAATAAATAGAGTTTTTTGTGGAAATGAATTTCAAAGAATTGTACTCCTTCCGTTTTTTATTAAATGTTACTTTGCCTTTTTTAATATTTTTAAAATAAGTGTCATTCTACACTTTTTTTTCTTTTAATTTAGACAATTTTACACTTATACATTATATTCCCTCCATTTTATTTACCTTGATTTAAACTTTTTTCATTTTGAATATAGTATTATAGCATAAATCATGGATAAACCTTAATTATTGAATATATGAATATCACCTACAATATTGGTCACATTCATTACTAAACATAAATTTAATATTAGTTTTCATTAATGGAGGGTAAAATGGTCCATGATTATATATCTTAATTTGTTGAAAATTGTTAAAATGACACTTAATTAAGTGGAGGGAGTAGTATTTGTTTTCTGTGTTTTTCAAATATGGAAAATCTGTTTTTCAATTTCAATTTAATTCTCACTTTCAACATTTTTGTGTACATTCATCATTTTTTATTTTTTTTTTTGTTTCAATTTGGTACAAACTTTTAAATTATGACATGATATTTTTACATACGATCAGAATATGGCTCTTATCATTTTAATTCAAACACTAACGCTGCCGAATTGAATAACTAAAGAGACAGCGAATTTACAAAAAATCGTGATTAAATTGAAATTATTTTTATCTTTGTAAGAAAAAGTGAAGTAGACACAAATTAACAAATTTCGTTATTGATGTTTTCTTGCAGAGAAATACTCTTTCTTTTTTAGGTTGTTTTGATTTGTTGCATTTCCCTTCCTTCCTTTTTTTTTTTGGTTGAAAGCAAAAGCAAGAATAAAAATGCATAGTTTTTTTTAGAGGGAAATATTGCATAGTTTATCTAATTATTTTTGTTCACTTTAAATTAAAAGTCCGTGCAATAATTCTACTTTAGACCCTTTTTTTCTTGTGGCTATTTCATGGGACAAAATGAATTTAGAAAGACTTATTATATAAGTTGATTTAATTTCCACAATCTCTTTATTAAAAGGTGACTTACCATTTGCACCCTCATTTCCAAATTAATACTCACCAGTCACCACACAACACATATCTTGACATCATGTTTATAGTTGATTTTGTTGTAACAATTGTACTACACATTTGTTTTACTATTAATACCTTACAATAAAATAATTAATACTCCTATCTTTTATTAAAATAAATAATATTATCAAACTAATATCTTTTAATAAAATAAATAATATCATTTAAATAAAATACAAATCAATTCACATTAAAACTGATTCGCCCAAGACTTTACTGTCTATATTTGCTCCCTCCGACTAAAATATCTTTTTATCTAAAAAAATATATTTGAAGAGTAAAAAGTAAGTACAATTTCTATAACGATGCTAGAATACTCAAGGTTTAAACAATATTGTATAAATTCAAACCAATTAAATAGATAAATGAACATATGAGAATTGATGACTTATAAAATACTCATTTAGTCCCATTATGTTTGTTTTTTTAGAGAAGGATTAGTGTCCCAAAAATAATTGTCAATTTACACTAATTTAGAAAAATTAAACGTCATATTCTAATTTTATTGTTATTTAATAATTTTTTAATTGGCCTGAAATATTCTTAAACGATAAATAAAATAAGACAGAGTGAGTATCGTGCACTCTTTTGGGGAGTAGGGAATTAATTAGGCTTAATTACATATATTTTAATGTGTAACTTCTATAAAATCTACTTAAACATCTAGGAATTTTGTTCACTTCAATCAACTAATCATAATTAAATGACTTTAATCAATGTTCTTAGCAAAAGAAGTCCCAATGCAAATCATTGAATGCACCTAACTAATGTCTAATTACAAATGTTGCCATCTTCTTAAAGTTTGCTTAAGATTTTTAGTTCCCAACTAATTAATTGGATGTCCAATAATAGAAGCACAAAAGTAGATTTTTCAAAACTTGTGGTTAACATATCTCACTTCAAACTTATTGCATAATCCATTGTTCATCATTTCCAACATGAAATTCTTTGGACCGTTAATTGCAAAATATTTATTTAGTGTGTTTAACTTTTCTTATAGTGTATACCAACTACTACATGCAATGACCGGATTTGATTTTTGTGAGAAAGTGTGATCATAAGTTAAGTTTTTAAATTTAAACAAGGAGGTGATGTGCTTACGAATTCATACTCATTCCGTCCCCGTGAAAATTAGTGCAATACTCTTTATTTTCATATACAATCAAATGACATAAGACAAAAATGTGATATAAACCTTCAATTTTTATGAATTTTGATTGATGTGAGCTAATCTCATCTCACCATAAATGTTTAGTACAAAATAAATCCGGTAGTTCTGTTCACGTCGTGCTGACCTACAAAGTCGGGCCAGAGGGGCTCAAGGGATGAACTTCCGATACTCAAGTCAATAATATATTTTAAAAAGATAAATATTGAGTGGAAGTAGTAATAATAAGTGTGTGTTACCTTGGAAAATTGATGGAGTGAGTTATACCTTACTATGAGAATGGTAAAATGACATTTCTCACCTCTGGGGCTTCCAACTTATTTTGGCCAAATCCTCGTACGACTTATGACACCTTAAGGGGTATTCTCAAGATTTGACGGTGGTGCTTTATTTCAAATCTAACACATATAACAACTTTTGTAATTTTAAATGAGAGCAGAGGAAAAGGTGCTTAATTATAAGATTTTCTAAGTCATAAGGATAAAGAACTCTTATTTGAGTCACTTCTCACCCCTCTTCAATTCCTCGTATTTCGCAAGTGTATTAGTTCTAAAGAGTTGAATTACTTTACGGGTACTTAGTTAGATCAGGGATGAAGGTGTATAAATGAGAATTTATCTCTGCTATAACCAACTCTGATCAGGTCGGATACATATTCTCCTTTGATGAGGACCCCTTATTCCCTTGAAATGAACCTAATTCTTTTAAAAATGGACCCTCCTCTTGTCATGAGCTGGCTTATTCATTGCATAGGTAGTATGAGTTGAAACTTGCCCAACTAAATTACTCTAACCTAGCACATATTATTAATATATTTTTTTAATATTAAGGTAGGTAGTTTCTTCTTTAAGTATTTATAAAATACCCAAATCTTCGATTTGAATGTCTTTGGACTTCACCAATTCAACATTGATTCACGTATTCTACAACACTAGAATAAACGACCGCAAGTATACGGTGTCTATCGTAGAGAAGTAAGTACGAGGTCGATCCCACGAGGAGGTATAGCGTAAAAGTGTATTTTGTTAACGAAATTCTATTTAGACGCGATCGATTAAGTGAGTGTAGTGAATTACCCTAAGACTGCCTACCAAATTGTCACAAATAAGCAATAAAGAGTAATGAAAAATCGACCAAATATCATGTAAATCAAGAAAACGAAAGTAAAAGGGATTAAAACTCAAGTATGAGAAGGTGGGTTCCAAGGCAATTGTAACACTTAGATATCCGTTTATGAATTGTTACTCGTTCAAATGGCCATTAAGGTTGTCTTCATATAGGGTTGATCACAAAAGAAGAATTAATCAATCTCTCGATCTAACTAATCCAAAGGAGCATGCGACATAAGTTCGTATCTCTACCTTACAAACATCACACCACCTAAAATAGCCCCAAAGATCATTCAATTCCCTCTCCGATAACTAATCCTCTCTCGAGCTCATAATAATACCGGGTTGCATGCTTGCATACGATTAATGGAATAAATCTCTCAATCCTACCCCAATTAACAATGAATTAAGCAAATCATCATGGCCAATAACAACATGCTTCCAAGTGAGAATTAAACATGCAAATAAGAGACAAACACCATTTAAAGCAAGAAATTAGATAAACTTCAATCCAAATAATTACAATGCCTTAGAACCACAATTGTTTAGCCAAGATCTAACATAATCAAATTACAAAATCCAAATGAAATAGCTAACTAAAAAGAGAGAGAAAGAGAAAGTTTAGTCTAAGATGTGGTAGATAATGGAATTTTCAAGGTATTGCATCATTCCTTGCTTGATTTGATGAAGAATTGAGGAAGAAATTGTCAAAACACCTCCAAGTATGTGTTACTATGTGTGGAATTTGAGGAATTGGGGGAGAATTTCTTGGGTTTTAAGAATGAGGCTGATTCGGGTGGAATTTACACGTTTTAGAGGCACATGTGAAGCGTGTTTTGATGTGGATTTCATTGATTTATGTATTGAATATGATTGTCTTAGCCAAAATGAGAGAAAGGTATTGTTTTGTCGATTTTATAGGTAAAACGATGGAATTTGGAGCAAAACGTATACCACAAGTGATCGGACCGGAAAGAGGAGTGCACCATTGGATCCGGCTCGAAAAACGGAGTGGAATAGGCAAAAGAATCGAGTCGATCGGAGGTCGGAAGTTCAAGAAACGGAGGGACGAAGTTGGAGGACGAAAACGACACAAGGAGCCAAAGTCGAAACTTTGGCCCGGCTGGGTGGCATGACTCGCCCGGCCGGGCGGCCGAGCAAGAAATTCCTGGCCGAATACGAAGATACGGCCCGGCCGGGCGGCATCACTCGCCCGGCCGGGCGGCCGAACTCCCCAACCCATTGCCTTGTTTACGAAAGTTCCGCCCGGCCGGGCGGCACCACTCGCCCGGCCGGGCCATTCAGCCCCTGTTTCTCATCTTTCTCGGCCAACACTCCGCCCGGCCGGGCCACTTCCCCACCCGGCCGGGCCGCCCCATTTTCGGTGCCAAACGCGTGTTTTCTCCATTTTTGAGGGACCTACTTGCAAATATCACACCCAAACCCTACCCCAACACTATAAATACCCCACTTCTTGAATTTCACACTATCTTACCCCTTTCTCAAGAGTTCTTCACACATTTACACATAGTTGGAGGTTTTTGGCCATATCTTCTTCATCTCTCCACCAATTCATGCAAGGAAGGAGGCAATAGCTTGGGAATTTCATCCCCCACCATAATCTAGACTAAGCTTTCTCTTTCTTTTCCTTTTTATTTAGTTATTTCATTTGGAATTTGTAGTTTGGATATGTATTTGAGTAGCTAAACAACTTTGTGGTTCTAAGGCATTGTAGAGATTTGGATTGATGTTTATGAGTAATTTCTTGCTTTAATTGGTGTTTATCTCTTATTTGCATGTTTAATTATCTATTGTAAAGCATGTTGTTAGTGGCTATGATGATTTGCTTGATCCATTGTTAATTGGGGTAAGATCGAGAGATTTATTCCGTTTAATCGTATGCAAGCATGCAACCCGATATTATTATGAGCTCGAGAGAGGATTAATTATCGGAGAGGGATTTGAATGATCTTATGAGCTATTTTAGGTGGTGTAACGTTTGTGAGGTAGAGATACGAGCCTATGTTGCATTGCGTCTTTGGTTAATTAGATCGAGAGATTAATTAATTCTTCTTGTGCGATCACCCTACATGAGATAACCTTAATGGCCATTTAAACGAGATAACTCTCATAAACGGACGTCTAAATACTACAATTGCCTTGGAACCCACCTTTTCTTCTTTGCGTTTTTATCCATTTTACCTTCGTTTTCTTGATTTGCATGTTATTTGATCGATTTCGTCATTACTCTTTCGTTGTTTATTTGTGACACATTGTTAGACAATCTTAGGAGTAATTCAACTTTCAAATTATCGATCACGTCTATTTAGAACTCGACTAGCAAACTCCACTTTTACGCTTAACCTTCTCGTGGGATCGACCTCGTGCTTATCACGCTACAATAGACACCGTACACTTGCGGTTGTTTGTTTAGTGTTGCATAACACGTGAATCAAGTTTATGGCGCCGTTGCCGTGGAGGTTTTTATAAGCTCTAGAGTGTAGGTTAAGAGAGTTTTAGTTTAGACATTTACTTGCTTTCTTTATTTGCAAAAATCCAAAAATATTTGTGTTTGTTATTTTGATCTTAATTGCAATTCTCACTCTCGTTTGCTCTTTTGATAGACATGGTTTATGATCACACGATCTAAGAGGAACCACCAAGAAGTGCTACCTTTAGATCCGGAGATTGAAGCCAATTGTCGAAGAAGGAACGCCGAAAGGAGAAGACTAGAGTTGGAAAGAATGAATCGAAGGGAAAATCCGATTGTTGAAGAGGTCGAGGAGGAAGTTGAGAATCAAGGGGTTGATGGATTTGAGGAACCGAATGAGAATGGGGGAAATCGACCACAAAGGGTACTAAGAGATCATTTCCGCCCAATTCCGAGGCCATATGGAGGAGCGGGTCGGGAACCCGTAGATGCTCACAACTTTGAGCTCAAGCCGGCATTGATAGTCATGGTCCAAAACAACCAATTTGATGGGCTTTCTACGGAGGATCCTAACCTCCACTTGTCTCAATTCCTCGAGATAAGTGGAACGGTTAAGATCAATCGAGTTCCACAAGACTACATTCGTTTGCAACTATTCCCATTCTCCCTCCGAGATCGAGCAAAGCAATGGTACCTCTCCCTTGATTTGAGGACCATTGAAGATTGGAATGATCTTGTTGATGCATTCTTGATGAAGTATTTCCCTCCAAGCAAGACTATCAAAATCCGAGGAGAAATATCATCATTTATGCAAGATGATGATGAGTCCCTAGTCGAAGCATGGGAGCGCTTCAAAGATTTGATTAGAAGTTGCCCACAACATGGTTTCTCACGAGACCAACTCATTTGTTACTTCTACAATGGAATGGACCACCGAACAAGAGGAATGGTGGATGCTTCGGCTGGTGGAGGTTCTTTGTTGGGAAAGACAACGGAAGAAGGTTATGTGCTATTGGAGGAGATGGCTAAGAATGGCAATCAATGGCCATCCGAACGAAGGCAAAATCGAAGGGTAGCATCCACTCAAAATTCGGAAGAAAGTGCCAACTTGTCCAACAAAGTGGATAAGCTAATCTCTTTGATGACGGCCAAAGCACTAGTGGAGCCAAGTGATGCACAATACGAGGAGGCCCACTATATGAACAACCAAAGAGATCGAAATTTTAGAGAAAGAGGTTGGGGAGAAAGACAAGCTCATGGGAACTATCACCCCTCTAATCCAAACCAATACCATCCCGGCTTGAGAAACCATGAAAATTTCTCATATGCTAACCCACACAATGCCATTCAACCACCGTCGAACTTCAATGTACGAGATGGTGTGAGAGAAGAGTCTTCGTCAAAGCTCACTATGGAAGAAATGTTTATAACATTCATGGGAGAAACTAAGAAGTTCATGGGAGAGACGAAGAGTTTTATGACAAAGACTTGGCAAAAGTTTGAGAGTCAAGATAAAAAAATTGGTCAATTGGCAAACGAAGTGATGGGAATCAAGAATGATGTGAGGGCCATTGAGATTCAAGTGGGCCAAATTGCTACTATGGTTGGAAATCAACATAAGCCGGATCGATTCCCCTCAACCACGGAATTGAACCCCAAGGAGCAATGCAATTCAATTAAGTTGAGGAGTGGCACAAGCTATGAAGGCCCTATGATGCCAAAGGAAGATGGTGAAGAGGAGCAACAAGGAAGGAAAGTTGAAGAGAGAGATGTTGAGAAGGAGAAAACAAGTGAGAAAGAGAATGATGCACATAAGCCTCCATCTCCACACAAGCCTCCAATCCCATACCCTCAACGACTCAAGAAGACGAGTTTGGATGCAAAGTTCATCAAATTCTTGGAGATTTTCAAAAAGATACACATCAACATCCCATTTTCGGAGGCCCTTGAGCAAATGCCTCATTATGCCAAATTTTTTAAGGAGATTATGTCCAACAAGAGAAGAATGGTAGAATTTGAAACCCTGAACCTCACCGAAGAGTGTAGTGCCATCATCCAAGCTAAGCTACCTCCAAAGCTTAGGGATCCCGGTTCATTTACATTGCCTTGTGTGATTGGCAAAGAGGGAACTTATCGTGCTTTGTGTGATCTTGGAGCAAGCATAAACCTCATGCCATTATCACTTTTCAAATCACTTGGCTTGGGAAAATTGACGCCTACTACCATGAATCTTCAATTGGCGGATCGCTCCATAGTTTATCCCTTGGGAACGATTGAGGATGTACTTGTCAAAGTTGGGAAATTCATATTTCCGGTTGATTTTGTGGTACTTGATATGGAGGAAGATAAGGCAATCCCCTTGATCTTGGGAAGACCGTTCCTAGCAACGGGTGGAGCCATCATCAACGTACGAAACGGAGAGCTTGAACTACATGTTGGTGAGGAGAAAGTCTCATTCAACATCTACAAGGCCGTTAGATTTCGTGATGATGAAGATGAGGAGGAAGAGTATGTGTATTCCAAAAGAGATCCTTATTCGAAGCTCATGGAAGATAAGGTGGAAGAAGAGCTGATACACGTGTTATGCAACACTAAAATAAACAACCGCAAGTATACGGCGTCTATTGTAGCGTGATAAGCACGAGGTCGATCCCACGAGAAGGTTGAGCGTAAAAGGGTAGTTTGCTAGTCGAGTTCTAAATAGACGTGATCGATAATTTGAATATGATGATTTACTCTAAAATTACCTAACAAGTGTCACAAATAAGTAATAAAGAGCAAAGACGAAATCGATCAAATACCAAGCAAATAAGTAAAACGAAAGTGAAACGGATGTAACTCAAAGAAAGAAAGTGGGTTCCAAGGCGATTGTAACACTTAGATGTCCGTTTATGAATGTTATCTCGTTTAGATGGCCATTAAGTTTATCTCATATAGGGTGATCACACAAGAAGAATTAATTAATCTCTCGATCTAATTAACCAAAGGCGCAATGCAACATAGGCTCGTATTTCTACCTCACAAACATTACACCGCCTAAAAGAGCTCCTAAGACCATTCGATTCCCTCTCCGATAATTAATCCTCTCTCGAGCTCATAATAATATCGGGTTGCATGCTTGCATACGATTAAATGAAATAAATCTCTCGATCTTACTCCAATTAACAATAGATAAGCAAATCATCATGGCCAATAACAACATGCTTGACAATGGATAATTAAACATGCAAATAGGAAACAAACACCAATTAAAGCAAGAAATTACTCATAAACATCAATTCAAGTCTTACAATGCCTTAGAACCACAAATTGTGTTTAGCTACTAACTAGCATAATGAAATTACAAAATCCAAATGAAATAACTAAATAAAAAGGAAAAGAAAGAGAAAGCTTAGTCTAGAATGTGGTGAGGAATGGAATTTGGGAGCTATTGCATCCTTTCTTCCTTGATTTGATGAAGAGATGAAGAAGTTATGGCCAAAACACCTCCAAGTATGTGTAACTATGTGTGGATTGGGGGAGAATGTCTTGGATTTCAAGAAAAGGGCCTTATATAGTGTTGGGGAAGGGTTTGGATGGCATATTTGCAAGTTGATCCCTCAAAATTGGAGAAAATACAAGTTTGGCACCGAAAATGAGGTAACTCGGCCGAGTTGAGGTCACTCGGCCGAGTGGAACACTTAAAGAAACGTGTTAGCGATTTTGTTCAGTCCTTACTCGGCCGAGTAAGCTCACTCGGCCGAGTGATGTCCAAATCCAGTGGCTACGTAAATCCTTACTCGGCCGAGTAAGGTCACTCGGCCGAGTGCGCAGTAGAGCTCCAACTCGCAGATTCGGCCGAGTAAGGTCACTCGGCCGTGTGCGCAGTAACACCCAAAGTCGCAGATTCGGCCGAGTAAGGTCACTCGGCCGAGTTGCCTTGCACCTCGATTTCGGCCTTTTCTCGTTTCGTGCATAACTTTCGCCTCGGGTGTCGGATTGACTTGATTCCTTCGGCTAATCCACTCCGTTTTCCGCGACGAATCCAACCGTGCACTCCTCTTTCCGGTGCGATCACTCGTGGTATGTGTTTTGCTCCAAATTCCATCGTTTTACCTACAAAATCAACAAAACACAACCTTTCTCTCATTTCGGCTTAAACAATCATATTCCATGCATAATTCAATGAAATCCATATCAAAATACACTTCACATGTGCCCCTAAAACGTGTAAATTCCACCCGAATCAAACTCCCCCAAACTTAAAATGTTGTTTGTTCTCAAACAACTAAGCACTTAAAGCAATGAGGGTGGAATGATCACAATGGAATATTCAATGTAATTCACACATGCAAAGTGAGATGTAGTGATGTCTCTTTCTCAAAGTGCATCTCTCAATGAAGGTCAGAGGCTCATTATTGCAACTCACACTCATGGATCCAAGAATGCATAAACATACAACACATTGTGAATGGGAAACATAATCCAAATGCTCAAGTCCTCTACTCACATGACAAAGTGTTTCTCTCAAACACACAAACAAATTGAGGATATTAATGCACTCATCAACCAAGTTATGCTATGCAATCACCATATGCTTGCCCAACGTCTACTTTTCACAACACTCAAATGCTCAACAATGTAATCAATAAGACTTAATCAAGGATGTAACATTGGCTCTTTGGACAAGGTAGGATGAATTTGGGAATTGTGACTCTTCTAGTGCAGGACAAAGCTTGTTGTTTTACAATGTGTGCTTTCACTTCCAAAGCTTACAACTTCATCCTCACTTTTCTTTTTCCATTCTTTTCAAACATTCATCACCTTATCTTTTGAACCATTTTTCTTTTCAAGCTTTTGGGGCCCTTTGTCCCTCTTTTCTTTTCCTTGATTTTCTTTTCATCTTTCTCTTTTTTTTTTTTTTTTTCAACTTCTCCAACTTTTCTTTTCACCAAAGATATTCATTCAAGCACATGTTTTCCACTTTGTCTTTTATCCCCCACTAGATATAGGAATCAAAGGCTCAAAAAGGCTAAGTGGTTAACATTGTAGTTTGCCAAGAAAATGAGGAATTAAGCTCAAGGGGCTAACTACGGAAAATTACTTCGGTTTTGGGAAATTTTGGCTAAGTGACTCTTTTTAGAACAAGATGGCCTATATCACATCACATCATTTCACATAATCATGCTTTCAAACAAGAACTTGGGCAAGTTCTAGGATTACTAGCAATAACCTAGTCCACTCTCAAATGAACTAAACCGGCTTACATGCTCGATTTAGGGCTCAATTCTCACCGGTTTATTCAATAGAACTCTCACATTCATCAAATGTTCCCAAACAACAACACATCATACATCCATGCTATCAAAGAACACAAATGTGAACACAACATGATACAATTCTCCAACACCAATCATGCATACATTCAAAGCAAATAGATATCACCACAACTACTCAACAATGGATTCCAATGACTATTCATGCTCACATTTCACCAAATGTCTACTACCCAACATATGATCAAAAACCAACTTAAACAATATAATCATGTGAAAGCCAAGTGTGCGCCGGTGTAAAATGTGACACAAGTAGAATGACGAACCGGTGCAAGGGTAACAACTAGTAAAAAAAAATAAAAAAAAAATAACTCCCCCAAACTTAGAATTTTACTATGTATAAATTCTAAGTTTGGGGCTACAAGTTGTTACCTCCCTCCTTGCACATCCAATGTTCTTCAAAGATCACCATTGCAACACTTGCTTCCTTCACTCCAAAATTGGCTTTGCTTCTTCTTCATTCTCCAAGACTTGCTATCCATAGTATTCTTCATCCATACCTACAAAATAAACCAAGCTATCAACACTATCAAAGCAATAAAAACAAGAAAGCAATAAAACCTTGGGTTGCCTCCCAAGAAGCGCTATTTTTAACGTCCTATGCCGGACGGTTCTCCTTTGAGGGGAATATAAAGTCACCCCCTTGTCACCCTTGTTCTTGACCTTCCTTGCCCATACAACTTTCTTAAGTCCATCAAAACATCCACTAGCTAGCCCATCCGGCTCTTCAACCATGTCATAAGATGTTTGTTCCTCATTCATCCCCAAGTTTGCACAAGTAGCTTTCTTTGATTTGGGGGAGTTTTTCTCAAAAACTCCCCCAAACTTGGCCTTCTTGCCCATCTTCACTTCACTTTCTTCCACTTTGGGGTCTTCTTTCACAAAATTTACCTTCAACTCTTCTTCCACCTTATCTTCCATGAGCTTCGAATAAGGATCTCTTTTGGAATACACATACTCTTCCTCCTCATCTTCATCATCACGAAATCTAACGGCCTTGTAGATGTTGAATGAGACTTTCTCCTCACCAACATGTAGTTCAAGCTCTCCGTTTCGTACGTTGATGATGGCTCCACCCGTTGCTAGGAACGGTCTTCCCAAGATCAAGGGGATTGCCTTATCTTCCTCCATATCAAGTACCACAAAATCAACCGGAAATATGAATTTCCCAACTTTGACAAGTACATCCTCAACCGTTCCCAAGGGATAAACTATGGAGCGATCCGCCAATTGAAGATTCATGGTAGTAGGCGTCAATTTTCCCAAGCCAAGTGATTTGAAAAGTGATAATGGCATGAGGTTTATGCTTGCTCCAAGATCACACAAAGCACGATAAGTTCCCTCTTTGCCAATCACACAAGGCAATGTAAATGAACCGGGATCCCTAAGCTTTGGAGGTAGCTTAGCTTGGATGATGGCACTACACTCTTCGGTGAGGTTCACGGTTTCAAATTCTACCATCCTTC
The DNA here is from genome assembly GCA_963675135.1 of Galeopsis tetrahit. Taxonomy (NCBI): domain Eukaryota; kingdom Viridiplantae; phylum Streptophyta; class Magnoliopsida; order Lamiales; family Lamiaceae; genus Galeopsis; species Galeopsis tetrahit. The sequence goes on from OY776119.1 coordinate 95,681,398, forward strand.
TTTTGTTGGACATAATCTCCTTCAAAAATTTGGCATAATGAGGCATTTGCTCAAGGGCCTCCGCAAATGGGATGTTGATGTGTATCTTTTTGAACATCTCCAAGAATTTGATGAACTTTGCATCCAAACTCGTCTTCTTGAGTCGTTGAGGGTATGGGAGTGGAGGCTTGTGTGGAGATGGAGGCTTATGTGCATCATTCTCTTTCTCACTTGTTTTCTCCTTCTCAACATCTTTCTCTTCAACCTTCCTTCCTTGTTGTCCCTCTTCACCATCTTCCTTTGGCATCATGGGACCTTCATAGCTTGTGCCACTCCTCAACTTAATTGAGTTGCATTGCTCCTTAGGATTTAGCTCCGTGTTAGAGGGGAATTGCCCCGGAACGTGTTGCTTTCCAATGGCATTAGCGAGTTGGCCTATTTGCTTTTCTATTGCCTTCACATTGCTTACCACATTCTTGATCATCTCACCATGCTCATCAATTCTTTGCCAAGTCTTGTTTGCATTCTCCCTAGTTTCTCTCATGAATTTCGTGGTTTCCCCCATAAAAGTACCAAACATATCCTCCATTGATGGCTTTGATGAAGACTCCACAATAACTCCATCTCTCACATTGAAATTTGGAGGTGGGATGATGGCATTCCTTGTGTTGGCATAAGAAAAGTTCTCATGGTGCCTCAAATTCGGATGATATTGGTTGGGATTGGAGGGACTTTCATAGGCTTGCCTATCGTTCCAACCTCTCTCTCTAAATTGCCTATCCCTTTGATTGTTCATGTAGTGGGCTTCTTCATATTGATCATTATTGGGCTCCACTAGTGCTTTGGCCGTCATCAAAGAGATTAGCTTGTCCACTTTGTTGGATAAGTTGACACTTTCTTCCGAATTTTGAGTGGAAGCTACTTTCCGGGCTTGCCTTCTCTCGGATGGCCATTGGTTTCCGTTCTTTTCCATATCCTCTAGGAGCACATAACCCTCATCCGTCGTCTTTCCTAGCAAAGAACCTCCACCGGCCGAGGCATCCACCATCCCCCTCGTTCGATGGTCCATCCCATTGTAGAAGTAACAAATCAATTGGTCTCTTGAGAATCCATGTTGAGGACAACTCCGTATGAGATCCTTGAAACGCTCCCAAGCCTCGGCTAAAGACTCATCATCATCTTGCATAAATGAAGAAATTTCTCCTCTTATCTTGATGGTCTTGCTTGGAGGAAAGTACTTCATAAGGAAAGCATCTACAAGGTCGGCCCAATTTTCGATCGTCCTTAGATCAAGAGACATGTACCATTGCTTTGCACGATCACGGAGGGAGAATGGGAACAATTGGAGACGGATGTAATCTTGAGGGACACGATTAATCTTAACCGTTCCACTTATCTCTAGGAATTGAGATAAATGGAGGTTAGGATCCTCCTTTGACAACCCTCCAAATTGGTTGTTTTGAACCATCATGATTAGGGCCGGCTTGAGCTAAAAGTTATGAGCATCAACGGGTTCCCGACCCGCTCCTCCATAGGGCCTCGGAATTGGGCGAAAATGATCTCTTAGTACCCTTTGTGGTCGATTTCCCCCATTCCCATTCGATTCCTCAAATCCATCAACCCCTTGATTCTCGACTTCCTCCTCGACCTCTTCTACAACCGGATTCTCTCTTCGGTTCATTCTTTCCAACTCTAGTTTTCTCCTTTCAGCGTTCCTTCTTCGACAATTGGCCTCAATCTCCGGATCTAAAGGTAGCACTTCTTGGTGATTCCTCCTAGATCGTGTGATCATAAACCATGTCTATCAAAAGAGTAAACGAGAGTGAGAAATACAAATAAGCTCAAAGTAACAAACACAAATATTTTTGGATTTTTGCAAATAAAGAAAACAAATAAATTGTCTAAACTAAAACTCTCCTAGCCTACACTCTAGAGCTTATGAAAACCTCCCCGGCAACGACGCCATAAACTTGATACACGTGTTATGCAACACTAAAATAAACAACCGCAAGTATACGACGTCTATTGTAGCGTGATAAGCACGAGGTCGATCCCACGAGAAGGTTAAGCGTAAAAGGGTAGTTTGCTAGTCGAGTTCTAAATAGACGTGATCGATAATTTGAATATGATGATTTACTCTAAAATTACCTAACAAGTGTCACAAATAAGTAATAAAGAGCAAAGACGAAATCGATCAAATACCAAGCAAATAAGTAAAACGAAAGTGAAACGGATGTAACTCAAAGAAAGAAAGTGGGTTCCAAGGCGATTGTAACACTTAGATGTCCGTTTATGAATGTTATCTCGTTTAGATGGCCATTAAGTTTATCTCATATAGGGTGATCACACAAGAAGAATTAATTAATCTCTCGATCTAATTAACCAAAGGCGCAATGCAACATAGGCTCGTATTTCTACCTCACAAACATTACACCGCCTAAAAGAGCTCCTAAGACCATTCGATTCCCTCTCCGATAATTAATCCTCTCTCGAGCTCATAATAATATCGGGTTGCATGCTTGCATACGATTAAATGAAATAAATCTCTCGATCTTACTCCAATTAACAATAGATAAGCAAATCATCATGGCCAATAACAACATGTTTGACAATGGATAATTAAACATGCAAATAGGAAACAAACACCAATTAAAGCAAGAAATTACTCATAAACATCAATCCAAGTCTTACAATGCCTTAGAACCACAAATTGTGTTTAGCTACTAACTAGCATAATGAAATTACAAAATCCAAATGAAATAACTAAATAAAAAGGAAAAGAAAGAGAAAGCTTAGTCTAGAATGTGGTGAGGAATGGAATTTGGGAGCTATTGCATCCTTTCTTCCTTGATTTGATGAAGAGATGAAGAAGTTATGGCCAAAACACCTCCAAGTATGTGTAACTATGTGTGGATTGGGGGAGAATGTCTTGGATTTCAAGAAAAGGGCCTTATATAGTGTTGGGGAAGGGTTTGGATGGCATATTTGCAAGTTGATCCCTCAAAATTGGAGAAAATACAAGTTTGGCACCGAAAATGAGGTAACTCGGCCGAGTTGAGGTCACTCGGCCGAGTGGAACACTTAAAGAAACGTGTTAGCGATTTTGTTCAGTCCTTACTCGGCCGAGTAAGCTCACTCGGCCGAGTGATGTCCAAATCCAGTGGCTACGTAAATCCTTACTCGGCCGAGTAAGGTCACTCGGCCGAGTGCGCAGTAGAGCTCCAACTCGCAGATTCGGCCGAGTAAGGTCACTCGGCCGTGTGCGCAGTAACACCCAAAGTCGCAGATTCGGCCGAGTAAGGTCACTCGGCCGAGTTGCCTTGCACCTCGATTTCGGCCTTTTCTCGTTTCGTGCATAACTTTCGCCTCGGGTGTCGGATTGCCTTGATTCCTTCGGCTAATCCACTCCGTTTTCCGCGACGAATCCAACCGTGCACTCCTCTTTCCGGTGCGATCACTCGTGGTATGTGTTTTGCTCCAAATTCCATCGTTTTACCTACAAAATCAACAAAACACAACCTTTCTCTCATTTCGGCTTAAACAATCATATTCCATGCATAATTCAATGAAATCCATATCAAAATACACTTCACATGTGCCCCTAAAACGTGTAAATTCCACCCGAATCAAGAGCCCAAGATCAATGTTGTAAAAGAGGACCCCCAAATGGAAGACAATGAGTTGAAGATGGACAAGAAGGCCAAGTCTGGGGGAGTTTTCTTCAAAAACTCCCCCAAATCAAGAAAAACTACTTGTGCAAGCTTGGGGATGGATGAGGCATCAACCTCTTATGACATGATTGAAGAGCCGGATGGAGTGGCTAGTGGGTGCTTCAATGGTTTCATGAAGGTTGCATGGGCTAAGAAGGTTAAGAACAAGGAGGATGATGGGGTGACTTGATATCCCCCTCAAGGAAGAACCGTCCGACATAGGACGTTAAAAATAGTGCTTCTTGGGAGGCAACCCAAGGTTTTATTGCTTTCTTGTTTTTATTGCTTTGATAGTTTTGATGGCTTGGTTTATTTTGTAGGTATGGATGAAGAGTACTATGGATAGCAAGTCTTGGAGAATGAAGAAGAAGCAAAGCCAACTTTGGAGTGGAGGAAGCAAGTGTTGCAATGGTGATCTTTGAAGAAGCATTGGATGTGCAAGGAGGGAGGTAACAACTTGTAGCCCCAAACTTAGAATTTATACATAGTAAAATTCTAAGTTTGGGGGAGTTATTTTTCTTTTATTTTTCTACTAGTTGTTACCCTTGCACCGGTTCGTCATTCTACTTGTGTCACATTTTGCACCGGCGCACACTTGGCTTTCACATGTTTATATTGGTTAAGTTGGTTTTGATCATATGTTGGGTAGTAGACATTTGGTGAAATGTGAGCATGAATAATCATTGGAATCCATTGTTGAGTAGTTGTGGTGATGTCTATTTGCTTTGAATGTATGCATGATTGGTGTTGGAATATGGTATCATGTTGTGTTCATATTTGTGAGCTTTGATAGCATGGATGCATGATGTGTTGTTGTTTGGGAACATTTGATGAATGTGAGAGTCCTATTGAATAAACCGGTGAGAATCGAGCCTTAAATCGAGCATGTAATCCGGTTTAGTTCATTTGAGAGTGGACTATGTTATTGCTAGTAATCCTAGAACTTGCCTAAGTTCTTGTTTGGAAAGCATGATTGTGTGAGATGATGTAATGTGATATAGGCCATCTTGTTCTAAAAAAGTCACTTAGCCAAAATTTCCCAAAACCGAAGTAATTTTCCGTAGTTAGCCCCTTGAGCTTAATTCCTCATTTTCTTGGCAAACTACAATGTTAACCACTTAGCCTTTTTGAGCCTTTGATACCTACATCTAGTGGTGGATAAAAGACAAAGTGGAAAAACTTGTGCTTGAATGAATATCTTTGGTGAAAAGAAAAGTTGGAAAAGTTGAAAGAAAAAGTTGAAAAAGATGAAAAGAAAATCAATGGAAAAGAAAAGAGGGACAAAAGAGCCCCAAAAGCGTGAAAATAAAAATGGTTCAAAAGATGAGGTGATGAATGCTTGAAAGAGAAAGGAAAATGAAAAGTGAGGATGGAGTTTGTAAGCTTGGAAAGTGAAGGCACACATTGTAAAACAACAAGCTTTATCCTCCACTAGAAGAGTCACAATTCCCAAATTCATCCTACCTCGTCCAAAGAGCCAATGTTACATCCTTGATTAAGTCCTATTGATCACATTGTTGAGCATTTGAGTGTGTGTAGAAAGTAGAAGTTGGGCAAGCATATGGTGATTGCATAGCATGACTTGGTTGATGAGTGCATTAATATCCTTAATTTGTTTGTGTGTTTGAGAGAAACATTCCATTATGTGAGTAGAGGATTTGAGCATTTGGATTATGCTTCCCATCACAATATGTTGTGCACTTGTGCGTTCTTTGGTTTATGAATATGGATTGCAAGAGTGAACCTATGACTTTCATTGAGAAATGCACTTGGAGAAAGAGATATCACCACATCTTACTTTGCATGTGTGATTTGCATTGAATATTCCATTGTGATCATTCCACCCTCATTGCTTTAAGTGCTTAGTTGTTTGAGGACAAACAACATTTTAAGTTTGGGGGAGTTTGATTCGGGTGGAATTTACACGTTTTAGAGGCACATGTGAAGCGTGTTTTGATGTGGATTTCATTGATTTATGTATTGAATATGATTGTCTTAGCCAAAATGAGAGAAAGGTATTGTTTTGTCGATTTTATAGGTAAAACGATGGAATTTGGAGCAAAACGTATACCACAAGTGATCGGACCGGAAAGAGGAGTGCACCATTGGATCCGGCTCGAAAAACGGAGTGGAATAGGCAAAAGAATCGAGTCGATCGGAGGTCGGAAGCTCAAGAAACGGAGGGACGAAGTTGGAGGACGAAAACGACACAAGGAGCCAAAGTCGAAACTTTGGCCCGGCCGGGTGGCATGACTCTCCCGGCCGGGCGGCCGAGCAAGCAATTCCTGGCCGAATACGAAGATACGGCCCGGCCGGGCGGCCGAACTCCCCAACCCATTGCCTTGTTTACGAAAGTTCCGCCCGGCCGGGCCATTCAGCCCCTGTTTCTCATCTTTCTCGGCCAACACTCCGCCCGGCCGGGCCACTTCCCCACCCGGCCGGGCCGCCCCATTTTCGGTGCCAAACGCGTATTTTCTCCATTTTTGAGGGACCTACTTGCAAATATCACACCCAAACCCTACCCCAACACTATAAATACCCCACTTCTTGAATTTCACACTATCTTACCCCTTTCTCAAGAGTTCTTCACACATTTACACATAGTTGGAGGTTTTTGGCCATATCTTCTTCATCTCTCCACCAATTCATGCAAGGAAGGAGGCAATAGCTTGGGAATTTCATCCCCCACCATAATCTAGACTAAGCTTTCTCTTTCTTTTCCTTTTTATTTAGTTATTTCATTTGGAATTTGTAGTTTGGATATGTATTTGAGTAGCTAAACAACTTTGTGGTTCTAAGGCATTGTAGAGATTTGGATTGATGTTTATGAGTAATTTCTTGCTTTAATTGGTGTTTATCTCTTATTTGCATGTTTAATTATCTATTGTAAAGCATGTTGTTAGTGGCTATGATGATTTGCTTGATCCATTGTTAATTGGGGTAAGATCGAGAGATTTATTCCGTTTAATCGTATGCAAGCATGCAACCCGGTATTATTATGAGCTCGAGAGAGGATTAATTATCGGAGAGGGATTTGAATGATCTTAGGAGCTATTTTAGGTGGTGTAACGTTTGTGAGGTAGAGATACGAGCCTATGTTGCATTGCGCCTTTGGTTAATTAGATCGAGAGATTAATTAATTCTTCTTGTGCGATCACCCTACATGAGATAACCTTAATGGCCATTTAAACGAGATAACTCTCATAAACGGACGTCTAAATACTACAATTGCCTTGGAACCCACCTTTTCTTCTTTGCGTTTTTATCCATTTTACCTTCGTTTTCTTGATTTGCATGTTATTTGATCGATTTCGTCATTACTCTTTCGTTGTTTATTTGTGACACATTGTTAGACAATCTTAGGAGTAATTCAACTTTCAAATTATCGATCACGTCTATTTAGAACTCGACTAGCAAACTCCACTTTTACGCTTAACCTTCTCGTGGGATCGACCTCGTGCTTATCACGCTACAATAGACACCGTGCACTTGCGGTTGTTTGTTTAGTGTTGCATAACACGTGAATCAGAGGCCTTATATAGTGTTGGGGTAGGGTTTAAGGATGAAAATTGGACAAAATATGCAAAAGGCACCGAGAGCAGAGGAGACTCGGCCGAGTGGGACAACTCGGCCGAGTTGGGGTGTTAGAATTGGGGAAAAAGCCTTCTTCAGGACTCGGCCGAGTTGCAATTGTTCCAGTGCCCAAGTTCGCCCAGCAGCTCGGCCGAGTCAGGAAGCTCGGCCGAGTGGCAAAATCATTTCAGATTCTGTCCTCGGTCGGACTCGGCCGAGTTGGGTAACTCGGTCGGACTCGGCCGAGTTGGGTAACTCGGCCGAGTTGCACTCTGAATTTGTTTCGTGCATAACTTTTGCTTCCGACCTCCAATCGAAGTGATTCTTTTGGCCATTCCACTCCGTTTTTCGAGACGAATCCATTGTCGCCTCCTCTTCCTGATCCAGTAAAGTATGATTGGTGTTTTGCTCCAAATTCCATCGTATTTCCTACAAAATCGACAAAACACAACATTTCCCTCATTTTGGCTCAAATCATCATATTCACACCATAAATCAATGAAATCTCATGAAAAATATGCTTCACATGTGCCTCTAAAATATGTAAATTCCACCCGAATCAAACATATACACCCTAAAATTTACCAACAAAAAAGTTGTTGGGGTATAGTTTTTCTTTAATTTAACACACGAGCTACGTTAGTCAATTTATGCATTAAAAATGATGGTCCTTGAATAAAAATATGTGATAATTACATTATATGGAATATTGATCCTTACAATTTTGCACCGTACTATTGGTTATGAGTCACTTCACTCCTTGAATGAAATAAACAAGCTTGCTATATATGTAATTAAATCTACAATTTTAGATGAATTAAAGCAAACGTAATATTCATACTACATAGGGTGTATACATCTTTTTTAGTCGGCATCATATGTTTATACCCACCTTTTTTAGGGGTGGGTGTATACATCTTTTTTTAGTTATTTTATTCATCATTTTTTAAAATGGAGTGGGTGTTATTTAACGTTGAGTCAATTAAAATTTATTAAAAAGACGAGTGCAAATATCCTTGACCTTGAAAAAAGAAAATCTTTCCATCCCCACCCTCGTGGGTCCCATCTCCACTATTTTCAATTAATTAATTATATTTGCATATGATAAATATATAAAATAAATGTAGTAATACTATCACATCTAAACTCACAAAACTAATAATAAAAATTTTAAATATATATATATATATAATGAAACAAAACCGGAAATAGTGTAAGTGTATTTATATATACCTAGCATGAGATCACATGTGTCAGTTTAGTGTTTTACCGTTTGATTTATTGACATGCGTAAAGTGACGAATTCAGGATTTAAAATTTAAGGATACGAAATATATTATGTTTAGGAATGTGGGTATATTTTTAGTTGTAGAGGTTTTTTTGAGACATTATTTATTTTACTTAAGAAAATAATATAATTTTTTTTAATTTGGGGTAAAATTACATATAGATCCGTCTCTACATGTATCATATTAAAAAAATATGAACTTCTCATAAAAGTGGAGGTGTTAAAGATGCAAGGGTGAAACGAGTAAAGTGAAATTGAAGAATTGATGTACATACATGCATATACACTATCGGCCCATTTATCATTTCATTTACCATATGCAATGCACATGTTTTTAATGTACTAAATCAAGATTTTGAAAAGCCTTGTGAATCTTAATTTATTGAATATTTCTATGATTTTTTTTTGGTGGGCAATAAAAATTAAAAAGACTGTCAATCACATTGTATACAGATGCAAACACCAATCAACTATATACTAAAACAAATTTCATTTTACAAACTCTCATACATATAGACTTATTCTTACAATTTATTTTTTTATCACAACACCTAAATCTGCCTATGCCCGTGAACCCCAGCTTGAAAGATAGTAAGCTGATGTATAGCCTTAGCAAAGAGTTCTCTCAACTCCGGATGTTGCGTCACCACATGCCTTGCAGCTCGTTCCAACACGTTCAAAGCTCGACCCTGTTCGAAAGCCCTGCTATTACCCACATTTATAGCAAGAGAGCAAAGCAAGACGAGCTCATCCAAATGGGCGGAGGCGTTACTTCTTAACAAATTCAACAGCTTCATCACCCCGTTGAACTCAATAATCGCCTCACAATGTTCTTTCCTATTGTAATTATCATCACACACAAACTTACTCAAAGCTTTAGCTACTTCACTAGCAACATCAAAATTCCTATGCCCAATCTTCGCAACCAAAGATTGGACCACCCGTTTTTCCTTTGCAGGAAACATCGATGCTAAACAACCAATCGCATGTATAGCAGGAGTCACAAAATCAGGACTCGTGTCCTCGTTTATCACCCTCAAAAGCTGATCAAACACAGCCTTTGCAGCAGTTGAAGTTGGCTTAAACGCGTAGCGTTTAAGCTCTGCGTTCATCTCTGCTACTGCAGCTAACTCCATCACTACCATCAAACAATTCATCTTCAATAACTCATCTTCTTTCTCGATAATCTTTGCCAAAACCAGCAATGCTTTAGTATCAGTGATCTTCCTACTATTCAACAAACTCCCACTAGCCAATCTTGATAAAGCAATCGCGCAACTTATCTTAAGGTCTAACTTCAATTCGGGCGAATCCATCTCCCTCTCACTCCCCTTATCCCTCTTATAACTATGATGCTTACTTCCATCCAAACTAACACCTTTCTTGATCATTTCTCTATTAACCTGAACAACCAAATGCAAGCTACTAACAGTTTTTCGAGTATTCGCCTCCACAAACTCATCCAAATCCACATCCATACCTAAAAGTGTCACCAATAGCCTAGTTACATTCTCCCTCCCAAACTCCTCCTTCACATTTGGATCTAACTCACACATTCTTGACACCAAATTCACCAAAATAGCCTGAACTGCCATCGGCAATTCGGAGAGGGCTTTCACTATGATTTGAACTCCTAGTGTGTTGGCAATCAAGCCCACATGGTTTTTATCATCTGCTAAATTACATAAAGCACTAGCAGCACCACTCTGTGCATCAATATTTCCACTATCTTTTAACATTTTCAAAAGAGGGGGGATCCCAATTTCATCAACTATAATCTTTCTATTCCTTTCACTATCTTTAGCTAAACTTGCTAATTCCAGGGCCGATTCGGCCCGGCCCGCATGTACAGCGGCTATGTGAGGCCAAACAAAAGCTAGAATAGGATCAGTGCTAGCAATTGGGGGTAAAGTTCCAGTTTCATAATCTCGATTAAAAATAGAGAGAACCCATTTGATATCAGCTAATGAAGAATCAATTAGAGTGGAAACCTTCTTGAAATCAGCGGTTGTGGTGATGGATAGAACGTGGTGAAGAACGTTTGTCTTTTTGTGGCGGCATTTTTGGGCCAGAGAGAAGGCGCGTTTTAGGGATTTGGTGAGGTCTGCGGAGACGCGGCGAATTGGGCGGTCGTATACGGCGGCGGAAGTGGTGGTGAGGCGGGCGGCGGAGCGGAGGAGCTGAGAGAGCTGAGTCACCTGGCGAGCGAGTTCCGTGTTTTCGGGCTTGAATGACTCGGCTTCTTGAGCTGATTTGATGACTCGATCAGCGAGGAGGATTGGTAGGGAGAGTACTTCTTGGATTGATTTTTCTTCTTCAGACGCCATAACCATTGGAATTCAAGGTTTTTGTTGAACTCCCCCACAATTTGAGAAGAAAAACAGGAATTTTTTTGAAGTGATGAAGAAAAACAGGAGTATGTAGTTTCACTGTGAGTACATGGAAAGTTCGTTACGTCTTTTAAAATTTTTATGGATGAAATTGAAACTTAGTCATTGCTTAATAATTATAGTCTTAAAGTTTGAATTCCCTTTTTATTATGTGTTTTATCATTGAAATTTCTCCACCAATAATTGTGTTTTATGATTACTTTATTTTTTTTTTGCTGCTGCTTGGAAGAGAAACTGTACTGTAGCTGTAAAATTACTACTGCTAATCCGATTTACTCCCTCCGTTCCCGGGATTTTATGCATGGTTTAAGAAAATTGAATATAGTATGGTAGAATAAAGGAGGGGTATTATTGGTAATATTTTGATTAAAGTGAATGAGATTTTATTAAAGTGAAGATAGATATTAAATTGTGGGTCAGAGTGACATTTTTTAAATTAGATGAATGTTGTAAAGATAAAAATTATGTGAGTTATTTCCTTTTTTGGAGTGTGTAAATAATGTTGGGACGCCCGTTAAGAAAGTAGGCAAATAATCACGGGACAGAAGGAGTAATCAACTATATTGTTCCATTCATGTGGCACTCATATTTGATATTCTACCTACTGGATTATTAACACATGTCAATGTAGTATTTACAGTTTACTATTCCCTCCGTCTTGGGGAAAGCTCCCCATGAGCTCCGGGCACGGAGATTAAAAAATACTAATATAATAAGTAGATGTATTAGAGGTGATGTGATTGAGAGAAAAGAATATAATTAAATGTGAGAGATAATAGTTACCAAAAAAAAAAAAAAGGATGAGGAACTTTCATTGAGATGCACGAAAAAGGAAAATTGGATAGCTTTCACTAGAACGAAAAGAGTATTTTTTTTTTTTTCCATTCTTCACATATTATTTATCTACACTATAGTCTATAGAACACAAAATGAAAGGTCAAATATTGAACAAATAATTTCAATCGATTTGACATGTATTGATGGCAATTCATTTATGAGAGAACAAGATAGCCCTAAAAAAACTACTCCCTCCTCCGTCAATATAATATAAGGTTTTAATAGATAATTTTGTAAACATTTATATATATATATAAAAAAAAAGTAAATAAACAAATTGAGTTAGTGTGGGAGAGATATTTGGACTTGGACTATTTTGATGGAGACTGGTATAACAACTACGTTTTCATATTTTATTTTTGGTCTAACCTCCCACTTTAGTAGATAATTATATTTTTGACGGTTTTTAATAACTAACAAACAATTTAACATTCAATAACAGGGAAGAGAAAAGAAAATTAAAGGTCGACTTGGAGTCATACTTTCCACAAGTCTTTTTTTAAGGACAAGTTCATGTACGCGACGTGTAAATAGATAAAAACATAAATAAACAAAGACCAGTGGCAGTGGTGGAAATATGAAAAAATATATGTAAAGTCGGGTCAACTGAGCAAATGCCTGGAAAAGATGAGAAAGAATCTTCAAACTATGAATTTAGTACAGATACATATATAGAGACCGAGAAACAACAATTTCTTTTGCTCATATTCTTTTTAAATCTATACAGTATTTCATTATAAACTTTTTAGCCCAAGAAATTGTTGTTTCTCGGTCTGAAATTGTTGTTTGGATTGTTGTTTGCTCATATTCTCGGTCTGTAATCTCATATTCTCTAGGACCAGTAATCATGCATATGTGAGAATAAAGAGGAAAATTGACTGGGGCCCAAGTAAATTCTCGAGCCTTAATCTAGCAAACCAAACAATGAAAAAGTGGGATAAAAAAGTATTTCCTATCTTTTCCATCAAACCAAACGAGCCTAAGGAAAATGGAGTACTGAAAATCAGCAAAACATTACAGACACCTTTCAATTTCAATCAATATTGTCCTCGGACGATATAGTGCAATGCTACAGAACATACAGAGCTTTGCTCGAATTGTTATGTACAAAGTTTGATTAGTCCACATGAAACAATAAGTTTGATCAAGTTGTAAAAAGACATACAGACACAACAAGTTTGATCAAATAATTATGTAGAATTCTGAATGCAATACGGTAAGCAAGATTGCTGAATACAATTGAAACAATTACCTATTCACATCCTTAATTTAGAGCTTTGCTATCAGTCCAGATGAAACAGGCTTAGCGTCTTTCACATCGTTCTCTTTTGCATCTGTATCGCAAGTACTTGGAGGCACGTCAATTGCAGGCGAGCAGTTGAAAAATCCATGTGGCTGCACTCACAAGAGACAACGTTTTCAGCACTCATTGTGATAAGAAGTGTAGCTAATACTGTAATTGTATGAGAATGGAAGAGGATCGAAAAATAGAGTAAAAACTGAATTAAGCTGTTTCATATCTTTAGTGTGTTATTTCCATTAAAAAAATTGTAAACAACTTTAATAAGTAGTGAATAAATAATGCAGCTGATAAATAACATGATTCAGAAAAACACACCTGAAGCACAAAGCCAATATGTTCTACTGGCATAACAGGCCAGTCTTCCAAGCGGGGGACGTGTGTGATCCCAAACACATACCTGCATAGACAAATAAGTGAAAACGAGGGATAGATCAAATATTTTACCGCAATGTAATGCTCATTGAGTTGCAAAAGAGTCGAGAATAGGTTAAGGCAAAGAAAAAAAAAAGGAGGTGAAATATGCAAATATACCTGTGGTTATTCTGAAAATGCAAAAAGAAACACCCTCTTAGAAAACTAGCCTAAGATCTTGTACACTCCCTAAACCATCATGATTTAAAGCCATTGGGTTTTGAGATAACTTGCAAATATACCCTTGAACCATTTTCGGCCCAGGTTGTATTGCGTTGGGGGCATTAAAGTAATTTTATGCTTGGGAGAACATAGGAAAAATCCAAAAACATATCGATAGAACATGCACCATAATCGATGGAAGTTTGAAGGAGGAATTGTTTGCAGGATTTACAATATCTGAGCTTTTTCATATTTGAAAAAACATGGGCTATACTTCCCTTTCTGTGGACCAATTAATTTATGATTTATATCTTGAAGTTAGATTGTAGAGTTAATATCAAAAATCGTCCTATAACATAGACAATGTCCAATTTTAGTCCTGTATTTTGTCACATTTTCAGTAGTGGTCCTTTTGGTGTCAATTTTGGTCCTATATGTTTTTTACTTTTTTTCAATTCACCTGTGTGCCCCCAATTGTAATCATGTACTCCCTCCTATTCATATAATACAGGTCATTTCGACCATTCATTTTCTTTGCAAATTATATGACATTTTATACTTTTCAATGCAAAATTGCAAATTAATTGCATTTCTTCCAAATTTACCCTTAAGATCAATAAAAAATATGTACAAAAATGTGTTTCAGAATTTAATTAATTTCTTAATATATGTGCATTAATCTAAAATGACTTATATTTTGAATAGGACGGAGTATGTTTCTAATTTTTTCAATTTTGGTCTAAAACGAACAAAATTGACATCAAAAGAAATTAAAACAGTAATAGACTAATACAGGACTAAAGGCGAACCTTGATATTAACTCCTAGAGTGGGGAAGAAGATTAATAAAAAAAAGCGGAAACTCACCAGAGCACAATATTGGTCTCTTCCAGAGATCGATTTTGTTTTACCCAAGAAGCCAGGCCTTCCCCAACACGAGGATTCTGGTTAGGAAACTCTCCGCCAGGAAAATCCTCACCCCGTGCAAATGGTGTAACCCATAAGTTATGCTTCAGAAATGCAGCTCTCCTCAGAAAAGCAGCCTCAGGACCAGCCAACGGCAAACAATTTGAACCAGGTACGAGCTTGTATCCAGTCAGCTGTCCATTCCGATTCACTGTTCTTGTGTTCTTTATCTGCAATTGTCAATGGAACACAATGAGAAATATCAGTTTTAATACCTAAAATTTACTTTTTTCCCAGATTTGGTCCCTTTGTTTCACTCATTCTCAAAATTGGTCATGAAAGTTAATTTTTGCTCCCACTTTTGATCATGCCGTTAGTTGACTGACGTAATTAACTATTTATAAATTTTAAGTACAATATTTTTTTTTTTAAATAATTACATTTAGCACCTCAAATAGTTGATTACGTCAATCAACTAACGGTGGGACCAAATGTGGAAGTAAAAGTGTACTTCCAAGATCAAATTTTCTAACAAGTGAAAGAGGGGGACCAATGAAAAAGGTAAATTTTAAGGACCAACAATTGAAAAAGGTATACTTTAGGAACCAAAATTATCCCGAACACAATGGATTTCAGGGACCAAAAATTGTAAAAGGTAAATTTTAGCTTTGGGAAAAGGCGTATCATGAAACGAGGGGGTGAGGACTCTTACAATCCAGTGACGGGCTGAAAATGGATCACAATCGCGCATGGCTTCTAATTCAGATCTAAGTAAAGTTTCCTCAGCATAGAACGCATTGTTGTGAACATTGTCATTTCCAGGTTCTTCAACTCTGGCATTCACTTCAACAACCTAATGATAACGGAGCAGTAAGCCAACAAGATAAATGGAAATAATTCCAGGAACTTTGCGCCAAAAGATTATTAGGGGAAATAGTTTTTTTACTCCTAAAGTTAGCCTTATTTTGATTTTAGTTTTGCCATTTTCATGAATTGAAAATAATCCTGAAACTTCCAATTTTTTGACATTTTGGTCGGTTGACTGCCTGTAAGAGGTGAAACATTCGGATTAATTGCACCAGTGTCAAGTGGACAAACCAGACTGTCATGTCAGTGTCAACCAGGTGTTTCACCTCCTACAGGCGGTTACAGGATTATTTACAATCGTCAAAGTTAACAAGATTGAAACCAAAATAGGGATAACTTACACAACTAAAAAAATATTTTCCCATTTATAAACCAAAGACCTCAAACCTGATTGTGCATTTCTCCAGGCTTAGAGTCGACCGCCATGTCCATACGTGCAACAAAAAAGTGTTGATGAACTGGGGCATACAATCCGGGAGCAATTGTTGTACCATATTTTCTAACTTCTCCAGGTTGTAATGCTCCTAAACTAAGAATTCCGGTAAGTTTAACTTCTGCCTCAATTTTTCCATCCTACATCAGTAAAAAATTATTAAAATTCTGTGACAAACAAAATTTATTAGTACTTGTAAATCTCCTATGATGAATGAGATCCATTTACCTGATAAAAGTACCAGTAGAATGCATACTCATAATTAGCCACAGTGCAAATAAAAGAAACGGTGAGGCGCCTTGAACGTCGAACTTCTGCAAGACCAGTTCTCCAGTCTTGATGCTTCCACAGGATTCCATGGTCTTCTTCGTGCAAGCATACACAGTTTTCAATTGTTTCAGCTCCTCCAGTAAAATTTGTGAAATGGGCATCAAAATATTTAATATATCCCAAGCAATCACATCCCTATAATAGAAAAGTTCTTATGTTATACTGAGAGATGAACGCGCAATTAATCCAGCTAATAAGGCAATCAAACCTTCTTCAGAGAGTGAGCATTCTTTCCAAGGCCATCTTCCCCGGCATCAAATGCATTCTTTCTGTAATGTGGATTATTGGGATCTCCATAAGGCACGACCATCTCAACAAAACTCAACCTGTGGGCTATAGGTCTCCGACCTCGACTACCATCAACATAAGCAACCGAATGAATGACCAAACCCTCCCTTGGAGTGAAACCAATGCGAAAGTTCCACTGTCAACCAAAATTTCAAAAATTATTCTATTTTACTCCCGATAAACTATAGGCTGAATTGCAGCTAAAATCACAACATTTTAGCAAATTGCAATCTAATCTAAACTTTTGAGTTTTGGCAAATAAAACCTCAATTAAAAAAAAAAAAAAAATGCAATTCGAAATTTCAGGCAGATTAACTCTTGCCCGTTTGGGTAGTTTTTTAGGCTGAATGACGTTGTTTGGGTTGTAAATAGGGTGAACAATGTCGCTTGGGATTCTAATTGTTGCCAAGTAGGATAACACGAAATGGGCAAGATTCGATTTGCCCGTTAGTTCAAATTGCATTTTTTTTTTAATTGAGGTGTTACTTGCCAAAACTTTGAAGTTAAGAATAGATTGCAATTTTCAAGAATGTGGTGATGTTAGCGGCACTTAATCCTAAATTATAAGACATATATGTTAAGCAAAGACAAGGAAAAGGCTACCTTCTGCCACTCAACATAATGTCCCCTAACTCGAAAGCTCGGACCTTCAGGCTGAACAATGTGAAGGGGTTTTACATCACTTCTATCTACCCCTCCTCTTGTTTCACCAGGAGTATAGTTTCTCAGCGGATCTGCTGGGGGCAAGGGAACAAGCTTACGATCTTCAAATTCAATCACTACCATATTTTGCATATCAACAAGAACATGAATTCCTTCGACAGGTCGGGCATAGCCATTTTCTAGTGGGCAGTCACTCTCTGTTCGGCAAAATATAAGTGGTTTTGCAAGTCTACGACTAGGAGCATCAGCTTCTCTATGGTAACCAACACACCTATAGTACACAATAAGGGGTTTATGTAACTAGTAAATCAAACTTGGGATAACTAGAGAGCATATTATTGTAGTTCACTAACCAAGGATCAACCATGACTAGGTCCATATCATCAATACCCCTCTTCTTCATGGCTTCTATAAATGGAGGATAATCTTTGACAATAGCTTCACATTCCGCATATTCAACAGCATCCTACAATTCGGAAAATGATACTAACTTTTAGAATATGAAATAATACATCATATATCACACACTAGAAAAACAAAAAATAAAGTCTATGAAGACAAACCATATGAATCTAAATTAATGTATTGGTTCAATCTTCATAAAGGAAAAGACAAAAACTTCTAAAATCCAAGTAATATTATACCCTGCTATCTTAACAAGCCTCAAAATATTTCGTTCATAGTCAAGTTATTATTATCGACAAAAGGCGAAATTCCTATCAAGAATTTAGTTATAAGCTCTGATTAAGCATGAGACATTGTGCAACCTAGATACAGAGTTCTTGCCCAGTGGTACAGAATAGCCAAAATGTAAAGATGTCATTTAACCAAACGCCAAATTATACACAATAATCATTAGAAGCGTCAGTAAGCTGAGATACCATTGGTGGCTGAACATCAGGGACAACAGTAGAAGAAATAACTTTCCCCCTATGGCGTCCACCTCGAGCAGTAGCATGTACTTCTGCCAGCTCAACAACCCACACACTAGTCTCATTGGACCTTTTATTGTAGACGACTAGTCTTGCTTGCCTTGGTGGGAGTTTAGTAGGAATTGCTGGTCCTCCTTTTGATCTAGGTAGCAACGAAGGTTGAAAAGGGGGAAAGAAATAAGCATCTGCCAATGCCACGACAAATTTATCTGGCTCCACCAGAACCACTTCAACGAACCGCATACTATCTCTCACCTGGATAGAGAGAAAAAGGTCATGTGAAAGGCTAGAATACTATGATTACCTAGTTGCTGAAGAGAGCATTGAAAGAAAGGAAAATAGGCTGCCATTGAAAACCTCAGGGGTGGCTCCTGCTGCTCTGACAGTTGCAACAGCAACAGATATTTCCCCAGCAGATAAAGGATCCAAAGGATGTTTGGTTTGAGCACTTGGCATCATCTGGATCCCTGAATAAGGAAGAATTTAATTATCTGGTAAATCTTCCATTAAAAATTCAGATTAATATAGGACAAACTGATAGAGGTTTAAAATCCAGCAATCTGTTCTTCATGTCAAGGACGGTAGTGCAATATGAGGCTGAAAAACTACTATCTTGACATTTAATTTATGATGTACTTGTTAAGTATCTAAGTGTAGACACACTAACTCATGAAGTACCTTCAAAACATATCACGGTTTAATGGGAAAAAAACGTGGAAAAGTAAATATGAGTTTCAAACATGATAAAATATCATAATAGCTTTTTGCTCTATCATTGAAAGAGTAAAATTTCGAACATGATATGATATGGAACTAATTTTTTGCTTCTCATAACCTAACTCTATTCAAAGGGAGAATCTTCATGGTACAATGAAGTTAGATCATCAAAATGCAGAAAAATACTTTACTTTGTATGGGAGGACTCCAAGCAACGCCTAAAAGCATGCTCTGCTTCTTATATCCAGTTCCAGTCTAAAGCACTAATAAGAGTTAGAAATCTCAGAATTACAACTCAAACAGCTTTTTTCTTCTTTGACAGATATTAAATTGTATTCTCAAATTACTACCCTAATTAATACAAAATTCAATGACTATATGCAACAAAGTCACAAGCAACCAAATTAATAAATCACAAAGCACCAAGACTAGAAAACGAAGGTAAATACAACTAAAACAAAACGAAAAACAGACAAAAATTAAGTAATCATTTCACCAAACACCTGACGTACAACACACATGAGTGAAAGCAAAATAATAAAATTTTCAAAACGAGAAATGCAAACCTTTAGCGGTAGCTATTGAAGAAGGATCGGCTCTAATTAAGGACCCGCTCTGACGAAGGTCCTCAGCGGTAGCCGAGACGCTCCATTCAGCAGCGGCGGAGGCGGAAGCATTCTCACGGCGGACGACAGCGGCAGAACCGGCCGCAGCTGCCGGAGCACAATGAACAGCAAGCGTCGCTTTTTGCGGAGCTGTGGCCATTGCAACTGATTGTCAAGCTCACCGAATCCACCACAAATCACGTCGCAGCAGTCTACTGACATACAGCAAAAAAACAGGATATTCTCACCCAACCACCGCCGCCAGCTACAACAACAACGCCACCACGATTACTGATAAAGATTCTGTAAGGAAATGTGAAGGAAAGTGAGCATCAAGTAATGGTGAAAGCAGAATTTCGCTGATCGACAAAAACGTCTTATCTCAAACTAGCTGTAAAATGATTAATTTAGAGAGAGAGAGAGAGAAGAGCGAGAGAGAAACGGGGCAAAAGCAATGGTCCTTTTCAAAAGTGAAGTTTGAATAATCGACCATTTTATTTTTTTCCATTTTATTACCTCATATATTTATGTACTCCGTATAATTTTTTTATAGGGCTAATTTTTTTTAATTTATGAATAAAATAGATAAAATATAAAAAAATAAAAGTAGGTGTAATGAGTAATATTTTAAAAAATAAAAAATAAAAAAACTCTATTTGAACAATTTTAGTAAAAAAAAAAAAGTTAACACATACATTTTGTAGACCGATGAAATATTTATTTTTCTGAATTTTTGATTGGACATATAAGTGGGCGTAGTGATATGAGCGTGAAGGTTTTAGGTAATCCACACAATTTTATGATAATTTGTATGATAAGAACAAACTCCTTTGATATATTCACATCTTCATTACCATATTTTGGAAAATATCCACATTTGAGTTACGTGAGCGTCTCGAATATAAATTGGGTGAATTTTTCCATATAATAGTTTACTCTTTTTTTTTTTTTTTTTCTTGTCAACATCATAGAGAATGCTGATTTTGTCTATATTAAGGGGTTGTGCAATGCACAATCCATATATATTTTTATCTAATTAATTTATTTGGACTTATTAAAGATAGTGGTGGACCTTATGTAGCTATGTATATTTGTGATGCAAAAAAGAATTGATGGTGCAGAACACTCTAAGGTAAACTTAACCAAGAATGTTGTGGATACATAAGAATGAAGAGGATGAATTAATTTTTTCAGGATCGAGGTACTTCTCAAAAAGTTAAGGTATGGTGGATTTTCAGGTTTTTTTAAATTAAATTAGTAGTGTAATTCTAAAGGCATACTTGACTTTATTCTAATTCTTATTTAATCCTCGATTTGATATCAAGATTTAATTTCTTAGCATAGTGTGTTAATATATTTTTAAACTATTGATTTTTTATTTTTTTTATCTTTTTAGAAAAAAAAAATCACGTATTAAATATTTATTTCTTGAGCTACTTCGAGACAATAATTGAACGAACTTTCTCGAGCTACTTAGTGTACAAGTCATTTCAACTCTTCTTTCAAGATTTGGTAAAAAAGTTACTTTAGTGATTCATCTCTACTTCTCTTCCTCATAATAAAAAATAAAATAAAAAACATTTGTCTCGACGGATATAATACTCGTATTGGTGAAATAAATCTTGTATTTCGTTGGACAAAATTCTTGTCTTAATGGATACAATATTGATCTCGATGGATATGCTTAAATTGAGACAAACACATTTTCATTGAGATACCCAATGAATGTTGGAATTAATGTAAATTAATTTGATTTTGATACCCTTATCTAATTAAATTAATTAGATGGACTAAACGTTAATTATTAAATAATTAAACGTGACATAGTCGATCTACTCTCGAAGTAGATGAACATGATATATTTAATATCTCAAAATCGA
Organism: Galeopsis tetrahit; assembly: GCA_963675135.1. Taxonomy (NCBI): domain Eukaryota; kingdom Viridiplantae; phylum Streptophyta; class Magnoliopsida; order Lamiales; family Lamiaceae; genus Galeopsis; species Galeopsis tetrahit. The sequence continues at coordinate 95,702,671 of OY776119.1, forward strand.
GTTTAGGTGAGTGAGAAATTAATTAATGAAGTTGAGAGTTTCAACTTTGAGTTTGAGAGGTGGGAAGGTGAAGGGTCACCTATCCCACATAAGAAGTCCACAAAACATTTAAGGACTTTCAAGGCATTGAAGTGAACATAGAGTTCAACCATGTATTAGGGGTACACTCCCCAAAAGGCAACACGCGTGCGTGCGCCCGTCCGGCCGGCTCGGCTCCGGCTTTGGCAATTGGTCTTTGGTGGTCTTTGGGGCCCGCCTATCTTTTTACAGATCCAAAAACTCCGAAAGCCCAATCTGGATACCAAGCCCAAGCCCAATACGAAATACTTCAAAGCTTGTCCTCTGCCTCTGTAGTATATTTCTCCTGTAATAACATGGAAATTGACCCTACTGATACAAAGGTCGCTCCTTCTGCTTCACACAATTCTGGTGTGAAATCTGGAGATAATGCTGATGACTTCATTCAGAAAGCCAGAAACCCAGTTGTGATGCAAGGAGAGAAACCTGAAAAAATTTCAGGTACTGACTTTAAAAGATGGCAGAGTAAGATGTTGTTCTATCTGACTGTGCTTGAACTTTCGAGGTTCTTGAAAGAGGACAAACCGAAAGTGCCTGAGGAAAACGCTAGTCAACAAGAAAGGATCTTTTATGATCAGTGGATGAATCGTGATTATCTGTGCAGAAACCACATCCTTGGGGGACTGTCTAATGCCCTCTACAATGTCTACTGTGACATTAAGTCAACCAAGGAACTGTGGGAGTCCTTGGAGAAGAAGTACAGGACTGAAGGTGCAGGATTGAAGAAATTCGTCGTTGCACATAGGGCTGAGCAAAAATCGAAAAAAACCGAAAAACCGAACCGAACCGAAATATGAATTCGGTTCAGTTTTTCGGTTTCGGTTCGGTTAGCATTTTTTATACATTTCGGTATTTGGTTCGGTTTCGGTTTTATTAATTAATAATTCGGTTAACCGAAAACCGAACCGAAATGGGCCCTTATAAATACCTAGCCCTAATTTCCTAAATCCTAAGCCCTAATTCCATTTATGCCTCTCGCCCTCTCCCTCCGCGCGGCGCACCCAGCCACCCACACACAGACTGTCTAGCCGACTCCAGCGACCTCTCCCTCCAACTCCTCACTCTCTCACCCACCGTTCGACGGCCGGCGCCTCACGCCCTCACACTCGGCGATAGGTACGCGGCACACTCGACTCGGCGAACGGCACTAACGCGCACGCGGCGACCGACGCACACAGACACAGGCGGCGACAGGCGCATAGCCACCGTTCTGCACACTCACAGGCGGCGACAGACACATGCGAATCGACGGCGCAGCCAACTTCTAGGCCCCTCACGCACACCGGCCACCACCCACCTTCAAGTCGTCCGACGCACCAGTCATTGCAGTCAAATGACAAACTCAAACATGGACACTGTAAGATTTTTGATTTATTTATTTATTTTGTTTCGTTTTTGTAGAATATAAGATTTATTCAGAATCTAAGAATAATATTGTGCATTTACTGAGATTCTGATTAGGTAGGTGTTTAATTGATTTAGAATAAATTGATAAGTTTCTGTTGTGATACCATTGATTTAGAATAATATTGTGCATTTACTGAGATTCTGATTAGTTATTTACAAGCTATCAAACAGTATTATTCCATGATACCTTCATGTTCATTTAAGGTGTAAGTTGATTATCAAGATTCAAGTATATAAACATTGTCTTTGGCTTTTATTACGAAAACATTAAATTCCATGGTACCTTCATGTTCATTTAAGGTGTAAGTTGATTATCAAGATTCAAGTATATAAACATTGTCTTTGGCTTTTATTACGAAAACATTAGTTATTTAATGTATGATTTTTCTAAATAATTTGCTAATTAATGCAACTTACTACACAATGGGGAAGTAATATGGTGGAAAATGAGTTTCCCTCATCAGGGCCATCACAAGCCCCCTCAACTCAAGGAAAAAAGAAAAATAAGCCCCGATCAAGATCGAAAGTTTGGCAGCATTACGTGAAATTCAAGGACGAAAACGGTGATGATAAAGCTAAATGCAAGTATTGCGAATAGGTACTTTGTTGTAACTCTACTAAAAATGGCACTTCATCACTAAACAATCACTTGAAAGCTTGCATGGACAACCCTAGAAATCAAGAAAAAAATCAAGGGTTAATAAATTTGCAACCAACCAAAGATGAGAATGAGAGTAATTCTACGACAACAATTAGTACTTGGAAATTTGATCAAAATTAGATTAGGACAGCTCTTGTACGAATGATTGTGATTGATGAAAAACCATTTAAGACTGTGGAGAGTGAAGGGTTTAAGGATTTTACGAGTAAAGCATGTCCTAGGTTTCATATTCCTTTTAGGTGGACGGTGTCGAGGGATTGTTATCAATTGTACATTAATGAAAGGTCAAAACTGAAGTCTTTTTTGAAAGAAAACTGTGAAAGAGTGTGTATTACCACTAATACTTGGACTTCGTTGCAAAGAATTAATTACATGTGCATTACTGCTCATTTCATTGATAATGAGTGGAAATTACATAAGAAGATTATCAATTTTGTGCCTGTTTCTAGTCATAAAGGTGATTATCTTGGTAGAGCACTAGAAAATTGTCTTCTTAATTGGGGGTTGAGAAATTTGTTTACCATAACCGTAGATAATGCAAGTTCAAATGATGGGGCTATAAAATTCATGAAAAGAAAAGTTGTGAATTGGGGAACTGCAATTGCAAGTGGTAAATACCTTCATATGAGATGTATTGCACATGTAGTTAATTTGGTGGTTGGTGATGGTTTGAAAGATATTGATCCTTCAGTAAAGCGTGTGAGAGATACAGTGAGGTACATTAGGAATTCACCTGTTAGATTGAAGAGATTTAATGAGTGTGTGGAGTTGGAGGGAATTGAAAGTAATAAATCATTGTGTTTGGATGTTCCTACAAGGTGGAATTCAACTTATGACATGCTTGATAGGGCTGAAAAGTTTGAAAGAGCATTTGAGAAGTTTGAGGAATTGGATCCATGTTATAAGATTGATTTGGGGGATTTAAATGTTCCATGTGCTCTTGATTGGAATTGTGTTCGTAAGTATGCTAATTTGTTGAAGCATTTTCATAAGTTGACTGTGCGCGTTTCTGGTTCATCTTATATCACGTCTAACTCTTTTTTAAGTGAGATTAGTGATTTGTGCTGCATTTTGAATGATTGGATGGTAAGTACAGATTCTGATACTAAGAGGTTAGGTGATTCCATGAAAAAGAAATTTGATAAATATTGGGGAGATGCGGAAAAAATGAACAAAATCATCTTTTGGGCTAATGTGTTTGATCCACGTGATAAATTGGGGTATTTGGAGTATTCTTTGGTTGAGATGTATGGGGCGAATAAGGGTGATACTATCTTTCTAGAGGTGAGAAATGAACTTTTTGAGGTGTTTAATGAATATAATACCAAGTATCAGTCGTTGAATGAAGCAAATGAGAACACCTCAAGTTCAAGTGGGGCGCTTAATTGTGAGGAGGATAGTGATGTGTCGCTCTCTAAGCTAAGGTACAAGAGACAAAGAGTTGAAAATGGGATGGCTAGTCGAAAGCAAAGTGAGTTTGAACTCTACTTGAGTGAAGCCACTTTAGATGGAAAATTGGACGTTTTAATGTGGTGGAAGGTGAACTCCAACCGATTTCCAATTCTTTCAAGAATGGCTCGTGATATTCTAGCCGTTCCAATTTCAATCGTTGCTTCGGAGGCTGCGTTTAGTGTCGGTGGAAGGGTACTTAATGCATTTAGGAGTTCTCTAACTCCTAAGATAGTTGAAGCTTTGATTTGTGCTCAAGATTGGCTTCAACATTCAACCCATCCCGTTTATGAAGAATTACTTGAAGAACTTGAGAGTCATGAGAAAGGTAACAATGTTCTAAATTCTAAGTTTAAGTGAATATTTTATCTTTTGTTAATGAATTAATGTTATCTTTTAGCTTATTAACATGTTATTTTTTATTTTTAGATTTGTCAACGGTTGAAAATCCAAGTGTTGGTTCATCAAGATTAAGCCCTATCATGGAGGAGGACGAAGAGGCAATGAGCTAGAGATTGAAGAGAGCTAGGGGAAAGTTGGAGGCAAGGAGTTAATGAGCTAGAGATTGAAGAGAGCTAGTTAATTTTATATTTTGAACTATCTTTTGAACTATTATTTGTTGTATTTTCACTTATTTGGACTGTTATTCCATTTATTTGGACTGTTATTTACTTATTTGGATGGTATTTGGAGTTTTGGACTATATTTGAAGTTGTATTTGGATAATTTGAACTATTTGGACTATATTTGGGGTTGTATTTGGATAATTCGAATTATTTGGACTATTTTTTGAATTTTCATAATTGTTAGGTGTTTTTCGGTTTTAATTTCGGTTTTCGGTTTTGTACCGAAACCGAACTGAATAATTCGGTTCGGTTATTTTTGGTTTTACCCTTCTTTGGTTCGGTTTCGATTAATTATAATAAAGTTCAGTTCGGTTTCGGTTTTTCATTTTCGATTCGGTTCGGTTGCGTTGCTCACCCCTAGTTGCACAACTGTACGATTTTAAGATGGAAGATAACAAGTCTGTAGTGGATCAAGTCCAGAAACTGCAGATTATTTTCCATAAGATAGCTGTTGAAGACATGGTTCTGCCAGATGCCTTTCTGGTAGCAACTGTAGTCGAGAAACTGCCTTCGTCTTGGAAGGAGTTCAAGTCATACCTCAAGCACAAACGAAAGCAAATGAGCTTGGAGGATCTGATTGTTCGTCTCAGAATTGAGGAGGACAATAGAAAAGGAGAAGGCAAGGGACCTGCCCTCCAGATTGAAGCTAAGGCAAACTTGATGGAACAAGAGGGTCCATCAAAGAAAAGAAAACGTCCCAACGAGTCTACTGCCAACACAACGAAGTTTGTGAAGGGGAAGGGTCTTGCCTCTAAGCAGAAATTCACTGGAAACTGTTTCAAGTGTGGGAAATAAAACAACCGATCTAGTGAGTGTCGTCAACCCCGACGTGACGACAAGGGAAAAGGAAAGTAGAAAGTGCAAGATTCTGTGAACCTTACTGATTTTGATATGTCTGCTGTGGTGACGGAGGTCAACATGGTGGATAATAAGAAAGAATGGTTCGTGGACATTGGTGCCACTTGCCACGTTTGCTCAGAGAGGTCTGCATTCTCCAACTATTCTTCTGCTGATGGGAGAAAACTGTACATGGGCAACCAAGCCTCGTCTGAAGTGGCTGGAACTGGATCAGTGGTGTTAAAGCTGACATCGGGAAAGGAGCTAACTATGAAGAACGTGTTGCACGTCCCAGACATCCGAAAGAATCTGATTTCGGGGTCTCTCTTAGTTAGTACTAAATTCAGGCTAGTTTTTGAGTTTGATACAATTGTTTTAAGTAAGTTTGATCACTTTCCCGGGAAAGGTTATCTCGAGAATGGTTTATTTAAGTTGAGTACAATGGTTGTAAGCCCCAAAGGCAAACAAGTTGTTAATGAAATTTCTTCTACTTCTGCTTACATCGTTGAGTGTTCCTCTTCATAACATTTTAGATTAGGACATGTGAATTTAAAATCCATAAAACGTTTAGTAAATCTCGATTTACTTAAAATTGATAATGTTGATACATCCAAACGATGTGAAATATGCACTGAAGCAAAAATGATCAAATTACCATTTAAAACCGTTGAAAGGAACACTGCCCCCTTAGATTTAATTCACACGAATGTATGTGATTTAAAATTTGTACAAACTAGAGGAGGGAAAAAGTATTTTATTACTTTCATAGAAGATTATACAAGATTCTGCTACGTTTATCTTTTAAGAAGTAAGGACGAAGCTATATAAGATTTTAAACGTTATAAAAATGAAGTAGAGAATCAATTAGACAGTCGAATTAAATCAATTCGCAGTGATAGAGGTGGAGAGTACGTAGCTCCGTTTGAACAATTATGTGATGAATCAGGAATAATACATCAAACGACAACCCCATACTCATCCCAATCTAATGGTGTTGCGGAAAGGAAAAACCGAACACTAAAAGAGATGATGAACGCTATGTTAATCAGCTCTGGTTTGCCTCAGAACTTGTGGGGGGAAGCCATTCTGTCGGCTAACCACATTCTGAATAAGATTCCATACAAAACTAAGGATCAAATTCCTTATGAAGTATGGAGGAAACGTAAACCATCATACAAATACCTCAAAGTTTGGGGGTGTTTGTCCAAGGTTGAAGTACCACTTCCTAAACAAGTTAAAATCAGCCCTAAAATAGTTGATTGTATCTTTATAGGATATGTTTTAAACAGTAGTTCCTATCGGTTTCTGATTCATAAATCTGAAATACCTGATATGACAGAAGGTACTACAATTGAGTCAAGGAACGCCGTGTTCTTTGAAAATATCTTTCCACTTAGAGAAAGAGAGGAAATGAGTTCGAATAAGAGAACCCATGAAGCAACAGATGACACTGCAGGTCCTTCCACTCAAGAGAGTGAAGAACCAAGACGCAGTAAGAGAGTTAGAATTGATAAGGATTTTGGTTCAGACTTCATTACTTATGTATTGGAGGAGGATGAACCTAAAACTATCAAAGAAGCAATGGCAAGACCAGATGCACCCCTCTGGAAGGAAGCCATAAAAAGTGAATATGATTCAATTCTACTAAATCATACATGGGAGCTGGTTGATCTCCCTAAAGGTTGCAAGCCCTTAGGATGCAAGTGGATCCTTAGAAGAAAGTACAAAGCAGATGGATCTATTGACAAGTACAAAGCTCGTCTAGTTGTAAAGGGTTTTAAACAAAAAGAAGGGTATGATTTCTTCGATACATATTCACCAGTGACAAGAATCACCTCCATTCGTGTACTAATCGCAATTGCTGCTCTGCACAATCTCGAGATACATCAAATGGACGTTAAGACTGTGTTTCTTAATGGTGAAGTGGATGCTGAAATATACATAGAACAACCAGAAGGTTATGTTGCACCTGGAAATGAGAAAAAGGTGTGCAAACTTGTTAGATCACTGTATGGACTTAAGCAAACTCCTAAATAGTGGCACTTGAAATTTGACAATACGATGTTGTCAAATGGGTTTCGAATTAACGAATGTGACAAGTGTGTATATGTGAAAGATACACCAAATGGATTTGTTATTGTATGCTTACATGTCGATGACATGTTAATCATGAGTAACAATCACAATGCCATAGTTAATACGAAGAACATGTTAAGTAGGAACTTTGACATGAAAGACATGGGATTAGTAGATGTGATTCTCGGAATCAAGATTGAGAAAACGTCTAGTGGAATTTCCTTGACACAATCTCACTATGTGCAGAAGGTACTAAATAAATTTAATGCCTTTGACGATCCACTTGCTAAGACTCCTCTAGAACTTAATGTTCACTTGAAAAAGAACAGAGGAGAACCAGTAGCTCAACTGGAATACGCAAGGATCATTGGAAGTGTGATGTACATTACGAATTGTACACACCCTGATCTTGCATGTTCTGTAAACAAGCTGAGTCAATACACGAACAATCCAAGTCACGAGCACTGGAAAGCATTGAAAAGGGTTCTAAGATACTTGAAGTACACCCTTGAATATGGGCTTCACTACACGAGACATCCAACTGTATTCGAAGGATACAGTGATGCTAATTGGATATCAGACACTAAAGACTCGTTATCCACTAGTGGATATGTATTCACTATTGGAGGAGCAGCAGTGTCGTGGAGATCCAAGAAACAAACGTGTATTGCCCGTTCCACAATGGAATCAGAATTTATCGCTTTAGACCTAGCCGGTGTAGAGGCTGAATGGCTGCATAACTTTCTGGAAGACATTCCATGTTGGAAAAAACCAGTACCTTTTGTGACGGTACACTGTGACAGTCAAACTGCTATTGGCAGAGCTATGAATGTCATGTATAACGGAAATTCGAGATACATACGTCGTCGACACAACTCCGTTAGAGAATTGATCTCAACTAGAGTAATATCCATTGACTATGTGAAGTCAAAAGATAATATAGCGGATCCTCTCACGAAGAGCATAAATCGAGATCAAATGAACAAGCTGATAGAAGGAATGAGTCTAAAACCAACAAGAAAAAACTAAAACAGTGGAAATCCAACCATAATGATTGGAGATCCCAAGAACCTGGTTCAATGGGAAAACTAAAATGTGGAAGTTAGTGACACAACACTTGAAAAATATGACTATTCCTGAGAGCACTATCTCAAGTGTTAACAACCCGTAAGATGTGGTAAAGGTTGAGTCTTTGACTCTTAATGATTCCTAAAGTATAACGGGATACTCGAATGGAGATCACCTATATAAATGAGAAGTGAGGGCCGCTTCGACCAAAAATTTATGAACACAAAGGACGTCCATGGCCAAAACGGATAAAAACATGAGAACGTTACGAAGTCGAGATTGACGTGTGCTGACACTGTTGATTAGGTATACACTATGGAGGATTAGTTCAAGGCACTGCGTGCACTAAGCCGCAGTGTACCCGATAGTGTTTAGCTACGGAAAGTTCAAAGCCAAGAACTACTTTTCCGGATGCACTGAGATCTCAATCGAACTGAACACTGAGCCAGATGTTATATATAGACACGATTTTCACTCATGTGGGGGATTGTTGGAATTAATGTAAATTAATTGGGTTTTGATACCCTTATCTAATTAAATTAATTAGAGGGACTAAACGTTAATTATTAAATAATTAAACGTGACATAATCGATCTACTCTCGGAGTAGATGAATGTGGTATATTTAATATCTCAAAACCGAGTTTAGGTGAGTGAGAAATTAATTAATGAAGTTGAGAGTTTCAACTTTGAGTTTGAGAGGTGGGAAGGTGAATGGTCACCTATCCCACATAGGAACTCCACAAAAGATTTAAGGACTTTCAAGGCATTGAAGTGAACATGGAGTTCAACCATGTATTAGGGGTACACTCCCCAACAACCACTCTCCACGTCTTGCGAGAATGTCGGACACGCATCAACGCTGATGGGCCTAGGCCCACCCACGAAATTCTCAACCTCCCAGGGTTTGATCTGCCTATAAATACAGGCTCTTCCCTCCTCAGAATTAGAGCTCATTCTACACACTCTTCCTCTCCCTCTGCAGTATATTTCTCCCGTAAGACTATACTGTTCTTGTGTTTGTGTTACATAATTTTTCTGTATTCAGTTCGTACACGTCGTACGTTCGCCGAAACGTCTTTTGTAGTGGTACTACTGTAGAAGGCATAGAAAGTCGTTTTACCTTTGGGAATAGAACGCCGAGCCGAACCTGTTGAGTACAACCCGGGTGTATTCTGTTCTGCGGGCAAAGGGATTTCCCTTGACTCGACTTTGTTTTCGATATTTCGATATTGCAGTTACCCTTATCGGCTTAATTATTTCCTACATCTAGATCCTTCCCTACCCGATTGTGCAACCAGGTATTTCAGTTGAGAATCGATTGATGGTGGATCCATTTTGTCTATTCCATCTGACGGGGTTGATTTTGTGTCTTAGTGAGGTGAAATCGCCGGTTTAGATGGGGTGAAATTATTTGTCAGTGGAGAGAAATTGAGGCTTTTTATGGAATGGGGGTAATTTGATTACAAAATGACGTTTTGACCGGTTTGTATATAATGGGGAAATTAGGGTAGAAAATTAACGAGTAGGGGTATTTATGTCTTTTAAAGTTCAAAATTTAGTAAAAAAATCATTTTTCTTACAAAAGGGTAGAAACCTACTTTTCTTATAGAGGAAGTGCATGAATCCCGTCGCCCCATAGATAAAATGTAGCCCACAAAAAAATGTCGTTAGTTTTAATTTGATTAATTAAAGGGTTTATTTGTCTTTTTTTTTTACAACAATAAGTACATAATTTTTTTATTCGAATCTATCAAGGGTTAGTACATACACCTCCTGGTTAGGACCAATATAACCTCCATATTGGTAGATACACCACTTGTTAGTTGGTGATTAGTTAGTCTTGTTAGTCGGTTATTAGTTAGTTTCTTAGCAGTTTATTTTTGATTAGTTTATAAGAGCTTGTAGCCCTTTTCATTTGTAATTTTCAATTTTGAGAGATTCTGCAGAAACAAGAAATCTTGTTCTTTGTATCCTCTGGGATTTTTTCCCCTCTTTTCAATTCAATAATAATTCTGGTTTTGCAATTCTACATGGTATTAGTTTTGTGAAGATACTGCCAAGTTTCGATCAATTAGCTTCCGCCCTAATTCCCCTCTGATTTCTATTGGATTTCGCCACTATGGCACCCACTGTTACCGATCCGGATTCTCTAAACCCAGCCTTGAATCCGTTCTCTCTGTTGTCTCTGCATCAGAATGACAACCCGGCCGTGTCGATTGTTCTTGAACCTCTCGATGGCACGAACTTCGTTTCCTGGAGCCACACAGTCAAGAGAGGTCTCAGCGTCAAGAATAAGGCTCGTTTGATCGATGGATCCCTGGATGTTCCGGTTGAGGATGATGATCCAGCCATCTATGCTGCCTGGGTAAGAGCTAATGATCTTGTTTTAATGTGGATTTTGAATTCCATTATTCCTGAAATCAAACGAACCCTAGAGTATTTTTCTTTGGCCAAAGATGTTTGGGACGAACTCAAAATTCGATATGCCCAATCTGATGGCACTAGGGTTTACCACTTAGAAAAGTCTTTAAGTGCTATCCATCAAGGTTTTCAATCCCTGGTCTGTTATTACAACCAATTTAAGTCTCTTTGGGATGAATACCTTAGTTTTAGGCCTGTTTTCAAGTGCTCTTGTGGTGCCATGGATACTTGTACTTGTGATTTGCCTATATTGATGACTAAAACTCAAGAGCAAGATGATGTTATGAAATTTTTGGTAGGCCTTCATGATTCTTACAGTACCATTCGTAGCCAGTTCTTGTTGCAATCTCCTTTTCCTCCTTTATCCAAAATTTATGGCCTATTACTCCAAGAAGAGTCTCAAAGAACTTTAAACTTTACCCCTGATCCTGTTCCTTCTAATTCCATTTCTATGGCTGCCAAGAATACCAAGTTTTTTAAGGATAGGAAGAAACCCCTTAAGTGTAGCCATTGTGATGGCCTTGGTCACACTATTGACAGATTCTTCCAGATTATTGGCTTCCCACCTGGCTGGAAAGGTCCTAGAGGTCTCCCTAATAAAGACTCCTCTAAGTCTGCCAACACTTCCATCAAGGACACACCCATGGAATCTAATCCTCTTATTGATCAAGCCCTATTTGACAAATTTGTGAGTTTTTCTAAGATGCAGCAATCAGGTGAAGGCAGAGACATGTACCATTCTGTGGCAGGGGCATCTGCTGTTCATATTGAGGATCCTAAGACCACACCAGATCTAGGTATGCCATGTTCCTTTGGTTTAAATACTGTTAAACAATCTACTTGGATTATGGATACTGGGGCCACTGATCATATGACTTTTGACATATCTTTGTTCTCTACTCCTCCTTCCATTGCAAATGTTCAAATTTCATTACCTAATAATGCCATTTCAACTGCTACTCACATGGGGAACATTGTTATAAATAAACACTTGACACTGTACAATGTGCTATATGTACCTGATTTCACTTTCAACCTATTATCCATAAGCCATTTAACAACTGTACTGTGAGCTTTTTATCCTCACATTGTGTTTTACAGGACAATACCACCAAGATGGTGATTGGTACTGCTGATCAAGATAGAGGCCTTTACCTCTTACACATTGCTCACCCTTCTAGCTACTCTCATTTAGGACAGTCTGCTTCCTCTAGTAATAGCAATAGAAATGCTTGTACTTTTGACTTGTGGCATAAAAGGTTGGGACATATTTCTAGAAAATGCATGTTGCAAATTCCTGAATTGAATGTAAAAGCTTCTCCTATGCACAATGATTGTTTCATCTGTCCTTTAGCTAAACAGAAAAGAAAGTCATTTCCATTAAGCACCTCTATCTCTCCTCATGCCTTTCATTTAATACATTGTGATGTTTAGGGCCCCTTCTCTACTCTTTCTGTTACTGGTGACAATTTTTTTCTCACCATAGTTGATGATTTTAGTAGATGCACTTGGATATATCTATTGAAAGCTAAAAGTGATGTCAAGGTTTCTTTATATAACTTTTATAATCTCATTCTCACTCAGTTTGGTACTAAAATTCAAATACTAAGGAGTGACAATGGGACTGAGTTCCTCCTATCTGACTTTTATCATAATATTGGCATCATCCATCAAACCTCTTGTGTTGAAACTCCCCAACAAAATGGCATAGTAGAGAGAAAACATCAACATCTACTTCAAGTAGCTAGAGCCCTTATGTTTCAATCTTGTTTACCTTTAAAATTTTGGGGTGAATGCATTAAAACTGCTGTTTTTATAATAAACAGAATTCCTTCTGCAGTGCTTAGACAGAGATCCCCTTTTGAACTCTTGTATAACAAAAAGCCTGATTACTCCTTTTTTAAGACCTTTGGGTGCCTATGCTTTGCAAACACTTTGGTGTCAAATAGACATAAATTTGATCCCCGAGCCACCAAATGTATTTTCATTGGCTACCCCCTTGGAACAAAAGGTTATAGGCTTTTTGATATTAAAACTGGTAAGTTTTTTGTCTCTAGGAATGTCAATTTCTTTGAGCATATTTTCCCTTATTCTGACAAGCCTAATATTGATAAACTTGTCCATCCATTATCAGTTCCTGTTGTTGATGACATTTACACTGATTCTGATGATGATGCTGATTTTTATAGCCACAATGATTGTAACAATAATTCCTCTGTATCTACTGATATTATTTCTGCTCCTACTAATTCCAATGTTTATGTTACTGATAATCTTGTTACTGATGAGAATGGTGTAGTTACTGATCATGATATTTCTCATCCTATAATGGGAACAACTTCTAGACCCTCTAGAAACAAATCTCAACCAGCATATTTACAAGTTTATGAAACGACCTTACCACCCTCTGTTGATCATGCATCTCACTCTTGTTCTAGCATTAAATATCCTATTCATACCTTTTTATCTTCTCATAAATTGTCTCCTCACTATAAGAAATTTACAGCCTCCATTTCTCAAATACAGGAGCCTAAGACTTATAAACAGGCTGCCCAAAATGATAATTGGGTCCTTGCTATGAAAAATGAATTAGAGGCATTACACAAAAATAACACTTGGTCTCTTGTTCATTTACCTGAAAACAAGCACTGTTGTAGGTCCCTAAGTTGAGTTAATATCGAGGGAAGCTAAAGAAAATGTCTAGAGGGGGGTGAATAGACTTTTCTAAAATCTTTCGATATATCAGAATTACACTGTGCGGAATACGAAATTAACAATGAGCCCAATTAAAGTTTATACTCAACTTAATTCGAGAACTCTGTTTTATGTATACTCAACTAGTCTAGATCAGTTATGTAATTCAATCAACTAAACAATTAGCTAATTAAACAACAAACAAAAACAGTAAAGTAAATCGAACACGAGATTTATAGTGGTTCGACAACTTGTCTACATCCACTCTCACAAACCCAGTTGTGAAATTCTTATTAACTCGTCCAATGGAGTAATATGTTCTTGTAGCTTTAAGTCCCAAGAAATAAGACTTAGATCTTCTCGATTATATCTCCAGATATATCTTCGATCTTACTAGCTATTTTACAAGTAACTAGCAACTTGAAACAACAAAAGAAAATAAAACTTCTCTTCGTTCAGTAGTAGTCTTCTGATCTTCACTTGTCTTGTGTAGCTTTACTTTCTGAACTTCAATCTCTGAGAGAAAACTTTACTTGAATCTTCAATAATACTTGTAGTATCAATATCTCAGTAATCAGTATCTCGGTTATCAGTAGTCTTCAAAACGATAAACTTCTTCAAGTATTTATATACTTCGAACTTCAAGAATTCAGGTAGTTGTAACCAACCTTTCTTGATAACTGATTTCAACTGAATCTTCTTATCCATACACGCGTTTCTTGTTACGAATTAGTTATTCCATAACTAACTTCTCCATCCTTATCTTTCACGCGTATTTGTAACTAACTTCATGATAACTTGTCTTGTGTAGTCTAGTAGATGCACTTGACTTGTAGTCCACCTGTCTTGAGTAGTAGACTGGTCTTCTCTTCTTGTGCAGTAGACTTCTAATACAACTAATCTAGTCCTATCATCTAACCTAACAAGACTATTACATTACATTAAGCTTTTATAACAAAGTTTAGTCAACTTATAACTATACAATGAATCTATCTATCACATATAAAAACATGAGCTCTATACAACAATTATAACTCAATAACAATCTAACATATACAATCAAATATGAAGTACTTATACATCGTACTTATCTTTCAATAATACTTGTATTATAAAACTGTACTTGTCTTTGTGAATTCTACTGATCTGTACAAGATGACTTCAACTCAACTAGACTAGATCAATCAATACTTAGAAAATATTCAAGTCTTCTTTTGGCTTATCAAAACTTCATCTTTTATCTTTTATTCATCATTTAGGACTTGTTCTAGGATTCATATCCCAACAATTTTCCCCTTTTTGATGAAGCCAAAACTACTTGAATCTTTTCTCATTAGTAGACTAGTTAAGTAGTTACCTTGTCTTTTAACATCAAATAGTACTTATCTTTCATTCATTCAAAATAGATCAGTAGATTACACATACTTTAAATAACAAAATATCAGAGCAAAAAAAAAAAAAAAAACAACTATCCTTCAAACAAACAAAAAACTAATCTGAAAGAGTACCTCCTTCTGGATTTGGAACACAGAATGCATCAAGGAGTCTCTTGTGAATTAGACTGACATGATCTTCATCTTCAATCTTCTCTTTATCTAGCAGCTCTTCTTCGAATTTCTTGATTTGATTAACATCAACCCTTTTTCCTGAGCTTGTCATGGGACATTTCCATTTAGGAAATTCAGGAACAAGAATGTTGAAATTAGCACTAGCAGAAATCCTCAGGATTAAATGCCATAACTTCCTGTGTTGTCCTTCCATGAACCTGTCAAATAAAGAGTATAATTCATCTTGGCTTTCAGCATCACCATATTTCCTGATGATCCAATGATCAAGTTCCCATTGACTCTTCACTTCAATCCATTCAGCTCTATGCTCATTATCTATGAAGTGATCAATGAACTTGTCTTCCATCTTGTCTTCATCAGCTTTCAACTTCTGTAGCCTTTCAATATGTTTCGTAATTTTCTTCTTGCTTGCATAATGAATCTCATCATCAGCAATTCTTTGTTTCTTCTCAACTACAGCAGTAGCAGTAGGTTCTTCAATACTCAGCTTCCTCTTAACTCGTCTGGTCTGAATCTCTGCTTCAGGAGACGATGCAACAGCTTTACCTTTCTCTAATCTTTTCTGCTTTTCAGTTTCAGCATGCTCTAGATCTGCCTTCTTCACTAATCTGCCTCTTTTAGGCCTTCTTAGTTCTTCAATTGCAATAGCAGCAGCTTTCATCTCCGGTTCAGTACTAGCAGATTTTACAACTATATCTTCAATTCTACTTGTCTCTTCCCCCTTTTTGGCTTCATCACTTGCCTTAAGAGTGAAAAGAGAAGTAAAGCGAGTCATCTCTTCTTTCAAAGCTTCCTTCATTGCTTCAGCAGCGGACTCAAAGTGCTTCTGATGCGATTCCGCATGGCTCATCTTGTCTAAGCGATCAGTAACCAGTTCCAACTTCTGTGTACAGGAAACTAGTTCATCTTTCAATTGAGTAGCCGTCTGTCTAAGAAGAGTATTCTGTTCAGTCAACTCATGTAGAACAGCCCGAGAACGCACCAACTGATCTTGTGCTTCCCTTCTCTGTTCATCAGCAATGGCAACTTTAACACTGTAGAGTCTCTCCATTTTGCTTGACTCTTCAGCTAGCGATCGAGCAAAAGAGATTGATCTTTTTTCTGAAACATCAACTTGTTTCTTCAGAAAATCTTCAACTTGAGCAAACAGCTCTTCTCGGAAAGTCGAGTCCATCTTGTTGATCTCACCAACAAATAAGTCTCTGGATTGGTCAACAAGTGACTGATTCTGTGCAATTAGCACATCCTTCATTTTCAAGTTCAAGAACTCTACTATGGCAGTATGAACAACACTTCTCAGATCAGTCTTTAAATCATCCAGAAATCTGTCTGGCACAGCTTGAGTAGAACTGGAAATTCCAACAACATTATCAACGCCTTTGAGTTCTTCTTCATCAAACATCTCAGCATCCAAGAACTCATCATCTTCTTTACCAAGCATAAGTGAGTCGACTTCATCTTCATCACTTTCAGCAATTTCTTCCAATTGTTCTGAAGTCTGGACTGCTATCTCAGCTACTTCTGGCTTGATCTCGTCTTCCACCAGATCAGTCTGGGTTCCGACGTCAAAAGCAAATACATCCTCAATAACACCATCTGGAATATTCAGAAGCTTCTTGACTAGATCAACCAGGGCTTTGCGAGGGAATAGCTCGGAGTGATCCTTAACTCCACTATTTTCTTTCTGTTCCATCTCCCAATCCATAAAATTGGAGATTCCGCCCATGCCTTGAATGACTTCAAAAAGATCATCCGTAGAAGACTTCTTCAAAGCAAACCATGTGTAAATCCTGACTAGCTTTTCAAACTGTTCAGAAGCTGTGTCGATGTCAAGAGTCGAGAGCGTCTTCTGAAGATTTCTTGAAACTCGAGCACGAATCCTCTTCTCTCGTAGACACATTGGATAATACACTAGGGATTCAAATCTAACAACAGACGGGTCCTGAGTAGATGGGGTCTCTAACTCAGTTGTTGCAGTGGCAACTGGCGTCTTGTCTGAAGTAGATGGGTTGGGGGGTTCACCATATTCTGGTGAGGGAGAGGGAGTAAAGGCTGTGGTTTCTGTGGGCTCTGATGTGGCTTGGTCAGGTATGACAACTGTAGAAGTATCAGTTGTATCTTGTTTGGGAGTGATTTGGGGATGACTGGCTCTAAGCGGTAATGCCGCCAGTACATGTGAGGTTGAGGATAAAGGACGAGGCCTAGATCGATGTGATCTAGCCTTGGTTCGAACAGTAGAGAGAGAGAGAAGGAATTGACAAAGCTTGTGAAGAGGTACCAACCTGGTGACTCGACTCTTCTGGTGGAGGTGGAGTTCCAACTCTCACAAGAGTATACATCTCAGGAACTTGGTCACTCGACTCCTCCTCTTGATTTGACTCGTCATCCGATTGAGTCTTCTCCGAGTCGTCTGCACTGGACTCAGCTTCCTTAGACCCGGCTTGTGAAGAACTATCCGAATCCGCATACGGCAACACTTCAGATTCATCAAATTGAACCTGCCTAGGAGCAGCTGGCCTTCCAGCAACCTGCTTCTTCAGAGCCTCTTTCTTTAGATAGAACTTAAGAGGATGAAACGGCTTTCCCTTGCTCCAAGTGGTCTTGTTGGGCATCAACAGTGGGAGTAATATGCTCAGTTTGTTTCCATATCCAACTGCTTGAGAGACTACCCAGTTCCGAGTATCAACATCCACCCTAACACTTCTTTCGAAGTGCATCATCCTGTCAGCTATTAACTTAAACCAATTACCCTCAGTAATTCCATCATAGATAGCTGCCATAATCCTTGTTTTGACTTGGGTAACTGAGTCAAAAGACCCAGTGGCACATAGAAGCATCTTGCTAGCTATGTCCAGTAGAGTGCGATATTTTTCTAGGAGCTCACCCTTCTTGGCTGTAATAGCTTTACCATCTGGTTTCAGCTTCATCTTCCTTCCACAAAAAATGCTTAAATATCTCATCTCTTGCCCTTCCGCATACTTCTCCACATCAATCGTTCCGATGGGCAACCTCAATCTTTCAAAAAGAGCTTCACGAGTGATTTCCACTCGATTTGAACCGATAAAAGATTCGATGACATCTCCTCTTCTGCTGGCATTAGCATAGAATTCCAGAACCTCCTCTTCCAGAACAACCTTAGGAAACGCCTCCAAATAGGGTTTTAGCCCGCATCTTGTGCACTTGGTCAAGATTTCTTCATTTCCGACTGTGTGATTTCCACCAAAAAACAGGGACGGTTCAACATGAACCTTGTTGTCATTAATGTATCTGCCTAGATCAAACGGTGCATGTATGTTGGTACTAACATCGAAGATAGATCGAATCGACATGTTAAAAGATTTGTAATGAACACAAACAACGGATTATGCAGGAAATCACTGTTAGGCGAGTAGAAGAGTTATGAAAAATGTGAGGCAAGACGTGTGCAAGTGTTGGGTTTTGTTTAAAACTGAATTTTTGATCCAACGGTCAAGATTGAAAAATTAGATCCAACGGTTGAGACCTTTGGCATTCGGTTACGGAACCGAGACAAAAATGTGAATTGATTTTGTACAAATTGAAATCCGCCTCTCTTATTTGTAAAATTAAAGAGTGTACTCATCTGACCTATCTAGGTCGTGTTTTGGCATGAATTGAATGTGTACACCTCATTAACTAGTGGTGTATAAATCCAATTCTAGGATTTCCAAATTTTTAACACAATCACATTACTTTAACATCGTTAATTTGTTTCGAGTAAACACCTTAACACATATCCTATTTAAATCAAAGAAAACTTAGCTTGTCTGTTCGAGTCCATCCAGAACAGATGAGTAGGACTAAGCTTCATAAGGCGAGTAGGCTTAATGGCACAAGACGAGTAGTCTTATGTCCACCTGATGAGTTTCCCCTTCGACTGTGCGTATCTGTCTGAACGTCGAACAGCTTTATGTACCTGTTTTATTTAGTACGACAGATAGTCGAGTAGAATATATAGAATGAATATCAATTCAAATCAATGATCAAGGTTCAAACAAGATGACTGTTACCAAACTAAAGAGTCAACACAAGGATTTTTAAGAAATCAAAGATTCCCCCTTAAATGTTTATTCCCTTAGTATTACCCTCAGCTTTACCAGCTTCCTCATCGGGTTGTTTGGTCAACTTGTCTGACCTTGTATACCTGTCTGTTGAGTGAGTAGATGAGTGCTCTGTGCCTTTTGTGGTAACTTGTCTATTTCTCCTTTCTTCTTAGGACTGTACCTGTCTGGTTAGTACATTGCTATATACTAGTAGGATCAAGATCAATTAGTCCTAGACTAATGCATAATTCATGAAATCGGGCCTCAGCTAATGGTTTTGTGAAAATATCAGCTCTTTGAAAATCAGTATGAATCTTTTCCATGCGAATTTCCTTCTTTTCTACATGATCACGTATGAAATGGTGTTTCACATCAACATGCTTACAACGTGTGTGCAGAACAGGATTTTGTGTAATGGCAATAGCACTATTACTATCACAGAATATTGGAACATTTGATTCACAAATATTATAATCTCTAAGCTGTTGAATAAGCCATAATAATTGACTACAACAACTACCAGCAGCCATGTACTCGGCTTCAGTAGTAGAGGTAGCAACACTTGTCTGCTTTTTTGAAAACCATGAAATGAGTTTTGTGCCTAAGAATTGACAAGAACCAGATGTAGATTTCCTATCTATTCTACAACCACCAAAATCAGAATCAGAGTAGCCACTTAGAGATAGATCATCATTTGAAGGATACCATATACCACGATTGATGGTTCCTTTCAAATATTTCAAAATCCTTTTAGTGGTTTCCATATGACTCTCTTTTGGATTGGCTTGAAAACGAGCACATACACCAACAGAAAATGCAATATCAGGTCTACTAGCAGTCAAGTAGAGTAATGAACCAATAAGACCACGGTAATGAGTTTGATCAGTACATTTACCATTCTCGTCTGGATCCATCCTGTAAGTAGGTTGCATAGGTACTCCAGAAGATTTACATGTTTTAATACCATACTTGTCTAGTAGATTACGAGTATATTTTGCTTGATTTATGAAAATCCCTTCTGGGGTCTGTTTTACTTGAAGTCCAAGAAAGTAGTTCATTTCACCCATCATAGACATCTCAAATTTACTTTGCATGAGTGTTGAGAAACTTTCACTCAGCTTTTTGTTAGGTGAACCAAAAATGATGTCATCTACGTAAATTTGGACGAGTAAAATGTCTTTCCCTTCTTGTCTTCTAAACAAGGTTCTATCTACCTTGCCTTTAGTAAAACCATTTTCTAATAGAAATTGAGAAAGAGTATCGTACCAGGCTCTTGGAGCTTGCTTTAGTCCATATAAGGCCTTCTTTAATCTGTATACCTGGTTACCTTTGACTTCGAAACCTGGGGGTTGTTCAACATACACTTCTTCCGCAAGAATACCGTTAAGAAATGCACTTTTAACATCCATTTGATATACAGTAAATTTCATGTAAGCAGCATATGCAAGGAACAATCGAATGGCTTCTAGTCTAGCAACAGGAGCATATGTTTCATCATAGTCTATGCCTTCAGCTTGTGAATAGCCTTGGGCGACTAGTCTAGCCTTATTACGAACAACTACATCATTCTCATCTTTCTTATTCTTGAAAATCCATCGAGTGCCAACTACATTATGATGTTTCGGTCTATCGACAAGTTCCCAGACGTCGTTTCAAACAAACTGATTCAACTCGTCTTGCATAGCAATGATCCAATTACTATCAGCCAATGCCTCATTAATGGTTTTAGCCTCGATAGATGAGAGGAAACAACACCAGCAAAACAGAGATGTACTAGATTGTTCTTGCGACTCAAAGAGTTGTCGTCTAGTCTTAACACCAACAGTAGAGTCACTGATTCGGGTGGAATTTACACGATTTAGATGCATATTTGAAGCTCATTTGATGTTTATTTCATTGAATTATTGGTTGATTATCATTGTTTTGATCAAAATAAGAGAAAGGTAGTGTTTTGTCGATTTTGTAGGAAAAACGATGGATTTTAGAAGCAAAACACATACCATACTTCACTGGATCAAGAAGAGAAGCTGACCATTGGGTTCGTCTCGAAAAACGGAGTGGAATGACTAAAAGAATCAAGTCGTTTGGAGGTCGGAAGCAAAAGTTATGCACGAAACAAGTTCGGAGTGCAACTCGGCCGAGCTCCCAACTCGGCCGAGTGGAAAATTGATCCAGAATCTGGAATGACGGACAATCCGGCCGAGCTACTCTATCCGACCGAGTGGGAAAGGTGCACAACTCGGCCGAGTCCCACAACTCGGCCGAATGGAAGGTCGAATGCAGAATCTGGAAGTCGGGGTGATCCGGCCGAGCTGTACAATCCGGCCGAGTGGAATTTCATTCCAGAATCTGGAATGATTGGTGATCCGGCCGAGCTACGCAATCCGGCCGAGTTCCTGAAAAAAAGGGGAAAGGCATTCTACGACCCGACTCGGCCGAGCTACAGCATTCGGCCGAGTTGCTGAGTGAACAAAAAGGCAAAACACGTTTTTGGAAGTGCCCGATCCGGCCGAGCTACGCAATCCGGCCGAGTGACCTCCTATTTTTGTCTAAAAACGTGTTTCGACTTAAGGGCACGTGTTTAGCACTTTTGGAAGAGTATATAAGGTCCAAAGTTCGTTTTTGAAAAGGACACAACACCTTGGAGAGCAATTCACACACAATCACACATAGTTGTAGGGGTTTTCATATTTTTGGCAATTTCATTCCATAGTTAACTTAGATTCTAGTTTAATTTGATGATTCAAGTGAAGATTTCCATTGGGCTTTGTAAGTAATTGAAGTTTGTAGCTACATTTCAAGTTTTAAGGTGATATCTCTTTAATTCTCATTCTAATTTCCCAATTCTATTATTTCTTGCATTTGATTTCTTAATTGTGATGGAATTTGTGATTTCTTGCATTCTTGCCATGGATTTCTATCTTAGAACCATGGGCTAAGTATTAATTGCCTAGGGTGTTGAAGTTTTGGTGGTTATGTGGTGGAATTATGGATCAATTGCATGATTAGCTTAGGAATTGGGTGTATATGCTTCTAGTGTGGTAATTTGCATGATTCTATTGGTTAATTCACCCTATTAGCTAGAATTCTTAGTTGTGTCGATTTCAACGACCGTATTGGATTGCATGATTAGGAATGTGTGTATGAGCTTGAATTAATCGATTAGAATTAACATAGTAATTGGCTACACCGACCGGGGGTTAGTTGCTTAGATCGACAACGCTAGACACTATTCGATTAGAGGTCGTCTATTAGATTAGTGAAAGGGCGTCTCATAAACATTAGTAACCGTGTTGAACGTGTTTATGAGACACTATCCTATGATCCTATGGTATTGATTAGACGATATAATTGCTAGTCAATGCACGTGTTCACCTAGGCCTCACAAGGGATTGGTCGACACACACGAGTGATAGCCTTTAGTTCTTCCCAACACATTAGGTTTAAATTGTGTATTTTTGCCCCATAATTTACCACACAACCTATAAAATGGATATACCCTAGGCAATACCTTCTCACCTTGCACTTTCGAAAGGAAGTTAGATATCGTGTTCTTGCTTTAGTTCGTTTCTTTGTGTTTAGTTTATCTAGTTAAGTACTTGTCTTTATATTCCCGAAAATCCAAACAAACACGTGTAGTTACTACAATAGCATGCATACTCGTAACTTTAGGGATTCACTAGCACTCAATTAGGTCCTTGGAACGAAATTTTACTTGGTATACTTATCGTACTACTAACGAACCCATACGCTTGTGGGGATCGTATAGTTGTAAAAAGTGTGCAAAAATACGAAAAAGTCAATGGCGCCGCTGCCGGGGATTTAAGCGAGTGTTGTTAGTGAAACTTAGAGTTTGTTGAGTGTTATTGATAGTAGCATTTCTTTTTGTTATTTTGATCTTGTTCATCTTTGTGGATTTGACACTTTTCTTTTGTAGGTGCATGATCACAAGATCACGTGGAGGAAACCTTGAACCCTTAGACCTTGAGATCGAAGCACACGCAAGAAGAAGGAATCGAAGTAGAAACCGTCAAAGAGTCATAGAAGAACCACTTGAGATGGAAAACATTGAAGAGATGAATCCTCCACCGAATGGAGAAGATGAGATTCAAAGGGAGAATCATCAAGTTGGAAATCAAGTTGGAGGTAATCCACCTCAAAACCCAAACCCACCACCAAATCTCCAATTTCCCAATCCACAATATCCACCTCAAAACCTCTTTCCATATCAAGGATACAATCCTTATCCTTATCCACCTCCACAACAAGCCTACTATCCACTACATCAACACCCATATCCTCCTCCTTACCAATATCCTCCACCTCAACAAATTCAAGAGGAATACATCCCTCCTCCTCCACATATGGAAGAACCTCAACGTGTTTACCATGGAAGGCCAATGAGGGAATATTTTGAGCCTCAACCTAGGGAGCATTATGATGGGTTGGCAAGACCAAGGGTGGAGGCAAACAACTTTGAGATTAGTCCCTCTTTATTAAGGATGTTGAGGGAGAGACAATTTGAAGGAAGGACGGAGGAAGGATTTGAGGAAGACCCGAATGAACATCTTGCTCAATTCTTGGAGATATCCGACACTCTCAAGCAAAATGGAGTGTCGGAAGATGCTAAAAAGATGAGGCTATTTCCGTTTACATTGTCGGGGAAAGCAAAAGCTTGGATACAATCAAGCATTCCCGCCGGAGAAGTGAGGACGTGGGAAGATTTGAAGAAAAGATTCCTATTGAAGTACTACCCTCCTTCAAAGACGATGGAAGCCAAGCAAAAGATCTCTACATTCAAACAAGGTCCAAATGAGGGAATCAAAGAAGCATGGGAAAGATTTACGAGTCTTCTCATCACATGCCCCCATCATGGTTTCCCAATTGAACAAACAACTTGTTGGTTCGTTGGTGGGTTGCGATTGGAAGATCAACACCACATTGATGCTTGTGCGGGGGGTTCAATTTGGATGAAATCGGTGGAGGAGATCAATGACATAATAGAGGGGATAGCAAGCAATACTTTCAAGACGAGAGTGGACCGTGGAGCACAAAATCGGGTAGCCCAAGTGGATGCTAATGATAGCATAAGAGCAATGATGTCTACACTCATTGAAAAGGTAAATGTTTTATCTCAAACAAGAGATAATCATCTATCCTTTGTGCAAGAAGATCCTCAATTGGGACATATGGAAGAAGTGCAATACATGGGTCAACAAGGATATCCACAAAATTTTCAAGGGAATCGACAATATCAAGGCCAACCACCATATCAAAATCGTGGTCAAGGATATCAAGCTCCTCCCCAAAACCGATTCCAAGGGCAATCTTCATCATCTCAAGGTCAAGGGGGACCATCCCCTCAATACCAAGCCCCTCAAAACCCGAATTTCCGGAGGAACGAGAATTTGTCATATTCGAATCCTAAAAGTGCTATTCAATATCCTCCCGGATTTGATCCCGGAGCAAAACTCCCAAGTGGAGAAGGAAAATCCTCCACGGACGAGCTTCTTGCACTACTCATGAAGAGGATGGATATGAGTGATAAGAAAGTTGAAGCAACCGAGTCCATCCTTGCCCAACTCATGAGTAACCAAAAAGCAATGGAATTCCAAATGGGACAATTGGCAACTTCCATTGGATCTCAACATACAAAGGGTAAATTGCCCTCAAACACCGAGGTAAACCCACGTGAGCATTGTAATGCTATTACAATTTCAAGTGGTGAACATTATGGAGTTTCTTCAATTGAATTGGAAGAGGGTGAAGTGTTGAAGGCAAAAGAAAGGGAGGAAGAGAAAAAAAAGAGTATAGAAAAAGTTGGAAGTGGAAAGGTTGCCCCAAGAATTCCAAAGTGGAGAATTGCCAAAGATTTGAAAAAGAAGAAGCTTGAGGTACCTTGTGATAGATGGGGGGTGCCCATTACATATGAGCCACTTCCATACCCGGGAAGATACATGAAGAAAATGGATGAGAAGTTTGGGAAGTTTTTGGATATCTTCAAGAAAATCCACATTGATCTTCCACTTTCGGATGCTTTAGAGCAAATACCTCATTACATGAAGTTTCTAAAGGATGCAATAGCAAACAAAAAGAAACTAGTGGATGATGAGAAGATCAAGTTGACCGAAGAGTGTAGTGCTATCCTTCAACGAACTCCTCCCGAAAAGCTTAAGGATCCGGGTAGTTTCACTCTCCCATGTGAGATTGGTGATGGTCCCATGTTGAAAGCTCTTTGTGATTTGGGAGCTAGCATCAATTTGATGCCACTTTCAATCTTCAAGCGTTTGGGACTTGGAGAAGTAGTGCCCACATCAATTACTCTCCAATTAGCGGATCGTTCCATCACCCATCCTAAAGGGATCATTGAAGATGTATTGGTGAAGATTGACAAGTTCATCATTCCGGCCGACTTCGTGGTGTTAGATATGAAAGAAGATGCAAATATCCCATTGATTCTTGGGAGGCCGTTTCTTGCCACGGGGGGAGCAAACATCGATTTGAGAAAAGGGGAGGTAACATTGGAGGTGAATGGAGAGAAAGTGATTTTCTCCAAGTATGGCTCAATTGAGAGTTCCCCAAGAAAGAAGGAATCCCCCTCCATCCAAGAATGTGACATTTATGTGAAAGAGCCATTACCAAAAGTCCCATTGAAAGATCCGGGAGATGATAACAAATTGAAGCAAACTCCCAAACTTGAGCAAAACTCAAGTTTGGGGGAGTTTTATAAGGAGAAGAGTTTTGATAAGTTCCTTGAGGGTAGTGAAGATGAAGAGGGAAAAATAAAGATTTCAAAGGAGAGAAAGATTGAGAAGAGCTTTGAAATTGGAGATAAGGTGGTATGGTGCACCTTGGGAGTGATGGAAGTACTTGGAAAGATGAAGCTCAAGGAACGCAAAATGTTGGTCATGAAGAAATTGGCCTATGAAGGAGGCATTGCGTTGGAAAGTGAGGAGGATGAAGTGTTCATCACCGATGAGCACAATGTCAAGTACTATCATCCTCCATTCAAAGAAAGGGAAGTATGAACTTGTTAAGTTCCGTCCGGCATAGGACGTTAAACCTAGTGCTAAATGGGAGGCAACCCATTTTTACTTGCTTTATTTCATTTCTTGTTCATTTTATTTGCTTTGTTAGTTTAGTTTGATGTGTTTGTGAGTTTTGATGTTAGTTGAAAGAGCTTGGATTGAATGGACAAGTGGATTGAAAGTGGAACCTTGTGCTTGGAAGAAGGTGTAGCTATAGCAATCGTAAGAGGTACGCCCACTCTAAACTTAGGAATTGCATAGCAATTACTAAGTTTGGGGGGTAGTGGAATTTATATTTTTGTTCATAATATGGATTGCTTAGCTACTCTTAGTTTTAATTGTTGGGATAGTGGCCTATGTGTGTAGATTTGTATGGATAACACTTGGTGTCAATATCATTGCAAAACTATTTTTCCAAACTTTTAATTGCTTGGCAATGAAAAAGTTTGGGGGGTATGTTCGTTTTTACATTTTCTATTGACATCAATGTGTACTCTTGTGTATGTGTATAATTTGAGCTTTAATGATCATTGAGTCACATTGGATAGTGATTTGTCGTGAATTTGATTCCTTGAATGTGTACATGATTGTAATGAATCATTTTGTTTGTGTTGTTGTCATCTTGTTGCCTATGGTTGTTTTGCATGCACAATGAGTTATGTGTGGTGGTGATTGATGAATGTTTGAGTCTTTAATGAACCGGTGAGAGTTGAGCTTTGAGCCGAGCATTAATCCGGTTTATTTCATTTGTGAGAGAATCAATTCATTGCTTGCTTTTCTAGAACTTGCCCAAGTTCTTGCTCGAAATCATGCTTGTGTGATACTTGGAGATAGGATGTAGGCCATCTTTCGTACTACACGTCACTTAGCCAAAAATCTCCCAATAACCAAAGTAATCTTCCGTAGTTAGCCCGTTTGAGCTTGATTTCCCATTCTATTGGCAACCTACAATGTTTAACCACTTAGCCTTTTGAGCTTTTGATATCCATATCTAGTGGAGAATAAAAGAGAAAGTGGTAAAATATGTGCTTTAGTACCTTTGGTTTGAAAAAAAAAAAAATTGGGAAAAGTTGTGAAAAAGAGAAAAAGATGAAAGTGAAAAGAAAAATAATGATGAAAAGAAAAGAGGGACAATGAGCCCCAAGAGCTTGAAAAGAAAAGAAATTGATTAAAAAGATGAGAAGATGAATGCATTTGAGGAACTTATATGAAAAGTGAGAATGAAGGTTGTGAATCTTAAGAGCACGAGCTTGAATTGTTGAATAACAACTTTTGTTCTCCACTAGACGAGTCACTTTTTCCATATTCATCTTACCCCATCCAAAGAGCCAACGTTACATCCTTGGTTAAGCCCTATTGATCTCATTGTTGAACATGTTTGTGGTGGAAAGATGGTAGAGCTTGGGCAAGCTTATGGCAATTGCAATGCATGATTTGATTGATGAGTGCTTATTGTCCTTAATTTGTTTGAGTGTTTGAGTGAAACACTATTTCTTGTGAGTTAAACTTGAACATCTTGATATTGTCATCACCATCACTTGTTGTTGTGTGTAGAGCATGTGTGAGTAATGAGTGGATCTTCAATATTGAACTTGTGATCATTTTAAGAATGTATCTTGAGGAAGAAGAATTCATTTCATGTCATTTGATACGTGGGATCTTTCATTGATCATCTAGTTGTAAATTTCACCCTCGTGTTTTAATTCTTTCGTTGCTCGAGGACGAGCAACACTTTAAGTTTGGGGGAGTTGATTCGGGTGGAATTTACACGATTTAGATGCATATTTGAAGTTCATTTGATGTTTATTTCATTGAATTATTGGTTGATTATCATTGTTTTGATCAAAATAAGAGAAAGGTAGTGTTTTGTCGATTTTGTAGGAAAAACGATGGATTTTAGAAGCAAAACACATACCATACTTCACTGGATCAAGAAGAGAAGCTGACCATTGGGTTCGTCTCGAAAAACGGAGTGGAATGGCCAAAAGAATCAAGTCGTTTGGAGGTCGGAAGCAAAAGTTATGCACGAAACAAGTTCGGAGTGCAACTCGACCGAGCTCCCAACTCGGCCGAGTGGAAAATTGATCCAGAATCTGGAATGACGGACAATCCGGCCGAGCTACTCTATCCGACCGAGTGGGAAAGGTGCACAACTCGGCCGAGTCCCACAACTCGACCGAATGGAAGGTCGAATGCAGAATCTTGAAGTCGGGGTGATCCGGCCGAGCTGTACAATCCGGCCGAGTGGAATTTCATTCCAGAATCTGGAATGATTGGTGATCCGGCCGAGCTACGCAATCCGGCCGAGTTCCTGAAAAAAAGGGGAAAGGCATTCTACGACCCGACTCGGCCGAGCTACAGCATTCGGCCGAGTTGCTGAGTGAACAAAAAGGCAAAACACGTTTTTGGAAGTGCCCGATCCGGCCGAGCTACGCAATCCGGCCGAGTGACCTCCTATTTTTGTCTAAAAACGTGTTTCGACTTAAGGGCACGTGTTTAGCACTTTTGGAAGAGTATATAAGGTCCAAAGTTCGTTTTTGAAAAGGACACAACACCTTGGAGAGCAATTCACACACAATCACACATAGTTGTAGGGGTTTTCATATTTTTGGCAATTTCATTCCATAGTTAACTTAGATTCTAGTTTAATTTGATGATTCAAGTGAAGATTTTCATTGGGCTTTGTAAGTAATTGAAGTTTGTAGCTACATTTCAAGTTTTAAGGTGATATCTCTTTAATTCTCATTCTAATTTCCCAATTCTATTATTTCTTGCATTTGATTTCTTAATTGTGATGGAATTTGTGATTTCTTGCATTCTTGCCATGGATTTCTATCTTAGAACCATGGGCTAAGTATTAATTTCCTAGGGTGTTGAAGTTTTGGTGGTTATGTGGTGGAATTATGGATCAATTGCATGATTAGCTTAGGAATTGGGTGTATATGCTTCTAGTGTGGTAATTTGCATGATTCTATTGGTTAATTCACCCTATTAGCTAGCATTCTTAGTTGTGTCGATTTCAACGACCGTATTGGATTGCATGATTAGGAATGTGTGTATGAGCTTGAATTAATCGATTAGAATTAACATAGTAATTGGCTACACCGACCGGGGGTTAGTTGCTTAGATCGACAACGCTAGACACTATTCGATTAGAGGTCGTCTATTAGATTAGTGAAAGGGCGTCTCATAAACATTAGTAACCGTGTTGAACGTGTTTATGAGACACTATCCTATGATCCTATGGTATTGATTAGACGATATAATTGCTAGTCAATGCACGTGTTCACCTAGGCCTCACAAGGGATTGGTCGACACACACGAGTGATAGCCTTTAGTTCTTCCCAACACATTAGGTTTAAATTGTGTATTTTTGCCCCATAATTTACCACACAACCTATAAAATGGATATACCCTAGGCAATACCTTCTCACCTTGCACTTTCGAAAGGAAGTTAGATATCGTGTTCTTGCTTTAGTTCGTTTCTTTGTGTTTAGTTTATCTAGTTAAGTACTTGTCTTTATATTCCCGAAAATCCAAACAAACACGTGTAGTTACTACAATAGCATGCATACTCGTAACTTTAGGGATTCACTAGCACTCAATTAGGTCCTTGGAATGAAATTTTACTTGGTATACTTATCGTACTACTAACGAACCCATACGCTTGTGGGGATCGTATAGTTGTAAAAAGTGTGCAAAAATACGAAAAAGTCAGTCACCAATAATATTTTCAGTATTATGCGCTGATTTCCATGTATTTCTATTCTTAACAATAGTACTATCATCTATATCATGTACAGCATCATGCATGTCAACATCATTATCATCAGAAGATTTAATGGGAGTAGACGAGTCGACTAGTTTAGGCATGTCAACTGGTCTAGTAGAGTTACCTTGAGCACTTACCTTCTTCTGGTCATCTGACTCAAGAGCTTTCATGAATGGATTGTATGCTTGAACGGATTCATATACCTCTGAGTCTTTGTCAGATTCGACAGTTAGCTCAGTAACTTTCTCACTGATCTTGTTGGTAGATGAGTCCTGTTGAGATTCTTCGAAAACCACATGTGGTGTTTCTTCCACACAAAGGGTTGAGTAGTTGAATACTCTAAATGCTTTGCTAGTCGAGGAGTATCCTAAGAATATCCCCTCGTCTGCTTTAGCATCAAATGCATTCAACTTGTTTTTCCCATTGTTATGGATGAAACACTTACATCCAAATATATGAAAATATGACACTCTGGGTTTTCTACCTTTCCATACCTCATAGGGCGTCTTACCTAGTGCTTTATTGATAGCACTTCTATTTTGTGAGTGGCATGCAGTATTGATGGCTTCTGCCCAAAATTTCTGAGGCGTATTATACTCTGTCAGCATGGTCCTGCAGGCCTCCTTAAGAGTTCTGTTCCTTCGTTCTGCTACTCCATTTTGCTGTGGTGTCCTAGCTGCACTAGTAAGGTGCTGGATGCCACGCTTAGAACAAAATTCTTTAATATAGCAGTTAATGAATTCAGTACCCTTGTCACTACGGATCTTGACAATTGACTGATTCTTCTCAACCTGTAACTTCTTCAACAGATCAGGCAAAAGTGTTTGTGTATCACTCTTCTTGTGTAAGAAGACTACCCAAGTGAACTTAGAATAGTCGTCTACCACAACAAGTGTGTACCTTCTACCGTTCAAAGTTGGAGGAGTTATTGGGCCATGTAAGTCCATATGTAGAAGTTCAAGAACTCTACTGGTTGAGAGGGATGGAATAGATTTAAAAGAACCCTTTACCTGTTTACCTTTTTTACAGGACGTGCATACATGTGACTTATAGTAGACTTCATTGGGAATACCTTCCACAAGGTAGTCTCTGGCTATCTTATTAAGAACCTTAAAGTTTAGATGACAGAGGTGTCTATGCCAGAGCCAACCAAGTTCTTTAGGATTCTTAGTAAGTAGACAGGTGTCCCTCGGACAACTGTTCCAGTTCACTATGTACACACTTCCTTGTCTAATGCCGACCAGTAAGACTGTGTGTGTCTTTTTGTCAATGATTTCACATTTCTGACTCTTGAACTGCACCTTGTATCCACGATCACAAAATTGTGAAACAGAGAGTAAATTGTATTTCAAGCCTTCAACATAAGAAACATCTTGAATCTCTATGTCTCCATTCTGAATGTAACCAAATCCTTTAGTAACAGCAATGGAGCTATCACCAAATATCACTTTTGGTCCTTCTTGCTCATGGTAGTTTGATAAGAGAGTCTTGGTACCAGTCATGTGGTGCGAACAACCACTGTCTATGTACCAAGTTTCTCCTGTTGAACCACCTTTCTTGTATAGATCGAGTCGACCCTGCATCAGATGATATTTCATAATTTAGGTACCCTCCTTGTTTATTGGGGTCCTGGGGGGTTAGTCGAGTTCAATGGAATCCAAATGTACATTGGAGTCCTGAACAAGTTTGATCTTCTGAGCTTACGACCATATTTGTTGCAAAATAAGACCTTGTTGTCCTTATCTGGCCTATCAGTTGAGTTCGGGTCTACTCTTTGGAGATAGCCTTTTGACTTAATCTCTACTTGAGCAGGCACTTGTCTATGATAGTCAGAGTAAGGTTTGTATGCATTAGGTCCATACGGTTTATAGACATGTTTAGGTCTTTCTTCTCCTTTGATATCATATGACAAAGGTGGAGGATATAGAACAGCTTGTGTACGATATTTTGGACCTTCCTGTCTAGGTCTAGACGAGTAGAGTTGAGACTGCCTTATGAAAGGAGGTCTAGACTCTTGTCGTCTAGTTTGTACTAGTTTAGTACTCGTCTCCTCAGGATACCAATCCTCGTATCTGACCTGATTTGGTCGTCCACGATTCCTAGTCCTTTGTTGACTTGTTTTAAACGAAACAGGCTTGTTGTTAACTTTCTTTTTACCTCCCTTGGTAATAGGAATGTTAACTTGAGCTTGTTTTGGTACAGTACCTTGAGATGAAGTTCCAATATCGTATATTATTGGTTCTTTTCCTTTATCATTAGTCAAAGAGCTTGAAATGAAAATAGTAGGGTTCTTAGGAACTTGAGTAGACGAGCTGGGTGTCTCAGCACCTATGCCTGTCTTGTCAGTAGGAGCCCTATACCTATCTGACAGTTCAAGGTTAACCTTAGATGAGTTAACCAGGTCAGTAAATTTAAGGTCTAAAGTGACAACCTCAGTTTCTAATAACTTATTACGTTCTTCAAGCTTTTTGAACTTGTTTTGTAAAACATTGAATTCATGTTTCTCAGTAGCATGTGTCTTAAGTAGGTCTTGATATAACTTGTCTGTCAGTGCACACTTGTTTTTGAGTTGTCTCAACTCTTCTTGCAAACGTTCATTTAGGACTGTTATATTAGGATCTACTTTAGACTGAGCTTCCTTAAGATCAATGATTTCTTGTCTTAAGATGATGTTTTCGTCACTGACTTCAATGAATGCCTTGTTGGCAAGTAGGAGGTCGTCTTCAACTGCACTAGTAGAGTGCTGAAGACTACTCCCTACTTTGCTACTGGCAGTGTCACTTTCATCAGAATCTGATTCATCACAAGATTGAAAGGAAGTAGCAGATGATACCTCTTGGTCGATTTTAGCCATGAAGCATAGACCATCATCTACTATGAAAGCTTCATCGTGATCTGGTTCAGACGGGTAGCTAGATGAGGATGATGGCAACTCGTCTGAGTCAGAGTCAGAGTCATCATTGGCCATCATTGCCTTCTTACCACGGTTGTATCTTCTTTCCCTTCGTGCTTTGCGTTCTTCTCGATCATCAGTACTCAGGTCTGGACATTCATATATGTAGTGACCTGGCTTTTCACAGTTATAGCACAAGAGATCATTAGTAGCCTTTTTAATAGGAGAGTTGTTCCTTCGTTTATCACGTCTATCAGAACGAGCAATCTTTCTACCATCAGACTCTCTATCTTGTCTGTTACCTTTCGAGACTTCGTCTCTCCTTTCGGACGAGTTTCGGTCTCGTCTGGTCTCAGACGAGTTCTTAGAAGCAGACCCTCTATGCTCTCTATAGAACTTCTTATATCTTCCGAAACGTTTATTCAGCCTATCAAACTTTCTAACCATGAGGCTTACCTGATCCTTCAGACTAAGATCAGTATCTAACTCGTCTTTCACAGAAGCAGACCTAGTCTTAGTCTTAGACCTGTCTATCTTAGACGAACTAGCCTTAAAAGCAACGTTCTTAGATACAGCATGTTCTCTGTCACTGCTTACTATGGGTTCATCTTCGTCTAGATCAAACTCATGGGCCTTTAGAGTTTGAAACATGGTTTCTGCTGTCCATACGTCTATATCTTGGGTATTCTTAACAAGCATTTTTACCATCTTCCATCGACTATCAAGGATTTTGAGAATCCTAAGATTGATTTCACGTGGAGTATAAGATTTACCAAGGACTTCCAAGTCATTCATGATTTTAGTAAAACGAGTATCCAACTGGTCTATTGTTTCACCAGCTTTCATATGAAATGATTCGAATCTTTGGACTGCAGTAGAAAGCTTGCTTTCTTTGATTAGGGATGTCCCTTCACAAATGATAGCTAAGCGATCCCACATTTCTTTGGCAGTTTTACATTTTAACACTTTTCCCAGATACTCGTTAGGAAGAGTGTGTAAGATGTAATTCTTGGCCAAGCTATCCAAATTATTCTGTCTCATTTCTTCAGAGGTTAGTTCTGACCTTGGTTTCTTGACGAGTGTACCCACTGGTTGATTTGGGTCAAGGGCAGCAGTATTGGGGATCATGGTCACAATTGGACCTTCAGTGACGACGGAGATCATTAAGTCGTGAGTGGAGCTGAAGATGGCTTCCATCCTTAGCTTCCAATAGTCGTAGTCTTGTACCTGGAACTTAGGTAGCTTGTTAGCGCTGATCTCAAGAGACATGATTTCAAGAAATAAGTGCTAGGTAGAGTTATGATCAAGAATAACAGATAAGTCAAGAACAGGGAGCACGAAAACAGATGTTACAAGAATATGATCAAGAACACGTATACAAGAACAATCAAGGACCAAGACTTCACCCTAAGTCTTAAGTCGGTTATCAAGAAACAGCAGTTCGTAAACTACTGCTCTGATACCACTTGTAGGTCCCTAAGTTGAGTTAATATCGAGGGAAGCTAAAGAAAATGTCTAGAGGGGGGTGAATAGACTTTTCTAAAATCTTTCGATATATCAGAATTACACTGTGCGGAATACGAAATTAACAATGAGCCCAATTAAAGTTTATACTCAACTTAATTCGAGAACTCTGTTTTATGTATACTCAACTAGTCTAGATCAGTTATGTAATTCAATCAACTAAACAATTAGCTAATTAAACAACAAACAAAAACAGTAAAGTAAATCGAACACGAGATTTATAGTGGTTCGACAACTTGTCTACATCCACTCTCACAAACCCAGTTGTGAAATTCTTATTAACTCGTCCAATGGAGTAATATGTTCTTGTAGCTTTAAGTCCCAAGAAATAAGACTTAGATCTTCTCGATTATATCTCCAGATATATCTTCGATCTTACTAGCTATTTTACAAGTAACTAGCAACTTGAAACAACAAAAGAAAATAAAACTTCTCTTCGTTCAGTAGTAGTCTTCTGATCTTCACTTGTCTTGTGTAGCTTTACTTTCTGAACTTCAATCTGTGAGAGAAAACTTTACTTGAATCTTCAATAATACTTGTAGTATCAATATCTCAGTAATCAGTATCTCGATTATCAGTAGTCTTCAAAACGATAAACTTCTTCAAGTATTTATATACTTCGAACTTCAAGAATTCAGGTAGTTGTAACCAACCTTTCTTGATAACTGATTTCAACTGAATCTTCGTATCCATACACGCGTTTCTTGTTACGAATTAGTTATTCCATAACTAACTTCTCCATCCTTATCTTTCACGCGTATTTGTAACTAACTTCATGATAACTTGTCTTGTGTAGTCTAGTAGATGCACTTGACTTGTAGTCCACCTGTCTTGAGTAGTAGACTGGTCTTCTCTTCTTGTGCAGTAGACTTCTAATAGAACTAATCTAGTCCTATCATCTAACCTAACAAGACTATTACATTACATTAAGCTTTTATAACAAAGCTTAGTCAACTTATAACTATACAATGAATCTATCTATCACATATAAAAACATGAGCTCTATACAACAATTATAACTCAATAACAATCTAACATATACAATCAAATATGAAGTACTTATACATCGTACTTATCTTTCAATAATACTTGTATTATAAAACTGTACTTGTCTTTGTGAATTCTACTGATCTGTACAAGATGACTTCAACTCAACTAGACTAGATCAATCAATACTTAGAAAATATTCAAGTCTTCTTTTGGCTTATCAAAACTTCATCTTTTATCTTTTATTCATCATTTAGGACTTGTTCTAGGATTCATATCCCAACAACTGTATAGGCTGTAGATGGGTTTATAAAGTGAAATATAATTCTAATGGCACCATTGAAAGATACAAGGCTAGATTAGTTGCTAAAGGCTTTACACAACAAGAGAGGATAGACTACTTTGATACTTTTTCCCATGTTGCTAAGATCACTATAGTCAGAATTTTGTTAGCTGTTGCTGCCTCTAAAAATTGGCATTTACATCAATTAGATGTTAATAATGCTTTTCTACATGGTGACCTAGATGAAGAAATTTATATGATCCCTCCTCCTGGTTATTGTGCTAGTAATGATAAGAGGGTTTGTAAATTGAATAAAAGTCTCTATGGTTTAAAACAAGCTTCCAAATAGTGGTTTTCTAAATTGACTTCTTCTTTAATCTCCATAGGCTTCATTCAATCAAAGGCTGACACTTCTTTATTTACTAGGCAGAATGGATCTGACTTCACTGTTGTGCTTTGCTATGTAGATGATCTAATTGTTGCAGGTACATCTATTGATATCATTCAGACTATCAAAACCTTTTTGCATCACAAGTTTACCATTAAGGACCTTGGTCCTTTGAGGTACATTCTGGGCATTGAAGTAGCCAGGAACAAAACAGGTATGACTCTTTCTCAAAGAAAATATGCTTTGGATTTGCTAAATGATTCTGGTTATTTGGGTAGCAAGCCATGTTCTCTACTCCAATGGATTCTAAAATAGTCTTTGATGATCAATCTCCTCCACTTACAAATCCTGCACTTTATAGAAAATTGGTGGGGAAGCTTTTCTATCTTACTATTACTAGACCTGATATATCTTATGCTGTCCAAACTGTAAGTCAGTACATGCAATGCCCTACTAACTCACATTTGATTGTTGTTCATAGGATATTGAGGTATATTAAGAGTAATCCTGGTACTGGTGTTTTCTATCCCATTAAAAACTCTTTCAAATTGCATGCTTTCTCTGATTCTGATTGGGGTAGATGTACTCTAACAAGGAGAAGTATAACTGGTTATAGCATTTATTTTGGTACTTCCCTAATTTCTTTGAAATCCAAGAAACAGTCTACTGTTAGTAGGTCTTCTGCAGAAGTTGAATACAGGGCCCTAGCATCCACAACTTGTGAGCTTCAGTGGATACACTACATACTTGCTGACTTGAGGATTCAACATTCATCTCCTTCAACTATGTACACTGACAGCAAGAGTGCCTACTCTATTGCCCACAATCCTTGCATGCACCAAAGAACTAAACACATTGCTTTGGACTGCCACTTTACAAGGGACAAAATCAAAGAAGGCTTGCTCACCCTCATTCACATCCAAACTGAGGACAACTTAGCTGACATCCTTACAAAGCCTCTTCCACCTGCTGTTTTCAACAATCACAAGGCCAAAATGGGATTGTTGGATATCCACTCTCATTTTGAGGGGGGTATCAAGGGTTAGTACATACACCTCCTGGTTCGGACCAATATAACCTCCATATTGGTAGATACACCACTTGTTAATTGGTGATTAGTTAGTCTTGTTAGTCGGTTATTAGTTAGTTTCTTAGCAGTTTATTTTTTATTAGTTTATAAGAGCTTGTAGCCCTTTTCATTTGTAATTTTCAATTTTGAGAGATTCTGCAGAAACAAGAAATCTTGTTCTTTGTATCCTCTGGAATTTTTTCCCTCTTTTCAATTCAAGAATAATTCTGGTTTTGCAATTCTACAGAATCTACTCCGCTTTAGTTGTGAGAAGTGGAAGAATGTGCCGCTACTTGAGCCAGCATGTCTCAATAGTCATCAATTCCGCTCCTAGAGGCTATCTTTGTGGTCCTATTCTAATCTCCAAATTTTCCAGTATACTCCCAATCTCCCATATCTTTTATCATCTGCATTGAAGGCACTATTCACTTCGATTATGTGGCGTCCCTCGTTATCCATTTCATCAACCCCTCCCTCGCCGTCTACCCCTCTTAGTCTCCATGTAAGTTTATTCCGAGAGAAGTGAAAGTCTGATAAAAACCTTACAGCTCGTCCACCTACCTCGTGTCCCACGTCCCCGGTTCTGTTTACCTTTCATCATGCAAGATTGTGCATCTTTCCCTCTAAATGCTCCATGCTATTGTAACTACTTCCTCCAATGTTTAATTTTATTAGTTGAGAGGCTTATTCGCTCGGTTTTGAAAGAAGTTTATGATTTTACCAAAAAAAAAAAATTGTTTTAAGGGCCAATTTGTACCTAAATCAATTGTTTCGGGACTAATTTGTACCTTATTCCAATATTAATTCTACTAGCAAATTAATATGTTTATTTCCTTTCATTATAAGTTTTTTTTTTTTTGAACGAAAATTAAGAAATATATATAGTATAAAATGTTTAGTGAATAATTGATGTAGAAAGAGAGTAAGATGAAAAAAGATAACAAGAGTGTAAAATTTATTATTTAAAATAATAACATAACATTCTAAAATAAATAAATGAGAAAGCTTAACAGCGGAATAAATGGAGTATTTAAAATGATTATATGTATATCAAAATATGAGTACCCATAAATAGAAGTAGGTGGAGATTCTATATATAGCCGTAGCATCTGACAGACAGTTATTACCGTTAAGCTCGTTCACTTTCTTCTACACAGTTGCCACTAACCAATATTTCAGATTTATAATCTTGATTCACAATTCC
Source organism: Galeopsis tetrahit (assembly GCA_963675135.1). Lineage (NCBI taxonomy): Eukaryota > Viridiplantae > Streptophyta > Magnoliopsida > Lamiales > Lamiaceae > Galeopsis > Galeopsis tetrahit. Next base: position 95,740,767 of record OY776119.1, read on the forward strand.
AGAGATTTCAAACTGCAGCAACAATGGATCCAAATCCGGCGAAATTCCCCATCCTCTCCTTCGTCATGCACAAACTCCCCTCTTTCAAACGGTCCGACGGCGGAGACGACGCAGATCCCAAACCGCCGGAACCGCACTTTGAGATCTCGGAAAAGATGCCGGATCTCAAGAACCCTAAGCTCATCTCCGCCATGAGATGGGCCGTGAGTGATGTGTCGCAGACGCGATCCGTCCTCCAGGCCCTCGGGCCACGCCCAGATCACGAGGCTCTGGACGTGGCCCGATCAAAATTGGCGGGAATGAAATCGGATGGGAGTTCGGAGTACAAGACGTATAAGGCGGTGATTTCGTTGGACGAGATGCACGAGGCGTATGAGAGGATGTTGACGGAGGCGGAGAAGAAGTTGGAGAAGATTTACGTGGCCGGGGCTGATGAGGCGGAGGCGGCGGTGGAGAAGAAGGCGCCGCCGAAGGAGGTGGAGGTGAAGGAAGAGCCGGTGAACGAGGAGGTAATGGCGATTTTGAAGGAGGTGGAGAAGGGGAAGAAGAATACGGAGAAGGTGGATTTGTCGGGGAGGGGGCTGAGGGTGTTGCCGGAGGCGTTTGGGACGGTGAAGTCCTTGGTGGTGCTTAATTTGTCCGATAACCAGTTAAAGGTTCGAATTCCATTACCTGATTATTTATTTCACTTGATGTTCCAATCTACTGAATTATTAACACGTGTTGCACCTGTTATTATGTGACATTGATTATAACATGGAACACTAAAATTGAAACAAATTATTTCAGCATTATTTGTTCATGATTAATTGTATTTGAGTTTATATAAAATTTGTATGAGATTATTTTATACGTGAGGTCTTATCTCAATTACTCTTACTCTTGGTTGGCTCTAGCCAAATCATGTGTCAAAGATGTGCTAGGATAATTAATCTTGGATTTAATTTGGATTATATTTGTAAATAGAAAAATGTGTAGTAAAAGAAACAAGATTATTGTACTTAATCTTACATTGTTAATTTAAAAAATCGACATTTAATTAATGATCTTAATTTCTTTTGTTATTGTGGTGAGTGAAATTACAGACAATTCCAGATTCAATAACTGAACTAGAAAACTTGGAGGAGCTCAATCTTTCAACCAATGTTTTAGTGTCATTGCCCGAGTTCATTGGCCTATTGATCAATCTCAAAACCCTAAATGTCTCTCGGAACAAGCTCACTGCCCTGCCTGATAGCATCTGTCTTTGCAAGTAAGTAAATTCATTTTCGATTCCCCAACTTTTGACAGTTTTTTTTCTTCCGCAAAAGGTCCCAAAAGGTTAGTTTTTCAATTTAATCTCATAACTCTTTAAATTATTCATTTTTTGGCCCCAGAGTCGTCAAAATTTGAAGTATGACGTCGTTTTGGAGCTTGTGAGGTGTAAAATTGAGAAAATTTAGTCCTGTGACTTAGGCCGAGTCCAACTTTGGTCCTATTACTTTGAACTTTTTCAATATGATGTCGGTATCAATTTAAGTCCTATAACTTTTCGATTTCTCAATTTTAATTAATCCTATAACTTTGTATTTTCTCAATTTTGGTTCCTATGGTAAAAATTTTAATGCAAAGTTAAGGAAATATCATTGAAAAAGTGCAAAGTTACAAGAATATAATTAGATTTTACCTAAGTTACATGACTGAAATTGATACTGTCAAGACTAAAATTGATACCATCAGGACTAAAATTGAAAAAAGTGCAAAGTTACATGACTAAAGCTGAACTCGGCCTAAGTTATAAGACTAAAATTGATATCTTCTCGTTTAAAATTGATCTCATAACTTTTGTACATCTTTCTCGTAAAAGGTCCAAAAAAGTTCCCAAAACGGTACTTCAAATTCCGACAATTTTGGATCCAAAATCGAACCAATTAACTAGTTTTGTTGAAATTAAAAAGGTTAACCTTCTTGGACCATTTGCGATTTTGTTTCATCTTAAAGGAGATATAAGTCAATTTAATTTCATAACTTTCAACCTTTTCTGAAATGATTCTAAAAAGTTGAATGTATCAATTTAGTCCCATTTTTTTTTTTTTTTGCAATTTGTTATGTTTTGGTCCAAAAAAGTTAAATATAATTGTAAAAAAATGGGACTAAACTGGAACATTTAACTTTTTTTTGGACCAAAACTGAACAAATTGCAAAAAAAAAAAAAAAAAGGGACTAAATTGAAAAAAAACTAAATTTGTACATTTAACTTTTTAGGACCATTTTAAAAAAGGTAGAAAGTTATGGAACTAAATTAACTTCTATTCCATCTAAAAGTACGAAGTTGTTGGGAGAGGGATGAAATCGATTCATTTATATTAATTCTGTAATACGTCGTCGTGTAAATTTGATCAGGTGTTTGGAAGAGTTAGATGCAAGCTACAACAAGATCACATACTTACCAACAAACATGGGGTTCCAGCTCGTGAGTCTCAAACGCCTCTCCCTCCAACTCAACAAGATCCGTTCCCTCCCTAAATCCATTGGCAACATGAGATCTCTACGCCTTTTGGACGTCCACTTCAACGAACTCTCTACAATCCCAATTTCAATAGGGAAGCTCGTCAATCTCGAGGTCTTTAACGTTAGCAAGAACTTCAGCGACCTTACTGAACTTCCCGATGCAATCGTTGACCTAACGAACTTGAAAGAACTCGACGTGAGCAACAATCAGCTTCGTGCATTGCCTGATAAGTTCGGACAGTTGATGAATTTGAAGAAGCTGAACTTGGAAGAAAATCCGATGGAAGTTCCTCCCAAGGAGGTGGCGAATCGCGGGGCTGATGCGGTGAAGGCGTATATGACGAAAAGGTGGGTGGATTTGATGATGGAGGTTGAAAGGGAGAGGAAGAATGCGCGTGATGCGAGAGAGGAGAGGGAGGACGAAGATTTGTTGACGAGAAGCACGTCTTGGTTGAAGAATGTTGCGACTAATTTGGGACGATTGGGGATATCGGACGCTGATCGTTATCTTAACGAGCAGTATTAAGGTCCGGTACTAAAAAAAACACGGAGATTTGCGACGAAAAAATTGGTTTCGAATAATGGGTTTTTAGTGAATTGCATGCTTCAATGGACGTCACCTGTTAAAATAAATATATATATATATAGCTTTTTTAATTTCATTTTAATAATTTTATTGATTAAGAATTAATTATGTAAGCCTTGAAGTACCTGTCTAAACGAACTTTACAGTTTTTCCTATTTGGTTTTTCTAATGATTTTTTGTTAATTAATTATATGTGTGCAGTTGAGAAAGCAGGTGAATAATTTTTTTATTTGATGGGGAAAGAAGTAAAGAAAAAAGACAAGCTACGTTAAGATTACATACAGAAGTTGCTTTTATTTTGTTTTGATATTGTTTCATTTCCTAAGTCCTAACTGCATATTATGCTTACAGATATATATATGTAATGCTATGTATCCAGAATAATAACAATTAATTAATTATAATATGCGTATGCACTGTTCGTGATCAGATTTCTCGTGGATCAAAATATACGGCTGATCTTTAATCTCCCAATGCACATTATTACTCCATGTCATCATTAATAATTTTAAACGGTTAAAAAATTAATAATTCTTCCACCATTAACACAATTAGGTTAAGTTTTTTTAATTGAGAATTTTTATAAAAAGGGTCATTCCTAGACACCTTTATCCAATTAAGAACAAACATTATATATAATCATTTAAAATAAGATCAAATTGAATGTAAATGACCCATTATGCCATTCACTTTAAATTTTAAAACTAATTTAAAATTTTCAAATTTAATTAATGAATTCTTCACATCACTATTTTTTCGCCCAGTCTTCAACAACAATCCACTCAATCAATATTTTTTACTTGGAGCAATAACACTATAGGTCATTTCACCTAGTGTTTTAACAAAAAAAAACATTCTTCTATGTAATTACAGAAAAGATCATAATCATATTCAATATTACAATTTTAACCTCCTAATGTAATTAGTTGTGTACATTTATTACTCAACTACAAATCGTGGCCTAATTTAAATTTTTATAATCAATCATCGGTAATCGCGCTGAAATCTCAAACAAACATACCATATTTCAGACACCTTCCATTATTGAAAATATCAAAACCCAAATTCCATCTTCTCTCTTTTTCCACGCTGCACATTGATCGGAGGGTTTTCCACTGATTGCATCCCACCAAAATTCCACGATCTGCATCAAAGGTACGTCCTTAATCTAATGATTCTAGTGTATATTCCGTGGATATTCAAGCTAAAAACAGTGATTTCTAAAATGGATTTTTGATTTTTTCTGAAACCGTGCTGCATAATACCAGTTTTCCGAGTTGGGTGTGTACCGAGGAAAGTATGATTGTCGTAGTGAAAAAATACAATTTCGTTTACTTTTTTTCCGATTTTTCGAATTTCATTTTAGTTGTGTTTATTCAAGACTGTAAATTTCTGCTTCATATACACTCACCTTTTTTTTTTATGTTATTTTTTGGTAAGAATCTTTTATATTCAGGTATGACTAGGGACAAGGGGAAAGGAATCCGAATAGAGGAAGAAGATAGGCCAAAAAAAGGCAAGAGGAATAGAAGTAGAAAGATACTAGTGTCATTGAGGACTAACAGAGGTACTTCGAAAACATTTTGACTGATTACTGTTGAAATGAAGATTTAATCGCTTTTATCATAAAAAAATTCGCATGTCCAGTAGAATTTTTTTAGTTTGGCCATGAGATCACAGGGGTTCGATTAAATGTATATCTATATAGAATCGGAGTCGATTTTGACTGAGGATCTTGATTCACGTGTTATGCAACACTAAATAAACAACCGCAAGTATACGGCGTCTATTGTAGCGTGATAAGCACGAGGTCGATCCCACAAGGAGGTTAAGCGTAAAAGTGGTAGTTTGCTAGTCGAGTTCTAAATAGACGTGATCGATAATTTGAGTGGTGTGAATTACTCTAAAATTACCTAACAATGTGTCACCAATAAGTAATTAAGAGTAAATACGAAATCGATCAAATACCATGCAAATCAATAAAACGAAGGTAAAATGGATGTAACTCAAAGAAAGAAAGTGGGTTCCAAGGCGATTGTAACACTTAGATGTCCGTTTATGAATGTTATCTCGTTTAGATGGCCATTAAGTTTATCTCATATAGGGTGATCACACAAGAAGAATTAATTAATCTCTCGATCTAATTAACCAAAGGCGCAATGCAACATAGGCTCGTATTTCTACCTCACAAACATTACACCGCCTAAAAGAGCTCCTAAGACCATTCGATTCCCTCTCCGATAATTAATCCTCTCTCGAGCTCATAATAATATCGGGTTGCATGCTTGCATACGATTAAATGAAATAAATCTCTCGATCTTACTCCAATTAACAATAGATAAGCAAATCATCATGGCCAATAACAACATGCTTGGCAATGGATAATTAAACATGCAAATAAGAAACAAACACCAATTAAAGCAAGAAATTACTCATAAACATCAATCCAAGTCTTACAATGCCTTAGAACCACAAAGTTGTTTAGCTACTCACTAGCATAATCCAATTACAAATTCCAAATGAAATAACTAAATAAAAAGAAAGAGAAAGCTTAGTCTAGAATGTGGTGTGGAATGGAATTTGGGAGCTATTGCATCCTTCCTTGAGTGATTTGATGAAGAATTGATGAAGATATGGCCAAAACACCTCCAAGTATGTGTAACTATGTGTGGATTGGGGGAGAATGAATTGGATTTCAAGAAATGGGGCTTATATAGTGTTGGGGTAGGGTTTGGATGCAAGAATTGCAAGTTAGTCCCTAAAAAATGGCCAAAATGGACAAAAGGCACCGAAAATGGACAAAAGGCACCAAAAATGGGGTAGCACGGCCGTGCACGGTGCACGGCCGTGCTCCATCGTGGCCCAAAAATCCCTGTTTCGAGCACGGCATGCTCGAGCATGGTGCTCGGCCGTGCTCGCTCGGTCGACTTCGGCCCTTTCTCGTTTCGTGCATAACTTTCGCCTCGGGTGTCCGATTGACTCGATTCTTTTAGCTATTCCACTCCGTTTTTCGAGACGAATCCAACCGTGCACTCATCTTCCTGATCCAGTAAAGTATGGTTGGTGTTTTGCTCCAAATTCCATCGTATTTCCTACAAAATCGACAAAACACAACCTTTCTCTCATTTCGGCTTAAACAATCATATTCAATGCATAATTCAATGAAATCCACATCAAAATACACTTCACATGTGCCTCTAAAACGTGTAAATTCCACCCGAATCAAACTCCCCCAAACTTAAAATGTTGTTTGTCCTCAAACAACTAAGCACTTAAAGCAATGAGGGTGGAATGATCACAATGGGATATTCAATGTAATTCACACATGCAAAGTAAGGTGTAATGATATCTCTTTCTCAAAGTGCATTTCTCAATGAAGGTCATAGGCTCACTATTGCAATTCACACTCATGGATCAAAGAATGCATAAACACACAACACATTGTGAATGGGAAACAAAATCCAAATGCTCAAGTCCTCTACTCACATGATGAAGTGTTTCTCTCAAACACACAAACAAATTGAGGATATTAATGCACTCATCAACCAAGTTATGCTATGCAATCACCATATGCTTGCCCAACTTCTACTTTTCACAACACTCAAATGCTCAACAATGTGATCAATAGGACTTAATCAAGGATGTAACATTGGCTCTTTGGACAAGGTAGGATGAATTTGGGAATTGTGACTCTTCTAGTGGAGGACAAAGCTTGTTGTTTTACAATGTGTGCTTTCACTTCCAAAGCTTACAACTTCATCCTCACTTTTCTTTTTCCATTCTTTTCAAACATTCATCACCTTATCTTTTGAACCATTTTTCTTTTCAAGCTTTTGGGGCCCTTTGTCCCTCTTTTCTTTTCCTTGATTTTCTTTTCATCTTTCTCTTTTTCTTCTTTCAACTCTTCCAACTTTTCTTTTCACCAAAGATGTTCATTCAAGCACATGTTTTCCACTTTGTCTTTTATCCCCCACTAGATATAGGAATCAAAAGGCTAAGTGGTTAACATTGTAGTTTGCCAAGAAAATGAGGAATTAAGCTCAAGGGGCTAACTACGGAAAATTACTTCGGTTTAAGGAAATTTGGCTAAGTGACTCTTTTAGAACAAGATGGCCTATATCACATCACAAAGTTTCACACAATCATTCTTTCAAACAAGAACTTGGGCAAGTTCTAGGATCACTAGCAATAACCTAGTCCACTCTCAAATGAACTAAACCGGATTACATGCTCGATTTAAGGCTCAATTCTCACCGGTTTATTCAATAGGACTCTCCCAATCATCAAATGTTCCCAAACAACAATACATCATGCATCCATGCTATCAAAGATTCACAAATATGAACACAACATGATTCCATATTCCAACACCAATCATGCATACATTCAAAGCAAATAGACATCACCACAACTACTCAACAATGGATTCCAATGACTATTCATGCTCACATTTCACCAAAGATCACTACCCAACATATGCTCAAAACCAACTTAATCAATATAATCATGTGAAAACCAAGTGTGCGCCGGTGCAAAATGTGACACAAGTAGAATGACGAACCGGTGCAAGGGTAACAACTAGTAGAAAAAGAAAAAAAAATAAAAAAAATTAACTCCCCCAAACTTAGAATTTTACTATGTATAAATTCTAAGTTTGGGGCTACAAGTTGTTACCTCCCTCTTGCACATCTAATGCTTCTTCAAAGATCACCATTGCAACACTTGCTTCCCTTCTCCAAAGTTGGTTTTGCTTTCTTCTTCATTCTTCAAGCTATGACATCCAAAATGCTTCTCATCCATACCTACAAAATAAACCAAGCTATCAAAACTGTCAAAGCAATAAAAAAAAAAAAAAAAAGCAATAAAACCTTGGGTTGCCTCCCAAGAAGCGCTATTTTTAACGTCCTATGCCGGACGGTTCTTCCTTGAGGGGGATATCAAGTCACCCCCTTGTCATCCTTGTTCTTGACCTTCTTGGCCCAAGCAACCTTCTTGAAACCATTAAAGCATCCACTAGCCACTCCATCCGGCTCTTCAATCATGCCATAGGAGGTTGATGCTTCATTCATTCCCAAGCTTGCACAAGTAGCTTTTCTTGATTTGGGGGGGGGGGGGTTTTGAAGAAAACTCCCCCAAACTTGGCCTTCTTGCCCATCTCTAACTCCTTGTCTTCCACCTTGGGGTTCTCCTCCACAATATTTATCTTGGGCTCTTCTTCCACCTTATCTTCCATGAGCTTTGAATAAGGATCTCTCTTGGAGTACACATACTCTTCCTCCTCATCCTCATCATCACGAAATCTAACGGCCTTGTAAATGTTGAATGAGACTTTATCCTCACCAACATGTAGTTCAAGCTCTCCGTTTCGTACATTGATGATGGCTCCACCCGTTGCTAGAAATGGTCTTCCCAAGATCAAGGGGATTGCCCTATCTTCCTCCATATCAAGTACCACAAAATCAACCGGAAATATGAATTTCCCAACTTTGACAAGTACATCCTCAACCGTTCCCAAGGGATAAACTATGGAGCGATCCGCCAATTGAAGATTCATGGTAGTAGGCGTCAATTTTCCCAAGCCAAGTGATTTGAAAAGTGATAATGGCATGAGGTTTATGCTTGCTCCAAGATCACACAAAGCACGATAAGTTCCCTCTTTGCCAATCACACAAGGCAATGTAAATGAACCGGGATCCCTAAGCTTTGGAGGTAGCTTAGCTTGGATGATGGCACTACACTCTTCGGTGAGGTTAACGGTTTCAAATTCTACCATCCTTCTCTTGTTGGATATAATCTCCTTCAAAAACTTGGCATAATGAGGCATTTGCTCAAGGGCCTCCGCAAATGGGATGTTGATGTGTATCTTTTTGAACATCTCCAAGAATTTGATGAACTTTGCATCCAAACTCGTCTTCTTGAGTCGTTGAGGGTATGGGAGTGGAGGCTTGTGTGGAGATGGAGGCTTATGTGCATCATTCTCTTTCTCACTTGTTTTCTCCTTCTCAACATCTTTATCTTCAACTTTTCTTCCTTGTTGTTCCTCTTCACCATCTTCCTTTGGCATCATAGGGCCTTCATAGCTTGTGCCACTCCTCAACTTAATTGAGTTGCATTGCTCCTTGGGGTTTAGCTCCGTGTTAGAGGGGAATTGCCCCGGAACGTGTTGCTTTCCAATGATGGTAGCAAGTTGACCTATTTGCTTCTCTATGGCCTTCACATTGTTTGCCACATTCTTGATCATCTCACCATGTTCATCAATTCTTTGCCATGTCTTGTTTGCATTTTCCCTAGTCTCTCTCATGAATTTCGTGGTTTCCCCCATAAAAGCACCAAACATATCCTCCATTGATGGCTTTGATGAAGACTCCACAATAGCTCCATCCCTAACATTGAAATTTGGAGGTGGGATGATGGTGTTTCTTGTGTTGGCATAAGAAAAGTTCTCATGGTGCCTCAAATTCGGATGATATTGGTTGGGATTGGAGGGACTTTCATAGGCTTGCCTATCGTTCCAACCTCTTTCTCGAAATTGACGGTCCCTTTGATAATTCATATAATGGGCCTCTTCATATTGATCGTCACTAGGTCCCATTAATGACTTAGCCGCCATCATCGAAGTTAATTTGTCTACCTTGTTGGATAAGGTAGCAAAATCATCCGACTCTCTAGTAGAAGCAATTTTCCGGGTTTGCCTTCTTTCAGATGGCCATTGGTTTCCGTTCTTTGCCATCTCCTCTAGGAGCACATACCCCTCATCCGTTGTCTTTCCTAGCAAAGAACCTCCACCGGCCGAGGCATCCACCATCCCTCTCGTTCGATGGTCCATCCCATTGTAGAAGTAACAAATCAATTGGTCTCTTGGGAATCCATGTTGAGGACAACTCCGTATGAGATCCTTGAAACGCTCCCAAGCCTCGGCTAAAGACTCATCATCGTCTTGCATGAAAGAAGAAATTTCTCCTCTTATCTTGATGGTCTTGCTTGGAGGAAAGTACTTCATGAGGAAAGCGTCTACAAGATCGGCCCAATTTTCGATCGTCCTTAGATCAAGGGACATGTACCATTGCTTTGCACGATCACGGAGGGAGAATGGGAACAATTGGAGACGGATGTAATCTTGAGGGACACGATTGATCTTAACCGTTCCACTTATCTCTAGGAATTGAGATAAATGGAGGTTAGGATCCTCCTTTGACAACCCTCCAAATTGGTTGTTTTGAACCATCATGATTAGGGCCGGCTTGAGCTCAAAGTTATGAGCATCAACGGGTTCCCGACCCGCTCCTCCATAGGGCCTCGGAATTGGGCGGAAATGATCTCTTAGTACCCTTTGTGGTCGATTTCCCCCATTCCCATTCGGTTCCTCAAATCCATCAACCCCTTGATTCTCAACTTCCTCCTCGACCTCTTCAACAATCGGATTTTCCCTTCGATTCATTCTTTCCAACTCTAGTCTTCTCCTTTCGGCGTTCCTTCTTCGACAATTGGCCTCAATCTCCGAATCTAAAGGTAGCACTTCTTGGTGGTCCCTCTTAGATCGTGTGATCATAAACCATGTCTATCAAAAGAGCAAACGAGAGTGAGAATTGCAAATAGGATCAAGATAACAAACACAAATATTTTTTTGGAATTTTGCAAATAAAGAAAGCAAGTAAATGTCTAAACTAAAACTCTCTTAGCCTACACTCTAGAGCTTATAAAAACCTCCCCGGCAGCGGCGCCATAAACTTGATTCACGTGTTATGCAACACTAAATAAACAACCGCAAGTATACAGCGTCTATTGTAGCGTGATAAGCACGAGGTCGATCCCACAAGGAGGTTAAGCGTAAAAGTGGTAGTTTGCTAGTCGAGTTCTAAATAGACGTGATCGATAATTTGAGTGGTGTGAATTACTCTAAAATTACCTAACAATGTGTCACCAATAAGTAATTAAGAGTAAATACGAAATCGATCAAATACCATGCAAATCAATAAAACGAAGGTAAAATGGATGTAACTCAAAGAAAGAAAGTGGGTTCCAAGGCGATTGTAACACTTAGATGTCCGTTTATGAATGTTATCTCGTTTAGATGGCCATTAAGTTTATCTCATATAGGGTGATCACACAAGAAGAATTAATTAATCTCTCGATCTAATTAACCAAAGGCGCAATGCAACATAGGCTCGTATTTCTACCTCACAAACATTACACCGCCTAAAAGAGCTCCTAAGACCATTCGATTCCCTCTCCGATAATTAATCCTCTCTCGAGCTCATAATAATATCGGGTTGCATGCTTGCATACGATTAAATGAAATAAATCTCTCGATCTTACTCCAATTAACAATAGATAAGCAAATCATCATGGCCAATAACAACATGCTTGACAATGGATAATTAAACATGCAAATAAGAAACAAACACCAATTAAAGCAAGAAATTACTCATAAACATCAATCCAAGTCTTACAATGCCTTAGAACCACAAAGTTGTTTAGCTACTCACTAGCATAATCCAATTACAAATTCCAAATGAAATAACTAAATAAAAAGAAAGAGAAAGCTTAGTCTAGAATGTGGTGTGGAATGGAATTTGGGAGCAATTGCATCCTTCCTTGAGTGATTTGATGAAGAATTGATGAAGATATGGCCAAAACACCTCCAAGTATGTGTAACTATGTGTGGATTGGGGGAGAATGAATTGGATTTCAAGAAATGGGGCTTATATAGTGTTGGGGTAGGGTTTGGATGCAAGAATTGCAAGTTAGTCCCTAAAAAATGGCCAAAATGGACAAAAGGCACCGAAAATGGACAAAAGGCACCAAAAATGGGGTAGCACGGCCGTGCACGGTGCACGACCGTGCTCCATCGTGGCCCAAAAATCCCTGTTTCGAGCACGGCATGCTCGAGCATGGTGCTCGGCCGTGCTCGCTCGGTCGACTTCGGCCCTTTCTCGTTTCGTGCATAACTTTCGCCTCGGGTGTCCGATTGACTCGATTCTTTTAGCTATTCCACTCCGTTTTTCGAGACGAATCCAACCGTGCACTCATCTTCCTGATCCAGTAAAGTATGGTTGGTGTTTTGCTCCAAATTCCATCGTATTTCCTACAAAATCGACAAAACACAACCTTTCTCTCATTTCGGCTTAAACAATCATATTCAATGCATAATTCAATGAAATCCACATCAAAATACACTTCACATGTGCCTCTAAAACGTGTAAATTCCACCCGAATCAGATCTGATGAATATCCTGCATATAGCACCATAAACTTCTGCAAGTGCATGGCTGGATTGCATTGTGCAGTAGTGGATTACATTTGTGGTTAGAATATGCAGTCACTATCGCATATATTCCTATTATGGACAATGTAATCCTGTATTATGATTGTATGTTAGCATAATTAAAGCACATGATTTGTTAAATAGGAAATAACCAATAAACAACTTTCTATATAAATACGCATATAAAGAGGAATGTAGGGTTTTGATTAGTGTGTTTCATATATATATAATCAGCCGCCTCCTCACTTGTGCTTCAACAAAAAATGTCTCTGAGTATCACCAATAGTAAAAATGTTTCGTGTTACTACAATAAGAATGCAGTGGTCGTAACGTCATGGAAGGGTGAAAACGTGGGAAGAAGATTCTTCGACTGTGAGGCTTATCCGGTAAGAATACGTATCTTCTTAATATTTTTTTTTTTAATTTACTACATTTTACAGAAATATATATATATATATATATATATATTACCAATTTATTGCAGGGATATGGTTATTGTAAATTTTTCCAGTGGATTGACAAACCTCTCTGCGAAAGAGGAAGGAATATTGTTCCAGGTTTGATAAAAAAACTAAACGAAGATCACGCAAAGATAACAGATTTGGAAAAAAAATTGGAGAGTTTTCATTTGACGAATCTTAAACTCACGGGTGAAATTAGGGCGATGAAGGAAGCCAAATTAATGATTAGTGTACCAGTTAAAAGTGGGTTTAAAATATTGTCTTGTGTTATACTGTTAATTGTTGTGTTCGTTGGTTGGATATTCAAGAAAACATGATGTAATGTCGAAGACGACACGAACATTCCTTCGACATTGATGTTGCATTAATTTTATATAATGCTTGTTATTTTCGGGAATAGTTAAGTTATGTTACTCTTATTTTTTTTAAATAATATGGTTTGTTTGATGTATGTTCATTAAATAATTTGAAGTAGTGGTGTTTGTTGCAAGAACGAATGTCTGGTGTATAATGTTCGATCTACATATTACACATCGTATGTGGTAATCACAACATTTATGCAACAGTATTTGTCGATATGTAGTTTGTTGTGTATCGATGCAGAAACGAATGCATTTGAGTATAGTATGTTGATTTTGTATCCAGATATGGTGTACGACTTGCATTTGAACACTTGCATATGTTGACATATAACACACCAAATATGCGACCTGTGGAAAGCGTCAAAAAAACAATTGAAACTTTTTCATAGTTATTATCTAGGGTTGGCAACGAGGCGGATATGGGACGAGTTTGGCCTTTCCCAGGACCCGCCCCGAAAAACTTTTTTAGACCCGTTACCCGCCCCGCTTCAATACCCGCCAAAACCCGTCCTGATTGCCCCGTGAACCCGGCGGGTAAACCCGCCCCGCCCCGCCATCACTTTTTCTTTTTAAATCTTTTTATTTAAATAAAATACCACATTAAAATCAACTCTTAAAACTACAATAAAACATCAATTCCAACATCAAATAAAACATAAAATTTTAAATACTCCCTCCGTCCGCCTATAAGCTTCCCATTTTACCATTTTGGTCCGTCCGCCTATAAGCTTCCCATACCTTTTTTGGTAAGTAATTTTTCTTACACTTCACTTTATATCTTACTTTTTCTCTCTCTCTCCTCTCTCAATCACATCACTTGTACTATATCTATTATTTAATCACTTTTCTTAATCTTTGTGCCAAAAAGTAACGTAATACTTATAGGCGGACGGAAGGAGTATAATATAAAGTTATAACTCATAAACAACTAATCACAAAATAAATAAATAATCTAAAGATCTAAGTCTTTTTGAAAATAAAGTAAATCGATGCAATTTTAGAAGCCATCCTAAATCGGCAGAAATAAAGTACAGTAAATCACTAAATCCTACAACCACTCTATATAATCTAATTAGTTAGAATTGTTAGATGTGTTACCAATGGAGAGGGGAGAATTAATAAATGAATATTATATATATATATATACGGGTCGGGTCGGGTATATGTAATCCCATTACCCGTCCCACACCCGGCGGGTATTCGTTGACCGGGTATTTACCCGTCCCGGGACCCGTTTGACCGGGTATTTATCCGTCCCGTACGGGCCGGTTTTATGCGGGTCCGGGTTTTTACCCGCCCCATTGTCAACCCTACTATTATCAAACAAAATGAGTTCCAATTTGCATGAGTGTGCCAAAAATATGAAATACAGGACGTTTAAATGTGGATATTATACATTTGATTTATTTTTAAATTTAGTTTTATAATAAAGATATCAACACAAAATTGTGAATAACAACACCTTAGCAAATAATTTACAAAATATGTATATAATAAACAACAATATTATGGAATTGTCCACTAAAACAAGATCTCAAAATATGAAAATACTACAATGAGCATCTACATTACATAATAAATGTAAAACATATATTATTTCTACATATTCTTGTTGAATGGAGATACTAGACTTGGCAAAACACAGTATGAACGATCTACATCAGTACATTCAATAGAGAATATTCATCCTTGGGCTTCCCTTAAAAAAATAACAAATATTATGTCGAGGCTAATCGACATCATACCTGATGAATTAACACTTGTTATTCTGGAAAAAAATTCAGGAAGCCATATAAGAAAATTAAGATGTGTTTCCAAAAGATGGGGTGTTTTCATATCTTCTAGTTCGTTCGTTGAACAACATTTGCGTGTAATGAAGTCTAGAAATGTGTTTGATTCAAAAAAAAAAGGTTGCATATCCTCCAGTGAGTTATGTCAAACACGTTGACAAAGGTATTGATACGCACAGACGTTCAGACATCGTCAATGGTGAAGATTACGAGGTACTTAGAATTTGTAATGGGTTAGTTTTATTTTGTAATGTAGATGATGTTTACAAATTGGTTAACCCAATTACAAATAAATCTTTAATAATACCTAAACCAAATATAATATTCCCATCCGGTTTTACTAAAGCATCAGTGTTTTTTGGGTTAGGTTATGATAGTGATACAAATTATTATTTAATAATGAGATTCACCCGATTTTGGACGTATGATGCTTTTCATAGCGTAGTGAATTTATACTCTTGAAATTCAAACGAATGGGTTTCATTATACCCATTTCCATACAAACACCCGCCATCGTGCAATGCTCACTTTGTTGCTGGAATTTTTCATTGGAAGATTTATGAAGGATATGGGGTTTATGCAATTGCGACTTTTGATTATAGTGATAAGACTTATGGGTTGATAAAGTTACCTGATTTCGAATGTAATGGATGGTCGTTAGTTATGGAGTCATTGGATGACAATAGCCTAGCCGTATATGAGGATCGACACAATGCAGATAACTGTGGAACAATGTTGGTCCTGAAAGGAGTATATAACAAGTGTATGGGGGGGGATACACTTGTATGCAAATTCTTTTCAACTTTTATCAAACCAGAGTTCAGCAAAATTGTCTTGGACAACTCTGCTGAAGATGTATAACCTTTTCAAAGATAACCAAGCTACTAAGTACTATTGAGTACTTAGTTGAATGACTATCTAAGTTGGTTATAAGTGCGGAATTAGTGGTTGGCCCTTTAGTTTAAACTCCTTTAAGTTCTGAAATCACTTTAAGCAATACAATCCAGTTTTCAGGGAACTTGTCCAATTCAGTTTTTGCACAGTCTTTGAATATATGTCCTTTGAAAGATCAGTTTTGTGTGCAGTGTTGAATGTATGAAAGTACTTTGAAAGTAAATCAACACAAGAGTTTATAGTGGTTCAGAGACTCAAGCTCCTACATCCACTTTCCCTGATTGAACAGGATAATTCCTTCACTCTTGGAATTAACTTGTTTTATAGTGCCAAGGTGCACTTGATCAAGAACACCACTCCTTGGTGAATTGATCCCTAGGATGTCTAGAGTCCTAGTACCCTCTTCTCAACTCAGAACTGAACTGTTCTTCTCTCAACAGTCAGCTCCTACCACTTCTACTACTACAACCTTCTCACTTTCTCACTTGAAAGGGGTAAGGGTTGAAGTAAGGTTCCAACTAATGAGATATCATTTACAATGAAGGTCAGTGTATAAGGATTAGGATATCTCTCTAAGCTTTGTATGGATATACAATAAGTTCAGCTTAGAAGAAGTGTTTCAAGACTAAGAATGTCTTATGACTTTTTGAAGCTTCAGAATGCTTGTTCAGTTGGATGTAGAACGGATGCTTCAAATGGTCTTCACACTTCTGTATTTATAGACAAATTTGAGGATTTGCCCGTTGGAGAGGCAGTCCCAAATTGCTATAAATGTCTTCCTTGAGTTCTTCAAACTGGAAGACAGATTCTTGATAGTGACATGTCCTCATTTGGGTAATAAACGGCTGTTAAGACTTTGTCTTCATTCTGCAGCACTCTTCCCAATGTTTGACTTCAAGATTCACTTGATTAAGCTTGGACATGGCTTCTGAAGGTTGATCCAATGATAGGACAACATTCCTTATCAAATGGACAACTCTGCTTATCACTATCAGCAGACTTTGCTTATCAGCATAGTTGGCTTGCTCTTTTTAGATGACATGGCTCTTTTCCCTTTGCTTCTCTTGGAATTGATCTTGGCATCATTCTTTGAAGTCTTTTAGGGTGTAGTTGTCTTCATATCTTCAGCATAGTTGACCTTCAAGTTTCAGAATATTTGTTCTTGTTTAATTGTGCTGAGACAACTCTTCTGATCAGCATACTTGGCCTTCAATAGACTTAGTGATTGTTCCAGAATTTGAGCCTTAAGGGGACTTTGTTCTTGATAGTCTTCAAAGCATATGTTCCCCCTCAAATTGTGCATCTAAACAACTAAGAGCTGCCTAACATATCAGCTTCTCATCTAGCCTTATTCTATATGTTCTAACATGCTTAGAACATAATCATCTTAGACTTAGGCATGTCTCAGGGGGTTTTGGTATTGAATCAAACCATATCTCATTTTATTCCCAACAAACAAGAAAATATAATTTTGAAATGCAGGTGCTGTCGTATTCAACTACGGGTTCCACATGGAAAAAGTATACTATATCAAAAGTGGGAGTGCTACACCCAAATTATAAACTCGTGCCTATATACTTCATTAACAATACTCGTACAAGGATTATGTTCAGGAATGATCCAGCAGGATCTTTCTACTCATTCGATTTTGCAACAAGGGAAGAACTCACAATTGACGAGTTGAATTCAGATATTCCTATTGGGCATACATATAAGTATGTTGAAAGCCTTGTATCGCCTGAACAAAATTTGTGATCATAATTACTACTTCCTGCATTTTATTGTTAGGTTATGATATATTTTATTTTTGTCGTAGATTTATATATTTTTTTTTTCGTACATTTCGAACATTTTTACTTTTCTGATTGTATTAACTAATTAACGTACTAGATCATTGTTAAATATTTTGCTAGATGCTAAATGTAAATTTGGTAAATTATTTTTGACGTAACAACATAATGAACACTAATATTATTATGGACATTCTACCTCATTAACTGAGGGAAAATTATTTTTTAAGGACCGCAACTTTGGGGGTGTTGCAAAAAGAGGACCGTAACTTTACGGGCTAGCAAAAAGAGGACCGTAATTTTTTTTTCTCGCAAATGTAGGCCTAATTAGCCCGACCGATCCAATTTCGGGCTATTATTGCACGTGAAAGTCACGTGAGGAAGCAAATCGGGCTGAAACGCATACGTGGATATTAATTAATAAAACATAATGCCACATCACAGCCACCTCAATTCAAAATGACATGTCAACATCTTTCTCATTTCAAAACAAACAAAAAAACCCTAATCTATCGAGAGCAAGAACGCAATATCAAAAGCCCTATTAGCGGAAGAAAAAAATTGCGATTCATAGATGTCTACCAAAACGAGTCAAGATAATGTTGTTGTTGAGTGTTATTGTGGAAGAAAAGCTCTAATTCGCACCTCTTGGACAGACGAAAATCCAGGAAGAAGATTTCTTTGTTGTGTAAACTCAAACTCAAAGGTAAGAATTATATCTACCAAATTGTAGTTTTCAAGCATTGTTAAAATAGGCATAAAACCCATAGACTGAGATTAAAATGCTCTATGATATATTTTTGTTCAATGTTGATGTTGATCCATACCAATAGACTGAGATTAAAATGCTCTATGCATATGCTTTGATGTCCTCTGTTTATATTTTGGTATGAAAATTTTGTATTAAAATTTATGTTCAATTTTTTGGGATTAAAATCTAGATTAATGTTGATGTGTGATATGATATGCTTTGTTTATATTAAATGTAGAGAGGTGTGTGCTCTTTCTGGGCGTGGAAAGACCCCCCAATGTGTTGGAGATCAAAGATGATTATTCCGGGATTGTTGCGAAGGTTAAATGAAGCAGAAACGGAAATTGAGAAGTTCAAAACAGAAAATGTGAAGCTGAAAACTGAATATGTGAAACAAAAATTTAGAGTTATTGTATTGGTCTTCATATTGTCTATGATGTTATGTTGGAAGGCAACTGCTCTTGTAGTTGGTTAGCTATTGTTTAGACAATTGCTAATGTAGATGGTGTATCAATGTGTTAATGTAGTTGTTCATTGTAATTGCTAATGAGGTTAACAATTTGTAGGTAATTGAGTATAATGTATGTTGATCAGGTACTGTTTATGTTTGTGAATGGATAATTTGAGGAACAAGACTTATATTTTATTTTGCATTGTTCAATTGGTTATATTGAATCTCATAGAAAGATAACTTGAAGAACAGAGCAAGTTTAGTGATGAGGGACTTTCGACAAATAGATTATGGGCATGAATAGCTACTGCATCTATGTTTTTTTTTTGGGATATGTCCCTAATCACCTCTCCTTCCGTTTCATTTACATTCTCCCCAAACCTCACCGTATTCGAATGCTTAAAACAGAATTATTACAGTAATGATACATTAGATTATTTCAAAGAATGCTTAAAATAGAATGTGAAAATTGGCCTTGTTGTTAGGGAGTGGACAGAGAGGATGGAGCTAGTGAAAGCATCAACTGTTGAGAATGCTGTGAGAAGATTGATGGCATCGGAAGAAGGGGATGAGATACGAAAGAATGCGGAGGATCTGAGCGTCGCCCTTAGAGAGGCGACTCGACCATGTGGCGCTTCTCGGCTAGAGTTGGATTCATTCGTTGCCCATATCACCAGATAGAAAATGATGTTTTTTGTCAAATAAAATCATTAACATCAGGGAGGTTCAAAGTTTACAAGAAGTATGAAAGAGGAATGCTGGTCCACTGTGTTTTACTGTAGTTTGGAAATGTTTTTAAATAGCACCATGTTTTGCAAAATTTTCGAATTAATATGCAATAAGCTGATAAAAAGGCCAAATTTCATTGTGTGATTATTGTGTACAAGAATTAGTTTCTTGAAATCCACATGATTTACTATTGTGGCCTTGAAATCCACATTCCCTACATGTGATAGTAGATTGTCTTCTCTTCAATGCTGTTTTTTTTCTTCCTTTTCCTTTCTTTTTTGACTTCTTTTCAGGTTCATCGGGTTCATTTCTTCTAGCTCTTGCAGGCCTCCCTTTTCCTCTCCCCATGTTTGGAGGCAATGGTGGAATGAAACAAGTCTCAAGCCATAGTGCATCCCCATTTATCCCTTTAATGGATGGTGCATAGCTTCTTTTGTAGCAATCAATTGTGTACCAATCACTAACATAATCCTCAATATCTCCATGTTGATGTGTGATTGCTGAAATGGCATGTCTACATGGAATTCCACTTAAATCCCAAATTTTCAAGTACATGTATGCTCTTCTAAGTTCACACAGAATTGAGTTCCATCCTTAACTCTAACCTGTAGGTAAATTGTATATTAAACTCATAAAATGCTTACATTAAATTGTAGTTAAACTGTAAATTAAACTCATAAAAATGCTTACTTGATAGTTAAAATTATCACACTTGATAGGAATGCAGTTGGCTGTTCCCATAATGTGTTTATTGATGATCTGCCTGATCTTAGGACAAATTCTCCCTTTCCACTTTGTTGCTGCAACATCTCTGTTGAATTGAAACCGCATCATGAGCCACTCCCTTATCCACTCTAGCATGGTCAAAATAGGCATTTGTCTTGCCTCCAATATGGTAGCATTAAAGCTTTCACACACATTATTTAGAAGCATGTCACACTTGGGATGCTCACTAAAATGAGACTTGCTCCATTGGTTAGCTGGTTTAGCATTTAACCACTCCCATGCACTGAGGTTTAACTCTTTCAACTCCTCCATTGTCGTCTTCCATTCAGCAATTGTACTAGCAAAGGCAGCCTTCCACAATGCTTCTTTGTATGCAAGACCTCTATAACCAGCTGTCTTGAAATTTCCATGCAAATGTCTAACACAGAACCTGTGTTGTGAATCTGGAAAAACCTCACCAAATGCTTGAATTAAACCTTTTTGTTTGTCACTCATAAAGGTATACTCATAGGATCTGAATATCTCCAAGTCATGCTTTAAACAAATTAGAAACCATTCCCATGTCTCTCTACATTCAGTGTTCACTACTGCCCAAGCAATGGGGTATAAACTATTATTTGCATCAACACTTACAGCTGTTAAAAGTATTCCCTTATGGGGTCCTTTCAAATGACATCCATCTACCCCAATTATAGGCCTACACCCTGAAGCAAAACCCTTCTTAGCTGCATGTAGACAAACATATAATCTGTTGAACCTATCATCACCATTATCATCAATTTCAGAAGCCACAATTACTGTAGAACCAGGATTGGTTCTTCTTAGCTCATCTGCATAATCCCATAGCTTGCTATACTGAGCATTAGGATTACCCTCAAGTTTTTTCAATGCCAACCTTTTAGCTCTAAAAGCTTGATGTTTAGAAACATCACACCCTATGTCATCCACCACATCTTCCCTAAAGCCACTCACCTTTCTAGAAGGCTCATTGGAAATTTTTTTAACAAACTTCTCACAAATCCAAGTGGATTTAACATTTTTCACCTTAAAAGAAGGAGCACAAGTGTGTTTAGGGCAGTAATCTCTAATTTGATAAGTTTCCTCGTTTGAAACTTTCAGTAATGTAAGTTTCCATGGACATTTTCTATCCATACACCTTGCATACACTCTTTCAGGAGCATTCTTAGTAAATATAACTGACCTATTTGATTCAATGGCTGCTGTTTGCACTGCCTTCTTGAAGTCATGTCTATTACTAAAGATCATGCCTAGTTCAAACTCCGGTGAATCATACATAACATTAGGATTGAAAACAGGGTAGTTAGGCCCTGTTTGTTCAGAATCAGAGTCTTTAAACTCATCAAAATCCCTATCTGCAACAACAACATCACAATCTGAATCAGAGTCCTCACCATTACTATCATTCACAACTCTAGTCTCCTCATCCTCACATATATTTTTTTCAAATAAAGCATCATCATCATCACTCCCACTCTCTTCTATCATATTGTAATCAGAATCTGAAAAATATTCAAGTTCACTATCATCCAACACCTTCTCCTTTCCTTTCTCCACAGCCTTCCCTCCCAAATTCTCCACAACCTCCTCAACATCATCATTTTCAGCCCTATCACTATCCACATTATGACTAACCTCCACATTATCCCCCCCAAAATCATTATCATCCACTTCAACATCATCAATGTATATGTCAAATTCCCTAAGAGGAATATGTTTAGTTGCCCAAATTCTAACTTCTTCGTCTGTACTAAGAAGCCTAAATACATTACCAATTAAAAAGTAAAACTTTCTAATTTTACCAACCGGTTCACCACAATACTCTTTGACGGAGTTCACTAACGCATCCCATCCTAAGTGTTGAGTTGTAACCCAATCAAGCTTAATTGTATTACCCCCATAGTAATGAGGTATGGGAAATGTTTTAAACTCACCACCCCATTGCAATCCCACTGTTAAATAAACACCACGAGGTGCTGCATTAAACAAAATAAATAAATCAGTGAGTAACAATAAAGACAACAAATGAAATAGAGCCTTAATTTGGAGTACTAAAATGAGATTATTTTGTTCAAGTGGACAATACCCAGGTGTAATAGCAAATTAGAAATACAGAATATTAATTAGCTGGATTATATCCATTCAAAAATTTAGCACAATTCGATTACCATGTATACATCTCACTCTCCTCTCTCTCTCTCTATATATAAAAGTATATAAAAAATACGGCTTAATCTCAATTAGTGATGAATACTCAATTAGTGATGAATACTATGATCTACTAACATAGAAGACACATGAATAGCAAATTTCCAAATCCAACCAGAAGCAGGACAAAGCCAAAACACTAAGTTGCAAGTAATTTACACAAATAACTTAATCTCATAACAAGCTCACTCTTTAAAAGTAACATAAAAACCCAGTCTTTACATCCAAACAACCCCATCATAAACATGCTTAACTTTGATTCTTGCACTAAAATCAGGATTAATTACCCCCCAAAAAGGCCAGATTCGATATAATCAAATTAATACTCAAATCCCTAAAACACATGGACGAAACCAAAAAACGAATTGATTCTAATAAAAAATATATGAAAACTCAAACCCACACATGGACGAAACCAAAAAACGAATTGATTCTAATAAAAAATATATGAAAACTCATACCCACACAAATAAGCAACACTCGAAAAAATTGAACACTCAAACCCAAATATTCGAAAAAGCAACCCAACACAAATGAGTAAAACCACGAATTCAAACACTTACTATATTCAGGTGGTGGGTCCTTTAGCCGCTTCTTGTCTCGAACACTGACCATATTCTCCTCGAAGCCCCCCAAATTGCGTTGAGCGTGCGTCGATTTAGGGTTTTTTCCTCTACAATTTTTTTCCTCGTCGATTTAGGGTTTTTTCCTCTACAATTTTTTTCCTCGTTTTTTCTAACTTTTTTTTGCAGAAAGGTATTAGTTGTTATTGGCTTTTAGAATTCTATTTATTAAGATGCGTTTTTTATTTCTTTTGTATTATTAGGATATGCTATTGTTACAGTTAAAAGCGTGTTTAACGTTTTGATGATGTGGATTAATAAATAAAATGAAAAAATTAATTAATATCCACGTATGCGTTTCAGCCCGATTTGCTTCCTCACGTGACTTTCACGTGCAATAATAGCCCGAAATTGGGTCGGTCGGGCTAATTAGGCCTACATTTGCGAGAAAAAAAAATTACGGACCTCTTTTTGCTAGCCCGTAAAGTTGCGGTCCTCTTTTTGCAACGCCCCCAAAGTTGCGGTCCTTAAAAAACAATTTTCCCCATTAACTGAAGTTATTAAAATGTACATGACTTGTGAATGTACAAATGTATGCCGAAATTTATTACAAAACTATAA
Source organism: Galeopsis tetrahit (assembly GCA_963675135.1). NCBI lineage: Eukaryota > Viridiplantae > Streptophyta > Magnoliopsida > Lamiales > Lamiaceae > Galeopsis > Galeopsis tetrahit. Next base: position 95,764,472 of record OY776119.1, read on the forward strand.
GCAGCTTGGAACCATTTAATTATATATCATTATAAACTATTTTAAGAAAATTAATTGTATTTTTTTATAAATGTATGTGTAGAAACTATGTTACAATAGACCATTCAATTCAATATATCAATCATTTTAATTTATGTATCAATGTATATGTTATATAATACAACATATTTCCTATATCTTAATATGGTTATAATTAAAATCAATGGCTACTATAAACAGTTAACTGACGATGATATATAAAATAGTACATGAACTACTTAAAGATTAAAATGAAAAAACAAGGAGATTAGAAATGTGAAAATTAGATTGAATAATAAAAAATTAAATGCTTCGGTGCAAACCAATGTTAGAATATCCAGATATAATTTTAGAGACATCTAATTGTCTATATTTGTCCTATCTGTTCCGAATACGTGAGCACAAGTCAATGTGTCGTGACGTCCTTTCTTGCCACACTTGATGCATATTGTAGGCTTGACTCGACGAAATTCTCCATATGACGTTATCCTTTTCTGTTTGGGACGACCAGGAGGATTCTTTAGTACAGGGGGTAGAATTTTTTCAGAATGTGAACTGCACTTGAAAGCAAACCTCTCTGTATCTGGAACTGGAGCGAGATCCACTTTATAGCAATCACGATAGCTAGAAGTAAAAAAACCGTCTTCAACAACCTCAGATATAGATATGGGCATATGTAAAAAAACAGTCTTCAACCACTTTATAGCAATGACTTCTTCCTCTCATCTGGGCATATGTCAAAATTAGGTATACTACCTATACCCAAGAATTCGACCGAACAATTTTTTTTAGGTATACACGAATTCTCCTTCACAATGAGTGTGGTGCTTGGCATATTACTAGAATCCTTAATCTGAGTTACATCAACATAACTTGAAGAATAATTGACACATACAATATTAACCGTTCCTTGACTATTGGAATCATGTATAGACTTGTTTCGGGCATCATTAAACTCAAACATAATATCTACCAATTTTTCAGATGACAAAATGCAGAAATCCATCATACCAGCGAAATCACTATCTGATTCTAAATATCAATTGTTGATGCATCCAACTGAATATAAAATTGAAAATTTACCTTTTGACATATTTGGCCTTTTGTTTTTTATTTCATCTACGATGCTCTGATATGTTGTTTGATCGGTTGTACGAATTCAACTTGCATCTACACTCGTGAACGATTTTGAGTATTATGTCGTTCTGCATTTTAGGGAAGAACAGGGCTCCAAAAATTAAAATCTATGAAAACTGAAATATCAGATATTTTGGTATCTTTGACGATGACATTTAGTGCAATACCTAGATATGGAAGGTCAGACTTGTTGTTTGACATAGCCGATGCAATTAATTGTCTAAATCTGCATATGCGATCGCCGGTCCGATGTATTGATGGTAACTGCCGAAGAAGTAAATGGAAGACAATCAATTACATAAAATAGCCTAAAATACGGAATTGCAGTATATAATAGTAATTGTTCACCTTTTTTAGAATTAAGGGTAAAATAGGATTTTCAAAGGATAAAGTGACTTAAATTGTTTTAAGAATAAATTGTGTCTTAAATCGCTTAAGGGTCTTAAATAGTGACTTAAATTGTATTTATTCCTTTTTCCTTTTCAATTTACAAATTAAGATTGATGTGTTTAAAATAAATTCTTTGATTTTCCTATTCGTGATCCATATTCATTATTACATTCAAATCTTTAATTATTGATTCTTACTTTTTATAATCAAATTCTACTGCAAAATTGATTGACATTTTGTATGGTTAATTTAGTAGTGTTAATGGATCGTGCATATTCAATTTTGTTGCAAATTCGATTCATATTCCGTATAGATCGATCAATGCAGTTAATCGAGTTTTAAAAGCATTTGACCATTGATTCCAGTTCTGCAAATTACAGTGTTAAATCATTGAACCAGTTTCAAAAGTATTCTATCTTCATATATTTGGGCAAACTCAGATATTCGTTTCTACATGTTATTTTCTTATTATTCTAGGGGTTTCTTTGATCGATCAATGCAGAATATCAATCAATGGATTGTTTCATGATACAACATCGAATTCAATGAGAAAATCAAGTTGGATTATTCTATAAGTCTTGAATCAAGTCACCAAGATCGAAGATCGAATTCGATAGATTATTCTAGAAGTCTTGAATCAAGTCACCAAGATGGAAGATCGAAATAGATGGGAAGTCTTGAATCAAGTCATCAAGATCGGAGATCGAATTCAATGGATTATTCTAGAAGTCTTGAATCAAGTCACTGGTATGTGGCCTACATATCAAATTCAATGGATTATTCTAGAAGTCTTGAATCAAGTCACTGGTATGTGGCCTACATATCAAATTCAATGGATTATTCTAGAAGTCTTGAATCAAGTCACTGGTATGTGGCCTACATTAATAGACTGGTTTTATTAATGCAGATCTAATTTGCATTAGAGTCATTTTTCTGCATAATGATATTTACATATGCACATAATTTACTACACACTTCTGCATTATTAATATGTTGATGCAACTTTAGTATTTTTTTTCTGCATTATAGTCAGGTGAATTGCATACGTATACATATATGTATCACGAAATTATACTCAATGTACTGAATAGTCAAATATTGTTATATTCAAAGAAGAAACACTGTCAGATTCATTTGAAATTTAAATTTAAAATTTTTGACTTGACTATTTTTCTACAGATCTTTAAATTCGAATATCAGAGCTATGGAGAAAGTTTTAAATTGTGTTACACGGATTTGAGGAAGATTTGAATATTAGAGATTTGGAAAAGTCCTAAAATTGGGGATGCAGAAAAAGTTTTAATTTTGGAAAGACTGAGTAATTAGCGCTTTTCCGATGTTGTGAGAGATTTACATTCAAATTTTAAAATTAGTTGACTTAATATTATATTAAAAGATAATTTTAAATATTAAAGGTAAGATGGTATATTTAAGTTGGATTTTGACCTTAATTTGAAATTAATTTGAATCTTGTTCTTGTATGTGAAAAAATTGGTGAAATCCCCTTTTTAATTCTCCCACTAATTTCTCTCACTATTACCACCATTACATTAAGTTTTTTTTAATTTCCCTCACTAATATCCCAACGCATTAAAATTAATTTAATCTTCCTATAAGTGTATATTATTGAAAATTAATTTAATCAACACACTGAAAATTAATTTAATATTCCCTAAGTATAAGTGTACACTATTGGAAATTAATTTAATCAACATCTTGAAAATTAATTTAATATTGCCTAAATATAAATATACACTATTGAAAATTAATTTAATCAACACATTGAAAATTAATTTAATCTCCCCTAAGTACAAATGTACACGTACTATTAGAAATTAATTTAATCGACACATTGAAAATTAAGTTAATCATCCCTAAGTATTACTGTACACTATTGAAAATTAATTTAATCAACACATTGGAAATTAATTTAATCTTCCCTACGTATAAGTGTACACTATGAAAATTAATTTAATCAACACCTTGAAAATTAATTTAATCATTTCCTAAGTATAAGTGCACACTATTGGAAATTAATTTAATCAACACATTGAAAATTAATTTAATCTTACCTAAGTATAAGTGTACACTATTAAAAATTAATTTAATCAACACCTTGAAAATTAATTTAATCATCCCTAAGTATAAGTGTGCACTATTGAAAATTAATTTAATCAACGCATTGAAAATTAATTTAATATTTTCTAACTATAAGTGTACACTATTGAAAATTAATTTAATGAAACTTAAGTGTACACGTTGAAATGAGGAGTCATACACTTTACCCTAAACCAAATACCCTAAACCCTGAACCCTAAACCGTAAACAATATATGATGAGAAACGAGTAGTCTAAGATAAGTGCACCATATTGAATATAAATTCATAATACATATTAAAATTTATTTATTAAGGAAGTCTAAGTGTACACGTTGAAAGGAGTAGTCAGACACATTACCCTGAACCCTTTACCCTGAACCGTAAACATTATATGCTGAGAAACGAGTAGTCGGAGATAAGTGTACCATATTGAATATAAATTCATAATACAAGTTTGAAATTTATTTATTAATGAAGCCTAAGTGTACACGTTGAAATAAGTTATCGGGCCCTTTACCCTAAACCCTGAACCGTAAACACTATATACTGAGAAACGAGTAGTCGGAGATAAGTGTACCATATTGAATAAAAATTCATAATACACCTTTGAAATTTATTTATTAATGAAGTCTATATGTACATGTTGGAAGGAGTAGTCGGACCCTTTACCCTAAACCCTAAACCACTTACTCTTTGCCCTAAACCCCTTACACTATACCCTAAACCCTTTACTCTATACCATGAACCTTTTACCTTAAATCTTGAATCATTTACTTCATCAATGGACATTATTTAAAATATATTAAATAATTTTAATAAATATTTTAAATTTTCTGAAAAGTTAACTTCAATATTTTACGAGAATAATAATTTTTACATAAGTTATTATTAAGTGTCAATGTTACATAATATATTTGTTTTCTAAAATTTTAGATTATCCCTATTTTATATCACAAATTTTTATCTCTTTCATGTAAATAGGATTCACAAAAATTAAAAAATATTGTATTCTCAAAAAATTAATCGTTCCATGTTAAGTAAATAACATAATTTTTAGATCTAAATACAAGATTTTTAAAATAAACAGGTATAATTATCTTAAAAATAATAATATATGATTTATAAAAGAAACCGTTTTAACAATGTATGAAATAAATCATTTTATCATACGTTAAATAATTTTATTTTATGAAAAAAATTGTTTAATATTCCAATACATAATTGTTAAACTTATTCATTTAAAAACTATATATTCAAATCTAAAGTTTTTTTTTTAAATAAATTTGAAAATATTTTTGGAATGGTTTTTTTTAAATATCAAAAATATATTATTTTTTTGGAAAACAATTTTTAGTTTCTCAAAACAACTTTAAAAAAAATATATCGTATTTATTTATTACACATATATTCAAACTAATTTTAAGATTTATTTAATGTAATTTTATTTACCAAACATCCACAGATAAATTTTTTGAGGAATGAAATATTTTTTATTTTTAGTTTTTAGTTTTTGTGAATTCTATTTACATGGAAGAAATAAAATTAATTTGTGATATAAAATAGGAATAATCTAAAAATATAAAATAAATAATATAATACTAAAATTAAAATGGACTAAAATAAATTGAAATTAAATTAAATTAAATTAACGTAACTGAAATTAAATTTACATTATATTTATTAAAATTAATTGAGATTAATTAAAATTAATCGAGATTAACTAAAATTAATTAAAATGATTTAAATAAAAAGATGAAGTTATTTAGGGTAGAAAGAAAGAAGAAGAATAAGAAAGTAATAAATAAGAAGGGAAGAGTTTGAATTAAATACAACATTGAAATTTGTGTTTGTATAATTATTATCTACCTTGAACAAGAGAAAGGAGTGTCAAATTTTAATATTTAATTCAAAAATAATACTTCAAGAGAAAGGAGTGTCAAATTTTAATATTTAATTCAAAAATAATACTTCAGCACTATATTTTCATTGAGGGTATATTAGTCATTTTAGCACAACTTAAAATAGAAATTGACCAAAATACCCTTTTCTGGATATCCAGAATATGGATGTTTAGCACCACCCTTTTAATTTTGGTCCCATAAATTGGTTCAAATCACATCATTACAATACCATACCATTACATCACATCACAACCACCCGACCAAATTCATAGTTTCAGAGCATAAGAGGGTGGGACCAAGTAAAATCATGCATATGTGGGGCTAGCTCTTAACTAACAACAGATGAGACCAAAACTGAAACCGCCACTATATTGTACTCCCTCCGTTCCACTATAAGTTTCTCACTTTTCTTTTATGTATGTCACACAATATAAGTTTATCATTTCATTTTTAATTTAACAGAGGTTACAGAGCAATATGTCCCGGGAAGACTCAGTGAAACCCTTTCCAAAGTGCAATGCAATCCATAGCAACATGTGAATTAAAGGTTTATAATGTAGTTATTAATTAAATTATATTAAATAAAAAAAATAATGTTTAATGTAATCCATAGCAAGTGAATAATTCACATGTGTTGTTGTGAAACCTAGTTAGGGGTGTTTTCAAACTCTATAAACTGTTTTCAAAATCACTTTTTTTAAAGCTGCCCTCTCACAGCTTTAACTTTTGAGAAGTGCTTTTAAGCTATATACAAAGTTTGCAAACACCCCCTTAATTAATTAATGTAAGGAATGGAATAAAGTGTTGTATCAATAGTGTGTTCCCTTTTAGAGAAGGACAAGTATGGATTGGAACAATACTGCTAACAATATTTTTTTACTCTTTCCGTCTCGTGATTACTTTCACTTTTTTTTTTGTAACGTTCCATTATAACTTTCACACCCTTAAAATGAAAACTCCATTATAAACTTCATCCTCACAATATACTCAATTTTACATAAATGTCATTACTTTTTCTTAACACATATGTTACGGAATTGTATCCACAAAGCAACTCCTTACAAATGATAAATCAAGACAACTAGAAACGCAGTAAATTGAAACGAATAAAGAACTCAAAGAAAGAACACGGGATTTACGTGGTTCGATCAAATGATCTACGTCCACGGAGGATAGAAGACTCTCTTCACTAATCTCAAATGAAAGTTACAGATTACAAGTATTCACTAAGCTTGATCTCTCAAAACTCTCAAATTCAGTAACCCACAACCTATGCACTAGATGGCGTATTTATAGATGTACAATGCAAGTTGTAACTGCCTCTAACAAACTAACTAACTAACATAAATAAACTAACTATGAAACTGGAATAACAGCACAGTAGAACGCAGCATAGTAAAACTCAGCACAGTTGTCTCAGCAGACTAAGAACACTATATCATCACAATACTCTTTAGCAGACTAAGAGCAGTACTGTTCTGACCCGACCAGCAGAGTTGATACCTAAGATCACTAAACCTTATCAGCAGAGTACTCATTACTCTATATGTACTGAAATAACCAAATATCAGAACACTAGTTACTGTGCTTATACTAAGCACAGTTCTGAAAATCAGCACACTACCACTTCTGATAGTAAGAACAGTTCTCCAATATTGCATTAATCTCAACAACATATACAAAAGTCAACTCATTAATTTACATCATACGGAGTATTAAAGTAATTTTGGGAGTTGGGACTGAGAAATTATAAAACTGATTGGACACCCATCTATAATACGACCCACCATGTGATTTACTCATCTGATCTTGTGTCTTCTCTTCTGATCTGGACAATTGACAGCTTTGATTGTTTCCTCAGCTCAGCTGATCATACTCAACTGAACATTAGGTGATGTTCAGTTCAGCTGAGTGGAACTCACCTGATGTTCCACTATCATCAGGTGAGTTCCCAGCGCTGATCTTGCCTCAGCTGAAACATCAAGTGATGTTCAGTTCAGCTGAGTAGAACTCACCTGAACATCAGGTGATGTTCAGTTCAGCTGCACATAATAACTCATTATTACTTGAACTAACCACGAAGTAATACAAAACATACAAACACTTACTCATAAATTGTAAAGAAATCTCCAATTGCTACAACAATAATCATAGTCATAATAATCATGAAAATGTATTATAAAACTGAAACCAAACTGATTGTTAAAAATACCTTGCCAAATTTTATACCTTGTAAAAAAATACCAGCCTTTTAAATTCATCTTCTCTTCCTTTTTCTCTTCAACCTCTGTAAGAAAAAAAAAACAAATTATTATTATTAATCCATTGATTAAATTAATAAACAAAACAAATAATCTCTAAATTAATTACTTGGACTTATACGTAATCTTGTGTTGTGGATATGAAAGACGAGGTTTTGCTTGGCCCTTTCTTTCTCTATGAGGGTTCCTCCGTGGTTGGTGTGGGTACTCATCACCAACTTCTGCTTGAGACCCACCCTCCAAAGAACTAGTTCCAAAGGTAAAGGGAGTTGAGACACGCTCATCAAATATGTCTTCTCCTACCTGTCAATCCTTATTAGTATGGGGTCATTTATCCAACACATAAAATATATATATTCATTGAACACTTACATAATCCTCCAAAGAGCTAACAGATGGATGGAGAATGTGATTTGAAGTTCTGCAATGGGAGGAGGGGGGAGTGATGGACTTCCTCACCAGAAGGATGGGAGTTTGGGGTTTGGGGTGCAGAAAGGGGAAAGTGATGGACTTCCTCAGTCTGGCCACCAGCATCAGCTGGAGAGAGCAAATCCTCAACTAATTTTCTGTTTCTCCACTCTTCTCCTTTTGGCAGAATTCATGAGCTTTTGATTCACGGGCTTGCTGTTCTGCTTTTTCTTTATTTGAGATGGACACACCTTCGGCAGACTAGATAAGTCTAGTCCGTACTACGGGAAATTTCCTTGCTACAAGATGTGGCCTATGATATACATATTGTTGTTGCAAAACAATGGGCTACAAGAGCCTCGTACTTGACTTGCGCCGTTACAAAAGCAGGAAGATGTCTGGAAGCTTATGGGTGCCATTTTATATCCTTTTGTATAATAAAGAAAAAAAACAAACATAAATAGATATTCATGATGTAAATTTTTAATACAAAATAATGACGTATACTTACATCAAGACTAATATTCTCAAGGAAATTAGTCACACTCTCCATTACATTCTTCAGGGCATTGTGGTTGTGACTTATGGGTTCCGCCGCGTTCATGATTACACTAAAAAACGGTGCCTGAACGTCAGTGAGATCCAACTGCATCCCAATTATTTCTACCACCCTACCAACCAAAATATAACATTAATTAATTAAAAATAAATAACAAAACAAGAGATATTGAATGACCATTAATAAAAAGAACTAACCAATATAATCAAGCGATTTCCATCAATTGCATTTTTCTCCCCCCTCTTGTGAATCCATGTTTGGAGAAAGGACAACAACGCTGCCCCCAAGCATACCCGGGCATACCCATCGACGTTTTCCAACCTCTCCACAAATTTTATGAAGTGACCACAAATTCGATTGGAATTTGAGGTACGAACAATAAATTCATTTATTATATACAGAAGCAACATCATCTTCCTAGTCCTAGTGTCTCTATTAACATCTAAGATAATTACTTTCAGCTACGTTGCTTCTATACCCTTCTTGGGTATATGTACGGCATCTACATCTCCTAACAACCGTGAAAAAGCATTTGGATCACGGTTGTTCTCACTAATAACTGGATTGCCATAAATGGGCAATCCAGATAACATAAGAACATCTTCTAAAGTAATACCTAATCTAAAATTGCCGAAAACAAAAACATCATCCTTTAAATTATAATATTTTAACGGGGCATGTACAAGTACTTTTAGCACCTTAACACTTGGAAACCTAAGTATCCTAAAGAGACAAGTGACCTCATTGTTATTTTCCACTTCGGCTCTGAATTGAGCATCCAAATTTTCATAAACATCAGCGAGAGAACGTGGCACACTACATTTTTTTGGGTGAAATGGTCGACAGCTCGAGACCCCCTTGTTTGTTTGCTTTTTTTTTTTCATACAAAAAGATATAGAAACATACCCACGATACTCCATGTCAACGTTTATTCCAAGAAAAACTACATAAAAGACAAAATTACATCAAAATTTAAAATTGATTAAATCTACATAAAAAAAATTCAAGGAGAAAAACACACAACTGAATCTAAAGTAGTAAAAATAGACCTCACTCACACAAAACCAGTTACTCATAAATTGTAAAGAAATCAGTTATTATCATCAAGATCAGGTGAGTTCCACTCATCTGATTTACTCTTGAAACTCACCTGATTTACTCTTCTGTTCATCAGGTGAGTTCCACTCATCTGATTTACTCTTGAAACTCACCTAATTTACTCTTCTGATCATCAGGTGAGTTCCACTCATCTAATTTACTCTTCTGATCATTAGTCAATTATTATTATTTATTTTTTTTTTTTTGTAAATTTTTTTTTTCGAGTTGAACAGACCTCAACATAAAATAAATTATATCCAACCGTAGCTACATCAATTAACATAAATATTTTTCATGTGTTTTATTTTCATTGAGTCTACAGGTGACCTACCCTTGACAAAATTAAACAAAATTTGAAAATAAGGAACCGTATTTTAAAAGAAAGCAATAGTCAAATGCTAGGAAAGTGTCAGTGGTTTAACTTGATACCTAGGATTAAAAAAAAAGTATTCTTAAGCAATATTATGGTAAAATTTAGAGAATTAGACATTATGGAAATTATTAATATTATTATTAAGCAATATTTTTCGGTCTGCCATCCCACTAAACATACCAAATACCAAAGTGGTGGAGGAAGTATATATTATACTCCACTAGCAATGAGTATAAATGAAAGGAGTGGCAAAAAAACGTGGAGGAATAGAAAAAGTTGTACCTGGAGGTGAAGACGAGTACACGGCTATAGAGAGTCGTGGAGGTGGCTATAGAGAGTCGTGGAGGTGAAGACGAGTACACGGCTATAGAGAGTCGTGGAGGTGAAGACGAGTACACGGCTATAGAGAGTCGTGGAGGTGAAGACGAGTACACGACGACGACTCTGTGTGAGCCATCGTGGAGAGAGTCGTGGAGGTGAAGACGAGTACACGACGACGACTCTGTGTGAGCCATCGTGGAGGCAAAGACGAGAGTCGTGGAGGTGAAGACGAGTACACGACGACGGTGAAGACGAGTACACGGCTATAGAGAGTCGTGGAGGTGAAGACGAGTACACGACGACGACTCTGTGTGAGCCATCGTGGAGGCAAAGACGAGAGTCGTGGAGGTGAAGACGAGTACACGACGACGACTCTGTGTGAGCCATCGTGGAGGCAAAGACGAGAGTCGTGGAGGTGAAGACGAGTACACGACGACGGTGAAGACGAGTACACGGCTATAGAGAGTCGTGGAGGTGGTGAAGACGAGTACACGGCTATAGAGAGTCGTGGAGGTGAAGACGAGTACACGGCCCTGCTAGGGTTAATTTGGGGAGGACTGGTTTTTACTTTTTTTACTTTTTTTGATTACAAGTTAAATACCCATCCCTTTTCTCCTTCCCATGACTCGAACCCAGGACCCCTTTTCCCCTTCCCATGACTCGAACCCAGGACCTAAGGCCTGGGGAGGACTGGTTTTTACTTTTTTACTTTTTTTGATTACAAGTTAAATACCCATCCCTTTTCCCCTTCCCATGACTCGAACCCAGGACCTAAGGCCTAGGTAGTGGTGCTCTAACCACTTGAGCTATTTTGTCTTATTTCAAGCAAAAAGAAAAAAAAGAAGAAGAGTCTATGCAAATTCCATCAAATTAATTGTAGTGGAAATTAATTAGCATACTACTTCTATTTGTTTCCATGATTATTTCGTGGGTTAATTAGTGGGGGCGTCTTGCTCAGATTGGAGTAGGTTAAGAATATATTGATTAAATCAGTTCTTAGTAGAATTCATTTTACTACTTTTAATTTGAAGAATTTTGTATTCTAAAACATCCTTTTCATACATTTGTAGAATTCATTTTACAACTTTTAATTTGAAGAATTTTGTATTCTAAAGCATCCTTTTAATAATACATTTTAAGTGGGGTTTAATTGCTTATTTTAATTAAATGCTTTAAATATGAAAATATCAAAAGTTGGTTTCACTCGATCAATATATCCTTCTAAAGAAGAATCAAACAGTTCATAACCTCTATCAGGTTCATCCTCCCAAAAATTGGTGAATTTTGTGGGAAGATAATTGGGATGAATAAGTCCAAGTCTAATAGATTCACTCTTTTCATTAAACTAATGTGTATCTACCTTGAATTGAGTATTACCATGCACCATCATCCCATCTTCTCCGGTCAATATATAATCCAATGTTTTTCTCTAGGACTCCCTTTGACAAAAAAAAAAAAAGATTGGTCTTATATAGAATCAATTTCTTATAAGAAATTGTGTTGACTTGGTCAATCTAAACCCTAAATATTCAAGAATATTGTGAATAAAATTTTTGACTTGTGTAATTTTTTTTATTGGTATTTTTTTTTTTCGAAAATGTGTGTGTTGAAAAGTGTAAATCAATACTACTAAAAAGTGTAACACAATATTACTAAAAAAATGTAACACATTTTTTTATTAAAAAGTGTAAGTCACTATAATTGAAAAGTGCAACACAACTTTTAATGAAATTTGTAAATTATTATAACTAGAAAATGTAAGTTAGTATAACTAGAAAATTGTAAATTATTATAGACTTGTCTGATTAGTCAAACAGACTTTGTCTCAACTGTGTTTGGCTTTACACAGTTGATCTTGCCTCAGCTGATCATACTCAGCCGAACATCAACATCAGGTGAGTTCCACTCATCTTATTTACTCTTGAAACTCACCTGATTTACTCTTCCGATCATCAGGTGAGTTCCACTCATCTGATTTACTCTTGAAACTCACATGATCTGATTCTCTCTTCTGCTCTTCTCTTCTTATCTTGAGGTTATGCGCATTTCTCCTCTATATCAGCTAGCTTTCAATATTGGCGATGGGAAAACTAGTCGTGTGCGCCAATCATCCATCAAACGACTTCTTCAAACAGTTGTCAAATTGTCGAGTATATGATTGACAACGAGGGCTTTGTTAAGGAGACATGCAAGGCGTTGCAAGACCAGTCTGCTCCCCTAACGGATGAGCAGAGGCACGAGCTCTCTTGGGAGGTTTCAACAGAGAGGTTCCTAGATTCTGCAAGCTTCATAACACAGAGAAGAAACTGGTAAAGAAACCATTGAAGCTTTATATGTCTACATCGTTCAGTTTTGGAAACTTGAAGATGTATCTGCATTGGCTTCCAAGTGGTTGGATTATCTACTCCTACGATGAAAAAGAAGGCAGAGCGAACCGTTCAAGAAAGTGGTCTTTTTTATATTGTCTTCTAAAAGCATTCTTGAAGTTCTGTAACTTGTGTATCTACAATAGTTTAGAAACGACTTGTCTTTTGCATGTCGATTGTGATGAATTTGTGAATTTTTCTTTGTTTATAGAAGTAAATGGAAATAAAATGGTCCTTTACTGGTAAATAGTAGTACGGAATAATTAATAATTTTTTCACGGGTATTTTAAGCTAGATTTCTCCCTCGGATGCATTGAATTCTTGTGAAACTCAAACATGTCCCGCCCTTTCACATGGTACTGTCGCCTTCTAATGAGCCTGCAAAGAATGCTAAAACTCAAGAGACGTGTTGATCTTGCGGATGTGAAGAATCAAGATGTGTATGCTCTTAAGTGTGTAAATTGATGCTGATTTTTTAATGGACGTTGGGAACTTTGTTGATAGTTTACATGTGTTGTATACCATGTCTTAACTTGGATGATACAAATTTGATTGAACACCTTTGCTTCTTTGTGTTATTTTAGGCTTTAAGTTGTTTGTATATCTTGCTAATAATTATTCACGTATCATCATGTTTTAAAGATACAACTTCTTGTGTATACATATTGATGTGGTAAGAGGTGAATTTAAAAAAACACAATAGATATGTGAATGCAGAGAATATAAATTCTAAAAATTATAGTCATTTAGATATATATTTCATATACGTAATATGCAATGCAAGCTCAATTGAATTTATATTGTTGTTAGAATCTAAATGAACTCTACAAATTGGACAGTGGGAATAAGAGATGTAAACCTGTTGCACGGCTAGATTTCATGAAAGGGTAACTCGAAAATGAATTTTATATCTTCTTATTGTAATGGAAGATTAAAGGTATTTGATAGAAGTATTCTTCGGATACAAAGGTCATTCTCCGGGTATGTTAAATTGATTTAAGTTATTCTTTAACATTATTGATACCACAACTTTTCACCCATACCATATTTAGCTTCACTTTTTTTTTCTTTCTCTTCTGTGTAGAAGATGCAATCATATTATCAAAAATTCAGGTCTTATGGTAAATCCAAATTAACGTGCGCACTCCTTCAAATGAGCATCTACCCCTTCAAATAACACAAGTATAAATTAATATTTTATAAAATTCTTATACTTCTCAATTACTTTAATTAAGACAATATTTTAACAGATTATAAAAATAAAAAAAAATTAAAATAGTCCCGTGTGTTGCACGGGTATAAAATTAGTATTATAAAATTAAAGTAATGAACTGAATGTCAGAATTCACTCAAAAAACCAGTAACCACAACCTCCATCCATTTATTGGGAAAACTTTTCTTGGCCAATGGAAAATTTTGATTTGGAATATCTGTATCAAAGTCTTTATAAAAAAAATTAAACTACAAGCAGAACTCTCCTAAGAAAACAATGAAGTACTCATTGGCAGATATTTTTTTCGGCCAACCTCTCCGGCAACGAGCCGAGCATTTCCGATCGTCTTCTCCGTTCAATCTACAAGTTATAACTTCGTTTTTCTATCAGGAATAAAAGTCCTCAATCTATTTTATACTTCATCACGATCTTGGCATTCGATTTTCATTTTAAAATTTATGTGTTTAGATCTTTTTTTTCTTGATGTCTTTGTTGTTTTAATTACTGGAGTATCATTTTTTGTATCGATTGATTTTCCCGAATCAACTAGATTTTTCGATGCTATGTATTTTTGTGTTGAATCATGTTCTTCCCCGAAGATGAATAATTTCATTTTTTATTTTGTCATATTAAATCACATTTCATGATGAAGTTGTTATCAAAATAAAAATTGATTGAGGAGTTTATTTTTTAGCTGAAATGCGATTTGTTTGGAAATGGGAGCCAAATTTTGGCAACACGGAGATGGTGGCCGAATCCGGATTTTGAAAAAAGAAAGGTGGCGGCGATGTACCGGGAAATAGGAATGGTGTATTGGGGAAGAAGCTAATATTTGGACTGTCTAAAACAGATTATAAATTAAAATTCAATAAATTAAATTTAATCACTAAATTCTTATTAAGGGTATATTAGTCATTTTGATACAACTTAAATAATAAAATGACTAAAATACAATTTTTCTGAATATCCAGATTATGAATGTTTAGCATCACCCTATATATATTTTCTCCATTCTATAACCGGGGTGGACTTTTTAGACTTTATTTAATACAGTCTGTCACACTTAAAATGAAAAAACGTTCATAAATTTCACTTTCACAATATTTTTAATTTTACACATATTTTTTTTCCACATATAAATAAAAATAAACTAATTTATTTATTTTATTCATAAGAGTTTATAAAATTATTTCTCAATTTTTTTTTTAATATATGTATATATTTACCTATGAAAGTTAAAGTTAATATGAGATGGAAGGAGTATATATTTGACCTCAAGTTAATTTGTCCGATTTTGATTGAGATTCGGGTTAATTGACCTGAATTCGGACTGAAACTGGGTCAATTTTGGTCGGACTCCGGTCAATCCAATTCACTGACTTTTAAATGTTTTATTTTGTTTTTAAATTGTCAATTTTAATTTAGTTCAATCTCAATTTAATTATGTAATAATTTGTGTTAGTTTATCACTCGTTTTACCGTGAAAACATTTTACATAAGTACTGACACATAATCAAATTTGAGAATAGTTTATAAATTAAATAAAGTCTAAAAAGTTTTAGTCTCATGATCAATAAAGTTCCACGTCTATTTTTTTTTATTTTTTTAAATGAATGAAAAGGAAAGGAAATGAAAGATACACTAAGATTTTAAATTTGTAGCTTTTTTTTTGAGAGGGTTTTGCTTGCCAAACTTGACTAAGGATAGAATACACAATTAACTGAAATCAATTTATTTATTTTACTTTTCGTATTTTTTTCTACTAATTAACAAGTGTTTATTATTATTATTATTAAATATTGATATATTTTTTTAACAGAATAAATATCAATAAACTAAATAGTAAAACACAAAATGAAATTATAAAACTGATATAAATAATCTCATTCTACAAGTAACCCTGTCAACCTTAACTTATTGAGATCAACTTTTACACAACAGTTCAATGTACTTAATTATGCTTTTTAAGTTCCTAGGTAAGAGAGATTATTTGTTACTTTTTAGGTGTGACCTCAAAATTAAGTACCCATAATAATTCACTACTATATATATACTCCATATATAATTATTCTTATGTTTTTGGAGTGCATTAATCACACACTTTATAATACAATTATAACTAATGATTATTTAATATTAAAAAAATTGTAAATGAAATACAATACCAAAGCATACAACTGATACAAGAGCATGCGTGGTTTCTAACTGAAGTAAGGGTGAAATCAAACATATATTAATTAATTAATTAGCAAATTAATTTAATCAACTTAAGCTACTGAACACCATATTGGACTAAATTCGTACGTACCTTGTTTAGACATTCCAAAATTCTTAAATAAATTAGGACGGTTCATAGAAAAATGTACCCTTTGTTCAAAATAATAATGCTTAGAATTGGGAAAAAGACATGCAACGTATGTCCCTCTAGGAACACTAAATAATGTTTAATATATAATTATTCAACCATTATTGACTAAATTAGCCAAGTATTTAAATAATTGTGGTTGGTACCCCTAATTGCCAACCTAGCCCATGTGCACCACATGCCTTCAAATTCCTTTACCACATTTCCACCCTATAATTCCCATATCATATATACTTAACCAACTAGACCAAACAACAACTCATCTCTCTCATCTCCCTCTCTCTCTCTAAACATTCCAATGGAACAAATCACAAAACCAACCAAGACTACAACATGTTTCTTCTTCTTCTTGATGTCCTTCTATCTTTTCATCTCATCCATTGACCAGACAACCTATTCGTCTGGCTACTACGCCTCAATCCTGCCGTTTCTCGCAGCGTTTCTCGTCTTGTTCTTGATAGTTCTGGCGGTTCGAACAACCACAGTGGCGTGGATAACGGTGTTGGTACTCCTGGCTTTTGCGGGGAAGCGCCGCCGCGTTTTGGTTAAAGATGGAAGGAAGATCACATCGGATGTGGCAATGTATTTGGTACAAGATGTGATTAAAGAAAGGAGCTTTGTGGCTTTTGGATGTGCCACTTGTATTAGCATAATAGGAATGGCTTGGCTAAGAATAGCCGATTAAGCCTTCATTCTATCTTTCTTTTGTAGACTAGGATGAACACCAAGTGTACATATATGGATGTAAAATTGTATATTTGTTTTGGGAATTGGCATTTTTAAGCTAAGAAATTCATTTTATTTTTCTACTTTTATGGAATAACCTTTATTGTGGTTTATGGAACAAACAATTGCAAAAAAGTAATTAACTAAGCCTTGAAGTATCTATAATATGTCTCTCTCACTTTTCAATTGCCTCTTTCTTATGAATGAAAGAATCACAATAATGTCTCGAAATACCTTTTAAAAAAGGTAAAGTCTAGTATGCACTCAAGTGCATGCTGTGCACCCTAGTCCATGTGCACTTTTCAGTTTATTGACTTACACTTTTTGGTAATGGTGTTGCACTTTTCAATTATTACTCATTTACCAAAAAGTGTAAATCAGTAAACTGAAAAGTGCACATAGACTAGGGTGCACAGCATGCACTCGAGTTCATAGCCCTTTCAAAAACTTAATTAGTCAAAAAAATATACCTCAATATATTTTTTGAATAATCTTGATGTATCAACTTCATGATTATCTTTAATCCTACAACGTTCTTTAATTCATATATCTAATAGTTACCGAATAATGTCCGCATGGCCGTATCCATTTTATTATTCAGTCCATGATCAACCTTGCAGTCCATCACACTTACACCCTCCCCCGTAATTACTTATACTTTTTTTTTTTAATTTCAAATTAATTTTTTTATTTTATATATAAAAATTTACAAAATTACCTTTAAAAAATTTCACTAAATTCACTTTTCTCATGTGAAGATAATCATGAGACCGAGTGAATATTATTTTTTCAAGTCCTTCATTTTAAAATTAATTTCTAATTTTTTTTTTGAGTTTAATTAAGATTAGAGACAAGACACAACTAGAAAAAGAGACAAAAAGATATAGCATTAGGAATAAGGTCAAATTCATAACTAAATGACCAATTATGCCCTTACTCTTTCATCACACCAATATATTAAATTAAAATAATAATTAAAATTAAAGCTATCGGTATTTTTTAATTTCAAATCAATGTAAAATAAAATTATATCTTAAATTTAAAGCATTTCATGGTCAACATTGAAACACTCCCTTTTGCTGCAAATCCAATCTGTAGATCACAACTTCAATAATCAGTAAATCGATCTCCAAATCCCAATTGCGCATAATCAATAAATCGATCTCCAAATCCTAAATTTCGCTATCTTCGATAACAGAATCATTCCAATTTGGGAGGTATGAATTATGTTCGATCTTCAAATCTCATCTTCGATATTCGATCATCACCGAACCACCTCCATTTTTGCTGCAAATCCCATCTACAAATCAAACCTCCATTTTTGCTGCAAATCCCATCTGCAAATCAAATCTTCAATAATCAATAAATCGATCTGCAAATCTCAATTGCGCTATCTTCGATACCAGAATCATTCCATTTTGGAGGTATGAATTCCGTTTTGATGCAATGATTCCATATTCAATTTCCAACTGTGATAATCAATAATTCGATCTTCAAATCCCATCTTCGACATTCGATCATCACCGAAATACCCAAAATAGAGTGAATTTTGAGTTTCTAAATCTCATCCGAGAACCATTACATTATCTAGGTAGACAATTTTATTCCTAGTTGTTTTAATTCAATAATCAATAATTCGATTGGTTCATTGTTATTTCAATTTATACCCTGTCCGATTCGATCTTCGAGTTTTTCTAATTCTACACTGTTTTATTTTGTGCGATTTAGGGCTCTATTGAACGTGTTAATTGGAGAAGCTATTTTACAGTATCAGAGATGGAATACGCTGTGATATTAAAGTTCGAATTCGAGGAGAAACCCAAGTTTCTAGATATTAAAGCTATTTTAGCATATATTCAACTAATATTCACACATGTGCATCAATCTTTAGCATATATTTTTCAATATGCAGTATCTAGATATGTACTCGTAGTTTTCTTATGATAGGGCCAGATATACTTAACTTAAGCCATAATGTAATGTTTTTTATGCTATCCAATGATATCACGGAAATATCATAATAATGAATATCTTTTGGAAAGTTACAATCCACAATTTTAAAGTCAATCATCATTAATACAATATTATTAATTTAAAATAGGAATATACCCACTACTCCCCACAATTATCTCACGTAATCCAAACAAACAATATATTTTTGACATTTTCAAACATACTTATATTCAAATGTAATTTTTTTTCTATAAATAATATTATAATTACAATTTCTAAAATGAATAGTTTATTGATATCCACGTAATAATAATATGATTATCGTAGTAGTCATAAATATATAAAAAAAATGGTCTAATTTTTCTTCCATAATGCACATATCACAATGTGCATATTTGTTTGGCATATACTTTCGCATATATTCACTTTCGATACTCCCCACGTTACTTACTTAATTACATCATATGTATTTCTTTTTTGTTTGTTTTGTTTTTGTGTATGTAACGGTTTACCATCCAAATTGTATAATATTGTCTATTCTGGTTCATAATCCGTTTTTTTAGTTCCCCTAAAGATAACATTAATAACATTAATGCATTTTAATTTAATGGAGAAGTTACAATTATAATTAATATGACAATCTTTAATATTTATTTTATATAATTATAAATTATTATATGTAATTATTGAACGAATTATTGTATATTTTTTTATAGAGCATTGAATATATTTATTTTTGAATAATAATTTTTAAAGATGTACAGAGTTGAAAAAATCTTAAATAATCTTTGTATATAATTAAAAGTAATTTAATATGACAATCCAACTTGATTTAGGAAACTTTGATTTTCGAACGCATTTATGCCCTGGATTTCCGGCAATTTAATATTCAAATCATGTTTTGAATTTCCTATTTTATCTTAATTGAATATTCAAATTTTGACTTTATTTTAAATGGAGGATAAAACTGTACTTTTATAAATCATATTGTCCTTCTTCCTAACTTTAAAATTTATTGTCTTTATTTCTAGTTTCTATAGGTGAAATGTCCTATATACTAATTACCCTTTTTTTTTTTTTTTTAAATCTCCCTTTTTATCTCCTCCTTCAACCGTAATTTTCAAATTCTAATGCTATATCAATTCTACATTTTTTTAAATTATTTTCTTTTTTAAATGAGAAAAAATTATTTACATTCTATAACTTTCATTTTTTTTTGAGAAATATCCAAAAAAGATTAAATTTTAATTTACATCCCACAATTTCATAAATTTCTAAATTTACATCTTATGATTTCGTAAGTTGATTAATTTACGTCCAATAATTTCGTAAATTGGTTAATATACGTCCTTATTTTTCATTTCATTATGCAAAATATAAATAGTGGCTGTAATATTTTTTTAATCCACATGACCATTATTTTTCCATGCTATACAAGTAGGGTTGTAAACGAATCGAATAATTTTGCTTGATTCGGTATTCGTATTCGAAATTTTATGATTCGAATTCGAATACAAATATTTTTTTTAATTCGATTAATAAACAAATACAAATACAAAATTATGATATTCGATTCAATATTCGTAAGTATTCGATTATATTTATAATATATATGCATAAATATATTTTTAAATGTATATTTGTCTCATTTTCTATAATATTATTTAAATTATTATTTTAAAAAAATTCTCCATAAATTTTCGAATCAAATAGTTTAAAGTCAAATCGAATATTATTGAATACGAATCAATTTCAAATCGAATACTAGAAAAATAATGTTTAGAATATGTATTAAAAAATTCGAATCGAATAGTATCGAATAATCAATCGAATCGAATATCGAATCAAATTTATTATTCGAAAATTAACTATTACGAATACAAATATTCGAATATTTTGACGAATCGAATACTGCAGTATTCGCTTCGATTCGATTCATTTACAACCCTATATACAAGTCAAGTTTGGCCACTACAACTTCTATCAATTTTGACAAAAGTGTGAGTGAAGCGTTGTCGTTTTGGTGTATCCACAAAACGTAATTAAGAAACAAAACGTAAATTAAGAAATTTACATAATTATGGGAAGCAAATTAAAATTTTACTCCATCCGTCCACGAAAAGTAGTCTCATTTGTCCTATATTCTTTGTCCACAAAATGTAGTCCCATACCCTTTTTGAAAACTATCACCCTTCAACCCTCACTTAATTACTCAAATTGCCATCAACTTTATTCACAAACAATCACTTTATTTACAATGGACCCCACAATACCCTACAATACCCTTACTTTATCTACTTTATTTATCTTTTTCTTAAAACACGTGTCCCACTCTAATGAGACTACTTTTCATGGATGGAGGGAGTATGTTTTTTTAGAATTTTTAAAAAAAACATGAAAGTTAAAGAGATTATTAACCACTTAGTACAAAATCTACCCCCTTAGTGTGTGGGGATACATCCGACTTTTAAAAAAAAAAAATTCCACTTGGTAATACAAATTATCAGATGAATTCTCTATTATACCCTTTATTTGTTAATAGGTTTTTTAGTTTCGTTTCTTCCGCCCCATTTCATTTCCCCTGCAAGCCTGTCTAATCGAGCCTTCTCCCCAACATTCTCCCCCATTTCAAATTCAAATATAACATGGAATCTGCTCATATCATTTCATATGTTGATCGTCTTCATCGTCTTCGATTTATATTGTATTTCTTGTTTCTCCGTGATTTCCGGAGTGGTCGTTCAACTCCCCTCTCAATTTCCGGCGGCCCTCCAACGGCGACGGCGACACGGGTGGTGGGTTCACGGTCTCCTTCCTTCTTCCTCGGCCCGCTCCCGGCTTCGTCTTCTATCAGCGGCGACCATAGCGATCTGTTCAGCGCCGGAGAGATCGACGAAGACGAGGCTCTCGAGGTCCGGTCACGAACGCAGTAGATCGTTCGTCGGAGTAGATCCGAGTTATGGAAGAAGAAGCTGTCGACGAAGGCCTGATAAAGTAGATCTGATCTTTTTTCTGGCCGGAATATTGTTGAGACGAAGTAGGAGTTCAGGCTCATTCGCCGGAGTAGATCGTCTTCTCCGATCTGCCCCGTCAAGGTGCTCGTCTTCTCCGATCTTTGTTTCTTGTTTCTTCCCATTTCCAGATTCGTCTCACTTCAGGTAACCCACTTGCCTGAATTTAACGAGTTTTGAAGTTCTTGAAGATTTAATCTGTATTTCAATACAAAAGAGGGATTTTTTGTATGTGGGATTCGTCATTTTTGTGTTTGATGTGTGTGAGCATTTCTTCAAGAAATTTATGCTTTAATTTGTTTAAGGATATTGTAGATTGGCCCTGGCAAATCTGATGTGTACATATATATTGAAGTTCATGGACATATTACTGAGGAGTATCAATGTGTTTTTTTTTTTAAATAAATAAATTGAGTAAATGTATATGAAAGATCTGAAACCTTGTTAAATTCCTATGATATATAAACCTAATAAAAATCATAAAGAAGCATGTTTTGCTAATTCAGTAATAATTTCTTGGGTCTGGGAAGGTTTTGGAGAATGAGTAAATTCCCTCTATGACTTGCTGTTTTGTAATCTTGCCCTGTTTGTTGGCTATTCTTTTCATCTTTCTCTTATAGTTTGATAAACAAAACTCTGAATCATGATATCCTGCTAGTAATGATCATATTCATATGTTTAAAAGAAAAACTGATTTCTAGGATCATGGGAGAATCAGAGTTTGTTTGAAAGGATTTATGGGAACTTTTATTCTTATCTGAATCAATTGATGATCTTTCATAAATGGTTAATTAGTTGTGCAATTATTTAAGGCACAATGCAAGGAGGAATTCGATCAATCTTGTCACACGGGAATGTGCTCAAAACTGCTGTTCTGCACCACATGCGTAGTTAAATGTTGTTCCAATAGTGTTTAATTTTTTCTCAATTAGTTGAATGTTGTTCTTTCGTTTTACACAAATGGACATTGTCGAAGAGATGGAGAATACTTTGTTGGGAAGTTTAATATGTAATAATTAATATAGTATTTTTCGAGTTGTTGTGAATGGAAGGTGAATTATTTGGACAAATTTGGTTCTTGATTGTATATAAGTTTGAACTATTGTGCTTATGTCATTATCTAACTAATAGTATAATTAGTTTGAGCTCTTTGTTTAAGTTGACTGCCTTAAATTATTAAGTTTTTGAATTGAATAAAAAAATTGAATAAATCTAATTTGAACACAAAATGTTCAATATACTTATCGATGTACAACAATTATGTAAATATTCAATATACATATCGATGTACAATAATTATGTAAATGTTCAATATACTTATTAATGTAAGTGTTCAATATACTTATCGTTGTACAATATATATATATATAATTACTATTAATTAAAATCTGAATATAAAATCTTAATAAAGAAGATTAAATTATATTCAATATTTAATTATATTCAATGTATATATCGATGTTCAATATAATTTGACATAGTGATTATGTATGAGTTATACGTATTATTTTCTAAATCAAATAAATATTTTTATATAAAAAAATTGAATAAAGAAAATTGAACTAAATATTTTTTACTTAAAATTTCAAAAAAAAAAAAAAAATCAATAAAAATTAGAATAAAAAAAAATTGAATAAAATTTTTAAGTAAAAACTGAATAAAATATAAATAAAAAATTGAATAAAAATAATTCGTCTAGTGAGGGAGAAACAAAATTTAAAACCAATTTTGAATAAAAAAATTTAAATTAAAAACTAAATTAAAAAAACTTGGTAATAGTGGGAATTGATAATGTGGAAAATGAATAACAAAATTTTAATTTAAAAAAATTGACGTCATTTTTTGAAAAAAAGTTCTGAGCAAAAAAAAAAAATCTGAATAAAAAATTAAAAACTAAAAAAATCAAGTAAATTCTGATTTAAAAATTTAAATTAAATTTAAAAAAAATTGTGTGGATTAAAATTTAAAAAAAATATGTAATAATTTTAAAATAAAAAATTGGAGTAAAAACAGAATAAAATATAAATAAAAAAATTGAATAAATCTAATTTGAACACAAAATCGGTTGATTTGACAACCAAAGATTTTGTGTCAATGAGAGAATCCAACCCCATTTGTATTATTTGAAGGGCATAAGAGTCTTTTTACAATAGCATTTTGTATCTCCTCACACTTTTTTACTCACATGTACCACCACACACTTTAAGTGCCTGTTTGTTTGATGGGTTAAGGCATGGGTTTGATGTATAAACATATCTCCTCTCATGTTTGGTACCATTTAACTTAAAACACTTTGACCCGGATTTTAAGTTTGACCCGGGTTTTGTAAACCACATTTTATGGGTTTAGACAACCCAAACCCCCCCTAGGTTTAGACAACCACTCTACAACCTATCAACTAAAACCCAAAATTAACCCTCTCTCAAATGAAAAAACCCTAGACGCTCTCCTTCATTCTCTCCTTCATTCTTTGCGCTTCGTTCTGTCGTTCAACTGGAGAGAGCTCACACTGTGGCCTCCTTCTCTGTCACTAAGGTAACCATCTTCTCTACATTTTCCTCTTCTGTCACTAATGTACCATCTTTTTTACATTTTTTGGGTGTTATTTCTCATGTCTTGGGATTTTTCGAGATTCTTGAGCCGATTGTTTGGGTTTCACGATTTCTAGAGCCTATTTCTCATGTATTGGAATTTAAATCACACGAATCGTTTAGCCGTTTATTTTTGCTTTCACGATTTGTTTGTTCTATCTCAGTATTTTCATTCTTTATTCCATCCTAATCCTTTTATTTATGCTTATATTTTGGTGAGGTCTGCAGATAATCTCGACCTGTTAAGCATTCGTGCGGTTTGGGGGTAAGACCTTTTCCTTTACTCTTTTATTTCCTTCTGAGTTATTATGAATTTATTTATTTATTTATTTATTTTTGTGGTAGACTTACTTAGATTGTACTGAGTTTCTTGAAGGGTGATACTAATGTTTTGGAATGTATTTCTCTCTGGATTATCAATTATATTTGTAGATGACTTTAGTTAGGAGCTCAACTTGTGGAATTACTGTCAAATTGACAAAGGCAGAACCTAAATATGCTTTTGTATGATAAACTATATTTTTTGAAAGAGAAACTTCAAATATGCACTTAATTTTTCTGCAAGTATTCAATTGAAATTCTTTGGTTTTAATTTTTATATAACTATTAAACCATATTCATCTTGATCGAATTAGAAAACATGTGTTGAGAAGTTGTAGAATCCCTGTTTTTCTTACTTTGTTGTGTGTGATCGGTTGCTAGGGATTCAAAATGAGTGTCATTTCTGACGAACAATTTGAGATTTACTTGATTTTGGAAGCACTCATGCTCCAAACTGTGGTAGTTGTGTCTCTACTACTTGCTTTGCTCGTGACACCTGAAAGACGTTACCGTAACCGTGAACAAATAAGAAGATATAGTATATTAAACCGCATTCCTCGTCAGGTTAGACGTTTGAGAGAATTGATTGAGATAAATGACGATGATTGTAGAAATCACCTTAGAATGGATCGCAATGCATTTGGTCGTTTATGTGTCTTGTTAGAAACTTGTGGCGGTCTAACGAATTCAAGGTATGTTAGTGTGCAAGAGATGGTTGCTATGTTTCTTTCTGTATTGTCCCATCACAAAAAAAATAGAATTGTCAAGTACAATTTCTTAAGGTCGGGTCAAACTGTGTCAAAACACTTCCATTCCGTCCTTAGAGCAGTCTTGAAACTTCATCCCATACTTTTTGCTAAACCGGATCCAATACCTCCCGAGTGCCCTGATCCTAGATGGAATTGCTTTGAGGTACCTTTAAATCTTTACATTTTTAGTGGTAACTGGTACTTCCAATTATTATTAGTCTTGACATGTCAATCTTCATTAGGGTTGTCTTGGTGCTCTAGATGGAACATATATTCCTGTGAAAGTTCGTAGAGTCGATCAAGCACGGTATAGGAACAGAAAGGGGCATATAACCGTCAATGTATTAGGTGTGTGTGATAGATATATGAATTTTGTGTATATCTTGTGTGGATGGGAAGGTTCAGCTGCAGATTCAAGGGTGCTTCGCGATGCAGTTGCTCGTCCTCATGGTCTTAAAGTGCCTAAGGGTATCTAATAAAAATTTATAATATTTAATTACATGCTAATAAAATCTTAATCAAACTGTAATAAATGTATTGGTTAATGATTACAGGTCAATATTATTTATGTGACAACGGTTATCCAAATGGGGAAGGATTTTTGACTCCTTATAGGGGTGTTAGATATCACCTAAATGAGTGGTCATCTAGAAGGCCTCAAAATGCGCAAGAATATTTCAATATGAAGCATACAAGAGCACGTAATGTAATAGAACGAACATTTGGATTGTTGAAAATGAGATGGGCGATACTTAGAAGTGCTTCTTGGTATCCTATCAAGGTTCACAATCATATTATAATGGCATGTTGCTTACTCCATAACTTTATAAGAAAGGAAATGGTTGCTGATCCCATTGAGCATCTTCTTGATGAGTTTATTGCCTCCCAAAACAATGATGAAAATCCTAATGAACAAATCATTGATGCGGTTGAATCGTCACCTGAGTGGAACGCATGGCGAGATGCTCGAGCCGGGCATATGTTCAATGAGTGGATGCAAGGATTGTAATTTTTTTTGTCAATTTGTCAAACTTTTATGTGTATGCTGAATTTTCAAACTAAGAATTGTTATTTATGTACGTTGAGACATTTTTGTCAATTTTTACTTCTGTATTGTCTTTCAATTTGTTTAAACTTGCTGTTTGGGTTATTATCATCTATGAAAATAAAGTTTCTTCAATCTCCATGATATGCATATTTTTTAGATTGTTTGTTACAGGTATGGAACCATTTGAAACAAATAAGAAAATTAAGTCAAGGAGGTTGTGGACTATTGCTGAAGAAAAAAAGTTCATTGAGATTTTGAAAGTACTTGTTACCGAGGGGTGGAAATCTGACAATGGATTTAGGCCAGGCTTCGGGAGAGAACTGGAGAAAAGGATGTTGGAAGCATTTCCCGGCACTAGTATCCGTGCTAACCCACATATTAACTCGAAGCTACACGGGTGGAAGAAAGAGTATGGTTCTCTCGTCACCTGCCTTGCTAAGTCTGGTATCGGATGGAATCACACAACCATGATGTTGGATATTGAAAACGAGACTTCATGGGAAGAATTCGCTAAGGTAATATGTATAGTTATGAAATGAGTTAATACATTGATTATTCTTATTTTATGGAACATGTGTGATAATTCCATGTTAAGTTACATGTCTTAAATCTGATTTTAAGCCTTGTTATCTGATTTGTTGGGTTGTTGATTCTCAGGCTGATGTTAATGCTCGCTTAATGCGAAATAAGACATTTCCATATTATGAGGATTGGTTGGAGATTTTCGGGAAGGATAGAGCTACGGGAGAAGGAGCACAAGACGTCATTGATGCAAACAATGAGTTACCTAACAATGATAATCGACCCCCTTCTCCGCGCCCTTCTCCGCGCAATGAGGGATTTATTAATCTTGAAGACGAAGGGGGTGATGAAGTAGGCGATACATCAGTGTGCCAACCCCCTAACTCTAGTGCTACCAAGAGATCTAGAGATAAGAAACGCAAGTTGAATGATGGAGTCTCGAGTAGCATCGTTCAGGCATTGAGTTCTTTTCTTGTAGACACACGATCTACGTTTGGTGCTATCGTAGAGCGAGTGGGCTATCAACAGGATGCGAAGGTCTCCCGAAGGGAAATTTATCAGAGCATTAAGCAGATTTCGGGACTGACGATGCAACAAAAACTGACAGCTGCAGACGAGTTGGTTCGTTGCACCGAGAGGCTTGATCTCTTCCTAGGCCTTGATGAAACAGAACGCAGCGCGTATGTGAAAATGCTGCTTGATAAATTGCCGGCTTCGTCTTCACAGTGATGTGATTGCAAGTGGTTTTTTGTGTTGTGATTTGTTGCCAACTTAACTTATTAGTCATTTTTTGTTGTTGGTACGGATGTGATGTGCACGTACTCTTTTTTGATTTTGTGTTGGTACGTGTGATATGCATCACTTAACTTAGAACTGATGTTTTTGCTAATTTAGCTATGAATTGCAAGTGGTTTTTTGTAAACTGGAGTATGCTATTATGCTGCACAATATTTTTCCTCCATCAGTATTTGAACATTGCCACTGAAACAATTATATTTAGCATAATATTTGTTTACTTACTTTTAATAGAGCTTTAGATTGTGTTGGAAAAAAAAAATAGAGCTTCAGAATAATTTTTCTATTTATGAGAGGTTTATGATTTAGGTGTAGTGGCACTTAGGGGTTGGGTCATATATTAGTTGGAATTGCAACAAATTCATTTATGCAATGTAACTTTGGCAGGTTATAACTTTTAGCATATCCGAATGAGCATCTAATTAAAAGATTTATCCAAATTCATTTCTTGCATAAATAACAGTTTGATCAAAAATCTGTTTCATCTCATAAAAAAGATATAAAAATACTTAAGTATCCAAAATATCAAAACAGAAGTTAACTATTATCCAAATCTTAAAATACACTTAAAAAAACCAGCATTTCTAAATCCAGAAACCCACATACTAAAAACTTCAAAATAGAGAGTTAAACCCATACATTAGTACCAAACTACCCATAAGGAGACATTGCAATATATGCAATTTAAAAAAAAAGTAAGTGAAATCATAGAGAATACAATATAGCTAAACAGATGGAAAATTATGGTCATGGACCCATGCACGAACCAACAGATGAAATGTGAGATGCCTCGCCATCATAATCATCATCAAACCGCTCCATCTTCTTTCCCACATGTGAAGTACCAACGAACCCCTTGTATATTCCAAAGGACGGATCATACACAGAAGGCGCGGATAATGGGAGGACATGCATGTTATAACCTCCAACAACAGACCGTTCATCTTGCACTCTATCACTATCATCATGGGATGCCTCAACTTTAGATTGCCTTATGCCTTCGATCCGCTTTAGTCCCCCATACACATCATCAAGTTCTTTGTACAAGGGTTCAGATTGATAGCTGAACTTAAGTGCAGATGGGTTGTTCTGTTAAAATATAAAAAAAGATTAAAAAAAAAAAACAGATTTTTATTAATCTAGCCTTCTAAAGCAGATTCTATTATCGAAACTTGTGAATACAATAGAACAGCTTAAATATACCGTTAAGATAGCAGCCCAAGTAGCATCGTCGGCTTCAAGTGTTTGATTGATGTGATTTATCTTCACACCTGGCACATAATACACCTTTTTCCACTGGTCGTATCGATCACTTAGTGCTTTAAATTTTCTAGCCACTTTTTTTGTTGAGAATTCTTTTCTGAGTTCCCTTGAGAGTTTCAAAGTGATATCGACAAGAAGATCACCCTTCAGTTCATTCCTTACAAGTAACCTAGTCTGGTAGGCATGTCTCAATAGATCGAGTAGGACATTCTCTTCGTGTGTCGTCCACGACATCATTTCAAACATCTCATCCACGCGATAAAATGAGTTCTTAGGCATCTCAAACCTAGAAAAAGTTAAAGAACAAAAAAAAAAATTACAATATATATAAATCAGTGGATAACAAAAGTACAATATAGATAAAAAGAAGCATTTCTTACCTTTGATGCTAGCTCCTCTTCCACCTATTTTAGATTGAGGGTCAAATGTCTTGGCAAAGGTGTCTTATAGCAAAATAGAAAGCAAGTATTAATGAATCTTAATTACAATTAGGTAGTTGGATGCTAATTAATAGTGGTTGATGGTTAGTGGTTACATGTAAAATTTTACTTTAATGGGACAGATTACTGTTAAAACAATATTTAAACTGCACTTTTTAATGAATGTTGGGTCAGAAGATATGTCAAAGAGTATTTAATAAATCTGAAGCAAATTTTATATGTGTAGACAAATATATATTTAAGACTTCAGAGTTAAAACAAACATACCCACAAATAGATATATTAAACTTTACTTTAATGGGACAGATTACTGTTAAAACAAATTTTATATATGTACACAAAAATCAAATTCAACTCAAAGTTTTCTCAATCACGATTTTCACAATCCCTTTGCAGTCTAAAACAAACATACCCACAATCTATAAAGCAAATATGAAAATTTTAACCTTGTAATAATTATCAGGATATGGCCTGTAGTCTCATCCTTTAACATAGTTATTTTCTTTGATTTTATTTCCATTAATGACGATTATATGCATAAAATCATGCATGTTGAATATTCTCGTTGAATCCATATATGACTTTACAAGTAGAATTATTTAATACAACCAATAAAATAGAGTACTCAAAACATATAGGGAGCCAATTCAAGAACAATATAGACTAGATATACAGATGCAAATATAGGGACCTAACTCAAGATTGTCCAAGTTTAAATTCTCACCTAGGTACAGTGTCGATTCCTCTTGAAAGAAACCAAAACCCTAAACTAATTTATCAATAAACCCCAAAACTAAAAATTCATCTAACTAATTCATCAATAAACCCCAAAAACTAAAAATTCAAAGTATGTGGAGTGTGTATATACGA
Source organism: Galeopsis tetrahit (assembly GCA_963675135.1). Lineage (NCBI taxonomy): Eukaryota > Viridiplantae > Streptophyta > Magnoliopsida > Lamiales > Lamiaceae > Galeopsis > Galeopsis tetrahit. Next base: position 95,795,270 of record OY776119.1, read on the forward strand.
ACCAGATATGGGCATCTTTCAGTCATACGATAGAAGGTAACTCCTCGATACTGCGAGCTCTGAGAGCGGTACTCAAATCAGTTCTTCACCTGCGGTTTGCAAATCCCCAATCGACCGGCGACCACATCCCATGCCAATCGACCGTCCATCGCCGCCTGAACTCAGTCGCCCGCACCCACCGTACCTCACTTGTGCCGTCGAATTGAGTATCTTTGAAATTGTGTAGATGTCAACTTGATTACACGATACAACATAACCCTAATTTCAGACTTAATTGAGGGTAGTTATGTAAATTTATGTTTTAATCCAATTTCATTTAATGAACCAAACAATGGTTTACAATGGTTTGGTTTTTAAATCTAAATGTGAAAAAATCAAAACAAACATGGGATGGGTCCATAAACCTAAGGTTTACACATCCCATGTCAATAAACCACCCAAATCCCAACCCACTAAACAAACAGGCACTAAGTCTCCCAATTGTACTAGAGTACACTTTGCCCAAAGTTAAATTATCTTCCAAAGTAGCCCAATACCATTGAGGCCTCAGCCCATTAACTGTTTTCCAAAAAATCCATCTAAAGGGTCACGATCGTCTACACCGAGTCTACTCAAATCGGCCCCACATCGCAAAATTCAACCAATAAGAAAACCCCTATTTTCCCCGCATTTATTCAGTATGAATCCTGAACCACACGATCATAACCGCTTCAGTCGATAAACTCGAAGACTTTTGAGTTATCTTTGCAACCAAGCAAGAAAATAAAAATCTTAAAAAGAAATTGCAAAACAAAACAGCCCACACTCTTCGTCTACTTCTTCTCATATCTATATATTCATGTATCTATAATTTCTGTTCCTTAACCGCAGAGATAATCGTTGAGAGGAACGCGGCTTACGGATACGCGTGGATTTCGTTGAAATCCTTTCGGGATCTCGATCACTTTGACCTAATCTTTGTGAATTTTCTATCTCTCGCTTTTCTTTTTAAGCAAAATTTGTAAATTCAATTCTACGGTTTTCGTTTTGATCGTTAAGAGTGTGTGAAAGAGCTTCTGTTCCTGCCTTACTTGAAACTAGAAGAGCTGTAGCTATGCCTCCTTCTTCCACTGTGGTGATCAAGGTTTGTTTTCCTGTTTCAGTCTATTCATCGTCGATTTAAATAAGCCGTGGTTGTTCTTCCACTGTTGTGATCAGTGTTTGTTTTTCTGTTTTAGTCATCGTCGCTTTAAATAAGTCGTGTTTTATTTACAATTTTCATATGATGTGTTTTGGGGCTGAGTAATCGGTCTTATGACTGTAATACATCGTTTTGTCGTGTTCGATGAGGAAATTATGTGTATGTGCTAGTTTTTTTCTGCAGTTGTGGACTAGGTCTAGCGTATGTTTGATACAAAATATTTCATCTGTTGCATGTGTTGAATCTTTAACGTGGTTAGGTGGTTTATTGATTCTATTCATCTTATTAAGGGGTTTCCCCTTTTATGTCGATAAATTTATTCACTCACGATTTTCTTGATGTTTCAAAGCTTCTTTGTCATTTATTAAATTTGCTCCGTCTTCTCCAAGTTATTTCTGTATAAAATGATCACATCACCTATAACTGATACTCCCTCTGTATTTTACTTAACTACCCATTTGACCCTGATATGGGTTTTAATGTAAGAGTTACTACAGTATTTAATGATGACAGTAATGCAATCTGTAGTCACACTTTTGGGTCTTGTTTCTTTAAGCTTTTGTGGTTATTTATGAATAAGGTTTACCTTACCATCATCAGCATGCCTTTGGAATTCTAATTCTAACTATGGGCTTGACATTTCTACAGGTTAAGTATGGGAATGTGCTTAGGCGTTTCATTTCTCCCATTGTTGATCGAAAACTTTCCCTTAACATTGGTGAACTCAGAAGAAAGATCATCTACCTCTTCAGCTTTGCTCCTGATACTGAGCTGATGCTTACCTATCTTGATGAAGATGATGATGTGGTTGCTCTTGTTGATGATGATGATCTTATTGATGTCGTGAAACAGGACCTTGACCCTTTCAGAATTACTGTTAAACTGAAGGACGACAAGAGTCGCAGTCAGTATAATAATTCAACTGCAAGTTCGACTCCATTGAGATCGCCTAGTGTTCAACCATCATTGTCAAACCTGAATGCTGGTATTTCTGAGATTCTAACTAAGTTACCCGAGCCTCTTCAAGAAACTCTTATGAAACTCTCTGATGATTTTGTGGCTAAAGCTGTATCATCGTCTGCTCCTGGTATCACTGAGCTTATTGATTTCCTCGTGAATGCTTTTGGTAATCAGACCGAGTCCCAATCTGAAGTGAAGACTAGTGTTCCTGAAAGTAGTACATCTGCAAAGGAAACCAAGAACTCTGAGTGCCTGCAAAAACCTGTGCCTGTTGCTACGATGGAGGAAAGAAACGAGGTTAAAAGTCAGAAAGCAACTTGGGAAAGGACAAAGGCTTCACCTTTCGACTTCAATGCTGTAGCTGAAGCTGCAGCCCTGAACTCTCAGAATGAAACGACAAAGTTAGCTCAGCAGCGTCCTGATTTTGCTGCTATTAACCAGCTCCATTTTTTAAGTAAGAAAGAGAAGTCCAAGAAATTATTGGCATCGATGGTAGATAAAACACTTACTGGGAAGGGGGTAGCTAAGCTTAGTGAACCTAAGCTGGGTGCGAATTCTGGAAGTTTCAGGGCCTCTGATATTACAACTGGAGACCACGTAAATGATCCTACAGTTTTGACTGGAAAAGGATGGGGTGTGAAATCTGTAGACCGTGTTTGGGCTCCTCCTCCATTTGGTGTCCAAAGTTATTTTGGTCTCCCCGAACCTTTTGGGTGCCCATTCTCTGGGACTGCAATGGGACCACCCCATTCTGCTTCTGATCCCCTATCTTGTAGGAATGTTCTGAAAGATGCAAGTGGAAATATCTTACATCGTGGTGTACGTTGTGATGGTTGTGGAGCTCATCCAATAGCTGGCCCTAGGTTCAAGTCAAAAGTGTAAGAAATAATCGAACTATTTATCTCGTGGAAGTGGAAACTGTTACGTCTTATATATCTGTAATCATTTTTTTTACCTACGATGCAGGAAGGCGGACTATGATTTGTGCCACACTTGCTTTGTGGGAACTGGAAATTGCGATGATTACATCAGAATGGATAACCCAGCTCCTTTACCACAGATGTATTTGAATGGACTGCAAGATAATAACGTTCGCAATCTCTATCCTTTTAAGATTGTGTTTTTTCCTTCTTTAGATTAATTAATAAAGCTGTGTTGACTTCATTCTTTTGCAATTTCAGCGGGTTAGGCATCATCAGCAACATGTTTTCAGGGGTCCTAAGTGCAAAGTAGGCGTACCTAAATATGACAGTCGCTTCATTCAAGATGTGAATATATTTGATGGTACTGTTATTGCACCTTCGACTCCATTTACCAAGATATGGAGGATGCGCAACAATGGTACACTCTTGTGGCTCCCAAAGACTCAACTTGTCTGGATTGGCGGAGATAAACTAAGCAATGCACTTTCTGTTGAACTACAGGCGAGTGATCCTCATAAAACATATTTTAGTGTTCTAAGTATAATTTATGTTTTTCCTTTATTGGAGTATGATAAGGATGATGGTTTTCTGTTCTTTGGGGACATTAGTAGTACTCTATATTCTTGTAGCTCCGAGTTATTCTTATTGTTTGTTAATGTACATCACTCTCCTTCTGTCTTCTGCCAGATTCCCTCTACTGGTTTGTTGTCAGAGCAGGAGCTTGACGTTGCAGTTGATTTCATCTCACCCGACCTTCCAGGGCGCTATATCTCTTACTGGAGGATGGCCTCGCCATCTGGGCAGAAATTCGGTCAGCGCGTCTGGGTTTTAATCCAGGTAGCTGCGTAATATATTACAAATCCAAAATAATTTTTAATAAGAATTAATTCCAATCCTTACATAAATAATTATTTACTAGTAATTTATAATTGTATTTTTGAATATTGGCTATACAATTATTGTACAAATGATTAAAATTATGGTGAACTTGAACACAAAAAATATTAATATTCTCATATATCAAGAATATAAATGCTACTCCGTATTTTGTATGTTATGAGCTGATGATCAAGACTTTATTTTAAACAAATTGAAAGCTAATTGATTAATTTTTTTAATAATAGGTCATAATATGAGATGAAATCAAATATTATTATTTTTATCTTAATTGGACCATCCTGAACTTAATTTCCGACCCTCTCATCGGTCTCTGTCCTTTCCTCCTAGGTTGATGCTTCTCTCAAGGAGACTTCTCTCAAGGAGAACACCACCCGTGAAACTGTTAGGAACTTGAACCTCAACTTACCGCCTGTTGGAAGCAGCTTACCTGGTGTTGAAATTATAACTGTTGAACCTGAACCTATGGTGGAGGATAGTCAACCTGTGGTTGTTAATAACTTGAAAAGAGCTGTGAAATTTGAAAAACCAGATGCGGACCAGGAGTTGAAATTTCCAATTAACGATAGTTTGTTTGTTGGAAATGGAGCATCAACCTCGGTCGCATCATCTTCTGCTTCTTCACCAGGCTCGTACCCAATCATTGATCTCTCTGATGTGGTCCTGCATCATCCTCCACCTAACCTTGGCCCCGTCACACCACGTACCTTACCTTCATCACCTGTAGGGAAATCTGCTGCTGAAGTTGTGGAGAAGAATGAAGTTGAGGAGAAACTTCTGAGGGAACTTGAGGAGATGGGCTTCAAACAGATTGATTTGAACAAGGAGGTGCTGAGGATGAACGAGTATGATTTGGAGCAATCGGTGGATGATCTCTGTGATGTTGCTGAGTGGGACCCTATTCTTGAGGAGCTCCATGAGATGGTCAGGCTTTAAATCGGACACTTAGTAATATGCTGTTTATGATTCTCGATCTTTGATTGATTGTTGTAATTTGTCATGGTTGCAGGGTTTCAACGACGAGGATAAGAATTTGAAGCTGCTGAAGAAGAACAAGGGGAGTATTAAGCGTGTGGTGATGGACCTTCTTGCTGGAGAGAATTCGAACCTACGTTGAAGAGTATAGCTAGCTAGCTTATGAATAAGTGCTTTTGGACTTGTTAAGCATCTTCTATAATAACCCTTTCCAGTTCTTGGGTTAGGGTTAGTAGTATCTATTTTTATTCTAACTTATGTTTTAACTTTTTTATCTGCTGGACATGTTTTACTTATATAAGTGGTATGGAATATGTCTTGTGCTTGTTTTTGTGGGGTGGTGATTTTCAAGTCACCGAAGTCTCTTATCTATTTTATTTGTGTTGAAAATATCGATTCTAAAATTGTTCCCATCAAACTTATTGTCTTGTTGATTTAATATAAAATTATTACCCGTAAGAAGAGATTTTAGTCATTTTATACGAATAATCATTCGTATAAAAATCAATTAAAGTGGATGGATTAAATTTGAAAGATTTTAATTTCATTTGATGCACTTAAATAAAATTGTAGAAAATTTTCTCTTATTGAAAGTATTTGTGGTTATGTAAGAAAGTAATAGCAGCTTAATCAATGGAGTTTTAATATTCTATTTTAATATTTCAAAAAACACTGTCTAAATAAGGTTCTTTCACTCATAACCACCAGATAAACTATTCCAATTTTTTTAGAAAAATTCTGAAACTGACTAAAGAAGAATCAGATTCATGCTTTCACATCATCAAAAAGGAATATCTTTTGTCCTATAAAATCCCTCTATTCTCATCATAAATTTTTCCAAGGCAAAGAAGGCTGCTTAAATTAGATAGGAAAAAAAAAAAATGTACAGAAACTATGAGTATGACTACCATAGCAGCAGCAGCAGCAGCAGCAGATACTACTCTGCCTCGGATGAATACCTCGATCGCTTCGACAGGATCCAACGAATGCCGAGCATGATTGCCGACACTTCGTATTTCCCCAACGTACACGAGGTTCTGAACAACCTCCCCGTGCACGTTGAGGAAAACTACGATCATCATAAGAAAAAGAAATCTGATAAGAAAAAGAAATCGGACAAGAAGAGCCCTGAGGGGCACAAGAAAGTTCACTTTGCTGAGAAGGAAGAGAAGATCGAGGTTAGTAGAGACGGGAAGCACGATGGAGAGAAATCGATCGATGCTAAAGCAGATGGATTTATCCAACAGAAGCACAAGGGGTTTGAGCTCTGCAAATGGGATACCTTCAGAGTATATTAAGCTTGAGAGTCTCCTCAGGCCTACATATGCTAATGTTGTACTATGATTGACCTAAATAAATTGCCTGTCTTTTACATAACATGTAAGAGAAGGCATTCAATCATTACTACTATTCTGATAGAAGTAAAAAACGAGAGTTAACTTAAATTACAAACAAGAACTGAATGAAATCAACCAATCCATACGCACACAACACACTTCTCCCATTGTTCAAGCAATTATCAATCAAAGTCTTCAATTTTTCTTCCTCCCTGCAGAAAAGACAGTATGTGAGATTAAAAAGTATAAGAAAGAGCTAGCCATCTCTGGCCTCTCATGTATATATACACTACACCATCATAACTGATTTATTTCCAAGGGTACACGTGGGCGGTCGATTCCAAACTTTTTTTCCCCCCCCCAACCCCTGGCTTTTAGTTAGCAAACACTATATAAGTATCTAAATCTAGTAGTACAACATAATTACTAACCTTTGAATCAAACTGCTGCTGCTCATGATTTCCATGAAGAATGCACAAACACAAACCCTAGCTCAAAATTGAGCTGTGCATTATATTTGACATGCCATTCAACCAAAGGATTAGAGTCAACTACTTCAATTTCCCAAATGCCCGGAAGATCCCCAAAATACAGTTTTTTCAATTTGTAGCAGTGTCTTATTCTTAGGAAATTAAGACTTTTGAAGCTTCCATGTGCCCACTTCAATTTTACAAGATCAATGTCTTCAATTAGAAGAGATATAAGATTTGGGAATCCATTCTCTTCTACTTCCCACTCGGGGCCTCGGAAGGCATTGAATCGCAATTTGAGAATTTTAAGATTTGGCAATGAAGCAATCTTGCTCATTTCATCCCAAGGATACCCTATCCCACTCAAACTCAGCTTGTTCAGGGAAAACGAGAGGCATGGAAATGAGACGACCGGGGAAAGCTTGAATTCAGGATTCACAATGACACATTTAAGTGATTCCAGTTTAGTAAGATGAGAAATATGATCAAGGCAAGACAGGGGCTTTACAACATCAGGTTCCAATTCTATTGTAATTCCTAGCTTAGTTAGATTAGGGACTCTATGAAGAACAGTGCAACTGCCTGTTGTCACATCTGAAAGTGTAATAAGCTTTTGCAAGGAAGTGTCACCAAGATCTGGCAGGTCGTATCCCATGACCTGAAGATGCTTTAGTTCTTCTAAATCCCATATCTCCATCGGCAAATTATACAAAGCTCCAAGTGATTTGATGTTCAAATGAGGATGGACAATCAAGTACTGAAGCTTTTGAAGATCGGAAATGGAAGGTGGAAGGTTCTGATTGCACGTGAGGGCAAGGTATCTTAACTTTACCAGTTTCAGTACTTCCAATGGGAAATCATAAAAGCGGATGTTAAGAGCATCGAGTCTCGCCAGCAACTTTAAACCGAAACATATTGGTACCATATATGGAGTATATGGACCTAAACACAAGAGAGACTGTGCAGTGGATGCACAAATTTCCTCAATTGAGTCATGCACATGTTTGATGGCAAATAAAACATTAGTATGGATGCTCAGCCTACTGTGGCCTTCTATAGCTTCTTCTAAACCGTCTCCATCGTAAGAATCCAGGACATGAAAACAGTTGGTCTTCCTAGCTTCTATTTGGCAGAAGTGCAACCACGATGAATGAAGGCCACATGTTTTTACCTCTACACAATACCCTGCCATTGAAGTACCAGTAGTGCTTCTTTGGTAGACCATAAAAACACCATTCAACTCAAGAAACTTCAAGTTGTATAGCCCACGAGATTCTAAAGTTTGGTTCATTCTAGGTTGTAAAAATTCCTCCACAATCCACAAATTAATGAGCCTGGATTTGGGTATCTCATACTTGTGTGGGAAAGCACCCATATAAAGAAAGCATAATTTCAATTCATCATTTAATATTTCGTAACTCGGATAGAGTACCTGCGATATTTGATCATATACATCAATGAAGAGTTGATGCTTCCTCTGTTTAGCTACGTCGATCCATACTGATTCTTCAGCCTTTGACAGGAGGTCAGCAACCAACACGATTGTAAGAGGAAGACCATCACACTTGTCCGCAATCTTCTCTCCAACTTTCTTAAGATGAAGAGGACACGAGCCTCCACCAAACACCTTCTCACGTAGAAGATCCCAACTTTCTTTTTTATCCAGCAACCGCATAACTAAGGGATTACAAGGAGCAATGTCATTAAGGCCTACAAGTTTCATCCTACTTGTAAGTAAGACATGACTTCCATTTTGGTTGTCGGAAATCGAACTTAGGAAGTATTCATAAACGTCCTTACTCCATACATCGTCCAACACAATGAGGTATCGTTTACCCTTCAAACTTTGTTTCAACCTTTCACATATTTCCTCCTTAGACCCACCCATGATCATCTCAGGGTCCACTTGAGCTAGAATGGCTTCTCCGATTTCTTCCGGAAACACGACAATCAAACCATTCAGAAATATCTAAATCTTCAAAAAGTCGCCGTGTAAGAGTGGTCTTACCAATGCCTGCCGTCCCAGCGACTAGGAAAACAAATTCATCTAACCCTTTAACCACAACATCGTCTTTCAGTAATCTCCACTGATCACATAATCCAACCATCTTTGACTTTGAAACGTCCGCTTCTTCTTCATCATCGTCTACTTCTGCCAAGCTGCAATACTCCTCCTTAACCTTCTTCAATTTCTCCACTAACGAATGAACTCCTCTACTAAATTCTTCAGCTTCTACAACATCACCAGGAGTATTTTTCACAGTGCCAGAGCTAAAATCTTCTTCATATTTACTTATTGCCTCGGCGATAAGTCCAAGCGAAGCATTCATCCTCTTCCTGCTCCTGCTATCCAATCCTTCCACAAATTTTTGAAATGATTTCAACTCTTTTGATGCAAATTCGTAGGTTTTCAAAACTAGGGGAAGAAGGACAACACCGTAATAATTTAAACCATCCGAAAAACGGAGATTGAGAGTAGCGGCTGCAGCGTAAGCCATTGATGATAGATATAACTCAACGGATCTAGATCGCTAGACAGCTTTTCAGAAGATGCAATTAAGTCAACAAATGATAATGAGTAACACCGACGCAGTCAGTTACTACTCCATGTCAATTGCTTGTCTCGATTCAAAATAAATGGAGTATTGAATTGCAAGTTAATACATTGCTCTCGTGTGTAGGGGTCATTAATAGACACGTAAATTGTGGAGGATTAGTGTTTGGTCTTCAAAGGTCGACCTGATAACGATACAAAGATTTTGTGTCAAGCATGATAAAATTAACAGGTAACATATTAACAACCTGCTCAACACGATAATTTCACGTAATGACACGGTAATTTTTTTATATTTATATAAATATATTGATTTTTATATATATAAATACAATTTTAAATTTAATTATTTTTTTATTATGTTGTTATAGTGTCGTGTCGAAACAAAAATTATCATATTTGTATCATGTCGACAAATATTTATATTGTGTCGTGTCACATGAAACACGATATGATAGTACAATTTATCAGGTCTACTCGCGTGCAATTAGAACCTTCCATAAATAGAAACTCGATGCTCTTAAGATCGGCTTTTATTTAGTCTGGAGTAGTACAGTATTATATTTCTCTTTCTAATTTGAACTTTGTTATTCATGTTATATCTTATGAATTAACTTTGAACCACCACTTGCTCAAAAAATAACTGTAATAATTAATATTTAAGAATAACAATAGTTGACATTATTTTTTAAAATTTTAAACTTTTATATAGGTTAGGTACGATTGATACTTCAAAGGATATATGTAATGCGATCAATTACAAATTTTAGTTTTCATATCATGTCATGGGCAATTTTAAAATCATGTTGAAGTCATATTACATAACAATGATACAGTATTGAGACATTGTAATTATATGAAATCCAAATACTAATGATGTACGGCTTTCCAATTTTATAGAATGTCAATATTAATCTGCACGGGAAAAGCAACCCTATGAAGAAGTAATGAACAATTTCTGTACAACCTGTTGCATAAAATGAGCATGAAAATAGTCAGAAAAATCAACTATCGGGAGGCAATATATATTTGTATATATTCCACTTTCTTTTGGACCGTAAATTTTAATTTTCGCAAATTTAAGCCAAATTGGTATCGACACACCCACACTACGGGCCTAAATTTGCGAAAAAAAAAAATTAAAAATTATCTCCAGGTAAGAAAATTAGGTGAGGCAATTAATACAGAATAATGTGGAAAAGTTATTCATGTCTGAACAAAGTAAGAGTAATATATTAGGCATTAGCAACACTATTATTCTTATGGTTAGTATAATCCAGATAATATTTCTGAGTAGCAGCATCTCCCTAACCTATTTCGCAACTGTGTATGCTCAAACAGAGTTTCCCCAACACCAAGTTAAACAAGTACACAATCCTCCAATATCATTGCTCAAATATATCGACATACCTAAGTCCGATTTTAATATTCTTCGTGAGCATCTTGAAACTGCACTAGGAAATAGGTGTGTACGTATGAGCATCCTTCGCCAACTGAACTCTGTTACTTTGCCAAAACAGTTGAAGCCTTCAAGATAAGGGTGCAATTAGAGAGATTGGTCTAGGTTACTTTCTACAGGGGAGTTGAAGGTCAAGATTACAAAACTCACACTGTTGATGAACGCTTATTCACAAATTTCATTACTGAAAAGGTCTTTCCTCATCATTCAGTTTCTGCCGTTTATCTTCTTGTTACATACGCTAAGAACCCTCTGACGAGTCTCCTGTGGAAGTTTCTTTAGAAGATCGAAAACAGCTATCTTATGCTTCTCTTTCATTTCATCCATCTCCTTTAGCTGCTCATCCAGCACATGATCGAGTTTCTTGACAATAATTTGGATGTCATCAGTTTCGCATGGAACCATCGTTGATTGGGTCCCGTTATGCAGATTGGATGGTTCAGAAGCTTCTTCCTGTTTATCGTGATCAGAATCATACTCCACGTGACTCAGAGGAGAGGCATTGCTAACATGAGATTTATGGAAAAAAGGAGAATGTGAACTTTCTTGAAACCAATTGTCTCCAGAGGCTGCTGAATCTGGTGGCATCAAGTTAGACAGGCCTGCTGGCCTTAGTGGAGAATTTCCAGCACTAGTTTTTGGTGAATCTGACCAATATTTTCTACCTGATGGGAGCCTTTCCAGAGTAAGAACACCAGGTTGGGTATCATTGGCCTTGGGGGTAGCATATTCATCACCAGTTTTAGGTGTTTCACCACTAATATTATCGCTGATAGGTGCCAATTCAGGAACAAGAGATTGAAATTCAGAATCGATCATATCAGCAATAACTGATACATCTTGATCCGTTAAATCCAGCTCTTCAACCATTTCACTCGCAACAGCAGTGGAAGTATCCTCCTCAATATCAAATGGGAAGTGAATGTTCCGTATACAACCTGGGTTCATGATAATAAGGTCAGGGGTCAGTAACATTATGAGGGGTCTTTTCTTCCAAAATAATCAAAGCAACAAATTAATGTAGCCAATGGAAACAACAGTATCAATAACCTGATGAATCTTCGATTCGAAGTTTCAGAAATATTGTATTTTGATCTTTTCTTTGACCCTCCACTGTGAAGTCTCGAATTCCTTCAAGAACAGAGTCTTCAACGATTTTACCATTTTCAAGCCGGTTGCCATTACCATCTGCAAATAAAGATAGCATAACTAAGTTAAGTGGTTGCTGAAAAACAGTGATAAACCAATCAAGAAATAGAAGAAGACCTAAAATTGCACCTGCACCAGTAGACGAGGGCTGTAGTGAACAAACTCTACTCTCCTCAAGTGTTTGGAGAAATGGGTCCATCAGTAATTCTCTGGCTGACAACCGATCAGAGACATTTGCAATGCATTTTTCTATAAATATACGGACTTCAGGATCCTTGACTTTTCCTAATGATGCAGGCTTGATTCCCTTTAATAAGGTCAACCAATTTAATTGTATGGTACACCAGTAAAATTAATCAGTTCCTTCTTTAAATCAGTTCAGGATATAAATCATACTACCTCCCTCCATTCCTAATTACCTCTCTGATTCTATCCAAAATGGTGTTCCTAATTATTTATCACTTTGCTAATATCAAGAAAAAGTTACCGTTTTTCCCACCAATACCCCTTATAAATACTAACCATATCAACATATGATTAATTGTGGTCTATATTAACATCAAGTAGTAATAAACAAGGGTATAATCATCTAGTGATTCTAATTAATGAAAAATTGGTTTGTGTGAATGGATAAAATCAGACAGATAATTAGGAATGAAAGTGGTACAGTTTAAACCTTTTGTAGGATAGGACTGAGCCCGTCAACAAAAGAAAGAAAAAAGGATGATGCAACACCAGGACCAATTTTTCTTTCACATAGTTATGAAACATTTTGTGTATCTCCAACTATTTTGAGATAACAGAGTTTCCTTACAGTCCCAGAAAACAATTGATCCTATCATGATCAACTTTTGCAAGAAAAGAAACTAGACATTAGTTCAGAAACTGAAGGTTCAAGCTGATATGCCAGAGCAAGAACATAAAGACTCACCCTATGCCGGTATTTACCCTGCCTATTCATGCCTACAAATTTTTCATAGGTTGGAGTCTACATCAAGTCAACATGGATCTCCTATTCCACGGTGTTTTATCTCGTATTTTACTGCTTTCAATATATGACATGTGTAATAAATGACACGTGTCATGATTAAAGGTAATGAAACACAAGATGGAACACCAAAGTGGAATAGATGATCTTGATTGACATTAACAACACGAATCTCCTATTCTAGAGCAAGACATGCAACTGGCAAATAGACAATTATATCTATAGATTTGTGAAGTTACAAGTTTCTCCCAAAATGTAGGTTTTTCAAGTCAAGAACGAAGAACCCTGAAGTAGTTGGTGTGTTTCTTCTGTTTTATCCTGTTATTGAACTCGGTTATCTTTTACTTTGAAACTAATAAATTTTGAAGAACTTTTAACTTATCACTCAAAGCTAATGAAAAGCAAGACAACACATGATAAATAATCAGAAAATCAGTTTCGACTTACAGATGTAACTTTCTTATATATCTGAGCTGCATTTGTACATTCAACATACGGATATTCAAGAGTCACTAGCTCCAGCATGCACATACCAAATGCATATATATCTACAAGCTCATTGTATTCTTCCTCATAAAGCTCTGGTGCCATGAATTCTGGTGTGCCTATATCAAAATCATATATTTTCTCAACAATTGAATATCTAACAAATGCCAAACTAAAAGGAAAAGGTAACCAGCCCAAACCTTACCTATGACACTGTGAGCTGCACGAGCCTGCTGAAGAATAGCCGCTAGTCCTAGATCACCAATTTTCACCTCCCCTTGATTCCCATTAACAAAAATATTATCACATTTCAAGTCGCGATGTATAACAGGGGGGTCATGGCGGTGAAGATACGAAAGCCCCTGCAGTATTTGTCGAGACCATTTCTTCAATGCTCGCACATCAACATGCCTGTGTTTCTTCCGATACCTAATCATGCACAAAACTTTAAAAATCTACTTAAGTGGATATCTACTTGAGAGTTCCGATTTATGATCTTTAGAAAATTTAACATACTGTCGCAGATTCCCAGATGTGAAAATCTCAGTAATGAAGTTGATATGCTCGTTCTTGGAATCGACCCAAGAGTAGTAAAATTTGATAATGTTCTTGTGCTTAAGTGTGTTCAGCAAGTGAACTTCAGAATACAACCGTTCCAAATCAACAGAATTCCTCAAAATATCTGCAACTTTAACTTGATTCCAAGCCACCTCTATTCCTTCCCATTCATCGAAAGCTCTATATCTATATCCCAGCAATTAAATTAAGGATACACAAAAACACCTTTTTTAGTCAAATTTTCACCCCTCACGAACAATAATATCCAATAAATTAAATCACATGAAGGATACACTTTCTTGCAAGCTCCTTTACCCAGCACTTCTTTATACTGCAAAATCGTAATATAAACACATCTAAACATCTTAATTACTGAAGATCTAAACAATAAATCAGAGAATCAAGCGGATCACTAAACCACAATTACCACATTTTTTTTGAAAAATAGAAACCGTAACATTATCTATGAAAAACACAGTATTTATTGAAAAAAATTAGGTAAGGTAGAAAAATTGCACCAACCCGACCGTAGCGACCGGAGGGATCAACCTCAACAAACTCAGGTACACTATCGCAATCGTCCGGGTCGGGTTCCGATGGAGAATCTTGCCCCATTCTCCTGCTTAATTCACCAAACGAAATACAGAACAAAACCTAGTTAGATTCAGATGAATCAGATCTAGTAGTGCAAATCCTTCGCAGTAATCAACTAAATCAACTAGCTTAGCTCTGCCGGAACATGACAGTGGAATTCGTGTGACGCAATTTTGACAGCTTAGAGAAATGAAAGAGCAGAAATTGAATTGATCGAGAATGGGGTATTTTGGAAGTCGGTTTTGCAAACGGGTTTTCGGGAGGAGAATTAATCTATTCTACGTCGGTTATTGTATACATGGCTTGGCTCGTGTGTGTAGTGTAAATCTCACTGAAAAACTGAATCAACCTGATTGTGACAGACCCACTTTTTATTTTTTATTCTTATTTTGCATTTTCTTTAGGGTGACTTGTCACCAAATTCTTATATGCATGTGATATGTGTACACTGTACACCCCATAGAATTAGAATTTAAGTCACATAGCAAAAATAATCTCAATAAATCATTCAATAAATGTAACTACTTTATTAATTATTACTTTAAAAAAGTAACTTTATTACTATTTTATAAAGTTGAAAAGTCTTTACTACCCTCACTTTATCTTACATATATAATACTAATAAACAATTCATTAATTAAAACTCATGCTCAATTGGTTTGTGTCATCAATTATGAGACCGAGGAAGTATAAACTATAAAACTAATCACTCCCGTCACTTTCTATTTTTAGGACGTTCCACAATAATTTTTACACTTTTAAAATGAAAAATTCAAACTCTACCTTCACGGTCCTCAATTTTATATAAATGTAATTACTTTTTCTTCATACTTACACAAAAATCAACTAATTTATTTACTTTACCTATCAAGTTTTACAAAACTCTACTCATTATTGCATTTTCTTAATATATACATATATAAAAGTAATCCTGATAGAAATGGAGTATATTTTAATTTTTGAATTAAATTTTCGCATACAATATTAATATATTTAAAGTCAAAGTCAAGTACACTGTGTACTTGAGTAGACTTTGATTAGTCAACGGTTAACGCTCAAACTTTGATTATGTTTTTATAACTGAAAATTGTATGTTATTATTGATTCGGGTGGAATTTACGTGTTTTAGGGGCACATGTGAAGCGTGTTTTGATGTGGATTTCATTGATTTATGCATTGATTATGATTGTTTGAGCCAAAATGAGAGAAAGGTTGTGTTTTGTCGATTTTATAGGAAATACGATGGAATTTGGAGCAAAACACCAACCATACTTTACTGGATCAGGAAGAGGAGTGCACCGTTGGATTCGTCTCGAAAAATGGAGTGGAATGAAAAAAAGAATCGAGTCAATCGGAGGTCGGAAGCTCGAGATACGAAGAGACGAAAAAACATGCCCGGGTAGAATCGACCCGGGCGGGTCAAAAACGACCCGGGCGGGTCAAAATCACCCGGGCAAGGGCAGATTTTGAGGATGTTCGTATTTGGACCGGGTGAAACCCACCGGCCGGGTGGTTTCGACCCGGGCAAGGCCCAAACATTGTGTTGCTTCGTATTTTGGCCGGGTGGGAGCCACCCGGCCGGATGACATCATTCTCGGGGGTTTTTGACCATTTTCTCCATTTTTGAGGGACCAACTTGCAATTTTGGCATCCAAACCCTTCCCCAACACTATATAAGGCCTCATTCTTGAAACCCAAGACACCTTTCCCCCAATCCACACATAGTTACACATATTTGGAGGTGTTTTGGCCATTTCTCTCTCAATTCTTCACCAAATCAAGGAAGAAATGATGCAATAGCTCCCAAATTCCATTCTCTACCACATTCTAGACTAAGCTTTCTCTTTCTTTTCCTTTTTATTTAGTTATTTCATTTGGATTTTGTAATTTGATTATGTTAGTAGTTAGCTAAAAAATTTGTGGTTCTAAGGCATTGTAGATATATACTTGGATTGAAGTTTATGATTAATTTCTTGCTTTAATTGGTGTTTGTCTCGTATTTGTGTGCTTAATTCCTTATTGCAAAGCATGTTGTTATTGGCCATGATGATTTGCTTAATTCATTGTTAATTGGGGTAAGATCGAGAGATTTATTCCGTTTAATCGTATGCAAGCATGCAACCCGGTATTATTATGATCTCGAAAGAGGATTAATTATCGGAGAGAGACTTGAATGATCCTAGGAGCTATTTTAGGCGGTATAACATTTGTGAGGTAGAAATACGAGCCTATGTTACATTGCGTCTTTGGTTAATTAGATCGAGAGATTAATTAATTCTTCTTGTGTGATCACCCTATATGAGATAACCTTAATGGCCATTTAAACGAGATCATAAACGGATATCTATGTATTACAATTGCCTTGGAACCCACCTTTCCTTCTTTGCGTTTTTATCCATTTTACCTTCGTTGTCTTGATTTGCATGTTATTTGATCGATTTCGTATTTACTCTTCATTACTTATTGGTGACACATTGTTAGGTAATCTTAGAGTAATTCACACCACTCAAATTATCGATCATGTCTACTTAGAACTCGACTAGCAAACTCCACTTTTACGCTAACCTTCTCGTGGGATCGACCTCGTGCTTATCACGCTACAATAGACGCCGTATACTTGCGGTTGTTTATTTAGTGTTGCATAACGCGTGAATCAATTATAACTGAAAAGTGTATGTTATTATAATTGAAAAATGTATGATATTATAACTGAAAAATGTATGTTATTATAACTAAAAAGTGTATGTTCTATTAATGAAAAATGTTAAGTTATATATTAATGAAAATTTTATATTATTATAACTGAAAAATGTATGTTAATATAGTTAGAAATATTATTGAAAAATGTAATTTTTTCTGTAAAAAAAAAATCGAAAAAAAGTTAAAGTTTAACCATTGACCGATCAACGGAAAATAATTGATCAATCAAAATCTACTCAAGTACATGACTAATCGTGTAAAAACAAACATAAAAATCATGCTCTTAGATTAGTGTTACTAAATGATAAGTATATTATTACGGAGTATTATATAAAAAAAAATACTAACAAATACCTATGTTGAAAAAATTGCAAAAGATAAACAAAAACATTAAGATTAACACATGCTTGCTCTATATGAGCATATGGTGATAAAGTGGTATAGTTCAAATAGTTATCTAGACATAAGGTTAAGATTTTGAATTCTGAGTTATGAAGAGAAAAAATGAAAGGGTTGGAAAAAGGAAATTATATAATGTAATTAAAAAAATCTATATTTATATATAAAAACAAGATAGTTGACTCCGGTCAAATCCCGCCCAATTCCTGTGCGCTTCCAACTATTTTAATTTTTAGGTTATATCACTCCTTTAGTCTTTTTTTAAAAAAACATTTATAATTAAGTATAACCCTATAAATTTTAATTATTAAAAAAACATATATAATTAATTTATGTATATTTGTACATATACTTTTGTTTCCCAATATTATATATAGATTTTAATAATAAGTTAAAATTTGTATGAGATAGTTTCATGAATCTATTTCGTAAAATTGAATTTTAATTAATTACTTTATTTCGTCAGAAGCTTCCATCTTTTCATTTAAATGTCTCACAAAAAAAAATTCTCATTTTATTTTTGTGTATACATTGTGACTCCACCTCTGTTACTCTTAAATTATTCTACACTCTATTTTATTCTCTCTCTTCAATCATATCAATTTTACTACACCTCATTTTATATTAATGTTTTTTAAATTCTGTGATAATTAGACGGATGGAGTAATATTCCATCAATAATTATAAGTGAAAATAGATTTTAGAAAATGTAATTGAAGCTTCATATAAGATGAAATCAATGATATGGTTTCACATAATATTATTGTTCTTCAAATTCTATAAAATTCAACCATTGAAATTTTTAAATTGCACGAATGTATTCTATAAATAATTAATTAAAATTTATTAATAATCAACCTGTCATGCAACGCACGGGAGAATTACTAGTATACACATAAACTCCAATAGTACAATTAAGAGAATTTATTCTATTTAATATTTTGATGTGTATTTATTTATTTTAATATATGGAGTAATTAATACTCCACCCGTCCATGAAATGTAGTTCCATTTGTCTTATATTATGAGTTTATTAACAAACTAAGACAATCCATAAGTCATTTAAACAAAGTAAGACAAAAAAATTCAGTAAAACAATTAGGACCAAAATCAGTTACAAAATTCCTATTATGACCTTTCTTTATTAAATTAACAATTAAATATAATAATATACTCTTATATCATTTCTCATTTCAAAACTCACCCCTTCATATTCAGAATCCTAAAATGGAGGCGGCATTAGGGTTTTTTGAGGTTGCAGCCGTCACCAACTACACTGCTCGAAGAATCGAGACGCTGGCCTCCGTGTGAGTGGCGGAGATCGATGAGGATGGTGGCGCCGACGATTTGACCGTTTCTTTTTGCAATTTGTGATGATGAATTTGATCCGTTTCTTTTTGCGATTTTTACCTCGTCGGCGATTGATTCGCGATGGTACCAGATTTCCTGGTAATTTTTACCTCATCGGTGATGAAAAACAATTATATATTTTTACTGGTAATTTTGTCAATAATTTCTTCCCTTAGAATTTCCATATATTCTTGATTTAAGGATAAACTATTTGGTGTTTGCGTAGTAATTCAGAGGTTGTCCGGAGCAAGAAAGTGTAAAAGATTCCAATTTATGAGCATTAGTGGTTCAAAACTGGGATATATTTTTTGTTTTTCTGAGTCCTGCTTCTTTTTAAAATTAATAATGATTTCTTTTAAAAAATGTAAAGGGAAACTTGTATTCTGCCTCATTGGGTATGCCTTAGTACCTAATGACTTCTTTATTAATGAATTTCGTTGATTGACCAAAAAAAATGATTTATTCATCATGTTTTTGCTGAATGTGTGCTATCAAGTTAGGCGAATGCAAAATTATTGCTGGACTTGTTTCTATCCATCCAGTTTTTTTGGGTTAGATCTGTTATTTTTTTTTGGGTTAGATCATAAACTAAAAATTATATTTTTGTTGCAGAAAACTGATGTTATGAGAAGCTGATTCTAGGAAGCTAGTGATTTTTTATTCTTGATTCTTGTTGTTGAAGTTGAGTTTTGCTGATAATGCAGTTTCTGCAATTTTCGTTGCATATATAAACTCAATTTACTGCATATATTTGTATGTATAATACATATTTCGTGTATTTACTTCACGAACTAAGAAAATCATAATTATTGTAGAATTTATGATAAAGTCTTATATTATTATTATGCAATGCAGATATTATATATATACATGTACTGAGAATATGCAACAATTTTTTATATGCAAAGATATTACCCAATATATTTATGACTATTTGATAATTTCCATAGATAAAATAACACATGCACATATTAAAGTATATGCAATTATCAATTGCATATATAAAAAAGCGTATACATATTTAAAAGTATATGCACTTATCGGTTGCATTTAATAAAATATGTGTATATGCATCATGCAAACATATTATGGGTGTTATTCAACAAGTATTTGTTAGTACAAGCTAGTTGTTCATCAAATTAATTAAAACACTTTTAGAGGTGTATGGAGTAAAATATTTTTTTTGAATGTATTAAATTTATTAAGTATTTTATAATATAATTTATATTTTAATAAAGATATGGTATACAAAATAATAACTATATGAATATTTAATAAATTAAAGTATATTTTCAATTAATAAGAAAATTATTGAATATATAAAAATATGAGTGTGGAGAGACAAAAAGTATGATCTTGAATTTTAGGAAAATTTTTTTAGTTGCAATTAGCGCTATAATCGAGGATAATTAAATCATTTGAAAATTCAAAATTAAAATCAGCGCTAGAATCGAGGAGAATTATCTCCCAGCTTAATTTAAAATTTAAGGTAAAGTCTAGTATGCACTCGAGTGCATGCTGTGCACTCTAGTCCATGTGCACTTTTCACTTTACTGACTTACACTTTTTGGTAAATGGTGTTGCACTTTTCAATTATTACTATGCAACACCATTTACCAAAAAGTGTAAGTCATTAAACTGAAAAGTGCACATGGACTAGAGTGCACAACATGCACTCGAGTCCATAGCAGACCAACCCAAAATTTAAATGTTTGACTTTCCTAAATTTCGATTAACATTATTAATTGTAGTTGAAATTCTTAATTAATTAGAAAACAGGGGCATAATCGACTATATAGATGGGATTTTGTCCTTAATTAATTGTTTTATTAAATAAAATTAGCTTAAATCTTAAAGTCTTAGAGGGGTTTGATCTATTTTGTTTTTTTCCCTTATACTTATCCACCAAATGTAGTCTCATACACTTTATGAAAAATATCACCCTTCAACACCATCACTTAATTACTCAATTTGTCATCAACTTTATTCACAAATAATCACTTTATTTACAATAACCCCATAATACCCTATAATATTTTTACTTTAACTTTATTCACAAATAATCATTTTATTTACAATGACCCCCATAATACCCTATAATATTCTTACTTTATCTACTTTTTTCTTAAAACTTTGTGTCGAGACTACATTTGGTGGAAGGAATATATTAAAAGAAAAAGACGAGATGAAATATAAAAAATTAAATAAATAATTTTAATTGCGTCATTTATGGGTAAAGTCAAAGTGTCAAAATCACAACATTCAATCATGACCAAAAAAAAATCCTAATTTAAAATGATTGGCCTTGCAATCGAAAAAGGTTTTGATTGACAAGTTGTAAAACACACCTACTTCGATAGGTAAGGTTTACTCAAATTAGTTAAGTTTTTTTTTTTTTTTTAAAACAGTTAGGTCCTAATTAATAATTTAAATATGATTAATTGCAAATTCAATTTTTTTTTTGCAACCTAATCTAAATTTATAGATAATTATAAATAAATAATACTCCCTCCGTTCCATATTAATCTTCATAGATAGATGGACACGTAAATTAAAAAAAATGTAATAATGAGTGAAGTTTTGAGAAGTAATTTTGTAAAATTTTATGTACTCCCTCCGTCCGCCTATAAGCTTCCCGTAACTTTTTGGCACATAGATTAAGAAAAGTGATTAAATAATAGATATAGTACAAGTGATGTGATTGGAAGAAGGAGAGAGATAGAGAGAAAAAGTAAGATATAAAGTGATGTGTAAGAAAAAGTACTTACCAAAAAGGGTATGAGAAGCTTATAGGCGGACGGAGGGAGTATAAAGTAAAGAAATGAGTTGACTTTTGGATATGAGAGGAGATAAAGTAATGTCATTTGTGTAAAATTGAGGTTATTTTGAGAGTGAAGTTTATAAAGAATTTTCCATTTTAAGGGTGTGAAAGTTATTGTGAAAGTTAGGGGTAATTAGTATATAAGACATTTCACCTATAGAAACTAGAAATAAAGACAAATTTTTTAAAAGTTAGGAAGAAGGACAATTTGATTTATAAAACTATAATTTTAACCTTCCTTTATAATTAAAACTGAAATTTGCATATTCAATTAAGATAAAATATTAAATTCAAAATAGGAGGTGATAAAATATTAAATTCTCGGAAATCTCGATCATAATTGCGTTCGAAATTTCAAACCTTTCTAATAAGATAAAATATTAAATTAAAATAAGAACTGATAAAATATTAAATTCTCGAAAATCTCGGTCATAATTGCGTTCGAAATTTCAAACCTTCCTAAAACAAAGTTGGAGTATTGGAGAAGCTTCTTTCAAAAAAAAAATACATATGATGTAATTAATTCAGTAACGTGGAACAGATCGTAATGGAATATATGCTCACGTATATGCCAAACAAATATGCACATTGTGATATGTGCAGTAAGAATGCAAAATACACCATTTTTATCTATATTTATGATTACTACGATAATCATAGTATTATTACGTGAATAATTTGTTTATAGATGTTATATATATATAAAAAGTATTATTATAATATTGACGTGTACGTATTATGCAAATGTGGATATCAAAATAAACTATTCATTTTAGAAATTGTAAATTGTAATTATAATATTATTTATAGAAAAAAAGTACCATTGAATATCAATATATTTACGTGAGATAATTGTGGGGAGTAGTGGATATATTTAAAATTAATAATATTATATTAATGATGATTGACTTAAAACTTGTGGATTGTAACTTTCTATAAAATGAAACTGGTAATAACTGCACATAATTATGATTGGTAAATTAAATGATGATTGAATTAAACTTGTGGGTTGTAACTTTCCATGAAATGTAACTGATAATAATTGTCCATAATTATGATTGGTAAATTAGAATCTTTTAATATTAATTTTATATTTGTATGCATTATTTTAATATGAGATTCATTATTCTGGTAATGAAGACATATCTAATTAATGCATATATTGAAATATATGCTAAATATTTAGAGCATATGTGAAAATATACGTTACATATAAGCTAAGTTGTAAACCATATGCAAAAAAATATCATCTAAAAAAAAAAAAAAAACATACGCAATGTCAACACGATTATCAGGTGTATTTGACAATTGAGTCTGGGATGCAGAAGCATTAACACGATCATCACTGATTGCCAAACTAACGCCCAAACTTTGTGAATTATGCATATCAAGTACTAAATTCTTAGACTGTGTAGAATAAACATAAACTTCAACTAATTTTTCCAATGAAATATGGCAAAATTCAACTAAACTAAGCAAATCAGAATCAGATGATAAAGAACAATTCTTTATGCAACCAACAGAATAACACATGCCTATCTTAGAATTCGATAATATGAGCCACATACCGATTATTTCATTAACAATGTCTTCGAACTTTGAAGATTGTTGAACACGGATCAACTGGGTTTTATCCTCGAATTCGAACTTTAAAATCACAACATATTCCATCTCTGATTCTGTAAATTAGCTTCTCCAATTAACACGTTCAATACAACCCTAAATCGCATAATAAAAAACAGGGGAGAATTAGAAAAAATCGAAGATCGTGTCGGACAGGGTATAAATTGGAATAACAATGAACCAATCGAATTATCACCTATTGAATTAAAACAAACCGGAATAAAATTGCATACCTAGATAATGTAATGGTTCTCGGATGAGATTTAGAAACTCAAAATTAACTCTATTTTGGGTAGTTCGGTGATGATCGCATATCGAAGATGGGATTTGAAGATCGAATTATTGATTATCACAGATGGAATTTGCATATGAAATCATTGCATCAAAACAAATGGGATTTGCAGATCGAAGATATTGATTATTGAAGATGAGATTTGCAGATGGGATTTGCAGCAACATCGAATTCGTAACTTCAAAATGGAATGTTTCTGGTATAGAAGATAACATTGTTGACCATGAAATGATTCAAATTTAAAATATAATTTTAATTTACATTGATTTGAAGTTAAAAATCTTAATTTTAATTTAAATTATTGTTTTAATTTAATATATTGCTGTGATGAAAGAATAAGGGCATAATTGGTTATTTGGTTATGAATTTGACTTAATTCTAATAATATAAATTTATTATCTCTTTTCCTAGTTGTGTTATAGGATTGTCTCTAATCTTAATTATTGTGAAATGTAAAAAAAAAAAAAAAAAAAAAAAAAAAAAAAAAGTACGGACGAAATAACTTTAAATATTATTGAAATTTAAATTTCTTAATTATTTCATTTATGTCTCAATTTAAACTAAAAAATACGGTTCAATTATCCAACTCATCACCGGCGGCAGCGGCAGCTACTCCGCCGTAAATATTTGAAGAAAGCGACAGGTTAAGGAGAGAGAGAACTCAGAGCTAGTCAGGAATTAAACCGATTAAGGAGCTTGCGTAGCAACATTATACACTATAATGTCGAGTTACACAGCAGCAAAGGCGAAGCGGCGTTGCCGCAGGGAGAGCATTGGAGTTGAATGCCGGAATCGCAGCTGCTCCGGGCGACGGCGGAGTGAAGACGGAAAATATGATGATCAGATGTCGCAGCGTCGATGATTAGGGCACAGAATTGGAGGAAGGATCACCTGGAACGACGTCGTTTTTGCCAATTATTGCAACATAAGGTGAAAGTGACGTCTTCTAGCTTCCTTTTGCTAATATTGGAAGATTGTTCTAAATTAGCAAAAATCCTCTGAATTTTTTTTAGGCTACATTAAACGCAAATCTGTATCTACAAGTTGAGATTTTATATTTTTAATTATTAGTACTAGTTACATTAAACAATGTATAAGAGCTGTGTATTCCAACAGTAATGACAACTGCTTTCATCAGATTTTGTCTATAAGCCTGCCTAGTATGCATACAAAACTATTATTTTTGTATTTATATAATCCAAATCACTGTATAGCTTAGCAGCATGTTGGTTGCACCTTGTTAATCTCATTTCTAGTTTATGGAGTCAATTACAAGTTATCTAAGGAGAATCACAAGCTACATTACTATCTGAAAGGAACTATTTTTGGTACAATCTTCTTGCAACTGCTAGGTTAGTAACCTTAAGAACAGGGCAAAATGAGAGAAGTTGATGTAAAGAATCTTGGTGTAATTGAAAGGAAAAATCTTATTGAGAGGCTGGTGAAAATTTCTCAAGAAGACAATGAAAAGTTTCTTTTGAAGATTAAAGAACGCATCGACAGGTAATTTTAAAACAACCATACCGATGCTTTAAGTTGCATTCTGCTTTTAGTGTTGATATATTGAGTTTTTGATAATATTGATCTTTGAAATTGAACAAGAGTTGGGATTGATCTCCCCACTATTGAAGTTCGGTTTGAGCAGTTAAATGTCCATTGTGAAGCTTATGTTAGTAGTCGAGCGCTGCCAACAATGTTCAACTTCACAGCAAATATCTTGGAGGTAGGTGTAGGGTCTTTGAGTTATAGAATTAAGTAACTGTGAAAACTAACTATTTTCTAACTCTATCAAGGGTTTCTTGACTAATCTACATATTGTACCGAGTCGAAAGAATCTAGTTCCTATCCTTCATGATCTCAATGGAATCATCAAAGCTGGAAGGTGAGCATACATTATTATAAAATTCAATCATCTTTGAAGTGTTTGAAGTGAATTCAACCTGTTAGTTCCCTTGTGTAGAATGACTCTACTTTTAGGGCCACCTAGTTCTGGCAAAACGACATTGCTAAAGGCACTAGCTGGAAGAAATGATCAAGAACTACGAGTAAGGAAATCACGATTTTGCTATAATTCAGTAGCAGGAGATATGGGGAATTAGTACATTAAAATTTGTTGATCCCTCAGGTATTAGGAAAAGTAGCATACAATGGTCATGGGATGGATGAGTTTATAGCACAAAGGACATCGGCTTATATAGGCCAGGAGGACCTTCATTTGGGAGAATTAACAGTGAGAGAAACACTAGCATTCTCAGCAAGGTGTCAAGGAGTTGGAGTTGGTTTAGGTCAGGAAGAATTCTTAAATTCTCTCGGAATTTCATGCATTTTGAATAAATTTAAGTTGGGTGTTCTGAAAATATACAGAATTGTTAGCTGAATTGCTGAGGAGGGAGAAAGAAGCAAACATTATACCAGACCCTGATCTTGATATTTTCATGAAGGTGAGCAAATAAGACCTGTTTATGTTCATTTTTGTGTTAACAATGAATTCGTTAACATGAGTATTTTCTGTCCAATAGGCATCCTCAATTCAGGGACAGAAGGCCAGTGTTATGATAGATTACATTATTAAGGTAATAGTTCAATTACTATAAATTTATTGAATGCTATGAAGATAAATCTAAAAATTGCTTGAGTTTCGTTATAAATCATATACAGATCTTGGGACTTGAAACTTGTGCTGATACCATGGTTGGGAATGAAATGTTAAGAGGAATATCCGGAGGGGAGAAGAAAAGAGTAACAATAGGTAACTTTTAAAATGAGAATTATCCTATAATAACAAGGCTTTTTTTAAAATAATTTTTGTTTAATGTATTTCAGGGGAAATGCTTGTTGGACCATCAAGAGCATTTTTTATGGATGAGATATCAAATGGTTTAGACAGTTCTACAACTTTCCAAGTTGTGAATGCGATAAAACAATCCATACATATTCTCCAATCCACTGCTGTGATCGCCCTGCTGCAACTTGCACCAGAGACTTATGAATTATTTGATGACGTAATTTTATTATCAGATGGGGTGATAGCGTATCAAGGTCCTCGGGAGAACGTGTTAGAATTTTTCGAGAGCATGGGTTTCAGATGCCCCGAGAGAAAAGGAGTGGCAGACTTTTTGCAAGAAGTAAGTTTTGAATTCATCTTGTGGCTATATACATTCATACAGTCAGGGTGAGACATTGTCAACTTTTTTTATAGGTAACGTCAAGGAATGATCAACAACAGTATTGGTTCCACAAAGACAAACCACATAGCTTTGTTTCTGTTGAGGAATTTTCTGAAGCATTTTGGTCATTTGAGATTGGAAGAAAAATGCAGGATGATCTTTCTGTTCCTTTTGACAAAGATAAGAGTCATTCTTCTGCTTTAACTACTGATAAATATGGTCTCAGAACAATTGAAGTTTTAAAAGCTTGCATATCTAGAGAATACCTCCTTATGAAGAGGAATTCACCTGTCTACAAATTCAGAATGATGCAAGTAATTATAAGCATCCAACATTTCTTAAGCTCTTAATCTTCTGTATGTCTTCTAATTTATTCTTTTGGGTTTCGTTTTCCAGCTTTTGATCACGGGGATTATATCTATGACCTTGTTTCTACGCATCAATATGTCCAAGAATACAGTAACGGATGGTGTAATTTATATGGGAGCTCTCTTTTTTTCACTTGTTACACTAATATTTAGTGGGTTTTCAGAGATGGCACTCAGTGTTATAAAACTACCTGTCTTTTACAAGCAGCGTGATCTTCTGTTCTTTCCCGCATGGTCATACTCTTTGCCTGCATGGGTTCTTAGAATTCCCATCACATTCTTTGATGTTTCCATTTGGGTTATACCTACATATTACACCATTGGATTTGATTCTGACGCAATAAGGTAATAATGAGATTGTTGAAAATTAATTTGTATGTATAATCATTTCAAAAAGTTGTTTGATCTCTAGCTAGAAGGAATGTGTCTTGTTGCAGGTTTTTCAGGCAATTTTTCCTCCTTATATGTGTGAGTCAAATGGCATGTGGGCTATTTCGCTTAATGGGATCCCTAGGCAGGAATATGACATTTGCAAATTCGTTTGCGACATGCATATTACTTACATTTTTTGTGTTCGGTGGATTCATTTTGTCACGAGGTAGATAAAACTTATATTTCATATATAATTCACTTGTATTTATGTATACTATTAACATTTTCTTGATACTTTCTATCAGAGGATATCCGAAAATGGTGGAGATGGGCTTATTGGTTATCACCCGTGATGTATGGGCAAAATGCTATAGCAGTGAATGAATTTCATGGAAAGAGTTGGACTCGTGTAAGTCATTTTTACTAAAGATTTTAGGTGGGGAATAAATAGAAATATGTACAATTTGACAGTGAATAATGCCTATTCTAGGTTCCTCCTGGCTATGAAGAATCAGTAGGCGCATCAGTTTTGAAGTATCAAGGGCTATTCTCAGAAGCATATTGGTATTGGATTGGAGTTGCAGTTTCGATTGGATATGTTTTTCTTTTCAACTTCCTTGACATCTTGGCTCTAACGTATCTCAATCGTAAGGATGATTTATTCTATCTTGCAATGTCTAGATGATTCATATGACTTATTAAGGAGGTATACTTGATCATGCAGCACTCGCGAAATTCCATGCAGTATTTTCTCAAGAAATATTGGCACAGAAAATCCGTTCCGGTTAGTCAATTAAATTTTAGAGTGTTTGTTGCAGTTGGGAGAAAAACTACTAATCCAATCTGATTACACTGAAGCAGATCATCCAAATGGAAAGCGGGGCATGCTTTTGCCCTTTGAACCTCTTGTCATGACTTTTGAAGATATCCACTATGCAGTAGATATGCCACAGGTTGTAATCTCGTCTACATTTTGATTCTGGATAAATTTCAAAATAAATTATGACATTTCCACAATTTTCCAATTACAACATATGTTTTTAAAATTTGGAATTCGATACACGACCTTTAAAATTGTTACAATTCTATCACATGACTATTTACGAGCAAGTCTTGCTGGCATGACCATGTATGAAATTGCAAAAAAGTAAAGGTTGTGATTAAATTGAAAAAATGACAAAGAGACATGAATTTATTTGTAAATTTTTAAAGATCTTGCGGCTGCCACGTCAGCATAATTTTGGAAAATAATCATATGATACAGTTGCAACAATTTGAAAGATCATGTATTGAATTGCAAATTTCAAAAATATATTTTGTAATTTAAAAAACCTGAAAAGGTCGTGATTTTTTTAGGCATTTACCCTTTTTTGATTTTCTACCACATTATTCCAATTCCAGTTCGATATCATCTTTAGTTTTTTTTTTTACATAAAAAGTGTATACTTATTATGACGGCAGAGTATGAAAGCTCATCAAGGTGTTGAAGAGGATCGACTTGAGATTTTGAAAGGCATTAGTGGTGCTTTCAGACCAGGTGTTTTAACAGCTCTGATGGGCATTACAGGGGCTGGTAAGACTTCACTAATGGATGTGTTATCTGGGAGGAAAACGAGTGGATATATCAAAGGGACAATTACTATATCAGGATACCCGAAGAAACAAGAAACATTTGCTCGCATTGCAGGCTACTGTGAGCAAACGGACATTCACTCTCCTTATGTTACCGTATATGAATCTTTGCAGTATTCTGCTTGGCTTCGTTTGCCTCTAGAAGTTGACTCTGCTACACGGGAGGTGATCTTTGATCTTAACTTGCCATCAAAATAGTAATGGTGAAAAATGCCTATTTTTTTCATTATTTCCCACATTTGCTAAGAAGTCGCTTTTCCACTAAATGTAGGGATAATATTATTTCTGTCCCTAAAGTTTACCTTTTTCCAGTTTTTGTCATCCTATTTCACGCACTTTCAAATTTGGTTTGGAAGTACACTTTTACTCCCACATTTGGTCCTACCATTATATGACCATTAGTTGACTGATGGAACCAACTATTTTGTGGTGCTAAATGTAATTATTTGAAAATTATTAATTACATATTTAGCACCCCCAAATAGTCAATTTCGTCAATCAATAGACGATCAACTAATGGTGGGACAAAATGTGGTAATAAAAGTGTACTTCCATGACCAAGCTTGATAGTGAGTGAAAGAGGGGAACTAAAAGTGGAAAAAGTATACTTTAGGGACCAAAAATGATATTATCCCATAAATATATATTAGATGTTGTATATTGATGTACATAAAATAAATTGTAGATGTTCATACTAGAGGTTATGGAACTTGTAGAGCTTATTCAAATAAGAGGAGGGCTTGTAAATGGTCTTTCAACCGAGCAGCTAAAGAGGCTTACTATAGCAGTTGAACTTGTTGCCAATCCTAGTATCATTTTCATGGACGAGCCAACATCCGGGCTTGATGCTAGGGCTGCTGCTATAGTAATGAGAACAGTGAGAAACACTGTGGATACAGGTCGAACTGTTGTATGCACCATTCATCAACCAAGCATCGACATATTTGATTCATTTGACGAGGTATAAACATTTTATCTCCACTAGGGGTGTAAATGAGCTGAGTCGAGTAGTGTCCAGCTCGAACTCGACTCGATTATAATACATGATGCTTGAAACTCGAGCTTGACTCGATGGAAAACCCGAAGTACTCGAGCTCAACCCGACTCATGAACTTACATAACGTTAATTAGATATTTATATTTTATATATAATAAAAGTATATTAGTATATTAAGAGCAAAATAGTAAAATTATGTGAGCTTGATTAATCTCGATTAGGCTCGGGAGCCTGACGAGCTTATTATTACTCTCAATCTTGAGCTCGACTCGATTAAATTTGAGTGTATTTCGATTTTTAGAGTCGAGCACAAGTAGCTTGTGATCGGCTAGACTCACTTACACCCCTAAATTCTCCACAAATTTGTGTTATCTGTATTCTATGGGAAAAAGCTGAAGAAAAAATGATTTCAGCTGATGCTGCTACAGCGGGGAGGTGAAGCGATATATGTAGGTCCGTTAGGACAACATTGCTCTGTTCTCTTCAAATACTTTGAGGTGAGGATATCTTGACATGATGTTGTTTAACTTTGTAATATTCTGTATAATTAATTACTAACATACCGATCTTGATTTAGCAAATTGCTGGTGTTCCTAAAATCAAAGATGGTTATAATCCAGCTACATGGATGATGGAGGTAACTTCCGTGGCAAAAGAAGCTGCTCTAGGTGTTAATTTTGCTCAACTTTACAAGACCTCGGAGTTGTACAGGTACAAATACAAAAACTCGAGATGAGGTTAATATCATTTCACTCACTATCAAATTTGATACTTGAAGTACTTTTTTACTCACATTTGGTCTCACCGTTAGTTGACCGTCCATTGACTGATGGAATCAATTATTTGAAAGTGTTATATGTAATTAAAGTAATTATTTGAGGATGCTAAATGTAATTAAACACTATGGTGGAACCAAAATTTGAGTAAAATTGTATTCCTAGGACCAAACATGATGGTGAGTGAAATGAGGGGACAAAAAATGAAATAGGGGTTATGTTTGGGGACCAGAAATGATATTAACCCAATCGATATGTGTTCTGTTAGAGCAAAGATGTCTTAGCCAAATAATGCATTGATTTTGTATGTGAAACCTCACTCTTAGGAGAAACAAAGCAATCATCGTAGAACTGAGTAAACTGGTACCCGGTTCAAAAGATTTGTACTTTCCTACACATTATTCCCGGTCATTCTTCACACAGTGCAAGGCATGCCTTTGGAAACAACATCTCTCATATTCGCGAAATCCATCTTACATTGTGGTGAGGCTTATATTTACAACATTTATTGCCCTTGTGCTGGGGACGGTATTTTGGGATCTTGGCTCCAAAAGGTAGGCAAATAAGTGCACTCATCCAAATTTCAACTTTCTTATATATGCTAATTAAATCTTTAATTCATTCATTTGGCGATTACAGGGAAAAGCCATTAGACATCTTTCATGCCATGGGTTGTATGTATGCTGCTGTTCTTTATCTCGGAGTACAAAATGCCACATCGGTGCAACCAGTAATCGCCTTTGAAAGAACAGTTTTTTATAGAGAAAGAGGAGCTGGAATGTATTCAGCTCTGCCATATGCCTTCGCCCAGGTATTTTCTTACAATTGTAAGAATATATATTTATTGAATAATCAATATGTACAATGTCTGCAACGGCATATATTTGCAATGCAGGTCTTGATTGAACTCCCTCACCTTTTCATTCAAACACTCATCTACGGTCTGATAGTGTATGCGATGATTGGATTTGAATGGACGGCAGCCAAGTTTTTTTGGTTCTTCTTCTTTACGTACTTCACCTTGTTGTATTTCACTTTGTATGGGATGATGACAATTGCTGCAACACCTAATGACAGCATAGCTGCCATAGTCTCATCAGCGTTTTATGGACTCTGGGAACTTTTTTCAGGATTCATCATTCCAAACACAGTAAGCCTCAATCTATTACATGGATAACAACATAAAACTTCAATATTCGAAGGTTAATTCTTTCCTGTTTGTGTGTATGACAGAGGATTCCAGTGTGGTGGAGATGGTATTCTTATATATGTCCTACTGCCTGGACACTGTACGGGTTAATTGCATCACAATTTGGAGACATACAGGATAAGCTCGACACAGGTGAGACAGTGGAACAATATATAAGGAATTATTTTGGATTTAGGCATGATTTTGTGGGATATGTTGCCATTATTCATGTTGGGATAGCTGTGCTTTTTGGTTTCATATATGCTTTCTCAATCAGGACTTTCAATTTTCAGACAAGATAGAACTTCTAAGATGTATGTATAAGAATCAAGACTTAGCACTTCATGTATATCATGAGAAATATTTCGGGGCGTCTCTGTTTTTCATTTTAATTTTTAGTATTTTTCTTAGTATTGTGTCATGATGAACCTTAATAACTAACTTTAATTTGAGAATAGATGATGAAACCTCACTTGAAACAGTGTGTATCATTTTCAGTTTCGGCATCTGAGTTTTCTATTGAATGTGATTTTGCTGATATTGTTGTTCCCTTTGGACACCATACATTGACTTAATTATCGTTTCATTATCGATAGCTCATATCGAGTTAAATATTTGTTTTGTTTAATTGAGAGAAAAGAGAGAGGCGAGATGATTATGAATTAATGCTTTCTCTATCGTCGATGGTGTTAAGATCTCTCGAGAGTAGTCTTAGAATTAGTGAAGACGACATTGCCAGAACATTGTTGCAATGAGTTCGGAACTTAATGAATACAAGAAGTTGTTTTTGGATACTCCAGAGATGTTCTGGAGAATCTTAAACAAAAAATTTAGTCCTTCACCCCTCGGCTGGGGATGATGGAATAGGAGATGGTGCATTTAATACCACATTACTTATTAACGACGTACTAACACACACTTATACACTAATACCACAACATTTTGTACGCACAAATACATCCAAGTATGTGAAAATATGTCGTGGGCACTGATATCAGTGATGAGTGATGTGATTTTAGAAGATTATTTTGAACTTCCGTTGAATACTGCAGAAGCACTTTTTTCAAAAGCAATATATCAAAACTTTTGAAAAAAAATGATCTTGAAAATAGTTTCAAAACACCCACTAAAAATTGCACCAGTTGCATGGAGTGCAGCATACAAATATTCTTAGTACTACTAATTAATTGGTAGGAATATTATGTATTCTATGTGGTGGCCCCAACACTAATTCATTGACTTCAAAAATCTGAGCTGTAATGTAATGATAGAAGTTAGTAGTTGATTAATGCAAGTATATTATATTCTATACATGAATACATTGGTTCTATGAGGCATCCTGCACCAAATACCGAATTCCCTCATCACAAATGACAGCGTTTTCTTTGGATATGAATTCTATGTTGTACAGGAATATAAAGTGCAATAGAACTGTACAATTCTATTGTGTATTTAGATTCAGTACAACATAACATTGTGTTGTGTGCAGTTATTTTTTATTTTTACAATAGAAATATACGACACTGATCCAAATCTGTTTTCTTCCGTAATTGCTCTTGAGCAGCTCTCGAATTTTGATAAACATCCAAAGAAAGTACTTGTTCCTCTCTATAAAAATATATTTTCCTTAAATGATTTTTTTCCCACCCGAAAAAAAGAAAAAAAAAACGAGAAAAAGTCTAAATATTTCACTATCAGTGTGAATCCTTAATCCTTATATTTAATTTCTACTTCGTTTTTATTCAATTAATATGGGACTTGTCCATCATGACATCAATTAATAAAATTTGAAAAAAATAAGAAACAAATGATCCCATGCATGTCCCACTAGCTAATTCATATAAAAATCAATAGTCAATTTTATGTACCAATTAAGTTTCTCACTACATTATAATTTTCTCACTTTTTTTTGATGTATTATTTTATTTTTCTCAATTACATTATAATTTTATTATATTTTATCTTATACTCATGTATTATGTTCTATATCTCAATCACATCACTTGTACTATATATATTTTTTAATTAAAACATTCAAAAGAAAAGAAAAATATATAGTGGAACGCAGGGAGTATTATTCTTTATTTTTAGGGTTATTTGTAAAAAAAAAAAATAAAAAAAAATCACCAAGTTTAAGATGCTTATTATTTACAACATATTTTTTTTTCGTTCTAATTGATATACGAACTTTCGAATTTTTGCAATTCAAATCAACAATCCGCTGAACGGACAAAATGTTGAATTTGGTAAATTTAAAGTGCTATATTTTCAAAGTTGAAAAAATTAGCTGACTAAAATCAAAATAGGTAGAAATTAAAGGAAACAATTAAAAAACCTTCAGCTATATAATTAATGTGAAACGAGAAAATAGTAGAAATGACCATGGTTAGTAAGGTAATTGTAATTTTGGTCCAAATTTCTTGTAGGACAAAAAATGCAATTTACTTACGTACGTTAGAACAACGTTACTTTTTTTTTTTTTTTTTTATCAGGACTTTCACAATAATTTTTAAAATTGAAATAAATGATCTCGGTTCCGACAATATTTGTATGTACGGACTGTTTCCAAACAAGCATCGTCTTTTAAAGTATGATTCAGTGAAAGAAAAATGTGTGATTAATAAAGACTTTTGAGGCAGCTAGCAAGCCATTGGTAATGATTTTAAAAAGAATACCTATATATATATATATATATATATATATATATATAGTGACATAATAAACACATTATTAAATGATGGGGTCGGTGGCATGTTGTTGTTAGATTCCTTCGACGAGATAACATAGTATTACTATTAGTATATGCTCATAAAAGTCCAAACTTTATCATTGATAGATGAAAATTATTTTAGTAATTTATATAGAAGATAGATGACATCTCCTTGGATTATGGGTCCAATAATGTTATAAACAAATTGCCAAATAAATGTGCACACCTAACTTATCATGTCAACATACCTAAAATAATATTTCCTCATCCATTTTTTATTTTATCATTTTAGTTCACCTACATTCGTATTTTTCTTAGACTTTTTGACAAGTATATACCTTCTAAACTTATAATATCCTTATACGATTCATTCTTATTTGTATATATTGTCACTCAATTTTATCTTTAAATTTTACTTTTTTTCCCATTCAATCATATCAATTTTATTATATATATTACTTAATCAGTCGTTTTAATCTTTATGTCCAAACGTAACGAAAAACTTATAACATAAGCGGATGGAGAGAGTATATAAATGTGGAAATTTCCGTTTATGAATCCCTATTGTTGAAAATCGATGTGTCCTAAAAAAAAAAAAAAGGTTATGTTTGCTTGGTTAGAGATGATCTTATCCCATGGAGTTGTCACATTCCTCATCCCATCCGATTTTTTACGGGCACACCATATTCTTCGTCCAAATACCCATTATTCATATGATATACTTATACACCTATTTTAATACAATTACATTAACATTTTTCTGTTCTATTTTTCTCCTACCAACTCATTCTCTCTACTACTTTTCTTTCACTTAATCTCTACTAACTAAATATAATAAAATAATACTCCCTTTTTCTACAATATTAATTTGTTCCCATCAACTTGAACACAAGTTTTAAGAAAAAAAAAAGATAAAGTATAAGCTATTATTATAAATAAAGTAATTGTTTGTAGGTAAAGTTGAATAATATATAATTTGAGTAATTAAGAGATGTTTGGAAGATGAAGATAAAATGATGATTTCATAAAAGGTATGAGAATAAATTTGATGGACAGACGAAAAAGGCAATGGAAATAAATTCAATGGACGAAAGAAGTACAAATATAACTTTTTTGAGTTGACATAAAACTTCATCTGCCTATATATCTCCATCTCTAGCACATCTTAATCTTAATCTATATTATATATATTTGCAAACCTTTAAAGTGACACATGTCACAACCACACCCTTCTATCTCAACCTCTTCCTTCTCCAAATCTCTCCATTTCAAAATTCCTCAATTTTTATTCATTTTAACTTTCATCTTTTCATCTCAACCCTCCATTTTAAGTTTTAATCTCAACCCTACATTCTTATTTCTAGATCTATAAATATGTAATTTCTATTAGTCACAAATTCATTCTCAATGTTTGTGTGCATCTCTTTCTTTCATTCTTCTCGAGTATGAATATGTTTCTTCCTTTCATTCTTCTCGAGTATGGCCATGTTTCTTCTCAAAGTAAGAAAATCAAAAGTCTCATATGCCAATTAATTTATATAATTTTCTTCTTTTAAAGTCACCATGTTTTCTTTTCTACGATTCAATGTTCTTTCTATTGATTTGATTACAGACATGAAGATCATTAGCAATTTGGGTTTATGTGTATAATGCTTTCACCAAATCTGGTTTTATGTGAGTCCGTTTAATTAATTTCGTCACTAATATTTTTCTATAATTCAGTTTTAATTTGTTTTGCAGGTACATCATATATCTAAACTTAAGACAATGACAATATTAAAGAGAAGAAAATTTAGATCATCCTTTTGTTTATTGTTTCTCAAATTGTAATGTATATAGGTTTATGAATTAGGAGTTGTAATTTCTTGAATTCGTGATGATCAACATTTAAGCAATCTTACGAATTTATGTAAAAAAAAAAAATTCGAAATGTATATTTAGTGTCTTTGAATTGACATGTATGGATAGTTTAATTTTTTTTAAGAAATGTTACGAAATGCATAAGCGCACAATTCCATATATGTTTATTCTTTAAATGCAGTAATTTCATATAATATATTTCATTATTAATTTTTTAAAAAAAAGTATCTAAAAATAATTTTTGTTGTTCTATTCCTTAGAATAATTTAAAAGTATTAATAATAATGATATAATAATTAATTTGTATGTAAATAATTTTCAACTATTCCATAAAATATAATTTGACTTTATGAATATTTATTTTTGTAACCATTATTATAAATTCCTTAAATTATGATATAATAATTAATTTCTTAAATTATGATATAATAATTTAACTTTATGAATATTTATTTTTGTAACCGTTATAATAAATTCCTTAAATTATGTTAATTAATTAAGTTAATCAGTAATTAATGATAATAAATATTTAATAATTAAAAAATTCAACCATTTTATTTTTATTCACATTAACCTTTTTTTTTTACATTAAATGTATAACAATGACAATATCAAATGATTAAGAGAGC
Source organism: Galeopsis tetrahit (assembly GCA_963675135.1). Classification (NCBI taxonomy): domain Eukaryota; kingdom Viridiplantae; phylum Streptophyta; class Magnoliopsida; order Lamiales; family Lamiaceae; genus Galeopsis; species Galeopsis tetrahit. The sequence continues at coordinate 95,832,685 of OY776119.1, forward strand.
AAGTTTATTCTTTAAATGCATTAATTTCATATAATATATTTCATTATTGATTTTTTTAAAAAAAGTATCTATAAATAATTTTTGTTGTTCTATGCCTCAGAATAATTTAAAAGTATATGCCACAGTTTATTATAAATAATAATGATATAATAATTAATTAGTATGTAAATAATTTTCAACTATTCCATAAAATATAATTTGACTTTGTGAATATTTATTTTTGTAACCGTTATAATAAATTTCTTAAATTATGTTAATTAATTAAGTTAATTAGTAATTAATGATAATAAAGATTTAATAATTAAAAAATTCAACCATTTTGTTTTTATTCACATTAATTAACCTTTTTTTTTTACATTAAATGTATAAAAATGACAATATCAAAGGATTAAGAGAGCAAGTTTATTCTTTAAATGCATTAATTTCATATAATATATTTCATTATTGATTTTTTTTAAAAAAGTATCTATAAATAATTTTTGTTGTTCTATGCCTCAAATAATTTAAAAGTATATGCCACAGTTTATTATTAATAATAATGATATAATAATTAATTAGAATGTAAATAATTTTCAACTATTCCATAAAATATAAGTTGACTTTGTGAATATTTACCTTAAATTATGTTAATTAATTAAGTTAATCAGTAATTAATGATAATAAAGATTAAATAATTTAAAATTTCAACCATTTTTTTTTATTCACATTAACCTTTTTTTTTGCATTAAATATATAACAATGACAATATCAAAGGATTGAGAGCAAGTATTTTTAAGCTTATTTAGGCAAAGCCACCATCATTTTTAAAATTCTACATTTTAAAATCTATCAATTCTTATTATTTTTATGGATTAGACAAAGTGGGATAGCTCAAGTGGTTAGAGCACCACTACCTAGGCCTTAGGTCCTGGGTTCGAGTCATGGGGAGGGAAAAAAAAGGAAAAAAAAAAGGGGAAAAAAGGGATTATTTTTATGGATTAAGGGGGTGTTTGCAAACTCTATAAACAACTTAAAAGTACTTCTGAAAAGTAAAAGCTGTGAGAGGACAGCTTTAAAAAAAGTGATTTTGAAAGCTTTAAAAAAAGTGATTTTGAAAGCTTTAAAAAAAGTGATTTTAATATGATGTTTAGGAATATCTTTCAATAAGTTAAACTTGAATAAATAGAATTAGTCGTTAATGAATGGAGACAAAATGAAATATTTGTGTAGTGGAGATTCTGACGTACGTTGTAGGGTAATTTGGTATTGAACCTCTCATTTCGATTTTTTTCTTTGAGATTTTATTTTATTTTTATATTGTACATTATTTTTATGTTCGTAAATATGGTATATACAACCTAATTTAGTGCATGAAATGAATAGTGGTAAGTGACTAGCACTATGAAATTTGCATGCGTAAAAATGACGCAATTAACCCCTAAAAACGACATGTTTAGGAATATTTTTTAATAAATCAGTGATATATCCAATGGTTAGTATATTTTTCCTTTTTTATTTATGGGTTAATTGGAATTTTTTTTACCACCTTTAGCGTATTTATCAATTACATTATATTCTTTTTTTCTTTGTAATTTGATGCACCATATTTTTATATTTTACAATTCGATGCACCAATATATTTTTCGATGCACTAATATTTATGTGGCAGCATTAATCAAAATCATAATTATTCCTCTATTGTCTTAGAAAAAATTCCTCTGTCGAATTGCAAAGAAAAAAAAAATGTTGTAATTAAACATTTATTTATTGACAAATTATTCTATACAATTGAGTGGATAGATACGTACACTTGGATTTTAATGTTCAATTTACCCAATTTAATATTTAACCTCAATATTTGACTCAATTCATTGAAACTCAATTTCAATTGCATGTATAGGTGCAACCAATCACATCCAAATATCACCTTATTTATTTATTTATTTATGCAATCAACATATATTATCTATTTATAATTCTAAATACATGTATTTATGTTATAGAAAATTTAGCATGTGCAATTTATGAGTAATTTTTAAATCTTACTATAACTATAATATTTTAATAGGTACATTTTGTGTTGAATCTGTCAAGACTATACACACGCGTACGTTTTGGTACATCTGAACAAATGCTTCAATTATTTTATTTCATCTTACGGAAGAATAATAACTTATTTTCTTTCATGTATGAAGTCAACGACTCTGAGTAATCGAGAATGGTTAGAAAATCTATCATTTCATAAAAATGTGGTGAATTATCTATAATTGACAAATAAAAGCTATATACAAAAAGAAAAAGACTTAGAGCTATAAGTTTACAAGTTTACCCAAAGGGTTGAGCGCCATTAAAACATTGCACAAAAAATCTCTTCTTACGTATAAAACTCGGGTCAAAGAAAAAATGCACACTCCTCTAAACCAACCAAAATGATAACACACAAAGCAAACCTAAAATGACTAAAAACATAATTGAACCTCAACTCACGCAAGGACTCATGGAGGACTCACGGTGAATTATCAATAATTGGTTAGTTTGTATCATGTGTTTATGTCATTTTAAATACGGAGTAATATTTTACTATTTATATTAGTTATTACTAAATAAGTCTAAGAAGCGCGGGTTGCACTTTGACCTTTTTAATAAGAGCGGATTGCACCCACGCCTATGACTAAAACGAAAAAGTCTCCTATTTTTGTTACATTTTGAAGACCAGGTTTTAAAACTGTTATGTATTAAAAAAATCTGTCATGTATCTTTCAATATTTATAATTCATGTTTTATTAAGTTTTTTAATAAGTAGATATTGAAAAATAAATAAAATGTCTTACTTCAACTTAGAAAAAATCTCTAAATTTCATAAGTTTTGTATTTCTCAATTCTTAATTTCACAATTACTTTCTTTCTCTTGGCTTTTCAGTTTCTTACCTCTTTTTGACACTCTATTTTTATTAACTAATTTGATACTTATTATTTTGCATATTAAAAGAGATTTTATATTTTGATTTAAACTAATCCTAAAAATTATCTTTTGTTTTCTGCAATTGAAATAATGTACGAAAGCATGGTTCAATCACCCACAATTTGGGTGTGTTTTTATTTTATAGTCTTAAAATTCTTATTGCATTGTAGTGTGCGATTTTTTGTGTCAATTTTCTGGGCAGATTGAAGGCCAGATTAAATTCTTGAAAAGTTCAGTGGAAGACAAAGTGATTATTTGAAAGATAAAATTGTGTAAATATTGAATAAGTTACTCTTTTTTTCTTTCTTGATCTGAATTATCGTTTCTTCCATGTTAGGATTTTGGCTTTGAGGTGGATTGAGTAAATTGTTGGATGTCGATTGTATTGTTTTTTTTTTTTTTGTTAGAGTTGTTATTGTGAAATTTTATTTAAATCCATAAGTATGACTCCTATGAAGATTAAGTGAAAGAGAAATTATTTCAACACCATGGACGGAAGAAGTAAATTGGTAATTTTGTTGCGGAGATGGTTTATGAATTGTTTCTCTATCTGTTTAGATATAAACATTGATTAACTTTAGAATTACTAAATTGAATTGATATTTGATTTTATTTCTTTTGCTTTAAAGCACATCAGTATAATAAACATGTTCATGTAAAATGTTATGTTTCTTTTTAATCTCTATGTTGACTATATTTGATCTATTTAAAATAGGGTTGTTAGTACAATTAATATGAGAGTCATCACAATGTCAAACACATGCCATCTAAAAAAAAAAAAACCAAAACACAATATCATTGCATCCAATCACATGCAATTTAACAAAAAAATATGTATTGATTTTATATTCCATTTTTTATATATACAATTTAATTTATATTGATACAATTTTTTATTTTTTATATTTTTAATAGAATAAATTTTTTACAAATGTATACATGTTCGAAATATATTTTTTTAATTAATAAATTAAAAATATATTATAAATTTATTTCAATCCCGCGTAAAACGCGGGTCTTACACTAGTTCTATATATTTACAAACCTTATGAGTGACATGTGTCACAATTCCATTAACCTATTCAACCTCTCTCTTCACCAAATCTCTCAATTTAAAAATTCTCCAACTCTCCTTCATTTTAGCTTTATGTTCTAATCTCAACCCTTCATTTAAGTTTTAATCTCAACCCTTAATTATTATTTTTCACTCCTATATAAACCTCATCCCTTTCTTTTATTTCAACCACTCAATGTCTTCACACTTTTCTCTTTTGTGTATGTTTATAATGTAGTTAGGATTGATTTTTTTTTTTCGTTTTTTATTTATTGTTTTACAATATAATTATAGAGATTTTAATGATGTATGTTTGTATTTTTTGGTAGATATGTAGTTTAGATATTGATTTTTTTTTTGTTAGGCTTGAAGATTTTACGAAGGTTTTCAAGATTTTATGAGAGAGAAGATTTTTGAAGGTTTTGAAGATTATATTATATTTATTGGAACATCTACAACAATTTCATCAGATTCACACAGGGTCTTTTTTGAAGGTTTGGAGATTGTAATATATTCGTTGAAAGATCTGCAACAATTTTATCATATTCACAAAAAATTGTTTGGAGATGATTACATCAATAATTAAGTTTATGCATCAATTTCATTCATTTTCGATTCTGTAAATTATCCATGACCCCTAACAATTATGAGTTATGTTAAGGATTATATTTTAGATTATTCATTTTTTTTTATAGATATGTGTATATACATTATTTATTTATGACACAATTTATTTTCATATATCCGCATTAATTTTTTTATTATGTTAAGTATTATTTCTAAATCTATATTTTTACGAATTAAGGGAAATCTATTGTATATGAAATTTGAATTCAAAATTTAATTAATAATATACGACTATTATAAATTATAATACACTAAATAATCGAAATTAATACCTACTATAAAATTTTAGGAAGGCTATAAAAATAATAATTTATCATTAAATCACAAAACTAGATGTGTATTAGTTAGAATTCAATTAGATCACATTTTAAATGTTAATATAATATAATTTCATGATTGTCTTAAAAAATGGTTCATTTTTGTTTGATTAGCCATTAATATAAAAATGACTGCTAACATGATTTTTTAAAATTAATTTTTGTTGCATGATTTTAGGAATATAACTTTTGACCCTTTGATACTCTTTGTTGTCAATTAAAATCGATACTCTTTGTTGTCAATTAAAATCGATTTGAAATATGACCCGTCCATCTTTATATTACGCAAGTGATGTTATTAATTAGTTTAATTTTTTTGAAGAGTATAATATAATTTCCTTGATTGTCTCAATAAAAAAAAATATAATCACATGGAGTATATTTATTTTGATTGTATTTGTTTATGTTTTTTTTTTTTAATGGTTAGTTTCTATTTAATTAGCCGGGATAATATAAAATTGATTGCTAACATAATTTTTGGAAACTAATTTTCTTCCATTATTTTAGCAATATACCTTTTGCCCTTTTCATACTCTCTATTGTTAGATCGGATGAAAATTGATAAATTTCATGTCCAATTTCAATCACTCAATTTTTAATCTTTAGGGTAAATTTATTTAAATTAATTCAAATTTATATTAGTATAATTTATTCTTAAATATTTAGATTTATTTTTTACCAAATAAATGTAAAAAATTAGAGAAATAGTTAATCATTTATTAATATTGGAAAATACAAGTATGTATTTTATACCAGAAAATGTTGACTTTCAATGTAGGGAAGATATTAAATATTGTATACTAAAATATTGTATAATTAATATACTTTGACCAACCTAATGTCAAAAAATTAAAAAAATATTGTTTATATATAATTAAACGTTTTATAATTTAAAATATACGGAGTAATAAAGATTCTAATTATATCTTAATTATTGAATAGATTAAGGAGGAATTTCACTACGATTTTGCAAACCCCTAATTTTTGGTTAAATATTAAAAGAAATGTTGACACTCCTATAATTTTGTAAATTTTTTTGTTTACAATCACATAAATTTTGCTATTTAAAAGTTTTGACTAATTTTGAAGTTTTAATGGAAATAATTGTGGCATATGATGTGTTTTTATTTGATTGATTAAATTATATTATTCAAGATTTTTTTTTTTGGGTTTAGGGACATAGGATTTACATGAAGCTAGGCAGCTAGCACACAAATATCAAAATCATGTAATTTAAAAAAAATTAATTTGCGTTTCTCCTTAATTCCCGAAAGTTACCATATATTTTTCAAAATTTTATTTTATTCCTTTAAACTAATATTGAATAACTAATTTATTTATTTTTTCAGCCAATATTCATTAACTAATTACTAATATATTATATAGGGAAAATTGCACTTTGAGTCCGGTAAGAGTGAGGTCAAATCACTTTCGATCCTTTTATAAACACTTTTAGTCCTGTAAAAAAATTCCATTAATTTTAACAGCTGAGAGTTTGCGTGATTTTCACTTTTGATCCTATAAGAATGAAGTCAAATTACTTTCGATCTGTAAAAATGAAATCATATCACTTTTGGTCCTGTAAAAATGAGATCATATCACTTTCAGTCTTTTTTTCATATACTTTTAGCCCATAGTAAATTTCCATCAATTTTAAAATTAAACTCAACTATTAATTGTAGTATAACATTAAACAAAAAAAAAGTTGTCTAATTAAATCTTAAAATAATTTACTCCGTACTATTTATGGGGTTATAAATTAATTAGATTTTTTAGATAATTTGATTTTTGTGTTTTTAAATTATTTACTGATTACGGGTTATAAATTAATATGATTTTTGAGATTATATTTAAATATATATTGTTTATTTTTTAATTTTAATTTTTTGAATTTGTATTTTTGTATATATTTTATTTTTTATACAAAATAAAATTCTTCAAAAGTTATTTAAATTTTAGAATTTACATTACATTATTTTTCAATAATTTTTAATTATATTCGTTTTTGGTTAAATTTTTTTTTTCAGATTCTATTAAAAAAAACAGATTATATATAGAGTTCTAAATTCTATTTATTTTAATTTTAAAGTTTAATTATATATGATTCATTATTAGTTTTGAAAATATTTTTTTATATTTTTTTAATATATTTTAGGGAAGGATATGGGTTAAAATGGTGGGTGTTTTTATATCTTCAGATGTTTTTTTATATATTTACATTATAATTAATTGTCATTTATTTTTTTAATTTTTTATTTTTAAAAGTTAGTTAAAAATTATTTTCTAAATATTTCATTTTTGGTTTTTTTTTTTTTTTTAAAAATTGATATTTAAAAATTTATTATTCTAATTTAAGGCATTCTTTTTTTACTTTTAAAAAAAAAAGTTATTTGATATTTAAAAATTAATGTATTATTCTAATTTAAGGTATTCTTTTTTTTTTTACGTTTTCATTAAATTATTATTTTTGAAGTTAGTAAATTCAGAATTTGTTTAGTTTGAAAAAAAAAATCCTTACATTTTCAAATAATATTTGTTTTTTCAATTAATTTTTAATTTTAGAATGTATTTGATCATATAATTATACTTCATGAGTTTTTTTTCTTTCTTTCTAACAAAAATTAATGGAGCTAAATGACTTTGACTTTCTTCAATTAATTTATTTTTAATATAAAATTTTACATCCAAACACTAACTGAGAGGACCAATTTTGCATATAAAAGGAACACTCCTGAATTTCAGGACCAAAAATGATTTGAAAATATTTTACAGGACCAAAAATGTAATTTTCTCATATTATATACTCCCTCCGTCCCGGTATAAGTTTCCCCTTTTTTTGGGGTGTTTTGATTAAGGAATATGATAAAATAATAGATAAAGTGTAAGTGATGTGATGGAGGAAGAAAAAATAATTGATGAGTGTGAGATGACGTATAATAAAATAATAGATAAAGTGTAAATGATGTGATTGGGAGAGAAAAAATAATATGCCAAAAATGGAATGGGAAACTTATAGTGGGACATCCATAAAAGGAAAGTGAGAAACTTATAGTGGGACGGAGGGAGTATTAATTTAAGACACTTAAGATTTGACCGAATAACTCAAATCATATACTCCCTCCGTCCCAAAGAAACTCTTACACCACCTCACTTAAATTTTGATTAAAAAACACTGAAATCACATATTGTTACTAATTACAGTATAAAATTTATAGAAATTGTATTTGTGGAGTATTATTTTGTATTCCATCTGTCTCATAATAATTTACACTGTTTACTTTTCGAAACGTCCCATATTAACTTTTACAATTTTTTTTTTCGGGACGTTCCACAATAACTTTTACCCCAACTCCTAACCCTTTATAAATTCCACTTTAACAAAATCTTCAATTTTACACAAAAAAAAATGTCATTGCTTTTGGTTCCCGTAATCAAGGATGAAACTATCTTGAAATATCGCACATATCTCAAATTTGGATATTGCAATATGGATATTGGGGTATAATGTAGTATTTTTTACCAAGTATTGTGGATATATCGCTAAATATCGATGTCAATATCGTTCAATCATAGTGTAAAATTTGACTGAATTGAGAAATATCGCACAATATATATGGCAAAATCTAGAAAAAAAGTTCAAAACTTATTTTTATTTTTATATGTTTAAATTATACCTTTTATTTTATTTTTAACAGTGTAAGAGAATATATTTTAAATTCACCTCATATATTTAGTAAATCTTTTAAACATATATAATTGCAATATTTATTGCTATAACGATATGTTAAAATATATTTTTTTTAATTAAAATTAAATATATTACAAAATTATTTTAACCCCGCGTAAAACGCGGGTCTTACACTAGTACTTACTATTCACCGTAACCATCCCCATTCCATTCACCCATCCCCAAATCTATGATATTATGAAATGGTGGACCTAACTATTACAATAAAAGAACAAATAAAATTTAGTCATTTAAATTATGCAATTATAAAAAACGCATTTTGTAAATGCACACTCACTTCATTATTTTGACCTTTTTACTCACGGTAACTGATAGATTTTTCGATAATCTTTAACGTCATGTAAAAAAAGAGAAATTGTTGGTAATACCACACCAGTAATACTCCATAACTTTAAAGTTTACCTGTTACAACCATTAAAAAGAACTAAATAGTCAGTTTGATTAATTCAGGGGACGGATTTCTTCAAACTTGAAAACATTAGAAAATTAAAAAAAATAATATTTGTCCCCTTTTCCCCAAAGAAAACTAATATTGTTCTTGGTACTACTAATTCATTGACTTTAAAAGGCTTTAGCTGTAATGACAGTAAAAAATTATTACTCCTTTCGTTCTAATTTTAGTTGTCATTTTAAAATTTTTACACGAATTAGTGCAAAATGTCAATAATTTTGAAATATAAAAAAATTCTTTAAAAAGACAAACAAAATAGGGAGTAGTTGATTAATGCAAATACATCTTTTATATTCTCGACCATGCGTCCACCTTTTGACAAACTCTATACATGAATACGTCAAAATCCAAACAAATAGTTCTGTGCGTGATGGAGATGAAGCCGCAATGTTATTCTTGGACAAGAAAGATCGCTTAATAATTGATAAAGGCAAAAGTCGTGGATTTATTTAATTATTTGGGCCTTAGTTATTGGGTTTATTTACTGGACTATGATTAGTATTTATTAGTATTAACATTAAACCTAGTATATATATAGTTAATGTTGAGGAATGAACGCAGTTTTTGCAGTATTGAATAAAGAGTTATCGAGTGTGTGTTCATCTCCGTAGTATCATCGGAGTTGTCACACCGTTTATCTTATTGTTCATCTAGTGTTTACGCTTCTCTGCATCAGTTGGTATCATTTGTCAGGCTTGCGATCGACACGATGCCGCCTCGCCGCCAACCGATTGAGAATGATAACGCTCGCCTTGAACAACGCATCGCGCAGTTGACCACTCAACTCGCAGATCAGGGTCAGTTGCTGCAGCAACTTGTCACTATGACGATGGGCCAGAATCCGCCGGCACGCCCTGCGGCAGCTGCTCCTCAACCACCGGATTTGCAAGTTTCGTCGGATGACGAGGCCACCATTGACAACCCGTTTGCCCCACTAGCGGATCGCCACCCACGCCGCGCTGATGATGGCACACGTTGGGAAACTGGGATCAAAGTTGACCTCCCTGAATTTGAGGGGTGTATGGATCCAGACATTTTCCTTGATTGGCTGGTTGCCGTCGAAGAGGTCCTTGACTACAAAAATGTCCCCGCGGATCGCCGTGTTTCGTTGGTGGGCACGCGATTGCGTAAGCGCGCTGCTGCGTGGTGGGCACAATTGAAAGTAGTTCGCCTCCGTCAAGGATGCCCCAAAATCACTACGTGGGATAAGTTCGTGAAGCATTTGCGCCGTGAGTTCCTTCCCCACAACTATGGCCGAACCCTTTATCAGAAATTGCAAGGTCTTCGGCAGGGTCCTTGTTCTGTGGATGAGTACACTCACGAGTTTTATCAACTCATCACTCGCGTTGATTTAACCGAATCTGATGATCAGCTTGTAGCCCGATATATTGGCGGACTACGTCTACCCTTCCAAGATGTTTTGAATATGATTTCACCCGCGACTCTTTCTGAAGCACACCAACGGGCTATGTTGTTTGAGAAGCAACAGCACCGCCGTGCACCTGCCCCTATCCCACCTGCCCCATCGCGACCATTTGCCTCGCTTCCTGCCACAGACAAGGCTCCCCCCACGGCTCTTCCTCGCCCGCCGCCCGTGGCTCCTCTAGGCACATTTGCGCGAGCTGGGCAATGTTTCTCGTGTGGGGAAATTGGTCATCTTCGTGCCACTTGCCCTAAGCGCAACCCGCGCGGGCTGCTTGCCATCTTTGAATCTTCTTGCACAATTAATAACAAGGTATGTCGCTTCATTATTGATTCAGGGTCTTGTGAAAATGTTATTGCATCCGTGGCTGTAGATAAACTTGCTTTGACTCCTGAAATGCATCCGAAACCGTATAACTTGGCTTGGTTAGAACGTTCCAATACTATCACTGTTGATCGTCATGTTTTAGTAGCGTTTTCTATTGGCATTAACTATGCAGACACTATTTGGTGTGATGTGGTCCCTATGGACACATGCCACTTGTTACTGGGCCGCTCATGGCAATTTGATCGAAGTGTCCTTCATGATGGCCGTCGTAACTCTTATAGTTTCTTATTCGGGGGTGCCAAGTTTACCTTACTGCCAACATTGCCAAAGCAACCAATGCATATTTCTGACAGTGGCATTTTACTACTTTCCCACAAGGCCTTTGCTCATTCTTTTGATGACTCGGAATTGGGTTTTCTCCTTGTGCTATCTCAAGTACTTGGTTTAATTGAAGAATTTTATGATGTTTTCCCGGATGACTTACCAGCCGCGTTACCTCCCTTATGGGACATGCAACACCGCATTGATTTGATCCCGGGTGCTCCTCTACCGAACCGACCTCATTATCGCATGAGCCCTGCCAAGCATGCGGAATTACGCCGCCAAGTGGAGGAGCTGTTACGGAAAGGACACGTGCGTGAGAGCTTGAGTCCTTGTGCGGTACCGACCCTCTTGATCCCTAAGAAAGATAATCAGTGGCGTATGTGCGTCGATAGTCGTGCGATAAATAAAATCACAGTTCGTTACCGTTTTCCAATTCCGAGGTTGGATGACTTATTGGATTAGTTGGGGGGTGCGCAGGTGTTTAGCAAGTTGGATTTGCGTAGCGGTTACCACCAGATTCGCATTCGTCCTGGGGACGAGTGGAAAACAACTTTTAAAACTCGTGAAGGCTTGTTTGAGTGGTTGGTTATGCCGTTCGGCCTTTCTAACGCTCCCAGTACATTCATGCGTATCATGAACCAGTCTCTTCGGCCATTGATTGGTACGTGTGTTGTGGTTTATTTTGATGACATTTTGGTGTATAGCAAGTCGCATGTTGACCATATTGCTCATCTTCGGGCTGTTTTTGTGATCCTGCGCCAAGAAAGCTTTTTTGCTTCCCCCTCCAAGTGTACGTTCTTTACAAATTCCGTCTTATTTCTGGGGTACATCATTTCTGCAGCAGGTGTAGGGGTTGATTCGACTAAAGTGGCAGCAATTCAAGGGTGGCCGTCACCTACCACCATAACTGAGGCTCGGAGTTTTCATGGGTTAACTTCATTCTATCGTCGTTTTATTCTGCATTTTAGTGCGATCATGGCCCCTATCACCAACGTTTTGCATGGACAGAATTTTGTATGGTTTGCAGCTGCTGAGGACGCGTTCATGCTGATAAAAACCAAATTAACGCACGCATGCCCCTTTATTGGTGCTACCAGATTTCTCGACACCTTTCGAGTTGCATTGTGATGCTTCAAAAATTGGTATTGGCGCTGTTTTAAGTCAAGGGGGAAAACCTGTGGCGTATTTCAGTGAAAAAATAACGGGGGCAAGATCGCGTTATAGTACTTATGACTTGGAGTTCTATTCCATCGTGCAGGCTATTCGACATTGGCGGCACTATTTATTTCATCGGGAATTCGTTCTTTACACAGATCATGAGGCCCTTAAGCACCTAGCCACGCAAGATAATCTGTCGGCACGTCATGCTAAATGGTCGTCCTTCCTCCAACAATTTACCTTTGTTGTTAAGCACCAGTCTGGTGCTTCGAACCGTGTTGCAGATGCCCTTAGCCGTCGAACCTATCTCTTGTCGGACATGCGCATCGCCGTTCAAGGTTTTGATGGGTTTTTGGAGCTTTACCCATCAAACCCTTATTTTTGGAGTATCATGCAGTAGTTAAAATTGGGGCATATTGATAGCAATTTCACTGTTCTTGAAGGGTTTCTTTTTAGAGGCAATCAACTTTGCGTTTCGGAGTCCAGCCTACGTTCGCTGATTGTTGCTGAAGTTCATTGTGACGGTCACCCAGGCCGGGATCGTTCCACAGAACTCCTGTTGCGCCGATATTTTTGGCCTTCGGCACGGAAGGACATGGCTCGCTTTGTGGCAAGGTGTCGTGTGTGTCAGGCGGCAAAGGGGACAGCTACAAATGCTGGGTTATACATGCCTTTGTCGGTTCCATCGTTGCCTTGGACTGCTTTGAGTATGGATTTTGTTCTTGGGCTTCCGCGTACACAACGTGGGAACGATTCCATCTTCGTAGTGGTTGATCGATTCTCAAAGATGGTACACTTTATACCTTGTAAGAAAACAACTGACACCGTGCATGTCGCTAATTTTTTTTTTCGGGATGTTTATCGGTTGCATGGGCTGCCCCTTTCGATTATCTCCGATAGGGACACTCGTTTTCTTAGCCATTTTTGGAGATCTTTGTGGCGTATGGTGCAGACGGAATTACACTTTAGTAGTGCGTATCATCCGCAAACGGATGGTCAAACAGAGGTTGTAAATTGGTCGCTCGGCAATCTTTTGCGTTGTCTCGTTGGAGACAACCTGAAATCGTGGGACACAAAATTACCTCAAGCTGAATTTTCCCATAACATTGTTGTTAATAGGAGCACTGGTTTTTGTCCATTTCAGGTTGTGTATGCCACCATTCCCCGTGCACCTGTGGACTTACTCACGCTTCCAGCAGCCCCTCCGGTTGATCATCGTGCTGAGGACTTGCTGCGTGATTTGCAGCAGATTCATGCGACTACTCACACACGGCTGTTGGAGGCTAATTCAAGATATAAAGCTGCTGCAGATAGCAAGCGCCGTGCGGTCGTGTTCGATGTGGGCGATTATGTGTGGGCTAAACTTGCCTCTCGTAAGATCGGTCCGCTGGAGATAATTGAAAAGATCAATGACAATGCTTATCGCCTCCGCTTACTGACTTGGATGTATTTTTGCACACTTTTTACAACTATACGATCCCCACAAGCGTATGGGTTCGTTAGTAGTACGATAAATATACCAAGTAAAATTTCGTTCCAAGGACTTAATTGAGTGCTAGTGAATCCCTAAAGTTGCAAGTATTCATGCTATTGTAGTAACTAAATGATGTGTTTTGGATTTTCGGAAATAAGCACAAAAATAGTAAACTATATTAACTAAAGTAATAAGAACTAGTGACAAGAAATGACAATCTATCTAACTTTCTTTTGGAAAGTGCAAGGGAAGTGTATTGCCTCGGGTGTTTCCGTTTTGTGAGCAATTAAGTGAACTAGTGAACTAATTACATGATTTTACTACAAATTTTGGTTAAGCTAAAGGCTATCACATAAGTGTGCAAACCCCCTCGAAAGGCATAGGTAAACATCGTGCATTGATTAGCAATTATAGGATCTAACCAAATACCATAAGCTCCTAAGATAGTGTTGCATAAGCACTTTCAACACGGTTACTAATGCTTATGAAACGCCCTCTCACCAAACTCCTAGACGACCTCTATTCGTTTAGTGTCTAAGGTTGTCGGTCTAGCCATTAACACCCCTCTCGGGTGAGCTAATTACTAATTAACTTCTATTCAATTGATCAAAGCTCACACTCACACTCCCAATCATGCTACCCAACTCTCGTTGCAATAAACATAATCGAACATGCTTGCTAATAGGGTTGTTCAACCAAATGAATCAATCAAAGTACAACTCTAGAAACATAAACACCAAAATTAATTATAAGCTAATCATGCAATTAATCCACAATTACACTAAATTTTCATCAAAACATCCACACCCAAGGCAATTGAGGATTAGCCCATGGTTCTAGAAGAGAATCCCATGGCTATAACAACAAATAATATCAAACTCATAATAAAATAACAAGAGATTGAAGAAATTAAGAAAATACCAAATTTAATTGCAAAATAGAGTAATATCACCTTGATCATACGAATTTAGCTACAAAACGATGTAATAGACGATGCCCGATGATAATCGTAGCTTGATTTGAAGTAAACACCACTATTCTATCTAATATATTGAAGAAATTAAACTAAAAATGAAGAACACCTACAACTATGTGAATGCGTGTGTGGAAAATGCTTGTCAAAAGAGTTTTTTTTCTTGGATTTTAAGAAAGGGAGTTTATATAGTGTTTGGGAAGGGTTTGAATGGCATAATTGCAAGTTGATCCCTCAAAAATGGAGAAAATACAAGTTTGGCACCGAAAATGGGGTGACTCGGCCGAGTGGGACACTTAAGAAGCGTGTAGCAACTCTTTCCAGCCGAGTGAGGGGCACTCGGCCGAGTGGTCTTCAATTCCAGGAGCTACGGCATTCAACCTTACTCGGCCGAGTGGGCTCACTCGGCCGAGTGCGCAGTAAAATGCAAAATTGCAGATTCGGCCGAGTAACCTTACTCGGTCGAGTGATGTCCGATTCCAGGAGCTACGCATTCAACCTTACTCGGCCGAGTGGGCTCACTTGGCCGAGTGCGCAGTAAAATGCAAAATTGCAGATTCGGCCGAGTAACCTCACTCGGTCGAGTGCCTCTTCACCTTCTCGTTCCATGCATAACTTTCGCCTCGGATGTCAGATTGACTCGATTCCTTTGGCTAATCCACTCCGTTTTTCGAGACGAATCCAACCGTGCACTCCTATTTCCGGTCCGATCACTTGTGGTATGTGTTTTGCTCCGATTTCCATCGTATTTCCTACACAATCGACAAAACACAACCTTTCTCTCATTTCGGCTTAAACAATCATATTCACTGTATAATTCAATGAAATCAACATCAAATGAGCTTCAAATATGCATCTAAATCGTGTAAATTCCACCCGAATCACTTACCCAACCACATTCGCACATCCGACGTCTTCAATGTCAAGCATCTTGTGCCTTATGTGGGTGACTCTTCTTCTGGAGATGAAGCCCATGCCGATTTGAGGTCGAATCGTTCCGACGATGGAAAGAATGATGGAGATGAAGCCGCAATGTTATTCTTGGACAAGAAAGATTGCTTATTAATTGATAAAGGCAAAAGTCGTGGGTTTATTTAATTATTTGGGCCTTAGTTATTGGGTTTATTTACTGGACTATGATTAGTATTTATTAGTATTAACATTAAACCTAGTATATATAGGTTAATGTTGAGGAATGAACGCAGTTTTTGCAGTATTGAATAAAGAGTTCTCGAGTGTGTGTTCTTCTCCGTAGTATACGTAGTATCATCGGAGTTGTCACACCGTTTATCTTATATTGTTCATCTAGTGTTTACGCTTCTCTGCATCAGTGCGTCAGCCAATTAAACACCTTTCCTGCACCAATTCCAAAATATGCTTTCGAATTTTGATCAACTCTCAAATAAAGAACTTGTTCATCTTTCTTGTTAATATACTCTCTTGCCATAATTAAAGAAAAAAGAAAACGAAAAAAAGGTCTATCAATGTGAATTTGTATTTAATTAATTTCTACGTTTTTTATATTCAAATACTATGGCCATCAATATGCAACAAATATATAATTTTTTATTTTGAAATAGACGAGAAACATATGATCCAGTGATTTATTGTTCAGAAATAAATATGTGAAAAGTATAGAGAAACAATGAATTACGAAATTATAATTTCATTGAGCTAATAGATACAGAACGTATCTATCCTAAATCACTAATTAAGGAAAATAAAGATATATAAAATATATTATACAAGATATATATAATATCTCTTAATATATTTGTATATGCCTAATACGCCCCCTCAAGATGGAGCGACGTAGGAGAGTCCAATCTTGAACATAAGAAGTTGAAGACGAAGGCGAGAAAGGGGCTTTGTAAGTGCATCCGCAAGTTGATCCGCAGAGGAGACATGTGAGACCCGAAGTTAAGATGTCTTGATCAAGTCTCTAACAAAATGGAAATCGATTGCAATGTGCTTCATTCGGGAGTGAAAGACAGGATTTGAACAGAGATAAGTGGCTCCAATGTTGTCACAATAGATAACAGGCAAGTCTGAGATTGTGAAGCATAGCTCATGAAACAGAGATTTTAACCATTGAACTTCAGAGGCAGCGGAGGCAATAGCACGATACTCAGCTTCTGTTGAGGAACGAGCAATCGATTTTTGTTTGTTGGAGGACCAAGAGATAGGATTTGCGCCAAGAAAAACAACATAAGCACTTGTGGAGGAACGATCATCACTGTTGCCAGCCCAATCAACATCTGCGAAACAATGTAGAGAGGAGGAGGTGGTAGGTCGTAGTGTGATTCCAACATCTCTTGTTCCATTTAAGTACCTAAGTAGGCGTTTGACAGCTCCCCAATGAGTGACAGTTGTAGCATGCATAAATTGATACAACTTGTGAACAGCAAACGCAATGTCGGGTCTCGTGAGTTGAAGATATTGAAGACTGCCAAGTATTTGTCGATATTGAGTGGCATCCATAGGAGGAGTCCCATCAAGAAGCGTAAGGTGAGCAGAGGTGGCTAGTGGCGTCTGAACAGGTTTGGAGGCCACCATATTGTATCGAGTGAGTAGGTCAACGACATACTTTCGCTGAGAGAGAAAGCAGGAGTTGTTGGTACGAAGTACCTCAACGCCTAAGAAGTAAGAAAGAGGTCCCAAGTCTTTAACTGAAAATTTTGAACCAAGATCTGTTGCCACACGGGTAAGGAAGGGAATGGCATTTCCTGTGAGAATTAAATCATCAACATACACAAGAAAATATGCAATAATGCCAGATTTATTGTACACAAAAAGGGATTCATCGGATTTTGTGTGAATGAACCAAAGTCCTTCCAAAAACGTCATAAGTGCATAATACCAAGTACGGGGAGCCTGTTTCAAACCGTAAATGGATTTGTGTAATTTGCAAACATAGGACGGAAACGCCTTATCAATGAAACCAAGAGGTTGAACCATGTAAACTGTATCAGAAAGGGAACCATGAAGAAAGGCATTGTTCACATCAAACTGTCGAAGTGGCCAATTTTGAGTGACTGCAATACTCAGGACTGCTCGAACGGTTGCAGGTTTGACCACAGGACTAAATGTTTCTGAAAAATCAACTCCGGGTCGTTGGTGAAAGCCTTTGGCCACAAATCGAGCTTTGAATTTATCTAAGGACCCGTCTGGTTTCCGTTTGATGCGGAAGACCCACTTGGAGCCAACAACGTTGGTAGAATCATCAGGGGGTACTAAATCCCAAGTACCGTTTTTGAGAAGGGCATTAAATTCAGATGACATGGCCTCCCTCCATCGTTCATCTTTTAATGTCTGAGAGACGCAACTAGGTTCAGTATTAGAAGATAAAGTAGAAGATAGACCATACCTCGAATTTGGTTTGAAGATGTTGTTTTGGGCTCGAGTGACCATTCGAGTTTGTTGTTGTACCGGTGGGGATGGCAGTGAGGGAACAGCTGGTGACTCGAGATCAAGGGTTTGTATAGTGGAATTAGGGTGTGGCGTTGGTGTGGGTGTATTTAGTAAATTGGGGTGCAGTGTTTGGGATTGATGGGGGTGTACTTAGTAATCTAGGGGATGCAGTAGAGCTGGATGATGGGCTGGGGGGTGTATTAATTGGAGCAGGGTGTGTGTGTGATGGAATTGGTGTAGTGGAGAGATGGTAGATTATGTGGAGGGGGTGCAATTGTAAAAGTAGTGGGTTGGGCAGGAGCAGTAGGCAAGGGATGGGGTGTATTAATCAGAGTGGGTGGTGGATGAAACATAACATAAGGGTTTTTTGGTGGGCAAGGGGATGTATCTACTAAATCAGGGGGTGTATCAGGAACAATTTTTGGAGAGGCTAGGGGAAATATATTTTCAACGAATTGAACATGACGAGAGGTATATATTCTTTTGGTTTTTAAGTCAAGACAAAGATAAGCAACTTGGGTAAGAGAGTATCCAATGAAGACACAAGGAGTGGATCTAGGGTCTAATTTATGGGAAGTGTAGGGACGGAGCCAAGGATAGCATAAACAACCAAAGACTCGAAGTTTAGACAGGTTGGGAGTTTGTTTTAGAAGATATTGATAAGAGGATTGCATGTTTAGGTTGGGTTTAGGGAGACGGTTTATAACATAGGTTGCAGCACAGACGGCGTGAGGCCAATAAGTAAGAGGCATGGACGCATGATGTAAGAGGGCTAAGGCTGTATCAACAACATGTTTGTGACGACGTTCAGACATGCCATTATGTTCAGGAGTGTGGGGTGGAGTAGTTAGGTGGGAGATTCCATGGGTTTGAAGGAGGGATCGTAGGGCAATGAATTTCACCCCCATTGTCAGTATAGAGAGTTTTGATTTTGGTGTTGTAGAAGTTTTCCACAATGTTTTTAAAGGATGTAAAGGCGGGGAGGACATCAAATTTGCGTTTTAGGGGGTAAATCCATATATATTTACTACAGTGATCAACAAAAATGACATAATATTTGAAGCCATCATCTGACTGGACAGGAGATGACCAAATTAAACATCAGAGTAAATGACCTCACGGAGGGGGGGGGGGGTGGTAGAGATAATGCTGGAATCGTAAAATGGCAGTTTATGACTTTTTATACAATTGCAAGAGTTACAGTGCAAAGGGTTTGAGTTCGTAGTTGGTAAACTAAACCTAGATAAGGTGTGAGACAGAATTTTGGAGGATGGATGACCTAGACGGGCATGCCAGATGGTAGTCGGTTGTTTTTCGGAGATAGAGGCTGTGAGTGAAGTAGATGGTCGAGTCAACCATACGTAGAGATTATCCACGCGACTCCCCGTGAGAATGGTCCCCGTTTTGCCATCCCGCACGTGAAAATAAGTAGAACAAAAAATAATGTTAACATCAATATCTCGACACAAGGTTGAAACAGAGATAAGGTTTTTGGCCATTTGTGGGACAACAAGGACGTTTGAGAATTTTAGCATATTAACATGAGGAAACGACAAGGAACCAATATGCGAAATTTGCAAACCATTACCATCACCGATGATGACATCATCAAAGACGGAATATGGAGAGAAAACGGATAAATTATGGGGATGAGTTGTGATATGATGAGAGGCCCCGGAGTCCAAGATCCAAGGAACAGAGTGGGTATTGGAGATTTTCGAGTGAGCTGAGTAGGCAGGGGGTGTGCGTTTACTGGATAAGGGGGTGTATGGATTCTGGACAGGAGGGGTGTGTTTACTAAAATTGTGGGTGTGTTTAATAGGTTGTGTGTATTTACTAGAATGGTGGGTTTGATTACACCATATAGAGAAACAATGAATTACGAAATTATAATTTCATTGAGTTATTCTTAAGAGTACATGGAGGAAGTATTTATAGATACAAAACGTATCTATTCTAAATATCTAATTAAGGAAAATAAAGATATATATATATATATATATATATATAATATTTCTTAATATATTTGTATATGCCTAATAAAAAGAATTACTTCCTCTAACCCTCAAGACTTTGCACAATTTTGGTGGTGGTTTTTAAGAAAATTGTGTAATGGGTAGAGTATGTTCATTTTATTATTTTTACTTTTTTTTTCTAATTTCATTCTGCTCATTTTTTTTCTTGAAATTATTATTCATACAAATTTATCTTTCACCCTCCAATCTGTCACTTATTTACATATTTTGTTATTCATTTTATTCATAAATAATTACGAGTACATTATTTATAAATGGACTCTGCAATACCGCATCATATTTTCACCTTATCTACTTAATGAATAAACTATTCAATATTTATTAAAACTAGCACAATGTATTTCGATGGAAGGAGTAATATTTTGTATAAATATATGAATATTGTGATGGTAAAATTTACGACAAAATTTATTTATTTGGATTTCAATAAAAAAATGTGCAAAGTGTTAAGGAAACTCGTGGGAGCAATTAATATGTACAGTAAGTCTTACTTATGTGGCTGAGTCAAGTAAAGGGTAAATAGGTAATTTGAACTCGTCACGCGCGCTCACATACCCTGTAAGATCTAACGTGCAATTAAACTAATATTGATAGCAATGTTTATGTTTTCTCTGTGGTTTCCCCAACGCAAATTAATTGACTTCTGAATTCTTAGCTGTAATGGCTTTACTTAACAATAAATTAGAACAAGTTGAACATTTTTTATATTTTCGGCCATGTGCTTTACATATTGAAAAACTCTATTCAAAATCCAAAAGAGCTTTCCTGCAGAAATGGTGTAGTTCTGTGAGGCATTCTGTCGAACACCTTTCCTGCACCAAATCCAGATTAATTTCTTGATCAGAAATGGCAGCTTTTTCTTCTGTAGTTGCTCTTGAGCAGCTTCTGAATCAGCTATCGAACTCTGATCAAGTTCCCAACGAAGAACTCGCTCCTCTCCATGAACAAATCTCTTCCTTGAAATCATCCCTTGAAAAAATCTTCCCTGCTCCAAAAAAAGATAGACAGATTGCAACTGATTTAGCAGATGTAATCAGAGAAAATATCTTTAAAGCCCAAGACAAAATCGAATCCTTCATTTTCACCCAAAGAAATCCATCGGAAAGCCAGAGCTCGAGTTCAATTTCCTTGCAGGAAATTACAAATCAATTTAATCCCATCATTGATGAGGCTAAGAAGCTCGGCAATGAAATCGCGAAGGTCACGAAAAACGACGTGCCAGTGGACGAATCCCAGAATTACAAAACGAGTGTGAGTGGGCAGAATAACAAGATCATCGGGCAAGACGAATACAAGAGGCTTATACAGGAGAAGTTGCTGATGGAGGACAGCAGTCGTTTAGTCATCCCAATATGTGGGATGCCTGGCATCGGGAAGACTACTCTTGCCAAAAGTATTTATGAGGATGTTGCCTTTATGAGAAACTTTCCCAATAAAGCTTGGGTCACTGTATCTCAAGATGCCAACATTCATGATGTGTTGGGGAAGCTGTTGAGCACTCTGGACAGTAAGGCACACAAAGCAGGGGAGCGAAAGTTCGAAGGCGACGAGTCGAAGCTGAAGTCTCATCTTCATCAAGCTTTACACGGCAACCAGTACCTCGTCGTGGTGGACGATATGTGGGATACTGATTTCTGGGACAGGCTCCAGATTTTCCTACCTGACAATGCGAATAAGAGCCGAATTCTCCTCACTACCCGGATCTTGAACGTGGCGAAATCCGTGAATAAAGAGTTTAACCTTGAGATGGAGCCGCTAAACGAGGAGGATAGCTGGAGGTTGCTTTTGAACAGGACGTTTGGAGATGACCAGCCGTGCCAGCCGCCCGAGTTGGAGGAGAATGGACGGGGAATTTCGAAGCATTGCAGGGGTCTTCCTCTGTCTCTTACTGTGATTGGTGGGTTGCTCTCACAAGGGAGAAAGGAAGTAGACTATTGGAAAAATATCGAAGAGGACACGTATGCCGCCACTGCTGATGTGAAGATTGAAGAAGCTTATAAAGGGATTTTAATTCTTAGCTATGATTACTTGCCTTCTAAGCTTAAAGGTTGCTTCCTTTACATGGGAGCATTCCCTGAAGATAGTGACATTCCTGTGTCAAAAATCATCCGATTGTGGGTTGCAGAAGGCTTTGTAGCAATTCCACAGCCCCAGCTCGTTGAAAAGATGGCGGATTTGTCGTTAAAACCACCGCCGCTCATTGAAGATGCTGCGAAGAAGTCGTTGGAAGATCTTATTGATAGAAATTTAGTTCTAATCCGCAGGATTAGGACTAATGGGAAAATAGGATCTTGTGGGGTGCACGATAGTCTACGGGATCTGGCGGAGAAGGAATCGGGGAGGGATAGGTTCTTTCATTTAAGAAAGAGGTACTTGCAGGAGGCGGCAGAAAGTAAAAACCTTCAAAGGCGTGTGTCTGTTCACAAAAATATCCTCATGTGCCTTGAGGATGTTTACAATTCAACTAATGAAATCATAAATCCGCGCTCTCTTCTCTACGTCGGCCCCCATCATCATCACCCCATGCCTTTCACTTTATGTTATGATCTTCTCCGCGTGCTAGATGCTTACACAGTTTATTTCATTCGGTTTCCTGAAGAGTTTCTTAAGCTTGTTCACTTGAGGTATCTTTCATTCACCTACAATGGCAAGCTTCCTTCAAAGATAGCCGAACTCCATAAACTTCAAGTCCTGATAGTTAAAAGGAAGCCCAAAATCATATTCGTGGGACTGCCTTATCTTCCAGATGAAGTCTGGGGCATGAAAGAGTTGCGGCATCTTCTGATGACGGAAACTGATTTGCCAATTCTCCCTCCCACTGAACCGGGTACCATTCTGTTTGAGAACCTTCAAACTCTGTTCAATGTCAATGCTGATTCGTGCGATGAAAAGGTCCTTGAACACATGCCCAACTTGAAAAGGCTGGGAATGTGGAGGGAAGGACCAAAGAAGCTTGACTATTTCATAAACAAACTCGATCAGCTCGAGATTTTCAAATTCACCATCCTGAATCCAGTCCTGAAGCCCACCCCTGAAATTCAGCCCAAATTCTATTTTCCGAATACAGTGAGGAAGTTGAATTTAAGTGGCACTGGAATTCCTTGGAAAGACATGGAAGCTATCGCGAAATTGCCTAATCTTGAAGTGCTGAAACTGAAGGAGCTCTCTTTCGATGGAGCAGAGTGGTGTCTCACCTATAATTTTTTAAAACTGCAATTCTTGATGATTGAATATATGAACTTGCAGAGGTGGGAAGCTAAGCCTTCCAACTTTCCCCGCCTTGAACAGCTGATTATCAGGCATTGCTATGACTTGGAGGAGTTTCCTTCAGGCTTTAATGAGCTTTTAAACCTTCGACTTCTCGAGTTGGTAGACTGCAGTCCCAATACTGTGGAATGGGCACAGGAGCTGGAGTCTGAAGCGGAGGGTTTTGGATACAAGACGCTTCAAGTTCGCATTTACTCTTCATGGGAATAGAGTCTTCCCCATACAGTATGCAAGTTTCTGCTTGAGGTAAATTCGAGAAATTTACTAAATTAGTTGCTTGCATGTACATACTAATTCCCAATTTCGCATATATCTGCAATGAGTACCAGTTACACGATGCAACTGGTGTAAAACAGGTTTTTTCTCCTAGAAAAATCTTAATTTTCGGTGATTTTAGGACTAAATTTGCATCCATTGAAAGATATTTGACTTGTACATGACCAAAAGAGGATTGTCCTATAATTGCAAGATTATATGTAGATGAGAAATGATTCTGTTCATTTGTTCTTATATTTATTCAGTACTTGTTTTTGTTATTGCAGAATGCTTATATACAAAGAAACTAGCAGCTCTCGTGATTGGGAAGTGACTATCAGAGTTTGTCTGGCATCCTCTCTACTGATATTGAATTTCATTTCATTGTGTTTTCCTTTTCCTTTGCATTGTGGCTGTAAACTTTGATTTCTACGGCGACTTCTTTCCCTTTTGAATGAAATTTATCCTTGAATAATCGTGTTTCTATTTTAATTCTTCTTATATATTCCATAATCCATGAGATATACTGTCATCTCTTTAATTAATTTCTTCATGTCAAGATTACTCGACTAAAATTATTTTGAACTTACAGTCTTGTAATTATATTTAGTAGATAGAGGGCACAGTGTATTTAATTTTAATACATTCCATTTATACGTATATTTACTCTGCAAAAAACACGGAAAATGAAGAAGTATTGGATATTTTTGGTATTTTGGCACTTTTAGCTTAGTTACGGTTAATTAGCAATAACAGTAGCTTAGCACCTATAAATAAGGGCATCTTGTATATGTTTCCTCATTTACTGAGTATGTTGAATGAGAAATAAAACAGAGTTCCATATGAGCTGTTACTTTCTTCTTCTTCTTCTTCTTAAATCTATACTTCAACATGGTACGTATCAGAGCTGTTCGATTCTGGATTGATAGAATTCATTAGGTTTTTCAATTGCTTAATTCAATTGTTCGATTGAGAAATGGCACCACGGCGAAATGCAAATTGGAATGTTTTGAACTCAGATATTTCGAATTGAAATAGCAACAAAACTTTTGCGAAGATGGACCGTTCATTGTAATTTGGGACGATTCAGGTGAATTGGTGAACGTTTAAAAGATTTGCAACGAAAATAATATCCGTTGCAAATCTGTTAGACTTTGACCATTTGATAATATTCGTTGCAAAATCGTCGCAAATTGCGATGAAATTCCGGACGTCGCAAATTAACAGTCGGAAAGGAACAGCAGCTGCCGTGGGTGCGCCACTATCAGATTACTCAAGCCCATGTATTTGCGCCCAAAGATTATGCACTTTCTTTTCCATTTATTTTTGTAAACAACGACATCAATCTAGTTTCGAAACGGACAAGAGGGTGGTGGTGTCGCCAAATCCTACAGTTTTGAAAAGCACGGGGGCGTAGAACATGATGACGTTAGGGGTATCTTGCAGGAATATTGCTCCGATCATTTTTCTTATCACCGGAAAATCAGCAGAAGTGACGCAATGGTGCTGGTGGCGAAGTGGCTCGTCTTAGTGGTCGGCAGAAGCCCTCCTCAATGGTGAAATCTGCTTGACTCAACGATTTGGGCAACAACTACGGCATAGAGGCAAACATTTGTGGATGGGATATTGGTGATTCTAAGGCTTGAGGGGCTTGCAGCATAATAGAGATGAGAAATTATTTCTAAGTGTTCAATTTATATAACCTAATTTTGTGTGACATTATCAGGTATAGATAACGGAAGACAGAATCCGTTATGTATCAGCGCATTTTCTCGCTAATAGATAACAAAAATGTGAACATTAGATAACTGATTTAGGAATATCCGTTATCTATTTATTGTTATCTATGCGCATTTTTACAGTAGTAATTAAAGTATCTCTCCCTCCCGTCTTTATTGCTTCCTAGTATCCAAGCATTTTTCCATGGAAGATGCAGTCACGCAAATTCTTAGTGGCCTACTGGCCTGTATTCTTTCCTTTTTGGATAACGCAAAAATCGAGAGAGGGATTTGAAAGTAGAGAATGCTACCCCGTATTCTTTGTAAATCTACTCTTTGTGAGTTCAATCGATCCGAGAGGTGTAGATACAAAACAATTTTGTTGTCCAAATGATGATTTTTTCCAATGACATGGAGAGTATTTTGCTACTTGTAAAGAAATTATTCAGTGCACGTGCAAGTGAAGATCGATTGAATAAATGTATCACACATTCAACATGAATGAGACAAATTCATAAATGATTTTGGTCCTTATAGTCTTAAATTATACTCAATTTTGGTCCTTATAGTCTTAAATTTTACTCCTTATAGTTATGGTCTCCATTTTAGTATTTTTAGTCCAATTTCAGTCCTACATGCCGGAATAGATCGAACACGTGTGTTTCACGTGACAACAAAAATTTCTTGTGTGATTGACAAATCATCCGCCATATGAGGTGTTTTGGAGGGAAATAAGAGGGGAAAATCACAACGGGGCAGGTCAATACACGAATGAAAGAAAGAAAAACCATAACCATATCTTTCTCTCAAATCAATGAAAATGCATGTGAAGAACCCTAATCGCACTAACATAGAGTGATATAATTGATCGAGAACAATATATATCATACATTTGCGAGTAAAATTCGTGCCTTCAAATTACTCTTGAACGTGTTAAAAGAAAATTGTGTCGGTAAGAACTGAGAAAGAAGAATCTCATCTTATGTATTTATTTTTCACTCCGAGCTGACATGGAGTATGATTGGGATGTGAGATGTTACTTTTAAAGTGTAAGTTGTCCATGTGTATCTATCGGCTGGAAAACTAGGTTACGTGGCAAAATCCGATGGAAATTCAAATTTATCACCGGACAAGACTAAAAGGACTAAAATTAAGAATAAAAGGACTAAAGTTGAAAGTAAAAAGTTATACGAGTAGAACCTTTTGTAAATTCGAACAAAGTTACGTGGCCATTTGTGAATTTGTCTCCAACATGAATCATCCTAGCTATTTTGAGTTAAAGGTCATGTGAGGGGCACATCTAGAAATCCAATATATTTATAGAAATGATCCAAATCAGAAAATACACACAATAAAAGAGCCCAAAGTGCACCAGTGCATGCAGGCCAGCCTAACAGACCTTGCCTCGTTTGCCGCAGGCTAAAGCTTCTAGGTACGCCAAAGCGATAACGCCAAAGCTAACAGAATTCATAATTTTACCCCAAAAAAGACAGATAACATCAAATACATAAAAGTTCATACATAGATCCAAATATATTTGGGTTCTTTTATTTGTTGGATAAGACAACAAGAGCACAAGTCATCATTATTAATGATCAAACTAGATTGTTCAAATACCGAAAAAGAAAAACAACACGCCGCGAGACAGAGGGAGGCTCTACTCATCGGACATCACTTGCTTCAACATAATTTTTGATCTGCAATCCAAATTATTCCATATGCAGAGTTCAAAATGTTAATATAATTAACCAATGCAAATCAAAGATAGCACGCATCAAGGAGCATTGAGTTTTTAACACACATTGTATATGCATGCGTTTGATGTGTTAGAAACAACATAACCAAAAACTGAAACAGAGTACTCTGTTTTAGAAAAAAATCACACATGTTGAGGAACATGATCAAAATGCATCCTTAATTAATATTTCTTGATTTTTATGAAAAGAGCCAATTGTAGATGCAACCTAATAAGTAAAATTAACGAAGAAAAATTGCGATTGCCATACCTGATATTACTTTAAGCTAGGCTATATCAAATCAGCAGCAAGCTTTAGCTGAAGCGTCATGTTCTTAGCAGATTCAGCGATGACTTTGCGAACGCGACCAATATCCAAGTTCTCAAGGTGTAGTAGTATGTCCACTGGAATTTCATTGAGGTTTTCACAGTTCTTAAGCTCAAGATGCCTAAGGCAAGGAAATGTAGAATCTGAAGCCTTCCAAATAACCAAATCTGAATTGAGAATGTGCAACACTTGGAGTTTGACGAAGGCCGAATGATTCTGAGCTTCCCAGCTGATTCCAGTGAAAGCATTTTCTTTCAGCTTCAGGACCTCCAGACCAGGAATCGTTGCTAACGTCGACATGTGCTTCCACTCGAGAAATGTTTTCGACAATGTTAGCCTCTTGAGATTTGGCGGGAAACGTCTGACTTCTGGAAAGTGCTGCAGACGATTCTCAGATGCTTCTGTTTGATAGAGCTTCAACTTTTCGAGGCGACTCAGATTTCCCAAGGGCATGTCCTCAAAGAGAGGGGCTAATTTGCCGCGAACACCCAATGTCTTTAGGTATATTGCCCTTTGGGAAACTGCTGGGACTGATTTCGGTGACAATCTGTTTAGTGTCTGAAGGTTTTCCCCGGCTTGATCGCCTTTGACGAATTCTTTTTCCAAGATAATGGCTGCTTTTGTCTTGAAATGCCTTAGACGAATCATCGTCCATAAACTAGCCTTCATTGTAATGAAGTCTGTATTTGTGTCGACGATGATTGATTGTAGGTTCCATAGCTGGGAAATTTGATCGGGAAGTGTATCGAGCGATGGAACACACAGGACGATGTACCTCAAATGAATTAACTTGACAACCCTTGGATGCAATCTCTGGAATTTGATGGAGTTGGACTGCAAAATTCTGAGCTTTTCGAAGTTTTCATAGACAGCTGGAACGTTCTCTGGCTCCAAAGTAATGGCATCCTTTCGGAAGCATAAAAAGGAGCGTACGCGTTTACCAGCTATTTTTGCAAAGAAGAATTTGTCGAGTTCAGAATGGAGGCAGAGACGACGCATCCTTTCCATTTCAGTTGCTAAACCAGCATTGTCTCCCTCTGACATTCTAACCTCCTTGAACAAATCCTGCTCCATAGCTTTATCTGTACAGAACATACGTATCATATCATGCACGCGGCATACTTTTACTTCTCGCATTGGATTCATCTTATTCACCATCAATAAGTTCCTGCTGATGAGTTCATTCAAATTTTTCTCCGCGATTTTCTCCAAGCTCTGCTCCTTCTCAGGTTGTATGAAGCCTTCAGCTATCCAGAGGCGCGTCAATGTCCATGTCTTGATCGCGTAACCTGCAGGAAACACTCCTAGATAAAGAAAACAATCTCTCAAGCGATCAGGCATTCTGTCGTAGCTCAATGCTACGACGTCTAATATGACCTTCTTCTGGTCCTGTAATCCAAGGTTCGGATTTTCAGCCACCTCCATCCATTTTTTTCTAACCAGGCCTTGTGATTTTAAACTCAAGTGCTGCTTGAGAACACCCCCGATCACCACTATAATCAGTGGTATTCCTCTACACTTTTCAGCAATAAGTTTCCCGATGCCTTTCAAATCTTCACTGTGACAACCAGTGTTTCCGAATACCTCTAACTCGAGGAGCTCCCAGCTTTCCTTATCATTCAAAGGCCGCTGCTTGTGGGCTTCCGTAAATTGTTGAACATGTATACCAACTTCCATTTCACGACTCGTTATCATGATCTTGCCATTCGCGTTACTGCTGGGAAACGCTTCCTTTATTTCGTCCCAGTGCTCCTTTTTCCACACATCATCCACCACCAACAAGAATTTGTCTCGAAGCAAGCACGTGTGAACTGCGTCGCATAACTCCCTCGTACTCTTGCTATTCAGTTCTTGGATGTTGCTGGTGAAGGTTTTCATAATCTGGATAAGTACCTCCCTACCGTCGAACCTCTGAGAGAAGTGAACCCAAATGCGAATTGGGAATTCGTAGCCTATTAGCTCGTCGTTGTAGATTTTCCATGTCAACGTCGTCTTCCCCAGGCCAGGCATACCAATGACAGGGATGATGTCGAGCCCCGATTGGTCTTTCCTGAGATACTCTTTTAACTTCCTTTCCTCATCTTCCAGACCCACAACTTTTTCTCGCCTGATTGCCGGATCCTGAACATAAGACGAACAAAATTCAGGGAGGACAAGAATTATTAATGCAATTAAAATGTTTTAATCATTGAATGATCAAGTCACACTAAATAATCAAATTGTACAAGGAAACTACTGTACCAACAGCAATAATCCTGAAACAATGGGTTAAACTAATCGGAGACGAGGAATATAAAATCATACCAACATGAACTTTAGATGCCACTATTGTGAAATCACAACCAAAGAACAAGTGATGAGTTGGTGTCTGAAAGAATTCCGTCTCATCTAAAAGTCCGAACTTGTAGAGAGGTGGGGCGGCTTTAATTCTTGTATACTATCAATACCTATAACCAGTGTATCCTTGATCTTATTAAGTCTTCCCTCATCACAAGCCACGTTTTTAACTTATACACGGATATTTTTTTTAAGACACTAACTTATATGGAGTGGCAAAAACAGGACACTTTTTTTCTTGCTTGCAAATTTAGGTCAATAACATTACTTAAAAGTTTTCCAAATCAGCTCATATCTGAATGGAAACAACAGGGTAAATGTCACTCAATGTATGAACACACACAATGCAACAGTTATCTTTAACAATATGGTAAATGACAATTTTGGTCCCACGAGAAAGGGTAATTTCTAAAGTGCTTCTCTGTTCCTTCCACATTTTCTGTAGGCATAAACTAGCTGCAACTTTGGTCAAACCTCTAAAGAAGGTGAATTAGGGACGAAGAAGAATGTTGGTTTTTGAGCAAAGATTGCTCAAATCAAATGGAGACGAACACAAAAACATCGAGAATTAGGCACGAGACTACGACAATAGAGAAGTGTAGTTAAAATCACCCTAGGTCCCATAAATTTTCAAAAGTATCTCAAGAAAGTTAAATGTACTAATCTAGTCCCAAATTTTTGTATCCCGTCTTTTCCATGCATATTCCCGCCAGAATTGACCCGACCAATGACACAAAACAACTGTGTTTTGTAGTTTTTGGCGAATTTGAAACGAAAATTGGACAAATCGTGAAAATTTGGGACTAAATTATTACTACTACATTTAACTTTTTTAGAACAAGTCCCACCGTAGCTACATTTGACTTTACACACAAATTAAGAAAAATCAATAAATATATTCAAGTTTAGCTAATGTACCAATTTTGTCCTTAAATATCATACTCCAAAATCTGTTAAGCATTCATTACTTTTATTAATTAATTAGGGGTAAAATTGACAATAAAACATTTAATACTAAAGTAAAAGTGGAAATATAGCTATAATTAAGAACATCCAAAAAAATGAATATCTAGCTATCTTTCTGGGTCGGAAGGTAATAAGTTATGGGACCAAAATGACTACCCCTGTTTCAAGTATTAACCAAAAGATTAAAGGAGGAGGTATGAAAGAATGGATGTCTAACCTTTTTTCCCTGGGCATCTTCTTCCTTGCTTGGACGTATTGATTGTAGGTCGATTTTCATCTTTTTGGCTTTTTCCAAAATATCTTTGATTTTATCGTCTCTAAGGGACTTGACATGCTTGGCGACATTGTAACTCCTGCTAAATTTGGACTTCTTCTTGGCCTTTGCTTCGGTCAACCATGTATCGATTTCGTCCTCGACGTCGAGAATAACCTCGCGTATTTTATTTTTTGTTGATCTGGTGGCAAGATCCTCGCTGGACTTGTTGGCTGTGTCCTTGAGGATGTTCTTCAATTCTTCAATGTCCTCCTTCAGTTTTCCGAACTCACTCTCAGCTCCGGATATCAGATCCACGTACCCTTTGATCACTCCCGTCACCTGCTCCAGCAGGAATGTCACTGCAGCAGCATCCCCCATCTAATCTTTTCAGTTTGGGAGATAGAAAATGAGACGACTGGGAGTTGGGGGAAAAAGGTTGAGACTTTTGGATGATAAAACTTGACAACAAGAAATGATAAAACATATATATATATATAGTCCTCTGTTCTTACTAAGTCCGTTCTGATTTTTTTTGCAAATTAAATGACGTTTTTCACTTTCACTATAAAAAAATGGACTTTTAATGACAGAATACTATGTCATTATAGTTTCTCTAATTAAAAGTGTTTGCAAATGTCAACACCTAGGCACTAGTCGCTGGTCTACCGCCTGGCAAGTGATTTTTGACTAGGCACACGTCTTTCGAATTTCCCGATATTGAGGTCTGATTCGAGCGATCAAGCACTCTTTTTCATGCTTCGAGCAAAATATGTGGCTTTGCCATGATGTATAACCCTTTTTCGTAAAAAAATTATCGTTTAATTTATGTGGTGAAAACTGCATTTTTATATTTTTCGACATTATTTTTGCAAATTTTAATTTCTTTCGAGACCTTTTTGTAATTTTTTATTTTCTTAAATTATGATTTTATATTTATTGCTTGAGAATTATACAGACAAAATATTAAAAAATTAATAATTTAAAATATTCTAGGCAGCCTAGGCCGGTGCTAGGCGGTACTAATCCGTCCGAGTATTGATTTCCAACTAATGCAACCTTAATATTTATTGTATTTTTTTCAAATTTACTCTTGAAATTATTTTAGATATCCAGATAAACATTTATTAAACTCGTAGAATTTTTAATGTACGGTCGTTATCTAAAATGACTTTAATTTGAATATGGGAATTATAATATAACAACGTCCTCATCATGTTCACAAGTAAACACAATAATACACTATATAAAATTGGGCCCTAATTCACTCTTTGTCGTGATGCGCTTTCACACTATATTAAAATATACAACTAGTACTATTTTGGTTTTAAAAAAGTACTACGAGTACTATTTTAGTAACACAATAATACACTGGTTTTTATCATTACTAATTGACATTTGAAAATTAAATTTATATTTGTTGTTCAAAATACATATTAGTTGATACAATTAAGTTTCTTTCTATAAGACTTTCTTATGTCCACCCATTTATTAGTTGATAGTTGATACAACCAAATATTTTATACGTGTTTTGGTGTAAAGATATTATAGTCTTATAGATATTAAAATTAAAAACTAACTTTATAAATTTTAATATATTATTTTTTGGGGGTCTAAATATGAAAACATGTGTGTAATTTTACGAGGTGTCATCTGGGGCAGGTAAAATTTGAAAGAAACGAAACATAGGACTTAATTTATTATTCGGTAGTTTCAATGTGAACATGAAATAATTAAATCGGTGAACAATACAAAATTTAAATATATTTTATTCAAGGCAGGTTCATTGACTTCAAAAGCATTATCTGTACTCACTATTTTATGAAACAAGTTGCAATTTATCAATAGTATTATATATCAGCTCAGTCATCACCCATGACTATTAAAATCATGCAATAAATTTGGATCTAGGAATCACTCTACTTGGGAACAAGACGACTTTTAATGAATAAGTCTTTTTTTTTTTTACTTCAGATTTATAGGTATTCAATTTTATTACTCTTAGTTTATTTTTAATTGCGGAAGAATTTGAATCTATCCGACCAGATGCAATAATCCGCAAACTACCGATCTAGTGTAGATGCCACTTGCAAATACTGTATAAAATATTCCTAATTGATTACTCCTCCGTTTCAATATAACTTGCAATATTTGACTGACACAATATATATATATTTTTTAAATTAGTGATTGGTGGGGCAGGATAAAGAAGAGATGTTTCAGGTGATTTAATAGGTGTAAAGTAAAAAGTAGGTAAAAAATAAGTGATAATTTTGAAAATAGAATGATGTTATGAATATATTAATTTTAAGAAGTATTTTTATATTGAGAGTGTACAAGTAATCACTACTACATATTTGGCCTTGGAGAGCTTTTAGAAGAGCTCTCCAAGTGGGAGTTGTCCAAGTTAAATTGCACTTGGAGAGCCCTAGCCTTTAAGTGCAAAAATGGCTCTCCAAGTGCAATTTAGCTTGGACAGCTCCCACTTGGAGAGCTCTTCTAAAAGCTCTTCAAGGCCAAATATGTAGTAGTGAATCATGAAACGTTCAAATAAGAAAAGTGTGCACGTAATTACATGCATGATCCAGTTAATGGGACAGATGGGCAGAGCCGGTTCTATCGGGGACAGCCGGACAGGGGCCCATGGCGAGTGCACTTGAATTATTTTTAATATTACATATCTTCTTGTTATCAAAATAAGCGATGTTTGAGTATCAATTTATTTGATGTTTTAAGTTTTTGGGTCACACTTAGGTGTTCGCGGGTTTATCGTGCCTACATCACAAAAATGGAATATGGGTCAAGGGTGGGTCAGAATCGGGTCAAATGCCTAAATAATAAAAAAATAAATTAAAGCGTGAAAGACGTGAAGTCACACCATCGCCGTTGCTTTCTGTCGCCCATCACTGACGGTTTTTCGCCGCCGCCGGCTGTCCTGCTGTTGCGTCGGCGGTTGTGTGTTTAAATCCCTAATTTCGCAATACACAGTTAAAAACAAATATATACAATTTGTGTTTTAATCCCTAATTTCAATTAGTTTCTTTTTCTTGCTCTAATTTTTATGAAATTATTCTATTGGTGTTAGGGAAATATCATTAAAATATGCATAACAATGAAGATTGTGATCATTTCAATAGGAAAAATACCCACAGCGAATAAGAATGTGATTTTTTTTCATAATTTGACAGTATTTAATTGGAGTTATTAGAATTGTTATGTTTTTTGTATTATTATACATGTAGTTTTATTGGATATAAGCTTTGGTATTACTAGATATTTTTTGTGGTATTACTGAATTCAGTTTCATTTATAGGTGATAAGATATATGAATTTCAAGATGTTTCTCTTCAAGATGAAGAAGTATATGATCGTAATGAATAATGCAGTGAGATACAAGAACAGAACGTGGAAGAGAATGTTGTGATATCAAACTCTAAAATATAAATCATACTTACAATAGAATAACGTGTATTATTATTGTATTGATTTTTTTTTTTAATATAAATCAGAAAACGATGATGATGCTAATGGTACTAGTGGTTCTCTACTTGGTGTGGAGAAATGAACAGTGGAGGAAATGTATAATTTGTATCGTTACCACGCTTGTTCATTTGGGTTTTGGATCATTCAACACGATTTTGGATCCAATGCGCTTAGTAATGATTCACGTGTTATGCAACACTAAATAAACAACCGCAAGTGTACGGTGTCTATCGTAGCGTGATAAGCACGAGGTCGATCCCACAAGGAGGTTAAGCGTAAAAGTG
Organism: Galeopsis tetrahit; assembly: GCA_963675135.1. Taxonomy (NCBI): domain Eukaryota; kingdom Viridiplantae; phylum Streptophyta; class Magnoliopsida; order Lamiales; family Lamiaceae; genus Galeopsis; species Galeopsis tetrahit. The sequence goes on from OY776119.1 coordinate 95,867,575, forward strand.
GTAGTTTGCTAGTCGAGTTCTAAGTAGACGTGATCGATAATTTGAGTGGTGTGAATTACTCTAAGATTACCTAACAATGTGTCACCAATAAGTAATAAGAGTAAATACGAAATCGATCAAATACCATGCAAATCAATAAAACGAAGGTAAAATGGATAAAAACGCAAAGAAGAAAAGGTGGGTTCCAAGGCAATTGTAGTATTTAGACGTCCGTTTATGAGAGTTATCTCGTTTAAATGGCCATTAAGGTTATCTCATATAGGGTGATCACACAAGAAGAACTAATCGATCTCTCGATACAAATTAATCCAAAGACGCAATGTAATATAAGCTCGTATGTCTACATCACAAACATTACACCATCTAAAATAGCTCCTAAGATCATTCGATTCCCTCTCCGATAATTAATCCTCTCTCGAGATCATAATAATACCGGGTTGCACATTCGCATACGATTAAATGGAATAAATCTCTCGATACTACCCCAATTAACAATGGATCAAGCAAATCATTATGGCCACTAACAACATGCTTTGCAATGGATACTTGAATATGCAAATAATAAATAAACACCAATTAAAGCAAAAAATTACTCATAAACATCAATCCAAATCTCTACAATGCCTTAGAACCACAAGTTGTTTAGCTAGCTACTAACATAATCAAATTACAAAATCCAAATGAAATAACTAAATAAAAAGGAAAAGAAAGAGAAAGCTTAGTCTAGAATGTGGTAGGGAATGGAATTTGGGAGCTATTGCATCCTTTCTTGAGTGATTTGATGAAGAATTGATGAAGATATGGCCAAAACACCTCCAAGTATGTGTAACTATGTGTGGATTGGGGGAGAATGGCTTGGAATTCAAGAAATGGGGCTTATATAGTGTTGGGGTAGGGTTTGGATGCAAGAATTGCAAGTTAGTCCCTAAAAAATGGCCAAAATAGAGTAATGGCACCGAAAATGGGGTTGGCACGGCCGTGCACGGAGCACGGCCGTGCAAAACGGCTTTAAACATGGACAGGTGCTCGGCCGAGCTGGAAGCTCGGCCGTGCTGCGTGGACAGAGGATCGAGGTTGCTCGGCCGAGCAGGCGGCTCGGCCGTGCTCGGCGGACAGGGGAAACGGGGAGTGCTCGGCCGTGGCTGCTTCTCGGCCGAGGCGTGTGGAGCAGGGGCAATGGGGTGCTCGGCCGAGCATAGTTCTCGGCCGTGGCATGTGGTCGACCAAGTCTCTCGGTCTCGAGGCTGTCCTCGTCGAGAGCAATGCGCGGCCGTGCGCATGGATTGGTCTTGGCAGCAGCTCGGTCGAGCAAGGTGCTCGGCCGTGCCCTCTCTTCGGCCAAAATCCTTCGGTTTCGAGCACCTCTTGCTCGAGCACTCGTCTCGGGCGTGCTCTCGCTCGGTCGACTTCGGCCCTTTCTCGTTTCGTGCATATCTTTCACCTCGGGTGTCGGATTGACTCGATTCCTTTGGCTAATCCACTCCGTTTTTCGAGACGAATCCAACCGTGCACTCCTCTTCCTGATCCAGTGAGGTATGGTTGGTGGTTTGCTCCAAATTTCATCGTATTTCCTACAAAATCGACAAAACACAACCTTTCTCTCATTTCGGCTTAAACAATCATATTCCATGCATAAATCAATGAAATCCACATCAAAACACGCTTCACATGTGCCTCTAAAACGTGTAAATTCCACCCGAATCAAACTCCCCCAAACTTAAAATGTTGTTTGTCCTCAAACAACTAACCACTTAAAGCAATGAGGGTGGAATGATCATAATGGAATATTCAATGTAATTCACACATGTAAAGTAAGATGCAATGATATCTCTTTCTCAAAGTGCATCTCTCAATGAAGGTCATAGGCTCACTATTGCAATTCACACTCATGGATCAAAGAATGCATAAACACACAACACATTGTGAATGAAAAACATAATCCAAATGCTCAAGTCCTCTACTCACATGACAAAGTGTTTCTCTTAAACACGCAAACAAATTGAGGATATTAATGCACTCATCAACCAAGTTATGCTATGCAATCACCATATGCTTGCCCAACTTCTACTTTTCTACACACACTCAAATGCTCAACAATGTGATCAATAGGACTTTATCAAGGATGTAACATTGGCTCTTTGGTCAAGGTGGGGTAAATTTGGATGAAGTAACTCATAAACTAGTGGAGAGCGAGAGATAAAGACGCATAGACACATCTAAAAAAAACTTCTCAAGATAAAGTTACAATTGCGCGGATTGCAACTCAAAAACTCTAACTTCCACAATTTATTTGTTCTCTTTTAAGCACATTCTACACCACAAAACCATTGAACACTCTTTTTTTTTTTTTCTTTTCAAGCTTTTGGGGCTCTTTGTCCCTCTTTTCTTTTCCTTGATTTTCTTTTCATCTTTCTCTTTTTCTTTCAACTTTTCCAACTTTTCTTTTCACCAAAGATATTCATTCAATGCACATGCTTTCCACTTTGTCTTTTATCCTCCACTAGATGTAGGAATCAAAAGGCTAAAAAAGGCTAAGTGGTTAACATTGTAGTTTGCCAAGAAAATGAGGAATTAAGCTCAAGGGGCTAACTACGGAAGATTACTTCGGTTTTGGGAAATTTTGGCTAAGTGACTTTTTAGAACAAGATGGCCTATATCACATCACAAAGTTTCACACAATCATGCTTTCACACAAGAACTTAGGCAAGTTCTAGGATTACTAGCAATAACATAGTCCACTCTCAAATGAACTAAACCGAATTACATGCTCGATTTAAGGCTCAATTCTCACCGGTTTATTCAATAGGACTCTCACATTCATCAAACGTTCCCAAACAACAACACATCATGCATCTATGCTATCAAAGATCAATAAATATGAGCACAACATGATACTATTCTCCAACACCAATCATGCATACATTCAAAGCAAATAGACATCACCACAACTACTCAACCATGGATTCCAATGATTATTCATGCTCACATTTCACCAAAGATCCACTACCCAACATATGATCAAAACCAACTTAACCAATATAAACATGTGAAAACCAAGTGTGCGCCGGTGCAAAATGTGACACAAGTAGAATGACGAACCGGTGCAAGGGTAACAACTAGTATAAAAATAAAAGAAAAAATAACTCCCCCAAACTTAGAATTTTACTATGTATAAATTCTAAGTTTGGGGCTACAAGTTGTTACCTCCCTCCTTGCACATCCAATGCTTCTTCAAAGGTCACCATTGCAACACTTGCTTCCTCCACTCCAAAGTTGGCTTTGCTTCTTCTTCATTCTTCAAGATGTGATATCCATAATGCTCTTCATCCATACCTACAAAATAAACCAAGCTATCAACACTACTAAAGCAATAAAAACATGAAAGCAATAAAACCTTGGGTTGCCTCCCAAGAAGCGCTATTTTTAACGTCCTATGCCGGACGGTTCTTCCTTGAGGGGGATATCAAGTCACCCCCTTGTCATCCTTGTTCTTGACCTTCTTGGCCCATGCTACCTTCTTGAAACCATTAAAGCATCCAAAAGCCACTCCATCCGGATCTTCAATTATGTCATAGGAGGTTGATGCTTCATTCATCCCCAAGTTCGTATAAGTAACTTTTCTTGATTTGGGGGAGTTTTTGAAGAAAACTCCCCCAAACTTGGCCTTCTTGCCCATCTCTGACTCTTTGTCTTCCACTTGGGGGTCCTCCTTCACAAATTTGATTTTGGGCTCTTCTTCCATATTTTCTTTCATGGGCATTGGGGAGTGATCTTCCTTGGAATACCCATACTCTTCATTCCCATCATTCCGGAAATTGGCATATCTTTGAATGTCAAACACAACTATCTCTTGGTTCATTCGAAGCTCCAACTCTCCATTCCTCATATCAATTATGGCCCCTCCGGTTGCCAAAAATGGTCTTCCCAATATCAATGGAACTTTTTTATCCTCCTCCATATCCAAAACCACAAAGTCTACCGGAAAGATAAACTTGTCGATTTTGACCAATACATCCTCGGCTATACCCAAAGGGTATGTCATAGACCTATCCGCCAATTGGAGGTTCATTGTAGTTGGTGTGAGTTCTCCTAAACCAAGTGATTTGAAGAGTGATAAGGGCATGAGGTTGATGCTTGCTCCCGAATCACATAAGGCTCTTAGTGTACCTCCATCTCCAATGGTGCATGATAAAGTGAAGGATCCGGGATCCTTAAGCTTTGGAGGTAGCTTAGTTTGAATTATGGAGCTACATTGTTCGGTTAAGTGCACCGTCTCATACGCCTCAATTTCCCTCTTGTGTGACATTATCTCCTTCAAGAATTTGAAGTAGTGTGGTATTTGTTCAAGAGCTTCGGCGAAAGGGATGTTGATATGGAGTTTCTTGATCATCTCCGCGAACTTGACAAACTTGCTATCCAAGTTCTTCTTCTTCACCCTTTGCGGATATGGGGGGGGGGGGGCACTACATTTTTGCCTTTGTTTTGTGGAGGGATTGCCTCCCCACTCTTCTTCTCCTCTTCTTTCTCCTATTTCTCTTTCACTAAGCCATCTTCTTTGTCAACACCCTCGGGTGCCATTACCACTTCCTCCTCTAACGGCATCTTGGGCCCTTCGTAGCTAGTCCCACTTCTTACCCTTATGGCGTTGCATTGCTCCTTAGGATTTAGCTCCGTGTTAGAGGGGAATTGCCCCGGAACATGTTGCTTTCCAATGGCATTAGCGAGTTGGCCTATTTGCTTTTCTATGGCCTTCACATTGTTTGCCACATTCTTGATCATCTCACCATGCTCATCAATTATTTGCCAAGTCTTGTTTGCATTCTCCCTAGTCTCTCTCATGAATTTTGTGGTTTCCCCCATAAAAGTACCAAACATATCCTCAATTGATGGCTTTGATGAAGACTCCACAATAGCTCCATCTCTCACATTTAAATTTGGGGGTGGGATGATGGCATTCCTTGTGTTGGCATAGGAGAAATTCTCATGTTGCCTCAACCCGGGATGGTAATGATTTGGATTAGGAGGGTTTTGCCTCTCATTCCAACCTCTTTCTCGAAATTGACGGTCCCTTTGATTGTTCATATAATGGGCCTCTTCATATTGATCTTCACTAGGTCCCATTAGTGACTTGGCCGCCATCATCGAAGTCAACTTATCCATCTTGTTGGATAAAGTGGCAAAATCATCCGACTCCTTAGTGGAAGCAACTTTCCGGCCTTGCCTTCTTTCGGATGGCCATTGGTGTCCATTCTTTGCCATCTCCTCTAGAAGCACATAGCCCTCATCCGTCGTCTTTCCAAGCAAAGAACCTCCACCGGCCGAGGCATCCACCATCCCTCTCGTTCGATGGTCCATCCCGTTGTAGAAATAACAAATCAATTGATCTCTTGAGAACCCATGTTGAGGACAACTCCGTATGAGATCCTTGAAACGTTCCCAAGCCTCGGCTAAAGACTCATCATCGTCTTGCATAAATGATGAAATCTCTCCTCGTATCTTGATGGTCTTGCTTGGAGGAAAGTATTTCATAAGAAAAGCATCTACAAGATCGGCCCAATTTTCGATTGTCCTTAAATCAAGAGACATGTACCATTGCTTAGCACGATCACGTAGAGAGAATGGGAACAATTGGAGACGGATGTAATCTTGAGGAACACGATTGATCTTAACCGTTCCACTTATCTCTAAGAATTGAGATAAATGGAGGTTAGGATCCTCCTTTGACAACCCTCCAAATTGGTTGTTTTGAACCATCATGATCAAGGCCGGCTTGAGTTCGAAATTGTGAGCATCTACGGGTTCTCGACCCGCTCCTCCATATGGCCTCGGAATTGGGCGGAAATGATCTCTTAGTACCCTTTGTGGTCGATTTCCCCCATTCCCATTCGGTTCCTCAAATCCATCAACCCCTTGATTCTCAACCTCCTCCTCAACTTCTTCTACAACCGGATTCTCCCGTCGATTCATTCTTTCCAACTCTAGTCTTCTCCTTTCGGCGTTCCTTCTTCGACAATTGGCTTCAATCTCCGGATCTAAGGGTAACACTTCTTGGTGGTTCCTCCTAGATCGTGTGATCATAAACCATGTCTATCAAAAGAGCAAACGAGAGTGAGAAATACAAATAAGCTCAAAGTAACAAACACAAATATTTTTGGATTTTTGCAAATAAAGAAAGCAAATAAATTGTCTAAACTAAAACTCCTCTAGCCTACACTCTAGAGCTTATAAAAACCTCCCCGGCAACGGCGCCATAAACTTGATTCACGTGTTATGCAACACTAAATAAACAACCGCAAGTGTACGGTGTCTATCGTAGCGTGATAAGCACGAGGTCGATCCCATAAGGAGGTTAAGCGTAAAAGTGGTAGTTTGCTAGTCGAGTTCTAAGTAGACGTGATCGATAATTTGAGTGGTGTGAATTACTCTAAGATTACCTAACAATGTGTCACCAATAAGTAATAAGAGTAAATACGAAATCGATCAAATACCATGCAAATCAATAAAACGAAGGTAAAATGGATAAAAACGCAAAGAAGAAAAGGTGGGTTCCAAGGCAATTGTAGTATTTAGACGTCCGTTTATGAGATTTATCTCGTTTAAATGGCCATTAAGGTTATCTCATATAGGGTGATCACACAAGAAGAACTAATCGATCTCTCGATACAAATTAATCCAAAGACGCAATGTAATATAAGCTCGTATGTCTACATCACAAACATTACACCATCTAAAATAGCTCCTAAGATCATTCGATTCCCTCTCCGATAATTAATCCTCTCTCGAGATCATAATAATACCGGGTTGCACATTCGCATACGATTAAATGGAATAAATCTCTCGATACTACCCCAATTAACAATGGATCAAGCAAATCATTATGGCCACTAACAACATGCTTTGAAATGGATACTTGAATATGCAAATAAGAAATAAACACCAATTAAAGCAAGAAATTACTCATAAACATCAATCCAAATCTCTACAATGCCTTAGAACCACAAGTTGTTTAGCTAGCTACTAACATAATCAAATTACAAAATCCAAATGAAATAACTAAATAAAAAGGAAAAGAAAGAGAAAGCTTAGTCTAGAATGTGGTAGGGAATGGAATTTGGGAGCTATTGCATCCTTTCTTGAGTGATTTGATGAAGAATTGATGAAGATATGGCCAAAACACCTCCAAGTATGTGTAACTATGTGTGGATTGGGGGAGAATGGCTTGGAATTCAAGAAATTGGGCTTATATAGTGTTGGGGTAGGGTTTGGATGCAAGAATTGCAAGTTAGTCCCTCAAAAATGGCCAAAATAGAGTAATGGCACCGAAAATGGGGTTGGCACGGCCGTGCACGGAGCACGGCCGTGCAAAACGGCTTTAAACATGGACAGGTGCTCGGCCGAGCTGGAAGCTCGGCCGTGCTGCGTGGACAGAGGATCGAGGTTGCTCGGCCGAGCAGGCGGCTCGGCCGTGCTCGGCGGACAGGGGAAACGGGGAGTGCTCGGCCGTGGCTGCTTCTCGGCCGAGGCGTGTGGAGCAGGGGCAATGGGGTGCTCGGCCGAGCATAGTTCTCGGCCGTGGCATGTGGTCGACCAAGTCTCTCGGTCTCGAGGCTGTCCTCGTCGAGAGCAATGCGCGGCCGTGCGCATGGATTGGTCTTGGCAGCAGCTCGGTCGAGCAAGGTGCTCGGCCGTGCCCTCTCTTCGGCCAAAATCCTTCGGTTTCGAGCACCTCTTGCTCGAGCACTCGTCTCGGGCGTGCTCTCGCTCGGTCGACTTCGGCCCTTTCTCGTTTCGTGCATATCTTTCACCTCGGGTGTCGGATTGACTCGATTCCTTTGGCTAATCCACTCCGTTTTTCGAGACGAATCCAACCGTGCACTCCTCTTCCTGATCCAGTGAGGTATGGTTGGTGGTTTGCTCCAAATTTCATCGTATTTCCTACAAAATCGACAAAACACAACCTTTCTCTCATTTCGGCTTAAACAATCATATTCCATGCATAAATCAATGAAATCCACATCAAAACACGCTTCACATGTGCCTCTAAAACGTGTAAATTCCACCCGAATCAAACTCCCCCAAACTTAAAATGTTGTTTGTCCTCAAACAACTAACCACTTAAAGCAATGAGGGTGGAATGATCATAATGGAATATTCAATGTAATTCACACATGTAAAGTAAGATGCAATGATATCTCTTTCTCAAAGTGCATCTCTCAATGAAGGTCATAGGCTCACTATTGCAATTCACACTCATGGATCAAAGAATGCATAAACACACAACACATTGTGAATGAAAAACATAATCCAAATGCTCAAGTCCTCTACTCACATGACAAAGTGTTTCTCTTAAACACGCAAACAAATTGAGGATATTAATGCACTCATCAACCAAGTTATGCTATGCAATCACCATATGCTTGCCCAACTTCTACTTTTCTACACACACTCAAATGCTCAACAATGTGATCAATAGGACTTTATCAAGGATGTAACATTGGCTCTTTGGTCAAGGTGGGGTAAATTTGGATGAAGTAACTCATAAACTAGTGGAGAGCGAGAGATAAAGACGCATAGACACATCTAAAAAAAACTTCTCAAGATAAAGTTACAATTGCGCGGATTGCAACTCAAAAACTCTAACTTCCACAATTTATTTGTTCTCTTTTAAGCACATTCTACACCACAAAACCATTGAACACTCTTTTTTTTTTTTTCTTTTCAAGCTTTTGGGGCTCTTTGTCCCTCTTTTCTTTTCCTTGATTTTCTTTTCATCTTTCTCTTTTTCTTTCAACTTTTCCAACTTTTCTTTTCACCAAAGATATTCATTCAATGCACATGCTTTCCACTTTGTCTTTTATCCTCCACTAGATGTAGGAATCAAAAGGCTAAAAAAGGCTAAGTGGTTAACATTGTAGTTTGCCAAGAAAATGAGGAATTAAGCTCAAGGGGCTAACTACGGAAGATTACTTCGGTTTTGGGAAATTTTGGCTAAGTGACTTTTTAGAACAAGATGGCCTATATCACATCACAAAGTTTCACACAATCATGCTTTCACACAAGAACTTAGGCAAGTTCTAGGATTACTAGCAATAACATAGTCCACTCTCAAATGAACTAAACCGAATTACATGCTCGATTTAAGGCTCAATTCTCACCGGTTTATTCAATAGGACTCTCACATTCATCAAACGTTCCCAAACAACAACACATCATGCATCTATGCTATCAAAGATCAATAAATATGAGCACAACATGATACTATTCTCCAACACCAATCATGCATACATTCAAAGCAAATAGACATCACCACAACTACTCAACCATGGATTCCAATGATTATTCATGCTCACATTTCACCAAAGATCCACTACCCAACATATGATCAAAACCAACTTAACCAATATAAACATGTGAAAACCAAGTGTGCGCCGGTGCAAAATGTGACACAAGTAGAATGACGAACCGGTGCAAGGGTAACAACTAGTATAAAAATAAAAGAAAAAATAACTCCCCCAAACTTAGAATTTTACTATGTATAAATTCTAAGTTTGGGGCTACAAGTTGTTACCTCCCTCCTTGCACATCCAATGCTTCTTCAAAGGTCACCATTGCAACACTTGCTTCCTCCACTCCAAAGTTGGCTTTGCTTCTTCTTCATTCTTCAAGATGTGATATCCATAATGCTCTTCATCCATACCTACAAAATAAACCAAGCTATCAACACTACTAAAGCAATAAAAACATGAAAGCAATAAAACCTTGGGTTGCCTCCCAAGAAGCGCTATTTTTAACGTCCTATGCCGGACGGTTCTTCCTTGAGGGGGATATCAAGTCACCCCCTTGTCATCCTTGTTCTTGACCTTCTTGGCCCATGCTACCTTCTTGAAACCATTAAAGCATCCAAAAGCCACTCCATCCGGATCTTCAATTATGTCATAGGAGGTTGATGCTTCATTCATCCCCAAGTTCGTATAAGTAACTTTTCTTGATTTGGGGGAGTTTTTGAAGAAAACTCCCCCAAACTTGGCCTTCTTGCCCATCTCTGACTCTTTGTCTTCCACTTGGGGGTCCTCCTTCACAAATTTGATTTTGGGCTCTTCTTCCATATTTTCTTTCATGGGCATTGGGGAGTGATCTTCCTTGGAATACCCATACTCTTCATTCCCATCATTCCGGAAATTGGCATATCTTTGAATGTCAAACACAACTATCTCTTGGTTCATTCGAAGCTCCAACTCTCCATTCCTCATATCAATTATGGCCCCTCCGGTTGCCAAAAATGGTCTTCCCAATATCAATGGAACTTTTTTATCCTCCTCCATATCCAAAACCACAAAGTCTACCGGAAAGATAAACTTGTCGATTTTGACCAATACATCCTCGGCTATACCCAAAGGGTATGTCATAGACCTATCCGCCAATTGGAGGTTCATTGTAGTTGGTGTGAGTTCTCCTAAACCAAGTGATTTGAAGAGTGATAAGGGCATGAGGTTGATGCTTGCTCCCGAATCACATAAGGCTCTTAGTGTACCTCCATCTCCAATGGTGCATGATAAAGTGAAGGATCCGGGATCCTTAAGCTTTGGAGGTAGCTTAGTTTGAATTATGGAGCTACATTGTTCGGTTAAGTGCACCGTCTCATACGCCTCAATTTCCCTCTTGTGTGACATTATCTCCTTCAAGAATTTGAAGTAGTGTGGTATTTGTTCAAGAGCTTCGGCGAAAGGGATGTTGATATGGAGTTTCTTGATCATCTCCGCGAACTTGACAAACTTGCTATCCAAGTTCTTCTTCTTCACCCTTTGCGGATATGGGGGGGGGGGCACTACATTTTTGCCTTTGTTTTGTGGAGGGATTGCCTCCCCACTCTTCTTCTCCTCTTCTTTCTCCTATTTCTCTTTCACTAAGCCATCTTCTTTGTCAACACCCTCGGGTGCCATTACCACTTCCTCCTCTAACGGCATCTTGGGCCCTTCGTAGCTAGTCCCACTTCTTACCCTTATGGCGTTGCATTGCTCCTTAGGATTTAGCTCCGTGTTAGAGGGGAATTGCCCCGGAACATGTTGCTTTCCAATGGCATTAGCGAGTTGGCCTATTTGCTTTTCTATGGCCTTCACATTGTTTGCCACATTCTTGATCATCTCACCATGCTCATCAATTATTTGCCAAGTCTTGTTTGCATTCTCCCTAGTCTCTCTCATGAATTTTGTGGTTTCCCCCATAAAAGTACCAAACATATCCTCAATTGATGGCTTTGATGAAGACTCCACAATAGCTCCATCTCTCACATTTAAATTTGGGGGTGGGATGATGGCATTCCTTGTGTTGGCATAGGAGAAATTCTCATGTTGCCTCAACCCGGGATGGTAATGATTTGGATTAGGAGGGTTTTGCCTCTCATTCCAACCTCTTTCTCGAAATTGACGGTCCCTTTGATTGTTCATATAATGGGCCTCTTCATATTGATCTTCACTAGGTCCCATTAGTGACTTGGCCGCCATCATCGAAGTCAACTTATCCATCTTGTTGGATAAAGTGGCAAAATCATCCGACTCCTTAGTGGAAGCAACTTTCCGGCCTTGCCTTCTTTCGGATGGCCATTGGTGTCCATTCTTTGCCATCTCCTCTAGAAGCACATAGCCCTCATCCGTCGTCTTTCCAAGCAAAGAACCTCCACCGGCCGAGGCATCCACCATCCCTCTCGTTCGATGGTCCATCCCGTTGTAGAAATAACAAATCAATTGATCTCTTGAGAACCCATGTTGAGGACAACTCCGTATGAGATCCTTGAAACGTTCCCAAGCCTCGGCTAAAGACTCATCATCGTCTTGCATAAATGATGAAATCTCTCCTCGTATCTTGATGGTCTTGCTTGGAGGAAAGTATTTCATAAGAAAAGCATCTACAAGATCGGCCCAATTTTCGATTGTCCTTAAATCAAGAGACATGTACCATTGCTTAGCACGATCACGTAGAGAGAATGGGAACAATTGGAGACGGATGTAATCTTGAGGAACACGATTGATCTTAACCGTTCCACTTATCTCTAAGAATTGAGATAAATGGAGGTTAGGATCCTCCTTTGACAACCCTCCAAATTGGTTGTTTTGAACCATCATGATCAAGGCCGGCTTGAGTTCGAAATTGTGAGCATCTACGGGTTCTCGACCCGCTCCTCCATATGGCCTCGGAATTGGGCGGAAATGATCTCTTAGTACCCTTTGTGGTCGATTTCCCCCATTCCCATTCGGTTCCTCAAATCCATCAACCCCTTGATTCTCAACCTCCTCCTCAACTTCTTCTACAACCGGATTCTCCCGTCGATTCATTCTTTCCAACTCTAGTCTTCTCCTTTCGGCGTTCCTTCTTCGACAATTGGCTTCAATCTCCGGATCTAAGGGTAACACTTCTTGGTGGTTCCTCCTAGATCGTGTGATCATAAACCATGTCTATCAAAAGAGCAAACGAGAGTGAGAAATACAAATAAGCTCAAAGTAACAAACACAAATATTTTTGGATTTTTGCAAATAAAGAAAGCAAATAAATTGTCTAAACTAAAACTCCTCTAGCCTACACTCTAGAGCTTATAAAAACCTCCCCGGCAACGGCGCCATAAACTTGATTCACGTGTTATGCAACACTAAATAAACAACCGCAAGTGTACGGTGTCTATCGTAGCGTGATAAGCACGAGGTCGATCCCATAAGGAGGTTAAGCGTAAAAGTGGTAGTTTGCTAGTCGAGTTCTAAGTAGACGTGATCGATAATTTGAGTGGTGTGAATTACTCTAAGATTACCTAACAATGTGTCACCAATAAGTAATAAGAGTAAATACGAAATCGATCAAATACCATGCAAATCAATAAAACGAAGGTAAAATGGATAAAAACGCAAAGAAGAAAAGGTGGGTTCCAAGGCAATTGTAGTATTTAGACGTCCGTTTATGAGATTTATCTCGTTTAAATGGCCATTAAGGTTATCTCATATAGGGTGATCACACAAGAAGAACTAATCGATCTCTCGATACAAATTAATCCAAAGACGCAATGTAATATAAGCTCGTATGTCTACATCACAAACATTACACCATCTAAAATAGCTCCTAAGATCATTCGATTCCCTCTCCGATAATTAATCCTCTCTCGAGATCATAATAATACCGGGTTGCACATTCGCATACGATTAAATGGAATAAATCTCTCGATACTACCCCAATTAACAATGGATCAAGCAAATCATTATGGCCACTAACAACATGCTTTGAAATGGATACTTGAATATGCAAATAAGAAATAAACACCAATTAAAGCAAGAAATTACTCATAAACATCAATCCAAATCTCTACAATGCCTTAGAACCACAAGTTGTTTAGCTAGCTACTAACATAATCAAATTACAAAATCCAAATGAAATAACTAAATAAAAAGGAAAAGAAAGAGAAAGCTTAGTCTAGAATGTGGTAGGGAATGGAATTTGGGAGCTATTGCATCCTTTCTTGAGTGATTTGATGAAGAATTGATGAAGATATGGCCAAAACACCTCCAAGTATGTGTAACTATGTGTGGATTGGGGGAGAATGGCTTGGAATTCAAGAAATTGGGCTTATATAGTGTTGGGGTAGGGTTTGGATGCAAGAATTGCAAGTTAGTCCCTCAAAAATGGCCAAAATAGAGTAATGGCACCGAAAATGGGGTTGGCACGGCCGTGCACGGAGCACGGCCGTGCAAAACGGCTTTAAACATGGACAGGTGCTCGGCCGAGCTGGAAGCTCGGCCGTGCTGCGTGGACAGAGGATCGAGGTTGCTCGGCCGAGCAGGCGGCTCGGCCGTGCTCGGCGGACAGGGGAAACGGGGAGTGCTCGGCCGTGGCTGCTTCTCGGCCGAGGCGTGTGGAGCAGGGGCAATGGGGTGCTCGGCCGAGCATAGTTCTCGGCCGTGGCATGTGGTCGACCAAGTCTCTCGGTCTCGAGGCTGTCCTCGTCGAGAGCAATGCGCGGCCGTGCGCATGGATTGGTCTTGGCAGCAGCTCGGTCGAGCAAGGTGCTCGGCCGTGCCCTCTCTTCGGCCAAAATCCTTCGGTTTCGAGCACCTCTTGCTCGAGCACTCGTCTCGGGCGTGCTCTCGCTCGGTCGACTTCGGCCCTTTCTCGTTTCGTGCATATCTTTCACCTCGGGTGTCGGATTGACTCGATTCCTTTGGCTAATCCACTCCGTTTTTCGAGACGAATCCAACCGTGCACTCCTCTTCCTGATCCAGTGAGGTATGGTTGGTGGTTTGCTCCAAATTTCATCGTATTTCCTACAAAATCGACAAAACACAACCTTTCTCTCATTTCGGCTTAAACAATCATATTCCATGCATAAATCAATGAAATCCACATCAAAACACGCTTCACATGTGCCTCTAAAACGTGTAAATTCCACCCGAATCAAACTCCCCCAAACTTAAAATGTTGTTTGTCCTCAAACAACTAACCACTTAAAGCAATGAGGGTGGAATGATCATAATGGAATATTCAATGTAATTCACACATGTAAAGTAAGATGCAATGATATCTCTTTCTCAAAGTGCATCTCTCAATGAAGGTCATAGGCTCACTATTGCAATTCACACTCATGGATCAAAGAATGCATAAACACACAACACATTGTGAATGAAAAACATAATCCAAATGCTCAAGTCCTCTACTCACATGACAAAGTGTTTCTCTTAAACACGCAAACAAATTGAGGATATTAATGCACTCATCAACCAAGTTATGCTATGCAATCACCATATGCTTGCCCAACTTCTACTTTTCTACACACACTCAAATGCTCAACAATGTGATCAATAGGACTTTATCAAGGATGTAACATTGGCTCTTTGGTCAAGGTGGGGTAAATTTGGATGAAGTAACTCATAAACTAGTGGAGAGCGAGAGATAAAGACGCATAGACACATCTAAAAAAAACTTCTCAAGATAAAGTTACAATTGCGCGGATTGCAACTCAAAAACTCTAACTTCCACAATTTATTTGTTCTCTTTTAAGCACATTCTACACCACAAAACCATTGAACACTCTTTTTTTTTTTTTCTTTTCAAGCTTTTGGGGCTCTTTGTCCCTCTTTTCTTTTCCTTGATTTTCTTTTCATCTTTCTCTTTTTCTTTCAACTTTTCCAACTTTTCTTTTCACCAAAGATATTCATTCAATGCACATGCTTTCCACTTTGTCTTTTATCCTCCACTAGATGTAGGAATCAAAAGGCTAAAAAAGGCTAAGTGGTTAACATTGTAGTTTGCCAAGAAAATGAGGAATTAAGCTCAAGGGGCTAACTACGGAAGATTACTTCGGTTTTGGGAAATTTTGGCTAAGTGACTTTTTAGAACAAGATGGCCTATATCACATCACAAAGTTTCACACAATCATGCTTTCACACAAGAACTTAGGCAAGTTCTAGGATTACTAGCAATAACATAGTCCACTCTCAAATGAACTAAACCGAATTACATGCTCGATTTAAGGCTCAATTCTCACCGGTTTATTCAATAGGACTCTCACATTCATCAAACGTTCCCAAACAACAACACATCATGCATCTATGCTATCAAAGATCAATAAATATGAGCACAACATGATACTATTCTCCAACACCAATCATGCATACATTCAAAGCAAATAGACATCACCACAACTACTCAACCATGGATTCCAATGATTATTCATGCTCACATTTCACCAAAGATCCACTACCCAACATATGATCAAAACCAACTTAACCAATATAAACATGTGAAAACCAAGTGTGCGCCGGTGCAAAATGTGACACAAGTAGAATGACGAACCGGTGCAAGGGTAACAACTAGTATAAAAATAAAAGAAAAAATAACTCCCCCAAACTTAGAATTTTACTATGTATAAATTCTAAGTTTGGGGCTACAAGTTGTTACCTCCCTCCTTGCACATCCAATGCTTCTTCAAAGGTCACCATTGCAACACTTGCTTCCTCCACTCCAAAGTTGGCTTTGCTTCTTCTTCATTCTTCAAGATGTGATATCCATAATGCTCTTCATCCATACCTACAAAATAAACCAAGCTATCAACACTACTAAAGCAATAAAAACATGAAAGCAATAAAACCTTGGGTTGCCTCCCAAGAAGCGCTATTTTTAACGTCCTATGCCGGACGGTTCTTCCTTGAGGGGGATATCAAGTCACCCCCTTGTCATCCTTGTTCTTGACCTTCTTGGCCCATGCTACCTTCTTGAAACCATTAAAGCATCCAAAAGCCACTCCATCCGGATCTTCAATTATGTCATAGGAGGTTGATGCTTCATTCATCCCCAAGTTCGTATAAGTAACTTTTCTTGATTTGGGGGAGTTTTTGAAGAAAACTCCCCCAAACTTGGCCTTCTTGCCCATCTCTGACTCTTTGTCTTCCACTTGGGGGTCCTCCTTCACAAATTTGATTTTGGGCTCTTCTTCCATATTTTCTTTCATGGGCATTGGGGAGTGATCTTCCTTGGAATACCCATACTCTTCATTCCCATCATTCCGGAAATTGGCATATCTTTGAATGTCAAACACAACTATCTCTTGGTTCATTCGAAGCTCCAACTCTCCATTCCTCATATCAATTATGGCCCCTCCGGTTGCCAAAAATGGTCTTCCCAATATCAATGGAACTTTTTTATCCTCCTCCATATCCAAAACCACAAAGTCTACCGGAAAGATAAACTTGTCGATTTTGACCAATACATCCTCGGCTATACCCAAAGGGTATGTCATAGACCTATCCGCCAATTGGAGGTTCATTGTAGTTGGTGTGAGTTCTCCTAAACCAAGTGATTTGAAGAGTGATAAGGGCATGAGGTTGATGCTTGCTCCCGAATCACATAAGGCTCTTAGTGTACCTCCATCTCCAATGGTGCATGATAAAGTGAAGGATCCGGGATCCTTAAGCTTTGGAGGTAGCTTAGTTTGAATTATGGAGCTACATTGTTCGGTTAAGTGCACCGTCTCATACGCCTCAATTTCCCTCTTGTGTGACATTATCTCCTTCAAGAATTTGAAGTAGTGTGGTATTTGTTCAAGAGCTTCGGCGAAAGGGATGTTGATATGGAGTTTCTTGATCATCTCCGCGAACTTGACAAACTTGCTATCCAAGTTCTTCTTCTTCACCCTTTGCGGATATGGGGGGGGGGGCACTACATTTTTGCCTTTGTTTTGTGGAGGGATTGCCTCCCCACTCTTCTTCTCCTCTTCTTTCTCCTATTTCTCTTTCACTAAGCCATCTTCTTTGTCAACACCCTCGGGTGCCATTACCACTTCCTCCTCTAACGGCATCTTGGGCCCTTCGTAGCTAGTCCCACTTCTTACCCTTATGGCGTTGCATTGCTCCTTAGGATTTAGCTCCGTGTTAGAGGGGAATTGCCCCGGAACATGTTGCTTTCCAATGGCATTAGCGAGTTGGCCTATTTGCTTTTCTATGGCCTTCACATTGTTTGCCACATTCTTGATCATCTCACCATGCTCATCAATTATTTGCCAAGTCTTGTTTGCATTCTCCCTAGTCTCTCTCATGAATTTTGTGGTTTCCCCCATAAAAGTACCAAACATATCCTCAATTGATGGCTTTGATGAAGACTCCACAATAGCTCCATCTCTCACATTTAAATTTGGGGGTGGGATGATGGCATTCCTTGTGTTGGCATAGGAGAAATTCTCATGTTGCCTCAACCCGGGATGGTAATGATTTGGATTAGGAGGGTTTTGCCTCTCATTCCAACCTCTTTCTCGAAATTGACGGTCCCTTTGATTGTTCATATAATGGGCCTCTTCATATTGATCTTCACTAGGTCCCATTAGTGACTTGGCCGCCATCATCGAAGTCAACTTATCCATCTTGTTGGATAAAGTGGCAAAATCATCCGACTCCTTAGTGGAAGCAACTTTCCGGCCTTGCCTTCTTTCGGATGGCCATTGGTGTCCATTCTTTGCCATCTCCTCTAGAAGCACATAGCCCTCATCCGTCGTCTTTCCAAGCAAAGAACCTCCACCGGCCGAGGCATCCACCATCCCTCTCGTTCGATGGTCCATCCCGTTGTAGAAATAACAAATCAATTGATCTCTTGAGAACCCATGTTGAGGACAACTCCGTATGAGATCCTTGAAACGTTCCCAAGCCTCGGCTAAAGACTCATCATCGTCTTGCATAAATGATGAAATCTCTCCTCGTATCTTGATGGTCTTGCTTGGAGGAAAGTATTTCATAAGAAAAGCATCTACAAGATCGGCCCAATTTTCGATTGTCCTTAAATCAAGAGACATGTACCATTGCTTAGCACGATCACGTAGAGAGAATGGGAACAATTGGAGACGGATGTAATCTTGAGGAACACGATTGATCTTAACCGTTCCACTTATCTCTAAGAATTGAGATAAATGGAGGTTAGGATCCTCCTTTGACAACCCTCCAAATTGGTTGTTTTGAACCATCATGATCAAGGCCGGCTTGAGTTCGAAATTGTGAGCATCTACGGGTTCTCGACCCGCTCCTCCATATGGCCTCGGAATTGGGCGGAAATGATCTCTTAGTACCCTTTGTGGTCGATTTCCCCCATTCCCATTCGGTTCCTCAAATCCATCAACCCCTTGATTCTCAACCTCCTCCTCAACTTCTTCTACAACCGGATTCTCCCGTCGATTCATTCTTTCCAACTCTAGTCTTCTCCTTTCGGCGTTCCTTCTTCGACAATTGGCTTCAATCTCCGGATCTAAGGGTAACACTTCTTGGTGGTTCCTCCTAGATCGTGTGATCATAAACCATGTCTATCAAAAGAGCAAACGAGAGTGAGAAATACAAATAAGCTCAAAGTAACAAACACAAATATTTTTGGATTTTTGCAAATAAAGAAAGCAAATAAATTGTCTAAACTAAAACTCCTCTAGCCTACACTCTAGAGCTTATAAAAACCTCCCCGGCAACGGCGCCATAAACTTGATTCACGTGTTATGCAACACTAAATAAACAACCGCAAGTGTACGGTGTCTATCGTAGCGTGATAAGCACGAGGTCGATCCCATAAGGAGGTTAAGCGTAAAAGTGGTAGTTTGCTAGTCGAGTTCTAAGTAGACGTGATCGATAATTTGAGTGGTGTGAATTACTCTAAGATTACCTAACAATGTGTCACCAATAAGTAATAAGAGTAAATACGAAATCGATCAAATACCATGCAAATCAATAAAACGAAGGTAAAATGGATAAAAACGCAAAGAAGAAAAGGTGGGTTCCAAGGCAATTGTAGTATTTAGACGTCCGTTTATGAGATTTATCTCGTTTAAATGGCCATTAAGGTTATCTCATATAGGGTGATCACACAAGAAGAACTAATCGATCTCTCGATACAAATTAATCCAAAGACGCAATGTAATATAAGCTCGTATGTCTACATCACAAACATTACACCATCTAAAATAGCTCCTAAGATCATTCGATTCCCTCTCCGATAATTAATCCTCTCTCGAGATCATAATAATACCGGGTTGCACATTCGCATACGATTAAATGGAATAAATCTCTCGATACTACCCCAATTAACAATGGATCAAGCAAATCATTATGGCCACTAACAACATGCTTTGAAATGGATACTTGAATATGCAAATAAGAAATAAACACCAATTAAAGCAAGAAATTACTCATAAACATCAATCCAAATCTCTACAATGCCTTAGAACCACAAGTTGTTTAGCTAGCTACTAACATAATCAAATTACAAAATCCAAATGAAATAACTAAATAAAAAGGAAAAGAAAGAGAAAGCTTAGTCTAGAATGTGGTAGGGAATGGAATTTGGGAGCTATTGCATCCTTTCTTGAGTGATTTGATGAAGAATTGATGAAGATATGGCCAAAACACCTCCAAGTATGTGTAACTATGTGTGGATTGGGGGAGAATGGCTTGGAATTCAAGAAATTGGGCTTATATAGTGTTGGGGTAGGGTTTGGATGCAAGAATTGCAAGTTAGTCCCTCAAAAATGGCCAAAATAGAGTAATGGCACCGAAAATGGGGTTGGCACGGCCGTGCACGGAGCACGGCTGTGCAAAACGGCTTTAAACATGGACAGGTGCTCGGCCGTGCTGCGTGGACAGAGGATCGAGGTTGCTCGGCCGAGCAGGCGGCTCGGCCGTGCTCGGCGGACAGGGGAAACGGGGAGTGCTCGGCCGTGGCTGCTTCTCGGCCGAGGCGTGTGGAGCAGGGGCAATGGGGTGCTCGGCCGAGCATAGTTCTCGGCCGTGGCATGTGGTCGACCAAGTCTCTCGGTCTCGAGGCTGTCCTCGTCGAGAGCAATGCGCGGCCGTGCGCATGGATTGGTCTTGGCAGCAGCTCGGCCGAGCAAGGTGCTCGGCCGTGCCCTCTCTTCGGCCAAAATCCTTCGGTTTCGAGCACCTCTTGCTCGAGCACTCGTCTCGGGCGTGCTCTCGCTCGGTCGACTTCGGCCCTTTCTCGTTTCGTGCATATCTTTCACCTCGGGTGTCGGATTGACTCGATTCCTTTGGCTAATCCACTCCGTTTTTCGAGACGAATCCAACCGTGCACTCTTCTTCCTGATCCAGTGAGGTATGGTTGGTGTTTTGCTCCAAATTTCATCGTATTTCCTACAAAATCGATAAAACACAACCTTTCTCTCATTTCGGCTTAAACAATCATATTCCATGCATAAATCAATGAAATCCACATCAAAACACGCTTCACATGTGCCTCTAAAACGTGTAAATTCCACCCGAATCAAGTAACAAAAGGAAGAAGTAAAAGGATAAATACATCGTATCCACAAAAAAAAAAAAAAAAAAAAGATAAATACATCAAAATCATCACAAATGAACGAGTTTGGTTCAAAAACACCGTATCCCCAGTTAATTTAGTTGATGATTGTGTTTGCGTATTGCATATGGTATTATTGGATATTGTTTTTTTGTAGCAAAAATATGAAAACTTCATATCAGATATCTGGTATTACTGGTTATTACACGTGGTATTACTGAATACACTTTGTGGTACTACTGGACATCGATATTTGAATTACTTGTTTATTTATTCACAACGTAATTTTGATTTTACTGGATATTGATTTAGTAGCGAAAACATGAAATACCGTAATTTAAAGTTTGTAACATCATATAAACACCTGTTCTTACTGGTTATTACATGTGGTATTACTGAATATTGATATTTGTATTACTTGTTTCTTTATTAACACAAATACTAAATACTATTATTAAAACTATAATTTGACATTAGAAATTGCATTAGACATATGATGTTACTGGATATTGATTTTGATAGCGAAAACATTAAACACTGTAATTTAAAGTTTTAAAATCATATTAGACACCTGGTATTACTAGTTATTACACGTGGTATTAGTGAATACACTCTGTGGTATTACTGAATATTGATATTTGTATTACTTATTTTTTTATTAACACAAATATTAAATACTGTAATTAACACCATAATTTGACATAAAAAACTGCATTAGACATATGACGTTACTTGATATTGATTTTGGTAGGATTAATCCCTAAACAAAAGCAATGTTAAAAAAAAAAAAAAAAAATTCTTTACAATCAAATAACATGATCAAAGTTTCCTTTTAATTCCTCCCAAATCATCACCCATTTTCTTCAAATTCTCAGCTGCATCTTTCTTCTTCTTCTCTTGAGCTTTCAAAGCATTTTCTTTCTTCTCTTCAGCAATTCTTTGAACTATGGCCGGCTTCCTCATATAAAATTTATAAATCTCTTGGATTATATGGTCCTTTCGTTCATTCATATTCGAAAGAATTAGAACAAAAGACATACATATATATATCCAACTAATATTTTTAAGAGCAAAAGCCAAACATATATATCCAACTAATCTTTAGCGTTGAATATACTAGCACATTCAGGTTTATGAAATAAAAAAAGATTTAAGTTATGCCTTTTCTAGACAATAATAAAGTAATAATGAGATTTGTTTCAAGGGTTATATGAGAAACGATCTGCTGATTCTTCAAGCATACATCTATAGATAAACATACATACATCAAAAACAACAAAGAACAAGAGAAAAACATTGATTAAGGCAGGGCTTCTCATTTCTCAGCATTAACCCAATAACAGAACACTTATAGGCTGATCGAGACAGAATAACTATAAGCTCAAACCACGCTATTAATCTTTGAACATTTAACTTTTCAAGAATCGCATTGAAAAATTAAACCATGCCACAAACCCTTGATGAGCCAAAATTTTCAAAACACGAGTCAGTTTAAATTATTCCAATTACTTGTGCATAACAACTAAACTCCCAATTACTTGTGCCTTTTATAATATGTTTTAACAAATATATTCCATGGAGATTGATTAAAATTGACAAACTCAAATCTTGTGAACATAAAGAATCACTCAAGAAAGAGTAATCTACTGCAATCAATTGTCTTTAAAACACACCGCATATACTCTAGTACAGCCCCAGGAAAAGGGGCGAAAACATATTAACACGAACATAGTAAATCTAGTTATGAGAAACATAGTTATATTTAGCAGTATGATCATTGCAATACCTAACAATAAAACTATATGAAAATGGTGTAATTTGCATCTAGATGATGAATACAGTGGTAGTAACTATTAAGTTTCCTGGACACTTATAATTTGCATAAAGATGATGAATCAAGGTCACATTCCACTTTCTTCATAATCTTTCTTATTTCTATTTGATCAATTAATCAAGAATTAGCATGATGACATTGAAAATGTAGATACATGGCACACAGATGGAGATGAGGAGGGGAAGAAACTTCATCATCAAGCTCTTTTGTTTCATTTTTTATACACACTTGGCCCTAATCTCTACCCTAGTAATTTTCCTAAGAGTGAGAGACATCTCATCAGCCAAGCATTTCCAACCAAAGAAATGGTACTTATTGATTCTCTTTCAATGTCTTGTGCCGGAATCATAGGGTTCTCGTGACAAGCTTTCTTAAGCATTTACAATTAAATAAATGAATAAGGCACTTAAACTACATCACTTAAAGAAACATATAAGGAAGAACTAATATAATTGACATACAATTCACCAAGTCCATGCCATTTTTATTCACCACATTATAAATTACTACGACACAATAATCGACCACTACAAAATAATTGGGAAATGGCATCGGGGAAGGCATCGGATCTGCCGTCCCCAATGATGAAGGCAACGGCAAAGGCATCGGCAGTGTGCCGATGCCAATATGCTCGATGCTATTTAAATGGCATCGGATTTGGGGAAAACCGTTGCCTTTTGGCATCGGGGGGACAACCGATGCCAAATTGCATCGGGCCCACTGCCGATGCCTTTTTGCATCGGGGACAGCCGATGCCATTTTGCATCGGGGCCCATTGCCGATGCCATTTTATTAACATTTAAAAAAGACGAATCTGGGTTTCGAACCCAGGTATCGAGGCCACCAACACCCACCCCCCACCGCTGGGCCACCCCAATTCTCGGAAATTTGACATTTTTCGCGAATTGTGGGGTTCGAACTCGGGACCTCGCGGTCTCGAAGGCTTTTGAGCGCCCCCTGTGTGCCGTTTAGGCTAGGAGCTTTTAGTCGACATGTTGTGAATGCAATTAATATATATTCAATTTAATTTGAGTTTTTAATTCTTTAATTAATTCAATCCATTCTAACTTTAATTGTTGCTTATTAAATTATTTATCAAAGCATATCATAATTATTTCTAAATTATGTTTTTAAAATTAACTAAATTATGTTCTTCAAATTAAATAATTTAATTACGGTATCAATTCACACTATTTAAATTTATTCTAATCCTCAATTTACAACATTTAAATTCATTCTAATTTTTAATTTCACAACATTATAATTACATACAACATTGAATATAATTATTTTCACTTATACATTTAAATTTATTATAATCACATCATTTAAATTCATTCTAATTTTCAATTCACAACATTAAATATATATAATTATTTTCACTTATCCATTTAAAAATATGAATTCAATTATCCATTTAATTAAAAATATTTTCATCTATTATAAAATTATTCTCTAGTTCATTTTCAATTAAAATACACTTATCTAATACGGAGTACTAGTGAATACTTTTTTTTTTTTTTTAATTGCAGAGAATAAGCTTGATTAATTTCCTAATTGTTGTAGTATATTATATATAATGTTCGTTTCACTCTGATCAGGAGTAATGCTAAATTCCTAAGTCATACTCACGTAACTATCAAAATCCACGCAAATATACATGACATATATATATATATATAGAAATGATATTGAGCCCATATAATGGGCTCCTTATGGAGTCAAATGATGATGTGTCATTATCTACATCATTATATTTACTTACATAATTAACACCAATTTTTTTTTTTAATTGCAGAGAATAAGCTTGATTAATTTCCTAATTGTTGTAGTATATTATATATAATGTTCGTTTCACTCTGATCAGGAGTAATGCTAAATTCCTAAGTCATACTCACGTAACTATCAAAATCCACGCAAATATACATGACATATATATATATATATATATATATATATATATAAATGATATTGAGCCCATATAATGGGCTCCTTATGGAGTCAAATGATGATGTGTCATTATCTACATCATTATATTTACTTACATAATTAACACTATTTTCTGAAAATTTAAAAAATTAAAGGATATTCCTATAAAATTAGGAAACGTAGGACAAAGATACCATAATCAAGATTACCAATGCTAATTATTTTGATTTTTTAATTAATCAAGATTAATTATTTTAATTTTTTAATTAATCAAGGTTAATTATTTTAAGATTTTTTAAAATTATTTATTAACGTGTTTATTATCAGTATATAATTATTAAATTAAAAAAAAAACCATACATTTATATATATAATTTTTTTAATAACAAAAAAATTAAAATTATAAAAATAATTAATTGAAAAATAATGACTACATTAATTAAACTAAATCATAAGCTCTAAACTCTAAACCCTAAAAAAAAATCATAATTTTCAATTTTAGGGTTTCAGGGTTTAGGGTTAAGAGGTTTAGGGTTTTAGGATTTTAGGGTTTAGGGTTTAGGGCGACAGGGAAGGTATCGGGCCCACTGCCGATGCCATTTTGCATCGGGGGGGCCGTTACCAAATGGCATCGGGGCCCACTGCCGATGCCATTTTGCATCGGCCATTAAATGCCGATGCCATTTCGCATCGGCCCGCCTGCCGTTGCCAATTGCCGTTGCCTTTTGGGCAATATTTTGTAGTGGACTATATCCTATGCAGTAAAGTCCGAAGTAAAGAAAGTTACCAAAAATCTGAAGGTGATGTCGATAATGACTGTGGTGACGATGGAGATGGCAGCGAGCTAGTGTTGGCCGAGGTGCCCAGAAAATGATTGAGTAATTATAGACAGAGAAAACGTATTGAGTCGACAAAAAAATCCACACCTCTTTCCAATCTGTGTTGCTTATCGCCGCTGCCGCCCTAGAAATGGCAGCCCTAGATCTATCCCTAGAAATCCGTCAATCGCAGTCGTAGAAGATGAAGTCGCCGCCTCTAGCCCGCCGTAGAAGATGAAATCACCACCACCTGTCGAAGCTCTAAAATTCGACTTTTAAATCGAAAAAATGCCCAAATCGCGTCGTCCGCCTCAACGTCGTCCGTCGTCCGCCTCAGCGTCGTCCGTCGTCCGCCGTTCGCCTCAGCGCCGTCGCCATAGAAGAAAGTTCCCCAAATCGCGTCGCCGTTGAAATCACACGAGTGAGAGCAATTTTTTTGTGAGAGAAACATTTCTTGGAAATGACCCAAATGAAAGGCTGAGTCGAATAACCGGGTTAGAATTAAATTTTAAAAATCACTTAAAATAGAAGGGGGCACGGTGCCTCAGATGTATACAAGAATCTGGCTAAGTCTTTTATTACCTATGGATGCCTCAAAAAAAAAAAAAAAAGGCTTTTCACCTCTTTCTTTTCAATTTACCCCGCTAAAAATCTTATAAAAATAATTACAAGAAGTTAAGGTAGTGGTGTATTTAAAAGTTGTTCCTCACTAAATTACAAGTTCGACTTTACGTCGCTCTCAACTGCAATATGGACCATAAAAAGTGTATAAATTTGTTCTCTATAATCTGCTTTGATTTTTGTCACCATAACTTTTGCATTCTCAAACTTTATACTTTCTTTGTTCCTAATTATGTTTTAAATTTTGTCATTTTGAATGTTTTCTTTAAAGTTTTACATTTTATTTTTTTTACAAGTTGTGGCCTCACAATTATCCCTGTTTTTATATAAATTAAATTAATTGTTACTAATTTTTCCCTTTCTCTTTCCATTTTTTTCCTTTTCTTACATTTTCTTTTTCTGAGTTTTTACTTTTTTTACACTTTCTTTTTCTACATTTTACTTTTTTTACACTTTGCACTTACAACTTTACATAAAATATTATATTCCTTAACACCGTGTCATCCTTCAAATATAAGTTTAAAGGGAAACGGATAGAGTATTTGTCAACTCTTTCATGGCTAGTGCAGATAACTCAAACTGGTCAAAGTGTTTGAATGAAAAAATTATGACACGTCATCCGTTATCAGCTGAGTTAAATGATAAACAAAATAGATGGATTTCAAATGAGTTTTGATGAGAATTTAAAATCCTCTCAATTTTAACTATAAAAAATATGCTAAGGATTTGAAATTTATTCATTTACTTTTAATCCAAACAAGTGAAGTGGATTTGGATGCACTACTACACATTTAAGCTTGGAGAGCTGCACTTGGAGAGCTGCACTTGGAGAGCTCTTTTTTCAAACAGCTCTCCAAGATATAACTTGGAGAGCGGTTTTATTTAAAAAAAAAAAAAACACATAGAAAGCGGTAATCACTTGGACAGCCCTTCATAACCGCTCTCCAAAGAGCTAGGTTTTGAAAAACCGCTCTCCAAGAACTTTGACCAAATATTAATTAATACGCGTGATATTCCCCGTGTCCCTCCCCCTCCTTCTCTCTCTCCAATTTCACAACATTCAACTAAATTCCCCTTTTAATTCTCCTCTTCTTCTTCTCCATCTCCGAAGCGACTGCATCGATCGGAAGGAGATCGAGTGGGAGGCAGAACGCCGGTGAAGAACGTGGAGCAGAACAAAGAGGTACAAGCCCTAGGAAAGTAATGCCTCCGACGCCAAGCTTCTCGACTTCTCGCAGGTGGTGGAGTCTCAGAAGCAGGTGGTTTCCGGAATCAAGTACTACCTCAAGATCTCCGCCGCACGCCACGGCGGAGGCCCGACCAACACTTTTAGAGCGGTGGTGCTAGTGAAGCCGTGGATGCAGTCCAAGGAGTTGCTGGGCTTTGCACCTCCCACACTTTTAGGGCGGTGGTGCTATTTCAAAATCTCGAAGCATTCATTCTCCCCCAAATTCCAAAATCATAGTTGTCTCCCCCAATTAAATCCCTCGTCGCCGTCGCCTCCCTCTCCCGCCCTCGCCCCGTCGCCTCTGTCTCCTCCGCCTGCGCGCCGTCGCCTCTCTCCCACTGTACGTATGTATATTTATGTATATTAGATATACCGTATGATGCAACCCGATAAATCGTTGAGCCGAATTTGCTTCTTCTTTTGCTGCTGTATGTTGCTATGCCTTCTCTTATTTTAAGGAATTGTGTTGTCGTTTATTTTTGGTTTGTTGCAGAAATGGGCCAAGCTTGCTAAGGTGTGGCAGAAATGGGTGTAGAGGGTTGAAGAAGGCGTTGGAGTTTGATTTGCTGCTGCAAGAGGAGGAATTTTTGAGAAATGGAGATGAGAATAAGGTTGTGAGAGATGTGAATGAGTTGCCATGGAACGGGCGTGCAGTGCTGCTCTTTTGCTTGAGATGTGGCTGCCCGATTTCGAAGCTTGAGGGATGGGGTCCTAAGCGCGGCCGCCGCCATAAGAAGTGAGTGTTTAGCTTACCTGATTTGAATGATAGGATGTGTTTCTTGTGATGATGATTGGAATTCAAATGACAAATTGTGTTTCACTTGTTTTAGTTCTGTGTGGTGTTATCATTGGTTATGATCATTGTTATCTTGTTCTGGATGAGATTTCTTGAGAGATTTTTGACAATCTGTTGTTTACTTAGTATATTTCAGTTGGTGATGAATGTTTTTATGTTGTCAAGTTAGATCGAACACTGGGAAGTTGGAACACATGTGAGTTTATTTTAATTTGCCATTTTGATAGGTAATAAGATAATTTTGCT
The DNA here is from genome assembly GCA_963675135.1 of Galeopsis tetrahit. Taxonomy (NCBI): domain Eukaryota; kingdom Viridiplantae; phylum Streptophyta; class Magnoliopsida; order Lamiales; family Lamiaceae; genus Galeopsis; species Galeopsis tetrahit. Next base: position 95,895,855 of record OY776119.1, read on the forward strand.
TCTAAGATCACATGAGCTCTGCACCCACCATCTGTTGTATGTTCCCTAGAACTTATATATGCCGCTTGCTGTTGCATGATGAGACCAACACAAGATTGTTGTGTGCCTTGTGGACTTCAGAATCGGCATTGAGTTTATTTTAATTCTCAGGCACTAGCTAATTCCTCAAACATTTTCAACAGGTTCTTGGTGGGATGAGAGGAATGACAGGGTTATTGTGGGAAACCTCATTGCTTGATCCAGAAGAGGTGCGTGCCTTTTGACTAACTTATGACTTTGCATAAGATTCAACCAGTTTCTGTCATGAAATTCCATCAATATTTAATTGTTACCTTAATAATATGTATACGTGTTCACTTATTTTTCTCAGGGAATTCGCTTTCGCGGTATGTCTATTCCTGAATGCTAGAAGGTGTTACCTGCAGCCAAGCCTGGTGGAGAACCATTGCCCGAGGGTCTCCTCTGGCTTCTTTTAACCGGAAAGGTAGTCTGCTTGCTTTCTGAATGCATCTTTTCAGCTCAGACTCTTAGCTTAATTTTAACTTATGTCTCTGTTATCAAAATGTCAGAATATGTTATGCATTCCTCTGTACAATTAGTACTTATAATGAATTTGATCTATTATTTTTATTTATTCCTTCAAAGCTCTCTTGCCTTTTTGATGATTTTGAAGGGCTTGTCTTTTTTCCTTCACTTAATCTAGGTGCCATCAAAGGCGCAAGTGGATGCATTATCAAAGGAATTGAGAAGTCGTGCTACCGTTCCAGGTTCTCAGCTTAGAAACTTATTTTAGATGCTTAAACTATGATTGCATAAAGATAAACCTCATGATGATTTCTTAGCTGTGCATTATGCCAACTACTTCACCTTTGTAATATAAAAAATGCCAAAAAAATCACTAATCCATTTTCAATTTATTTGGTTTATGTCAGTTCATGTAGTACGAAGAGGCTATTTTGCTTCATTCCTTCTGTTGTTTTCATTTATCATGACAATAGTTTTTTACCTTATCTTTCTGTGGTTAAGCAATATGATCTAATATTAGGATCAAACAAAAGTTTCCTGCATTTATCATCTTTAGGCAAATGTTCACATTGCTGAATTTTCATTTGTGATTGCATATTATGTATATAAAACCATTGATGGGTTACCTGTTACTGTGCATCCAATGACTCAGTTTGCGACTGGTGTCATGGCTCTTCAGGTTACAACCTGGTCTTTATGCACGTAGTCATCCTGAATGCATGAGAATTGACCATATTGAATGCATGTTTAAGCAAACCCATTTGACATGTCTCTTGCCATTCTGGATGCTAGTTGACTGGTCATGCTTATTATTCATCTTTTAATGCTTTCACAATTTTGTGTTTGTCAATTTTATTTAGATTTGCAGCGTTATTCCTAAGGCATTCCTTAAAATATACTACTTGATAAGTAAATTCATTCAACCTCCACCTTTTGAAGAATAATGGGTGAAAAAAAAGAAAAAGTACCAGTTTTGGTGAGGAGTTGATATTTGGGAATACAATGCTTAGATTTACAAGTTAGACTATAAATTTTGATTCTAACAGTCTCTGCGCCTATAAGCTTCGTAATAGAAAAAATACAGGTCATTGTGTTAATGTGGCTTTGTCATTGTGTGCATGTCTGCAAATCACTAAATCACATTTGTTTGTACAACATTTCCTTTACTGTGATTTTTTTCTAAGTTTGCCCAATTACTGCTGGAATATGTACTAATCACATCTTCTCGTGGAATAAATTTCTCACTGCATTGGCTCTGAAGTAGAAAGCATCTCTGTTGTCATGAGATAATACAATGGATTAATATTGAAATTACTTTTTAGTTTTAACATTCAACATACTATTTGGGATATTTATGGTTGAGGTTACTTTACTTGCTAAAAGCAAGCTTGTAGTCATGATGGATTGGCCAGGAATTTATAAATCCTATAGTTGATTGTGATGAGTGATTTCCCATGCAATGAACTTGTGTAACAAGCCCCTGAATTGCCTATTATTCAGTAATTTCACTTGCAAAATGTATTGATTGAATTGTTTCTTTGTGATGAGACCTGAAACTGATTATTAAGTTTTTCCTCATCTCAAACTATCAAAATGTGAAAGTATCCATTTTTTGTAAGGGGGTATCTACTAAAAATTAACATTATTGTGTTGATACTTGGCTTAGATCACACACTAACTGCCCCATGTGTCGGGCCGGAATCGTCAACAACGCAGCTGCTCTGTTGCCGTCGCAAGAGCCCGCTGTTGAGAATTCGGGCCCTGTGGAAGAGAACCAATCGGAAATCGACAGAGATTTAGAAACTGGACCTTCTGAATTGAGGCCCGAGCTCGGGATTGAAGATGATGGGGCATCCCAATCTAAAAAAATCAATGAAGATGCAGGGGTACAACCCATGAGAAGATCAGTGTTAATGGATTCTTCTTCTGCATCAATGATCAGCGCGGCTATAGCTTCAATTAGATGAAGAAAGGGAAGGGACTTGTTCTATAAAGAGATCAGTTTCGTGTAGTGGTAAAGTATTGGAATCAAAGCATAGCAGCAGTCAGAACCAGAATTCGTGATATCTTTTACAATCGATTTTTGGTAGCTTTACAATCGATTTTTGTGATGATGACTTTTGGTAGAATGTAATATATTAACTTATATATTTGTGATGATATTTCATGTTTTTGGTGTATATTGGACGTATTTTTGTGTACGTTTATTTATTTGATTTTTTCGTATTTGACGTATATATATATTGTAGTGGTATAATTAAGTTTTGATTTGGTATAAATAGGATTTTTAAAATATAAAATAATTATTAAAAAAAAAAATATAAAAAAAAAATAAATAACTTAGACAGCGGTTCAAAACCGCTGTCCAAGTGAAATTAATAAAAAAAAAAATTCACATAGAGAGCGGTTCAAAACCGCTCTCTACGTGCTTTTACTTGCAGAGCGGTTGAGAACCGCTGTCTAAAGTCCCCACTTGCAGAGCGGTTCAAAACTGCTTTCTAAGAGCTTTTACTTAGACAGCGGTTTTTAACCGCTCTCTTAACTTGGAGAGCTGTCACTTGGAGAGCGGTTTTAAAAGCTCTCCAAGGCCCTTTTTCAAAGCCCTCCAAGTGAAAATGTGTAGTAGTGATGGTGGATTTAAAATTCATAGATCAAATCCGCCATTCAAATGGAGCCTAGGTTTCAGCACATTATTGGATATCATAATTGATTTATTAGTGTGTACATGGCAAATTCGGAAAATTCGGCCAATAGATTGGCCTAATTGACCAGTACTTGCTATTGCATGTAAACATGCAGCAGTTGAATCGGGGAACAATATTCAAGAATTAAATTTGTCTGGAATATTAATTTTTTTTTATATTTTTAATCCTTAAATTTAACTCATTTCAAAATAAATCCTTAAAATTTCCACTTTACAAAATAGGTCCTAAAGCAAATAATTTTAGTCCCTTTTTATCCACTTTAAAGTTTCTAACTCACCGGAATTTTTTAAATCTGTCGGAAAAAATTGGGGACTCCGACCAAATATTCAATTTTAAGCCTTTAAATGTATTAAAATCTAAAAAAATTGATAAATGTTTTTAAAATAATGATTTTAATGTACACAGCTTTTTTAAAAGCATCACTAATATTTTTGATTAGTTACACAATTTGGAGTTGTTAAAAAACAAGTTGTATTTGAACAATATTGTTCATCTAACACAACTACGTACTCATCATCATGAGCACATGTGCTGTACATGTGTTCAAGAGAGACGACTTTTACTCATGATTAAGTTTTTATTTTCTCTCAAATAATGTCAATATTTTAAATTGCATGTAATGCCACAGACGACTTTTACACATATGCATGATTTAGTTTTTTTTTTTCTTTTCAAATGTCAATATCTTAAATTGCAATGTCACTAGCTATAATCTTTTAATAGAGTTTAATCCTCCAAAACTCAAAAACGTAGGGAGACCTCTACCAAATAATATATTTGTTGAGTTTTTTTTTTTTTTTTTTTTTAACTTTAATCTCATAGGAAATTGGATCCAATTCCTTTTTTTTTTTTTTTAAATAAATGGCCCCTAAAGATATTAAAACTGAAAAAAAAAAAAAAAAAATCACATGTCCGTTACGTCCTCTAATAACCATCCTTAAATTGTCGGTTTAAGTTATCCAAAAATGGAAAATTTCACCATAGGTCCCTAATCACAAAATCTTTGAGGCCGTAGAAGGAACACTACAGAAAACACATTGTATTATTGTTTTATATATATATATATATATTTTTTTTTTTTTTTTTTACATTATTCGATGTGAAATTTTATGATATTTTTTTGTATAATATTTTAAAATAATATAGGACATGAGACAATAAAAAAGTAATTGAGGAAGGGAATATGAGCTAGAGTAGATTTAAAAAATTATATATTTTATATTGCGTCTAACTTTGCAGAAAAAAAAAGTTACAGTTCTCTTTTTGCCATAAATAAAGTTGTGGTTCTCCTTTTGTTACTTATCTAAGTTTGGCCCGAAAATGGGCCTCAATCAACCCAATTCCTAATTTGGCCTGAAATTGCGAAAAAAAAAGAAGTTACGGGCCTAATTTTGCCAGCCCATAAAGTTGCGGTCCTGAAAAAATAATTTTCCCTTGTTTTACAACTGGAAAATCATTGCAAATTTTGATTTGCTATGAATTTGCAACTAAATTTTAGTAATCGCAAAAACGAGGGTAGTAAATGTTTGCGATGAATTTTTTAAACCGTCGCAATTCACAATGGCAATTTGAGTCATAAATGGTCATGACCAACAACGAATCAAGTCAAAATGACATCGTAATTTGCGACGAAAACTAGTGGCCATAAATTTCGACGACAAATTTTGTCGTCTTAGTTCTTTTTTATTTATTTAGCATCTCATAAATTGCTCGGATTTGAACCACTGAGCCACATAACAACATAGCCCACAACACCTAGCTTGTATTATTTAAGCGAAATTCGCTCCCTAAGGGGATCAAATCGGCAACGCAGGCCCCCAAGTGTAGCAGTTTGACACTCGGACAAGAAGCTTATTAATTTCGTGTATTTTGCGTCATAAATTATACTCTCCCCATTCCGCCATAGACTTCTTATTTACTTATATTTTGGATGTTCCATCATAAGTTTCTCATTTTCTTAAATGATAAAATTCATTTTCTTTTTTTACATTCTCATTTCTATCTCTCCCTACATTTTATATATATATATATATATATTCATACTCATAGGACAACAGCAGATTTAATTTGCAACGACCAAAAATTCCTCACAAATTGCAACAAATAAGGACAAATGGTCAAGTTCTAGCAGATTCTCGATGAAAATTAAAATCGTCCCAAATTACAACATTATTTGTCGACGAATTTTCACTGGGAATGAATTAACGACGTCGTTTAGGTGGAATTTGTGACAGAAAAGATCGTCGTATATTTGACGTTTGAATTTATAACGGTAAAAACCAACATAAATCAACACAATTTCCACGACTTAGCTAGAGATGGAGAAAAGTGGGAAATTAAATTTTATGTGAACTCAAAAGTTGTATGAAAATAGATGTATAATAGAGAGAAAAATAGGTGATGTGATTATATGAAAATACGGAATGAGTGAAAAAAAAAATAGAAGGGAGAGAAAAGTGTAATGTAATTGCAGTATATGAAAATAAATGTATATACATGTCTTATAGGTATGGATGAGTATTTGGATAGGTATGAATGAGTATTTGGATGGAGAATAATGGGGCCTTAAAAAATCAGATGGGATAATGTGACACCTCCACCAGAATAGGATCATCCCAAACCAAATATAACCTTTTTTTTTTTGGCCCAGCGATTGTCAACATTGTGCACATACATTTATTTGTTTTTAACATTAAGGAGATGTTATCTTCTAAATTACTACTAAAATAATTTTCATCATCATGATCAAGTTAATTGACTTTATCAGCATATTAATATACTTCTGTTCTCTCGAGGAAGGAATCTGGTTAATTTATTGTTACTGACAAGTGACAACAACATGCCACTGACCCCATCATTTTCTAATTTCTATAATTGCAACTTGCATGTTAACGTTATGTCACTACACAGGTATCCTTTTTAAAATCATTACCATTTAATCAATGACTTTTGCTGCCTCAAGAAGTCTTTATTAATCACACATTTATGTACTTACTCCCTCCGTCCCATATTAAGTTTTATAGGTTGATGGACACACATATTAAAAAAAGAGAATTTTTATAAAAAAAGTCATTCACTGTCCCACCTTCTTAATAAAAGACCTAAAATATAATTTTTTAAAAAAGGATAAAAACATATGTTAATAACCCATTATGCCCTCAACTTTAAATTTAGAGACTAATTTAAAATTTTCAAATTTAATTAATGAATTCTTTGCATTCCTTATTTTTCGTCTTTAACAACAATCCTCCCAATCAACATTTTATAATTAGATAACTAATTTCGTGAATTCCATAAATAAAATAAAAAAACTAATTTAACCTGATTGACTTTCCTTTTCAAATTTGATTTCAATATCATCTAAATATTTGATTTTCAAACAAATCTCCTTCACCTGTTTCACCCACAAACGTCATCTGTCTTCTCCACGAACATAGGCGCCGAAGATGATCAAACCCCCCGAATGGAAGATAAAAGCATTGTCGATGGCAGATCTTCCTTGCCGTCGTCGTCCATGATTGAACCCTCCACCCAATCTCCTTCGCGGCGACGTGACAACACAGACGCGGTGCAAGTGACTGGTTCGATTTTTACAATTTTTTACAGATCGGTTGTGTTGCCCACGCTAGAGAGACGAAGGCGGCGCTCGTAGTACAGTTAATTTACTAATTTGTTATAGATCGGTTGTGGAATTATTTCTTGGTGTTTATAACAGTGAGTAATGATTTTTTTCGTTTCTGCATGTTAGTCTGATTTTATTCTCAACTTTTTATGATAAGTAGCATATTATCAGTCTATGGACTTTCTCGTGTTACTCAAGATCGAATTCGATAGGAAAACCAAGTTGGTTCGTGTTATATATTTTATGTAAATTATTTTCTGCACTTTTTTCTAAGTTGAATGGTTCTCATTTATATATTTTTTTTAACGAGAATTCTGTCATAGGAAATATTATTTTAATTTTTTTATATCTCCATAATTATATATAAATTTTTACTTATGTTTCAACATTCAAATTTATCAAGAATGTATGTTCTCTTTGGAATGCAGTTCCGATTTGCATAAATATAAATTTTATACATAACAACCTCGTCATATGCAAATAGTATATTGTTTCTTTCTGCATTACTAACTGATCTGCATAAAAATAGTTTTTATGCATACCACACTTTGCATATGCAGATAGTTTACTGAATATTTCTACACTAATACAATTATTATGCAATTTTTTTTTTCCTTTAACTGCATACTATGGTCGTGTATTCCGCATTTATATTCAGAACAACCAAATGCAACAAAAGTTTCTAAATAATCAAATACCATAACCAAATGCAGCAGAAAATTTATAAATGAAACGTTTTATGTAGTGGAGAAGATGAGATATCTAATGGGTTATATGTATTAATGATATTTTAATTAATACAGTTGTATTATTTATACTAGTTTTAATTTTGAATAAAATTGTATAATATCTCATTACGTATTTTTCCTTGTATAATGAAATATATATATATATATATATATATATATTTGTATATGACATATTTTTCTGTTTTGAATTAATATATATTAATATTAATTTTTAAACGAGTCAATTTTATAATGTCATTACTTGATTTTCATTGTATGTTATAAGATTGTATATTTGCACTTTTAATTGCATGTGTATCTTATCAAAATTATATTCAACATATTCCACACTAAACTATAAAGACTATAAAATACAACCATTTAGTCATATGTGTGTTATACATCAGTCAATTCGATTATGCTAGATTTAATGATGTAATTCTCTATTATTCGATCTCCAATTTAATGGGGAAGAAAGGTAGTATGTTACGGCATATATAATGACTATTAACTCTAGTTTTATAATAGGGAAGTTTGAACATTTCATTTTATTACTTCTAATTAATTAAATACATTTAAATAATGAAACGTTTGTTACTACCTGCTATAAATGAAATATCATTAAATATCATATTATGGTAAATTTGCATTGTTCTGCAGACTTTTCGTTTATTTTTAATAATTTTCATTATTTATGCAATTCAAACCCATAATATGCAATCAATATAAAGAAATATGCAAAATTTATGTTTGTCCTTCCGCAATAATCTTAAGTATGCAAAAAATCTTATTTCTTGCTGCAGAAATACTTATTTCGTATTTTTGTTCTACATTACTTGGTGTCATATTATTGTTGTTTCTGTATTCATTAACAACAAAAACAACAAAATTAATTGAAAAAAAAAAACATAATTTATAAAGTATACGTTACAATATTCATAATTTTCATTAATTTAGGAAAACTTTAATTTCGGAAAGTCTTAATGGATGCGCAATTAAGGAAGAGCTGATACACACCGATTTAAATATTAAAACTAATTGACTTTCTAAATATTAAATTCATAATTTAAATAGTAAGGGCATGATGGTACATTTATGTTACATTTTGATCTTAATTTGAAACTATTTTAAACCATGTCCTTATTTAACAAATCATTAGGTGGAAAGACCTAATATGTGAAATCCCCTTAAAAAAAGTGTAATAATAAGTAAAGTTTTGAGGGGCCGGTAATTTTATAAACTTTTATGTATAAAGTAAATAAATGAGTTGAATTTTGTGTATTATAGAGAAAAAGTAATAGCATTTGTGTAAAATTGAGAATATTGTCAGAGTGAAGTTTATGAAGTGTTTTCAATTTTAAGGGTGTGAAAGTTATTGTGGAACATTCTGAAAAAAAAATGTGAAAGTTATTGTAGAACGGAGAGAGTATTAGATTGTCTGGATTATAATTTTTTTCGTCCCGCAACTTTCTACCTTTTTTCACACGTAATTTGTTGTAACGATAACGTGTCGAGATAAGTACCGATGTAATTAAATAACTAATTCAGTTAAGGGGAAGACTAGTATAAATGCTTTTGAAGATCAACATTATAAAGGTTACAAATTCTATACTTTTGAAAGATTACGAGTAAAATAAGGATATTGTTCTAAGTGTATTTTATTTAAATGAAGGTGAATTAATTCATTTTAAGGTGCATCTTGTACATGGTCGAAAATATAAAAAAATGTGCAACACTTGTGGAGTACTAATTTATTATTAAGTTAGTCATTACAACTAATTAAGAATTCTGAAGTCAATTAATTTGTGTTGGGGAAAACCACTGAGAAAATATAAACATTGCTATCAACTACTCCCTCCGTCCACCAAAAGAGTGCTCATTTCTTTTTTTGGGTCCACAAAAATCGTGCTTATTCTATTTTAATAGTTAACTTTTGAATATTTTTTCTACTGTACTCTACTAACAAGATTGAGTATCTACCGAATATATTTTTTACTCATTATATTAAATATATTCTTTATAATTAAAATATGATTTTTTTAAAAGCATATATAAAAAAAAGTGAGCACACTTTTGGTGGACAGAGGGAGTAGTTGTCTATCAACCTAATTGGACGTTAGATTGGGTTTCAACTAACAAGGCATGTGAGCACAGTTCAGCACGTGACGAGTTCAAATTACCTATTTACCCCTTAGTTGAGTCAGTCACATAAGTACGACTTGCATAATGTTGATTTAAAAATCATAAATAGCACGATAACAAGACTTATCTACTCCACATCTTCGAGTCAATGAATTAGTGTTGGGGCCACCACATAGAAAACCTAAATATTGCTACCGATTAGTAGTACCAAGAATTCTAGATTCCCTGGGGAAAAGGGGGCCAATTTATTCTTTTTGTCCCATAACTTACTTTTAGGGATGACAATGGTGCTGGTTTAAACTCGGACTGCATTAAATATGAAAGTGTGTGTGCAAGTGTAATCAGAAGTGTTGTCTGTTGTGTTGGCACTATCCAGACAATAATGTGCAGCAAAAAATAAGGTCTATACATATAATCTAGTAGATGAACATGATAGAAACAATAATTATTCGAGTTACAACTATGTACCAATCTACAAGAAGAAACAATAATTTTTCTAACTATAAGCACAACACTGGCATAATACTGCATATATGTTTGTGTAAAAATATTTCATAGATAGTTTTTTTAGTATTAGACTGATATTAAAATACTCCCCCCGTTCCACAATAACTTTCACATGGACGGAGGGAGTATGAAATTAGGTACACGTCTAGCCCCTTTTACTTCTCATGTTTGTTTGTTTGTTTTCTCTCATATTTCTTCTGCTCCTTACTGATTTGATGTGGGACATAAATCTCATATATTTGTTTCTTACTTCTACTCCTTATTCGATGATGTGGGACAAATATCTCATATATATGTTTGTTTGCCATTCTTTCTTCTAACATGTTATAATGTACGTATAACTTCTTTGCATTTGGATTAAGAGTGTTAATAATGAATTCCACTCCTACTCTAGGCCTCGACAAGCATTGCATCAGAGTTCGAGTACTTGAAGATTTTGCAACGAAGCAAGCATTCCATTCCATCCCACTCAAACTCAACTTACTCAGGAAAATTGAGAGGAAACAACAGTAAGCTTGCACTCAGGATTTACTATGACACATTTAAGTGTTTGTTAAATTAGATGTACCGGTATCTGTCTACTTGGTTCCAGCCATTTTAATTTTTTTACTTTTGTTGTATTGTTTAAGTGATTCCAGTGTAGTTAAATGAGAAATATTGACGCAGCGTAGCTATCAATCTCAAGAACTCAAAGACTCACAACCCACAAGGACAATAACTCGAAAATTAACAAATCAATTAACTACTGAATTCATTCCATTCGGAATGTTTATATACTGCCAGAATATCAGAATTGGGCCAAGCCCATACTAACTCTACAAAAAGCCCAAAATAGAACTAAAATAAAACTCAAACAATAAAATCCAACTTTCCATTTGCATATTTTGTGTTTTAATTGGATATTTCATGTGAATTAAATTGCTATTTTAGTGTGTTTTTCCGACTCATTACTTTGTGGCTTTAAATTACCTTGATATTTTATTTTCTTATTTAATTCAGATAAAATCGAAGCATTTGAAAATTATTGAGAGTAATTCACAACCTATTACTTGGGCCAATTACTAATTTAGTCGAGTGGGCCTTGAAATTAAATTATTTGAGAGCCCACTTGCATTTGAAAAGAAGTGAAACCCACGAGAGAGAGGGGGCTGGGTGATTATATATATCAGCAGTAAAAAATAAACAAAGGTGTGGCCATTCAGAGAAAAATTAGAGGCGCATCAATTAAGGAGGAAGTAGGCAGCGTGAGTTTTGAGAGGAGAGTTTCGATGAGAGTCTATCGTAAGATTTTTGTAGCCATGTTCGGCTAATTTTATTTTCTAGCTAGTTCGAGGAGGCGCAAACATTTGTTATGATTTGATTGCCCATTTATTTAATAACGAATTTCTTAACTTGATCTCTTTGATTTCTTCGTTATTTGTGTATATGCTATGCATGTGATATTTATTGATTTTGTGAGTCTGATCAACTTGCCTGATTAAATATTTATTTCTAGCTAAATTGCACGTTATAATCCGTAATTGTTATAATTGTGTAATTGGAGTAGCAAATAGGGCAGAACACCCTAGGGATAGCGAAGTCTAGGTTGTATGAAACGAGCGTCTCGTATTCATAGTCTAGTCTGCTCTATTATTTTGGTTTGTTAATACATTCTATGAGTTGAATCTCGAATACATGTTTTGGGGTTATTCATTAGAATAAGTTAATTAGAGGTCGTACCTTTTAATTAATTAAACTTAAGAAATAATTCGAACTAGTTTGGTCGTACCACTGGTTTAGGGACAAGATTCAAAGAAGAGTTGAGATATTTGTGAATTTTAATTGTGTATGAAAATTATTCAAGTGGATGCAAATCCGAGTACTAGAATTTTCTTTTATTTGTTTACGTGTTATTTTTATTGCTTTTTAGTAGAATTAGAAACCACCAACCAAACTCCCCCCTATTTTATTTCTTTCATAACACGAAATATTTAAATTGAGTTTCACTGTTCCATGTGGATTCGACCCTTGCTTACCCTACTACATTAGCGGGTTAGTTTAGGAATTATTTTTGGGTGTCGGCGACAACTCACCACCATTTCTTGCTAAACTCGTAGTTTGCTCCACATCATTCTCTCCGGGTGGGGTGCGATTCATCCTCGAATCGGAATCATTTTTCTCCTCAGGGACATATTTAGCAAAATGAGAAGGTAGACGTAACCGATATACATTAGGGTTAATGCGTTCCAATATCTCTAACAGGCCAATCATATGTGTTGTCAATTTGTTGTACTCGTGTGAAGGAATGCGGTCCTTGGTTAGGACAGCCCACACCAAATCCCAGCGTCGAACAAAATGCATGTGCCGTTTATGCGCATCAACAGCGTTTTTATACAAAGTAGTAGCTGCTCCAAATGGGCCCTTGTACTTACATGAACTTGATGAAGGGATTCCACAAAATCTTTAACTTTGCCATGGATTCTAGTATTCGAAGGCAAGACTAATAAATCCAACGGTCCTTGTGGCACCAATGTGTAGACGATCTAAAATGGCGCATACCCTGCCTGTACTTCTTTTTCGAGCTGCGTTGTGTGCAAATTCCGCTTCAGGGAGTTTCAGATCCCACGAACGCAGGTTGTCACCCACCAAGCACCTCAAAAGGTTGTCGCCCACCCGTTTGGCTGTCGGTCTATGGATGATAGGCCCTACTAAAATTGAGGTTTGTGTTCACTATGCGCCAATGGCTACGCCAAAAGTGACTAAGAAAATGGTTTCCCGATCAGACACAATAGACTGGGGCAGGCCGGCCATGTAACCTATAGACATGTCAAAAAAATAGCAGGGCCACCTTTACCGCATCTGTCGTTTTCCAACAAGGAATAAAATGGGCCATTTTAAAAAAGCGATCGACAACAAAAAAAATAAAATTATTACCACGTTGTGTACGAGGGAGGCTTAGGACAAAGTTCATGCTTATGTCCACCCACGGTTCATGAGTCGGAATTGGCAGTGGTCTGTAAAGGCCGGCATTAGACGTTGTTCCCTTTGCTATGTGGAAAGTACGACAACGTTCCACCAGCCTTGATACGTCACGCCGAATCGTCGACCAATAATAGGAATGCATGATTAGGTCTACAGTTCTATCCCAGCCGACATGTCCAACATTATGGAATTCGTGCATACATTTAAATCTCAAACTGCCTTCTAGGATGCAAAGTTTGTTATTTCTGAATAAGAACCCACCCTCCTCGGCATAATGTTCGACCTAGCCAGCCTTCAAGCTTTTGAAAATGGGCCCAAAGGTAGGATCTATCGGGTACAACTCTTTGATCGAATCAAAACCTACCACTTGGGTTCACATATCGCAAAGTAACGTCGATTGATGACTTAATGCGTTTGCTACTCGATTTAGTGCACCCGATTGATGTTTGATTACAAAGGTAAGCCGACCACTCTTCATGTCGAGACGAGACGACATCCTGACTTTGAAGATGCTTCAAAGCTTCGTGGTCCGTAAATTGAATAAATTCTCGTTGAAACAAATAATGGTGCCAATGGCGGACTGCCCTCACCACCGCATAAAACTCAACATCGTATGTACTGTATCGCGATCAAGAGCCAGGCAATTTCTAGCTAAAGTACGCGATCGGACAACCTGATTGACTCAACACTGCTCCAATACCCATTTTGGACGCGTCGCAATGCAACTCAAAATGAAGAGTAAAATCTGGGAAGACCAAGAGCAGGGCTGAAATTAATTTTTGTTTAATAAGATCAAATGCAGTCGCTCCTGCTGGGGACCAAGAAAATGATGTTGCACCTATGCAATCCGTGATCGGTGCAATGATCGTACTAAAATGGAAAATAAATCGACGATCAAAAGAGGAGCTGCATTACCCAATAGGCCCCGGATGAGGAGCAACAAGAGGAGAAATGTAAAATTCATCGAGAAACACATCCGCGAACTCCTGCAAAAAAGGAACAACAAGAGGAGAAATAGGAGTCGCAGGGGAAATATCATGTCCAACCAAAACTAAAATGCTGGTAATTCACTTAAGAAAGCACGATGTGATAAGACCACAACCTGGTTTTCAGAAATTGGTCGAGAAGGATTGCCCGGTGTGAGCAAGAAGACAATGTGTACGCCTTCGAAAAGAAAACTTTATCTATTCTTGCGACCGTCATGGATCACTACCCTATCAAATTGCCACGACCTGCCAAGAAGTATGTGGAAAGTGTCCATTGGGGCCACGTCATGCCAAATAGAATCGGTATACGCAGAGCCAATGGATAGGTAGACCAATACATGGGAGTTCACCGTGATTGACGTCCCATATTGAAACCATGACAACTTGTAAGGGGCGGGATGTGGTTCAACGGTAAGGGTCAATTATTGCACTTCAGTTTTGGCCACAACATTTTCACAGGAACTAGAATCTATTATAAAATGACATACCTTGCCGGCAACGGTGCAAGAAGAATAAAAAGGAATGTTCGTTGCATCAAATGTTCTATATCACGAGGGGCTAGACAGGTGCGATGAATGATTAGAGTTGGACCTGTATCGATCTCTTGAAAGTTGAATCTCATGCGGATCAGGATCCTCTTCATCGAATATAGGGGGACCGTCATATAGAGAGTTGGAAAATATAATTTCTTGATTAATTGTAAATGGGATTTACATGAGGTATTTATACAAAGATGTTGAGTCTTAACCTAACCCTAATGTGCTTTATAAGAGAGCCCATAGGGAACTAGGATAGGCCTATATAATAAATGAGAGTAAATACATATTAACAAAATAGGTCCAATACGCCCCCTCAAGATGGAGCACCATAGGTGAGTCCAATCTTGGACATAAGAAGTTGTAGATGAGTCCTGGAGAGAGGTTTTGTGAGGGCATCCGAGAGTTGGTCGGCAAAGGAGACATGAGATACACATAATTACTTTGTTTTGATGAGATCGCGTACGAAATGGAAGTCAATGGCAATGTGCTTCATTCTCGAGTGAAAAACTGGATTCGAGCACAAGTAGGTGGCATTAATGTTGTCGCAGTAGAGAGCTGGTGTAGGTGAGGTAGGGAAGTGGAGTTCCTTTAATAGAGATTTCAACCACTGAACTTTAGAAGCAGCAACAACAATGGCACGGTATTCGGCCTCGGTCGAGGAGCGAGCAACCGACTTCTGTTTCTTGGAGGACCAGGATATAGGATTGGTTCCCAAGAAGACAATGTAGGCACTGGTGGAGGTCCGGTCGTCGATGTCGCCTGCCCAGTCTGCATCAGTGAAGCGATGAAGAAGGATTTGACGTTAGGGTGATCCCAACATCCCTTGTACCATTTAGGTACCTCAATAAGCGTTTGGCAGCACCCCAATGAGTAATGGTGGGCGCATGCATGAATTGCGACAACTTGTGCACGACAAAGGCAATATCTGGTCTGGTGAGTTGAAGATATTATAGTGATCCAAGGACTTGCCGGTATTGGGTAGCATCAGCAAGTGGGGACCCATCCGAGATGGTCAGGCGAGCAAAAGTTGGTACTGGTGTGCGAACAGGTTTTGAGGCGACCATGTTATATCGGGCGAGCAGATCAGTGACGTATTTGCATTGGGAGAGGAAGCATGAGCCTTTGGAGCGAAGGTTCTTGACCGAGAATTTGGCACTAAGGTTGGCAGTCACACGCGCGAGCATGGGCAAGTTGTTTCCCGTTAGAACAAGATCATTGACATTGACGAGAAAGTAGGCGACCACACCAGACTTGTTGTAGACGAACAGGGATTCATCAGAGTGAGTGGGTTTAAACCCACTGTCTTCAAGGAAGGTGCGAAGAGCATAATACCATGTGCGAGGAGCCTGCTTCAAGCCATAAATGGATTTATGAAGTTTGCAAACATAAGAAGGAAAAGTCTTATCTGCAAAACCCGGGGGTTGGGCCATGTAGACGGTGTCCGAAAGAGTGCCAAGAAGGAAGGCATTGTTGACGTCGAACTGGTGGAGCGGCCACTGTTGTGTGACAGCAATGTTGAGGACTGCTCGCACAGTAGACGGTTTGACGACCGGGCTGAAGGTTTCAGTAAAGTCAACACCTGGGCGTTGGTGAAAGCCTTTTGCAACCAGGCGATCTTTGTATTTGTCCAGAGAGCCATCGGTTTGCGTTTAAGGCGAAAGACCCACTTGGAGCTGACCACATTTTGAGAGTTAGTGGGGGGAACTAAATCCCAAGTTCCATTTCGAAGGAGAGCATCGAATTCGGCAGACATGGCTGCTCGCCAGTTTTGGTCCTTGAGAGCCTGTGAGACACAGCTCGGTTCGATGTCAGAGGTAACAACAGAGGTTAGACCATACCTCGAGTTTGGTTTGAACACAGTGTTTTGAGATTGAGTGACCATACGAGATGCGGGTGGTCGCAGATGAGCATTGGTCGGCACAGGGGTAGTGGTCGGTTGAGGGATGGTGGGTGGTGCGATGGTCGGTTGAGGGTCGAGCAGCCGAGGGTTTGTTGGTTGAGGGATGGTAGGTGGTGCGATGGTCGGTTGAGGGTCGAGTAGTTGATGGTTAGTCGGCTGAGGATTGGGCGGTTGAGGAATGGGCGGCTGTGAGGTGGTCGGCTGTGCAATGGACAAGAATCCTGGAGGGATGGCAGGTGATGTAGGAGAGGACAAGGGTTGTGCATTGGGAGAGAATCCCGGAGGGATGGTAGGTGATGTAGGAGATGATAAAGGAAAGACATGTTCGACAAATTGAACATGTCTAGATGTGTAAACGCGATTGGTGGAAAGATCAAGGCAGAGATATGAACTTCGAGTGATTGAATACCCAACGAACACATAGGGGGTAGATCGAGGATCGAGTGTGTGGGTTGTGTAGGGGCGAAGCCAAGGATAGCAAAGGCAACCAAAGATACGGAGTTTGGATAGGTTGGGAGGGCGAGCAAGAAGTTGTTGGTAGGAAGATATCATATTCAGATTAACATTGGGAAGGCGATTTATGATGTAGGCAGCCGCACAGACAGCATAAGGCCAATATGTAAGAGGCATGGAGGCATGGTGGAGAAGAGCTAGGGCTGTGTCGACCACATGGCGATGGCGACGTTCGGACATACCATTGTGTTCCGGGGTGTGAGGTGGGGTGGTAAGGTGAGAGATGCCATGAGTTTGGAGAAAAGGGCGAAGAGCAATGAATTCACCACCATTGTCAGAGTATAGGGTTTTGATTGTGTTTTGGTGGTAGTTTTCAACAAGATTTTTGAACGTGATGAACGTTGGAAGAACATCCAATTTTGTTTTTAGGGGATAGACCCATATATATTTGCTGAAGTGGTCAACAAAAATGACATAGTATTTGAAATTGTCAGAGGATAAGACTGGAGACAACCATACATCAGAGAATATGACATCAATGGGTTTAGTTGAAAAAATGCTAGAATCATAAAAGGGAAGTTTGTGACTTTTGATACAAGAGCAAGAGTTACAATTTAGATGTTTGGAAGGTGCGCTAGATAAATTAAACTTGGATAGAGTATGGGAGAGAATTTTTGCTGATGGGTGGCCGAGGCGAGCATGCCAGGTGGTGCCGGTGAGATGATGAGCAATAAGGGCTTTCAGGGAGTGTTTGGTTATTTATGTCGGCCATACGTACAATTATTAATACGACTCCCGACGAGGAGAATGCTCCCCGAGTGACCATCATGCACCTCAAAAGAAGATTAACCAAAGACTATGTCAACATTGTTGTCACGACAAAGGCTAGAAACAGATAATAGGTTTTTCGAGATGAGTGGAACGACCAAAACATTTGAGAAACGAATAGAGTCAAGTTGATCAAAATGCATGGAGCCAGTGTGCGAGATATGTAAACCTTTACCATCTCCAATTTCAACATTGTCAGACCCATTAAAGGGCGAGTGGAGGGAGATATTGGCGAGGTCATTAGTGATGTGATGGGAGGCACCAGAGTTAAGTATCCATTGCTCGGCAGGATGGGACGAGGAGGATGAGTGCGCCGAGTAAGCTGGGCGAGCATCCAGTTTAGGGCGGCGAGATGGAGGTTGGACAAAGCCATTCTGCGAAGGTGATCGATGTTGACCTGCCGGTGGGGTGAAGTGCGAGGGTGCCTAAGGGATTTCTGGGCAGATACGAGCAGTGTGACCTGGTGCTCGGCAGTATAGGCAGGTGCCAAGGTAGGGCCTTTGTTTGGGCTGGCGAGGACGAGCATCAGATGATCTGGGACGTGAGTCAGGTCGCGGGGAGCGATATGGGGTGCTCGCAAGCTTGGATAGCGTTGGCTATGTCACGATATGAGTCATCAAGGCTGGTTAGAACTTTGAGAGTGGTATCTTCAGGGTCAGAGGAGACACCGAGCAGGGCAAAATCCATAAGAAAGTCCGATATCGAGCCAGGACCTTTTGAGAGCCCAATGAGTTTGGTTTTGAGAGCAAGGATGCGCCCCTGGAGGGTTTCCCATACATGTTTTCAAGCATCGACCAGGCCTCGCAAGAGGTTTTTGTTGAAGCTATGAAAGGAATGAGTGAGGGAGACATGGAGCCAACAATGGCAAAAAAGATTAGATGGTCCTGACGCACCCAAATGGAGTGTTCTGGATTTGGTACTGCAGTGGTGGTGCCGTTAGTGGCTGGAAGGGTTGACGGAGGGCAGGGGTGCGAGCCCGAAATAAATCCAAAAAGGTCATGACCCGTGAGAAGGAGTCTTAGCTGAAATGACCAAGCTCCATAGTTAGTGGAGGTGAGTTTCAGAGGTGTTTAAGCAAGACCTTTGAAGGTGATTAGAGAGGTGTTGGGAGATGCGGAAGAGTTCATGGTGACGGATGAGGCAGCGGAGGTAGGTTGAGCAGTAGAGCTGGGCGTCTTAGACAGAGGCGGCAGCGGAGCTTCAGAGAGGAAGACGGCGACGATTAGGGTTTGGTAGCAACGGTTCCTCAAGGAGGAAGACGGCTAGGGTTTGGTGGATCAGGCGTGAGTCATTGGACTCGATGATACCATATAGAAAGATGGAGTATATAATTTCTTGATTAATTGTAAATGAGATTTACATGAGGTATTTATACAAAGATGTTGAGTCTTAACCTAACCCTAATGGGCTTTATAAGAGAGCCCATAGGGAACTAGGATGGGCCTATATAATAAATGAGAGTAAATACATATTAACAATATAGGTCCAATACGTCATACCCCGAATCCTCCTCGAACAGGGTCCGTTTGGGGAAATTATCGGTGCGATGGCCAAGACCCCCATAAGAAAAACACGCCCAAGGTGCTGGGCGGGGCTGCGAAGGTAGTGCCACAGGCGGAGTGGGTCGCAGATTAAATTGGGGACGAAGGCCTTGACCATAAGAAGTGCCTTCCGCCCGGGCAAACTGGAGCTTAATCTTGAATTTGACCCAAGAAGTGATCAGTTTCTTGCCCAACCTTGCGCGCAAAGATTTCAATTTTTTCCACCAATATGACGCACGACCATGCAAACTAGTGGCCACCAATGCGACGCGAAGAAAATCAAGAACGTTCTTGAAGTCCAAGATTTTGTCCACTGTAATCAACTAATCAGCCAAATCAGAATCCTCCGTATGATTATTGATGCGAACTAAAAATGTCATTCAATAAGAAGGCGACACGTGTATAGAGGATAAGATAAAAGAGAGATACAAGATTAAGAAATACTCTCTGGATAGAGAATCTCTTCCGGAGGTCCCTCTAGAGGGAGCTTCACCCGGGAGAAATGTTAGGAAGACCCAGCCTGGATAAGAATTAGGAGTCCGAAGATCTCAGAGGAGCCTCGCGCGAAACGGCCTAAGACTGGGTAAAAGGAGACTCATTCTCCCTTTATCCTAGCAAACGAAGTCCACTAGGGGGAGTGGTTCCGGTTCTCCAGGAAGGAAGAGAGGGGAAGACCTTGTCAAGCTAGCAGGGCTGAGTCCAAAGTACAGCTCCGAAATAGGAGGAAACCCTAACTTCCTCCTTGGTAAGGACTTTCTATAAATAGGTGAACCAAGGTACATTTTCAGGTTACGATCTCTAACTTTACTTAATTCATTACGCTGCTTACGAATAATATCTTGATTTCCTGTGAGAACCTTGTTGATAATCGAGGACTCTTTAGTCCTTGCTATACATCAAAATTACCGAGACTGACTTGAGCGTCGGAGTGTCTGCGCCGGAGTCCCCTCCGGTGTGTATTTTGCAGGTTCTTGGATGATCATTCCAGCAGAAGCAGTGTACCCGAAGCATTCATAGGCGTTCGGGAATTTGGATATCCAACCTCAAGGATATCTAATCCACTCGTGCAATTTTTGGCACATCAACTGGCACCGTCTGTGGTTAAGATTTGAGAGATCTTCTGTTGGTCCCTGAGACGAGTGTAAGATCAGCTGACTTGATGTCTGCTGATTGTGTGGAAAATAAACCAACTCTTCAAAGTAACTAGTCCGCTGATTTCACTAGGGGCCTAGGACTAGTTAGTCGACTGATTAATTACTTATCGGAGTTAAGTGCGGAATTGTAGTGTGCCCATAAATATTATACTCGTCTATTTAATAAATACAGTGTGTAAAACATTTTATGCACAAATATGTATGAAAAGACTTGAAATGTGAAGTGCAGAAATGTAAATAACACATTAATTTATAGTGGTTCGGATATATGTTCCTACGTCCACTCTCACGTCCTAACGTGATGTTTAATCCCTTTAATTTACCCAAAATTACAAGGGCCTTGACCTTTATAGTCCCAAGGGTAGGACTTTGAGATCTGAGTCGTCCTAACAGCTACGGTCTCCACAAGTGATTGTAAGCACTTGCACTTCCCCACAAGTGATTGTAAGCACTTGCACTTGCACTCCAGAAGTGATTATAGAGCACTTGGTCTCTTTATAGTGACGAACACTCAACTTGACTTCTAGGGTTTTATGGTAGAAGGTGGGTTTTGTGTATATGAACTAGGTGAGAATTTCCCTTACAATATGTTTTAGCCTCATGCTAGGATTGAGAAATTCTCTCTAAGCTATGGATATATATGAGTGGCTACACTAGCTTAGATGTTATGAGTTCACTCACTGGGGATGAGGTGATGCTTGTTGAATCTTCATGAACGATCTTCTTGAGCTCTTCTTTATTTCTTGACTTTAAGGACTTTGCTCGACCTCTGCATCTCACACCTCTTCACTCCAAATGATGTAAGAACTGAACTCATTTATATAGTGTTGAGTTTGAATGTTACCGTTGGATGATGGCATTCAAAACTCCACTAATTGAGGAATTGGCAATCTCTTGATATGATATGATTGAATATTACCATTGTCATGTAATTTCAATCATATCTTTGACTTTCCTTTCTTGTGCGTATCTTGTCAATCCTTGACTTCAACTCTGATTGGCCTTCCTTTAATTGGGTACTCTTCTGATCTTTCTTTTAAGCTTCTGCTGTCTTTTATTCAGCTGCTGTCTTTACCCCGCTGCTGTCTATACTCAGCTGCCTTTTACTCAGCTGTCTTTACTCAGCTGTTTTTACTCAGCTGTCTTTACACAACTGCTGTTTCTTCTCAGCTGCTGTCTTTACTCTGCTGTCTTTACTCAGCTGTCTTTACACAGCTGCTGTTTCTTCTCAGCTGCAGTCTTTACTCTGCTGTCTTTACTCAGCTGTCTCTACACAGCTGCTGTTTCTTCTCAGCTGCTGTCTTTACTCTGCTGTCTTTACTCAGCTGGTTGTAAGATGACTTCTACTCAGCTTGTAAGAAGACTTCTACTCTGCTGGTCAGAAGACTTCTACTCTGCTGGTAAGAAGACTTCTACTCATCTTACTCTTACTCTTCTTATCCTATAAGATGAGTTTAACTCATCTTATCAGGAGACTTCTGGTCTTGGTCTTTTCTTCTCTTCTTGAGCATTGACATGTCTTCTCTTCTAACCAGAGTCCTATCTATTACAAGATGTATAATAAAGTTGTCTATACAATACAACTTATCCTGTTACATGTTTGATTTGGTTTATCAAAACTAAAATAAGGATATTCATATCCCAACATCTTCTCACGAATTTCTATTTGTTCGAGCAATGGGCGGAGGAGATAACACAATTGCGCCTATTTTGGGGAAGAAAACCCCTCCCAGGGAAAATCCCCCTTTATCGACTGATCCCACACTGAAGGGAGGCCGAGGGAAGGACCCAATTTATGCCCCTTCCGGATCAAATCCGCCACTGACACCAACTCCAAACTTGGGCGACAAGAATCATCCGTTGTCAATCGGAGAGGGGGTAGCAGCGATTGGGGAAGCCACCGTGATCCGAACTTCAAATCCCCAGCCGGGGGACACCATAAACTCGGGACCATGCCTGGTCTCTCCAGAGCAATTGAATGCCTTTATCAAGCAGGCTATAGAAAGAGCCTTCGCGGCTCACGAAAGTCAAATCCCTAGAACTGCACCAACGAATGTGGAGAAACCCGCTCCGAGACTCCAGGAGGAGGCGCCAGGGGCTTCCCAAGCGCTATCCAAGGGGGATGAAATGCGGGCAGAAGGAGATGAAAAAATGCCTTCCCGAGTAGAAAGAAGCATTCCCACTCGGAACACAAGGAGGAATGCAGACTTGGTGTCCCGAGAGATGGAGCTCCCCGAAGTAGAAGAAAGTACAGATGATACCTACCCGGGTCCAGTCAGCGACCAACTACAGGTCCTATAGAAGGAAATGAGGGATATGAGAAAGCAGATGACTAGCCGAGCAAGCAGATCCGCTTACGTTTCTGGATGTCAATTCTCTCCTAACATACTACAAGACGAACTACCATTCAACTTCAAGCCCCTCAATTTTGAGTATGACAGTACGGCGGACCCGTACGAACACCTAGTAAGATTCGAGAACGCTGCGCTATTACATTGGTATGGAGAAGGAATCAAGTGTAGAGTGTTTCTGACTACCTTGGCGAAAGCAGCACAGCAATGGTTCACCCAACTAGAACCCAATACTATTCGATACAGGGAGGAATTCAGCGAGTTATTTCTCCATCAATTTGCTAGTGCCAGAAGGCAACCGCGGGCCACTTTGACCCTCTTCAATCTAAGGCAATGGGAGAATGAGAGTTTGAGAGCTTTTCTTCAGAGGTTCAATCAGGCAGCCCTGGAGGTCCCTACAGCCTCCCCGGAGGTGAAGATTAATGCTCTCACTAATGGATTGCGTGATGGGGACTTCTTCTCCTCCTTGGCTAAAAAGCCAGTCAAGAATTTTGATGAGTTATTACACAGAGTAGAGAAATACCTCACCTTGGAGGAGGTTCGTAAAGCTAAGAGACTGGAAGCCAGGCCACAAGATCGAGAGAAAAGAAGAGAGGCCCCCTCCAGACGTTCTAGCCCAGGGGTCCCTCGAACCCCCGGTCCAGCCAGAGACAACAATCCATCTGGAGGTTCCCGGTCCGGCCTTTGCGGAAGGTTTGAGAAGTACACACCCTTGAGAATAGAACCTGCCGAGGTACTGGAGGTAGCAAGAGACCATCCCGACTTGAAATTCCCTTATTCTAGGAATCGGGGTCCTCAGAAGCCCAAGTCCGACCGATTTTGCAGATTCCACAATGAGTATGGACATGACACAAACCAATGTTATCACCTGAAAGACGAGATTGAAAGGATGATCCAGGCGGGGCATCTGAAGGAATTTATATTTAGAGACAGGCAGGGCCCTCGGGGTCAGAAGTGAAAGGAACATGAAAGGAAGCCGGAAGAAAAAGAATCCAAGGAGGTGACCGAAGATATACCTCCTCCACCACAGAAAAGAGGAGTAATCCACATAATTGTGGGAGGACCAGCAAATGGAGATTCCTTCCGAAAGAGAAAGCAAAGTGTTCGAACTCTAAAAGCCGAACAGGGGAGTCAACTGAAAGAAGTAGGACGCATGACAGAGACGCCTAACATCAAATTTGGACCGGAGGATAGGAAGGTAATTAAGGAAGATCATAATGACGCTTTGGTGATCACTACGGACATAGTTGGGTTCGATGTCGCCCGCATCTTTGTAGATACGGGAAGCTCGGCTGATATTATGTTTTTCGAGTGTTTCAAAAGGATGGAGCTGAGTGTGAAGCTGCGGCCCGTAGATACCTCCTTATATGGTTTCTCCGGAGGAGCCATCCAACCCTTGGGATCGGTGATGTTACAGGTAGGATTGGGAGACGCTCCAGTTCGAAAGGTTCACCTGGTGGAGTTCCTCATTGTGGATATTCCCTCATCCTACAATGTGGTAATGGGAAGACCTAGCCTGAACCTCTTCCAGGCGGTCATCTCCACATTTCATATGAAAATGAAGTTCCCCACGGCTGGAGGAGTAGGAGAAGTGAGAGGAGATCAATATCAAGCACGAAAGTGCTACGCGGAGTCTGTAAAGATGGCAGACAAAGCTTTAACCAAGGGCCCGGAGAGGACGAGAGGGGACGACCCTGAGTTAAAGAAAAAGAAAGTAGAAGGAGTAACACCTGAACAGGTAAGTGTTAAAACAGATGAGGAGCTGATGAACATGGAGCTCTTCCCAGAGAAACTTTGTTTTGCCACCAAGATAGGCACCCAACTGGGACCTGAACTTACAGAGAAGGTAATCTCTACATTACGTCGAAATTCCGTTATATTTGCATTTTCTCCAGCTGACATGACAGGTATCCCTCCGGAGATAGCCATACATTGCCTTAATGTTGACCCGAAGGCAAGGCCAGTGAAACAAAAGTTACGAAACTTCAGAGTTGAGAAGAATAGTATTGTGAAAGAGGAAGTGGAGAAACTATTAAAGGCAGGACACGTGGTGAAAGTGCAATTCCCAGAATGGCTCTCCAACGCAGTGTTAGTGCCTAAGGGGGGAGGAAAATGGAGAATGTGTATCGACTTCAGAGATCTCAACAAGGCCTGCCCTAAAGATCACTATCCACTGCCAAGGATAGACTAGTTGGTGGACGCGACCTCTGGCTTCGAGCTACTGAGTATGATGGATGCATACCAAGGATACCACCAAATCCAGCTAAACCCCTCTGACGTTCCTAAAGTATGCTTCATAGCAGCATGCAGAACATTTGGCTATGTCCGGATGCCATTCGGGTTAATCAATGCTGGCGCAACATACCAAAGAATGGTCGACGCCGTCTTTCGAAGGCAAATAGGGAGAAATATGGAGATTTATGTGGACGATATGCTGGCCAAGAGTGTGAGGGCAGATCAGCATGTGGAGGACCTGGAGGAGATTTTCCAGGTAATCCGAGAAAATGGTATCAAATTAAACCCGGCCAAGTGCTCTTTTGGAGTGAAGTCGGGGAAGTTCCTGGGATACATGGTTACTCAAAGAGGGATAGAAGTCAACCCAACTAAAGTGAAGGCCGTACTGGACATGCAGCCGCCGAGGAACGTGAAAGAACTCCAGACGCTCAATGGAAGGATTACAGCGTTGAGTAGATTCATAGCTAGGTCCGCCGAGAAAAGCCACCGCTTCTTCAAGATTCTCAGGAAAGGGGCCAAGTTCGAATGGAATGAAACATGTCAGAAGGCCTTTGAGGACCTAAAACGCCACTTGTCCCAGCTGCCGAAACTGATTAAACCATCTCCAGGAGATACCCTCATTCTGTATCTCTCTGTAGAGGAATTCTCACTGAGCTCAGCCTTAGTTAAAGAAGAAGGGTCGATCCAACACTCTATTTACTACGTCAGTAAAGTCATTCAAGGAGCTGAAGCTTGATACTCGGAAATT
This sequence comes from Galeopsis tetrahit, assembly GCA_963675135.1. Classification (NCBI taxonomy): domain Eukaryota; kingdom Viridiplantae; phylum Streptophyta; class Magnoliopsida; order Lamiales; family Lamiaceae; genus Galeopsis; species Galeopsis tetrahit. The sequence goes on from OY776119.1 coordinate 95,921,780, forward strand.
TAAAAGGCCGCTCTGGCCGTGGTATTTACGGCGCGGAGATTGCGTCCATATTTCCTCTCTTATAAAATACTGGTCCGCACTAATTATTTATTGAAACAGGTTATTGGCCGAGCAGACCTCTCGGGAAGGATGGTGAGATGGGCAATAGAGCTTCAAGAGTATGATGTGGATTTCGAGCCGCGGAGGGCCATAAAAGCCCAAGCTTTGTCCGATTTCATCCAGGAATCTACCAAACCAGAAGAAGTAGAGGGATGGAAGATATATGTGGATGGCTCAGTGACTCTGAGTGGATGTGGAGCAGGAATAGTGCTAGTGAGTCCCCAGGGAGAGGACCTACAATTTGCGGTGAGGTTCCAATTCATAACCTCAAACAATGGAGCAGAATATGAAGCTCTGATCCGAGGAATGGAGATGGCGGTCGAATTGGGAGCTTTGAAGGTAATCCTATACTCCGATTCCCAATTAGTTGTCCAACAGGTAAATGGAGAGTATGCAGCCAAAGACAGCAGAATGGCTGCTTACTTGGAACGGGCTAAAGAAGTGATGGGCAAGTTCCAAGATTATAAGGTGATTCAGGTACCTCGAGAGGAGAACATGCAGGCTGATGGCCTTTCTAAGCTCGCTAGCTCCACATAGTTTGATGGACAAGGAACAGTGACCTTGGTAGTAGCAGAAAAAGAGACTCTCGAAAACCCCATTGGTTCCATCGAAGGAGGAGATGATTGGAGGAAAGACATTTGGACGGAACTCACCAAGGAAGCAGATGCCCCTACCACTCGAGAGGCTCGAGCTCTTAGGGTCAAATACTGTATTATTGGAGGGCACTTATACAAAAGGTCATTTACCCAACCATACTTGAGGTGCATATCAACCCGAGAAGCGATGTACACACTCAAGGAGATCCATGAAGGAGATGCGGCTAGCCATGAAGGATACAAGACAGTGGTGAATAAAGCCTTAAGGGCAGAATTATATTGGCCCTCCATGACGAAGGATGCCAAAGAATTCGTAAGGAAATGTGTTAAATGTCAGAAAAATGGTCCCTTGATAAGGATTCCGACAAAAGAGATGGGAGCTATGCGCTCTCCGTGTCCTTTCGCTAAGTGAGGAATCGATTTGGTGGGGCCTTTTCCTCCAGCCTCAGGGGGAAGAAAGTTTTTGATAGTGGCAGTAGATTATTTTAGTAAATGGGTTGAAGCTGCCCCTCTGGCTACAATAGATGAAGAGAATGTAATCAAGTTCCTGGGAAAACAAATTTGCTGCAAGTTCGGAGTACCCAGGATATTGGTCTCTGACAATGGGACACAATTCAATGGAGAAAACGTACGAGGATGGTGCGCAAGACTGAACATAATACAAAGATTTACCTCCGTAGCCCATCCCCAAGCTAACGGACATGTAGAAGTTACAAATCGAACGATAGTAGATGGTATTCGGACGAGGTTGACAAAGATAAGTGGAGGATGGGTGAACGAATTAGATAATGTGCTATGGTTCTACAGAACTAGCCCAAAGACAGCAACTGGGGAGTCCCCTTTTCAATTGGTCTACGGAGCTGCGGCGGTGATACCTCCAGAAGCTGTGTTGCAATCCCACCGAATTGCCCAATTTGAAGAACATCAAAATGAGAAGTTGATGAGAGAAGCCCTGGATCTATTGGAAAAAGAAAGAGAGATGGTTCGGGTGCGCGCGAAAAGATACAAGAGCAGAATTAAAGCTGCATATGACCGAAGGGTGATCCCGAGGTCCTTTAGAGTGGGGGATTTGGTATTAAGGAGAGCCGACGCTCTAAAGAATACCGGAAAACTAGAGCCCAACTGGGAAGGGCCTTATAAAATCACACAGGTACTAAAGGGAGGAGCATATAGGCTGCAAAGCATGGAAGGAGTCGATATAGCCAGACCTTGGAATGTTTGCCATTTGAAGAGGTTCTTTGTTTGAAGAAAATGTAAGGTCTTGAGACCATTTATGATTTTTTGCATTAATTCGTATTTTGTTTAATGTATTTAGTAGCTTCACCGGAGCACTTTTTCCCTCTTTGTGGGTTTCCCCCTTTGGGGGTTTTTCCGTAAAGAGGTTTTTAATGAGGCCGGCGTAGGTTATATATGGCCTATGTTGAAAACTGATATTAATCAATGAAGCTTTATCCCCTTTTTTGAAAAAGAATCATACAGAATTACCGTACTTTGATTATCTTTCCCTTATTGGAATACTTGGTGCATGAATATAACAAATGAGAGTGAGAGACACTCAGAGGCCTAGAGGCCGAGGAGCTCCGGAGAGCCCTCACTATACTTGAGACCCAAGAGGGTTACTTGATGAAAAGAAAGATTTTACAAATCAAAATCTTTTAAAAATAAGAGTGAGAGACACTCAGAGGCCCAGAGGCCGAGGAGCTCCGGAGAGCCCTCACTATACTTGAGACCCAATAGGGTTACTCGATGAAAAGAAAGATTTTTCGAATCAAAATCTTTTAAAAACAAGAGTGAGAGACACTTAGAGGCCTAGAGGCCGAGGAGCTCCGGAGAGCCCTCACTATACTTGAGACCCAAGAAGGTACTCGATGAAAAGAAAGATTTTACGAATCAAAATCTTCTAAAAATAAGAGTAAGAGACACTCAGAGGCCCAGAGGCCGAGGAGCTCCGGAGAGCCCTCACTATACTTGAGACCCAAGAGGGTTACTCGATGAAAAGAAAGATTTTACGAATCAAAATCTTTTAAAAATAAGAGTGAGAGACACTCAGAGGCCCAGAGGCCGAGGAGCTCCGGAGAGCCCTCACTATACTTGAGATCCAAGAGGGTTACTCAACAAAAGGAAAGATTCTATGAATCAAAATCGTTTAAAACAATAGTGAAAGACAAGCAAAGGCGCATAGGCCAAAGAGAATGGGGAAACATCTCCCCATAATCAAGACCCAAGGCGGGTACTTAGAAAACAAAGATTTTGCTAAAATTGAGGAAAACCCCCTCGAAGTCATTTGAAACCAGAAGTGATCCCTGAAGTTCTCGAGTAAATCCTTTGAAGGTTAGAAAATCAAAAGACGACTATGGTGCAACCTACAAGACCAATAAGGGGGGAAGAAAAAGAGCACACCCCTAAGAGCACACCTCCAATATATTCTTTACTGGTCCTATAGGTTGCCCATGTTAGCAGAAAAGAAAATGCCAACGGACAAGCAATATGAAGCTAGAACGATTACTACAAAAAGCCCCCACATATCCAGGAGTGTGAGGTCCCCTACAGAGTATGATGGAGCAAATACCATGAGCAGAAAATTAAAAGAGTATAGAAAAATAAAAGAAAGGTAAAATGTTTGATATGACCATAGAAATACGAATATTAAACTGCTTTTTCAACAGCAGCCTCCTCAACAGTAACCTCCTCAGCAGCAGCTCCCTCGACCACAGCCCCTTCGATGGCAGCCTCCCCGATAACAACATGATTGCTAGATCCTCCGCCCTCTTCTGGGCCCTCTTCATCTCCTAAGGTAGCCTCAACATCCTTCTTTCCCTCTGCTTCCATCACAGTTTTGGGGGCAGAAGCATAAGGATAGACCAACTGCTCTAGAGGCTTTAGCTCAGCCATACCCACCTTGGTCGCCTGTAATTTGGTAATGGCCTGATTCATTCCGGGAAGCCACCAAGGACTGTCGGCGCTCTCCGACGGATCCCCCAAGAACTTGGGAGGAGTAGCAAGCTGGTCCAGGCGGAAGGCACGAGAGTAGGTCCCATCGAAACCTGGGGCTGAGTGCTCGGCTACGACATTGCTGAAGCCATGGTCGATGAAGTGAGGAATATGTGGACCCATGGCGCATAGGAAGCTTGAACTCTTTAAAAAATTGGACAGCCACTGAGTATGAAGGGTCCCCAAGAATTCTTGACCCAAGGAAGAGGTAAATAGAGATTTGATGCAGGCTTGTACTCCAACATCTAGTAGTTCGCGCTCTATCTGCCTCATCTCTATTCCCATCCGTTCAATTTCTTCCTCTAGATGTTTAACCTTGGCCACCTCCTGCCTGCTTTGAGCCCGGAGAAGAGGCAACTCTTTAGCCATAGCCTGAGCTCGCTTTTGAGCTTTGTCCTTCTCTGCGGCGACACTCTTGAGGGTTGATTGGAAGGAGGATGCCTCAGCTCAAAGAAGTTCAATCTCAGCAGCCATCTCGATACCTTGGTCGAATATCTTAGTATAGACAAGGCCGAACTGCATGATAAAAAGAAGTAATGTTTAAGAAAAAGACGAGTTAGATGTCATAAAGATAAAAGGAAATACCTCAGAAAAAAGATGAGCGCCGTGAAGCAGTTGATCTTCAGGAAGAGGCTTGTCGGAGAGCTCGATGTGAGAAGGAGGAGGACATTGGTCAATAAGACGCTGAAGAGGCCCGTAGGAGGTGGAAGTGGGAATTCCTTTCTCAGCCGGAGCTCGAGCAGTCTTCCCCTTCTTCTTTTTAGAAGTGCCGCTGTCAGAAAAGAAGGCATTGGTGGCTGAGTGAGTCTTCCTAGAGACAGAGCCTGGGAGAGAAGGAACCTTCGTGGAACTTTCTGGAGCTGGAGTCTTTTCCAAGCTTTCCAGGGCCGGAGCAGGGGATTGAGGAGCTTGTGGAGGGTCTTCAGGAGAAACCAATACTGGGGCCTTCACTATTCCGAGAGCAGGAGCATCCCGCGAGATGTGAGTCAACCAACTCATTGCTGCAAACAACCAAGGGATTTTTCAGAACAAATATATAATAGGCGCATACGAAAAGCGAAAGACAAAAACAGGAAGTTCTTTACCATCTCGAGGTTCTAAGGGGAAATCTTGAGAATAGAATCCAAAGTGGGAGAGGATGCGAAGATTTTTGCAGATACCAAGAACATAAAAAAAATCGTGCTGGCGGACATGAGTATTGAGATTGGTCATGATAGCGTGGTTTAAAACAGAGTAGGTTTTCAGAGGAGGAGGAAGTATCCCTGGATTATGGTATATCCAACTCCCGTGGGGAAACGGCCAATCGGTGGGGTTGGTTACAAAGAAATAATACTCCCTCCAAGATGACTCTTCTTCATGAAGTTTGGTCATGAATTTGCAAACACGAGACCTTCTTCCACAAACATAGAAGAAGCCGTCATTTAGCTTGCAGGAGTGTTGACTCAGGAATAGTTCGGCAGAAGGCTCACCGCCATTCCCCTTCACGAGGATATAAAACCCTATCATAGTGCGGATGGCATTTGGGGTGAATTGATTGAGAGGGATCTGCATGCGAGTAGATGTGGAGGCCAAATAGGGGTGAACTGGAAATCGAAGACCTGCCCTAATTTGAGCTTCGAAAAAAACTAGGGTTCGAGGCCCAGGAACATCAGGGCGTTCGGTCGAGCGAGGAATGCGGAGGGTATACTCTGGTGGAAATACTTGGGCTTGAACAAGACTGGCTAGATAAGCATCTTCGAGTAAGGAAGAGGTCGAAATCCTATTTTCAGGGCTCCCCATCGGAAAAAGGATGGACTCAGAAGGGTTTTGACCGGGAAATCTAAGCGGAGAGGAAGGATGGGACATTAACTAAGTAGTGTTAATAAAAGAAGAAAAGATAGCCAGGTTACCTTGTTGGGAGAAAAACGAAGTCGGACAGGGAGACCGGCGACGGCGAGACTTGGAGAGGAAGACGCCTGAGGAGTGGAAACAGCGAAGCGAAGGAACTTTCGAGAAAGTGAAATTCAGAAAGGGATTGCGTAAAGTGAATAAAGGAAAAGTGGGATAGAATCGAGGTTTTTCCTCGGGAAGCTAGTAAGAGAGAGAAAGCTGCGGCTGTGTGGGACCCAGGTAAGGAAGGTGAAGCATTTTCGGAATTATGGGCAGGAAAAATTCGTGAAATTGAAACCCTCTTGAAGTTCCCCTCCAGAGTAAGAATAAAACGCGTCTCTCCAGAGATGTTCCCAAGCTGGAATCACCTGAATTTCCTACTCTCACAAAAGAAAATATATACATTCCTTTTATGAGAGTAGGGGGGAGTAGATGATGCGGACTAAAAATGTCATTCGATAAGAAGGTGACACGTGTATAGAGGATAAGATAAAAGAGAGATACAGGATTAAGAAATACTCTCTGGATAGAGAATCTCTTCCGGAGGTCCCTCTAGAGGGAGCTTCACCCGGGAGAAATGTTAGGAAGACCCAGTCTGGATAAGAATTAGGAGTCCGAAGATCTCGGAGGAGCCTCGCGCGAAACGGCCTAAGACTGGGTAAAAGGAGACTCATTCTCCCTTTATCCTAGCAAACGAAGTCCACTAGGGGGAGTGGTTCCGGTTCTTCAGGAAGGAAAAGAGGGGAAGACCTTGTCAAGCTAGCAGGGCTGAGTCCAAAGTACAGCTTCGAAATAGGAGGAAACCCTAACTTCCTCCTTGGTAAGGACTTTCTATAAATAGGTGAACCAAGGTATATTTTTTATTTCCTGTGAGAACCTTGTTGATAATCGAATAATATCTTGATTTCCTGTGAGAACCTTGTTGATAATCGAGGACTCTTTAGTCCTTGCCATACATCAAAATTACCGAGACTGACTTGAGCGTCGGAGTGTCCGCGCCGGAGTCCCCTCCGGTGTGTATTTTGCAGGTTCTTGGAGGATCATTCCAGCAGAAGCAGTGTACCCGAAGCATTCATAGGCGTTCGGGAATTTGGATATCCAACCTCAAGGATATCTAATCCACTCGTGCAATTTTTAGCACATCAATCATGAAACTCCGGAATTTTCATCTTGAACCCGAGCTCCCAACGATTATCATCCTCCCGTCGAAAAGACAAATCACCACGAAGGCCCCGATTGCGATAATCCCTATCCAAGGGAGCGAATAGACTATTTATGGTTTACGTTTCTTCTGTGGACGACGGATCCGGTTGCACAGCCACCGGCGAAGAAGAGTTTTGACCCAAGATAGGGACATGCTCGTGCAACGCAGTAAGTAATTTCTGATGCTGGGAGGCGAGTTGTTCATGCCTGGTGCCAAGAGCGGCAATATCCATGACAATTAAGCTGATCATTTGTTGTTGAATCTGGTAAGATCGTCTTGCCATTTCAGAGGCATCGTTCCCAACTCTAGAAACCAACTGACGCAGCGTAGCTATCAATCTTAAGAACTCAAAGACTCACAGCTAGCCCACAAGGGACAATAACTCGCAAATTGACAAATCAATTAACTACTGAATTCATTCCTTTCGGAATGTTTATATACAACCAGAATATCAGAATTGGGCCAAGCCCATAGTAACTCGACAAAAAGCCCAAAATAGAACTAAAAATAAATCTCAAACAATAAAGTCCAACTTTCCATTTCTCTCTAAACTCGTAGTTTGCTACTCATCAAATATGATCAAAGCAAGATAGGGGCTCTAAGACATCAAGTGCAAATTCAATTTTAAATCCTAGCTTGGTCAGATTAGGGACTCTTTTAAGAATGATGCAACTATGTGCTTTCACATATGAAAGGTTAAAAACTTTAGCAAGAAAATGTTACCAAGATGGGTATATAGCACTATAAGAAAAATGACTTTTAATGGCAAAATTCTGTCATTATAAATTCTCTAACTAAAAAGACTTTGAGAACAAGAAATTGAGAATTAATGACAGATCCTATCATTAAACGTCATTTTTTTGTCATTAAAGGTTTTTTTAGTTAAAGAAAATATAATTATAGAATTTATGTCATTAAAGATCAATTTTCTTGTAATGTTTTTTATGGTGTAGGTCGCACCCGTGAGCACAAGGTGTTTCAATTCTTCCAAATCCCATACCTCTATTGGCATATAAGATAGAGCTCTACGTGATTTGATGTTCATATGAGTAAGGGCAATCAAGTATTGGAGTTTTTGTCACACCTAGTTTTCACTATATTTATATCTTTCTGAAAGCAGCCTACAATATAAAAATAAATTAAAGGCGCAAACTAAATTTTAACTTAAGAAATAAGACTCAAGAATTTATGTGATAATAAAATACTTGACAATCAGCAAAAGACTTAAAATATTAAGTATTTTCTTAAAAAAACAATTTAATTTGAAATAACAATTGTTTCAAAGCATAATTGTCTCATGAAAAGCTTAACAACAGAAAACTCGATAAATAAATAAGTTCAATAAGTTTTAATAATACATAACAATAGACTGACATCCACCGCTTCTTCACGTCATTAACTCCTCAATGTGAAATGTTAAAATGAAGGAATGAGTAGGCAAGTACACTCAGTGAAAGGTCCAGCTGTTCAGAGTAAAATATCAATTAAATAGTCAAACACGTAACCTCGATGCAAACATTTATACATAATCATACTTTAACACTTGCCACATAGAAGAAAATTGGCGTCCTATAATTACAGAATAATGTCAGAATCAGAGTCTGTCATTATAACTTCTTTAATTAAAAGTGTTTTTAATGACAGAAAAATTGTACATGTCTTTATTGACAAGAACATGAAATTACATGATCTTGTCATTAGAGGCAATTTATTGACAAGAACATGAAAAATACGTAAAACATTTAACAAGGAACAACTTAGTTCTACCAACCACTATAGAGATAAAAATAGAGAAAGAAAACTCCACCTTTAAAATTAAGTATGTCGTGGATGAAATGGATGCAATAGTCCTATAGCTTGCTTCTTGTGGTTACCATCACCTTGCATAAAATATAAATATAAATAGACTATAAACATAGAAAGTAATGGAAAGCTTAAGGACTCGAGTAATTATAGAGCTTAAACAATTTGAAAGTGAATAGCGAGTTTTGGAGTAATTGCGGATAAAATAAATTGGTCTTTTAAACCTTTTTCTAGATCGTCTTTGTTTTTGTAAAATCTTGGACCTGGAAAAATGTTAATCATTATGTAATATATATCTCAGATATAGTACCTTTGATATTTGATCGTATGCATCAATGAAGAGTTGATGTTTCTTGTCTGCTGCTACGTCGATCCAGATAGATTTTTCGACCTTTGATAGGAGGTTAGCGACGGTGACAATTGTAAGAGGAAGACCATCGCACTTCTCGGCTATCTTCTTTCCAGAGTCCTGAAGATGAGGAGGGCAGGAGTCTCCAGCAAACACCTTCTCGCGCAGAAGATCCCAGCTTTCTTCTTTACTCAGCAACCGCACATCAAATAAATAAATTGGAAAAGGGTCGCCTACAGGTTTCATCCTCGTTGTAACTAAAAGACGACTTCCATTTTCATTAACGTAGGGAATCGAACAGTTAACCAAATACTCGTGGACGTTGTCACTACACACACCGTCGAGCACAATGAGAAATCGCTTTCTCTTCAAAATTTCCTTCAACCTCTTACTTTTGGATCCACCTGCCACTTGAGCTATAATGGCTTCCGCGATTTCTTCCGGTTTCCTTAGATTGCCTGCTTCCACCCAGGCACGACAATCGAACCATTCGGAAACATCCAAATCTTCAAAAATGTCAAGAGCAAGAGTGGTCTTGCCGATGCCCGCCATCCCAACTATAACTGATCCTGCGTTGAGATTATTCTCATAATATGGATCCATCATAACATGGTTTTTGAGTTGTCTACGCTGATCATATAATCCAACCATCTTTGACTTTGAAAAAACTCTTGAACATGATGTTGATGAAACAATATGAACTTGTTCCTCATCATCTTCAGGCAAGGTGTAAAACTCCTCCTTCACCTCCTTCAATTCCTCCACTAACGAATGCACTAATCTACTAAAATCTTCATATTCTACTTCACACAGAATTGTTGGCGTAAAATATTGGCAATGTTTTTGCAGCGCCTCCGTAATTCGTTCAAGCGAAGCATTCATCCTCTTCCTGCTCCTGCTATCCAAACTTTCCACAAAATTTCGGTAGGATTTCAAAGCATGTTCTGCTAATTCTAAAGGTTCAAAAAAAGGGGAAGGAATCCCAAAAATATCCCAAAAATTTATAATTATCGAAATCTGTCGAGTGAGACAAACCACACCAACATAAGCCGCCATCTCTCTCTAATTTTCTCTCAATGAAATCCTGAACATGAATGGAGACCTTTTATGAAGATGCAATAGTAAGTAAGTAGGAGCCTTCTAAGGATAGTTCAATGTGGCTTAACTTATGAATAGTCCATTAACCTGACCTCATATTGCACTTGGCATCGTAGAATTCATCTTGCATTGCACTTATTATCATCGTTTTAATTTTATTGCATAACACACTTTTAAATTAAATTAAATTATTTTAATTATATATATAATTATAAAATTATGAAGGTGTCCTCACATCATTAATAAAAAAATAATTGATAATATATATATACTCCCTCCGTCCACAAAATGTAGTCTCATTTGTATTATATTTTCCATCCACAAAATGTAGTCTCATACATTTTGTGAAAACCATCACACTTCAACTATCACTTAATTACTCAAATTTCCATCAACCTTATTCACAAACAATCACATTATTCACAATGTACCCTGATGCGGCCTAAAATTGTCACCTCGTGAGAAGTCGACACGTGCACAGAGGATAGGATTGCTGAGAGGATACGAACTTAAAAGAGGACTCCTTAGAATAGAGAATCACATCCGGATGTCCCTCCGGAGGGAGCTCCACCCCAGAACTTCAGGGGAGAGATATCAGGAAGACTTGGTCTTGACAGGGGTTAATTGGCCGAAAGTTTAGGAAAGGCTCCATATAAAACGGGACAAGATTGGATTGAGAAAGACTCATTCTTCCTCAACTCAGCGGCTAAAATCTAGAGGAGGAAGTTGTTGCATCTTTTTAGGGAGTGGGAGTTCAAAGGCAGGTGGACTAATTCAAAGAGAGGAAAGGAGGCAGATCCGAAATGAGGGGAAAACCTAACTTCCCCTCAGGGAGAATTCCTCTATAAATAGGCGAGCTTAGGTACATGTACATGTTACGATCTCTAACTTTATTCAACCTATTACACTTATATAAACTTTCTGATTCCCTTTGAGAACCCCATTGATGAAAAGAGGACTCTTAAACCCTCATCAGATACCGAATTACATATACTGACTTGAGCGTCGGAGTGTCCGCGCCGGATTCCCCTCCGGCGTGTCTTTTGCAGGTTCTTGGAGGATCATTTCGAAAAAGGAAGCGTACCCGAATCACTCATACATGTTCGGGAATTTGTATATCTGACCTAAAGGATATCCAATCTGTTCGTGTGAATTTGTGGCACAACAACTGGCGCCGTCTGTAGGAACGATTCTAAGAGATCTTCTCACGGATTTCTATTTGTTTGAGCGATGGGCGGAGGAAATAACATGATCACGCCTACTCTAGGGAAGAAAACTCTTTCGGGGGAAATTCCCCCTTTACCATTTGATCCTGCACCAAAGGGAGGCCGGGGAAAGGACCTTATGTATGTTCCCTCCGGATCAAATCCGCCATTAACACCAGCCGCCGCACCAACCCCGGACTTGGGCGATGGAATGACGGAGAATACCGAAACCTCGGAGATCCGAGCCTCAAGCTCTCAACGTGGGGATGCCCCGAATGTAGAACCATTCCTAGTTTCTCCAGACCAATTTAACGCCCTCATTGACCGAGCTGTGGAAAGAGCTTTTGCGGCTCAGGGAGGTCGGGTCCCAAGAACTGTACCAGCGAACGTAGAGACGCCGGCTCCAAGACTTCAGGATGAGGCCCCTGGGACCTCCCAAGCATTTTCCAAGGAGGAGGGAGTGCGAGCAGAAGGAGATGAGAAAGCGCCCTCTCGTGCAGAAATAAGCATTCCCCCTAGGGGCACAAGAAGCAACGTAGACTTGGTATCTCGAGAGATGGAACCCCCCGAGGGAGAGGAGAGTACAAATGATACATATCCAGGTCCAGTCAGCCACCAACTGCAGGCCCTACAAAAGGAAATGAAAGATATGAGGAAACAAATGAGTAATCGGATAAGTAGGTCTACTTATGTTTCTGGTTGTCAGTTTTCTCCTAACATATTACAGGATGAGTTACCATTCAACTTCAAGCCCCTTATCTTCGAATACGATGGCACCGCGGACCCATACGAACATCTGGTAAGATTCGAGAATGCAGCCTTACTACATCGATATGGGGAGGGAGTCAAATGTAGGGTTTTCCTGACTACATTGGCCAAGGCAGCACAACAGTGGTTCACCCAGCTTGAACCCAATACCATTCGATCGTGGGAGGAATTCAGCGAATTATTCCTCCATCAGTTTGCAAGCACCCGGAGGCAGCCTCGGGCCACGTTAACCCTCTTCAATATGAGGCAGGGGGAGAACGAGAGTTTGAGAGCTTTCCTCCGGAGATTCAATCAGGCAGCTCTGGAAGTCCCTACCGCCTCTCCAGAAGTGAAGATCAACGCCCTAACCAATGGGCTGCGCGATGGAGATTTCTTTTCCTCCCTGGCCAAGAAGCCAGTCCAGAACTTTGACGAGTTACTACATAGAGCGAAGAAATACCTCACCTTGGAGGAGGTTCGTAAAGCCAAGAGACTAGAGGCTAGGCCACAGGACCGGAAGAGAAGGAGGCATGGCCCCTCAAGACGGTCCAGCCCAGAGGTCCCTCGGGGCTCTGGGCCATCGGGAAATTCCAACCCCTCTGGAGGCCCCCGTTCCGGCCCTCGAGGAAGGTTTGAGAAATATACACCTCTAAGAATAGAGCCTGCTGAAGTACTGGAAGTAGCAGGGGATCATCCCGATTTGAAATTCCCTTACTCCAGAAGTCGGGGCCCTCAGAAGCCAAAATCAGATCGATTTTGCAGATTCCATAACGAGTACGGACATGACATGAACCAATGTTATCACCTGAAGGACGAGATCGAGAGGATGATCCAGGCGGGGCATCTAAAAGAGTTTATATTCCGAGATAGGCAGGGCCCTCGAGGGCAGAAGCGGAAGGAACATGACAGGAAACTAGAAGAAAATGAATCCAAAGAGGCAGCCGAGGACATGCCCCCTCCGCCGCCAAAAAGAGGAGTAATTCACATAATCGTGGGGGGTCCCGCAGACGGAGATTCCTTCCGAAAGAGAAAACAGAGTGTCCGAGCTTTGAGAGTTGGACAGGGAAGCCAACCGAAGGTGGTAGGACGCCTAGCAGAGACACCCAATATTAAATTTGGGCCGGAGGACACAAGGGAAATTAAAGAGGATCACAATGACGCATTGGTGATCACTACTGACATAGCAGGATTTGATGTCGCCCGAATCTTTGTAGACACGGGGAGCTCAGCCGACATTATGTTTTTCGAGTGCTTTAAAAGGATGGAATTGAACGTGAAGTTGCGGCCTGTAAACACTTCCTTGTACGGCTTCTCCGGAGGGGCCATCCAGCCCCTAGGGTCTGTGATACTACAGGTAGGATTGGGAGATGCTCCTGCCCGGAAGGTCCACTTAGTGGAGTTCCTCATTGTGGATATTCCCTCATCATATAACGTGGTGATGGGAAGACCCAGCCTGAATCTTTTCCAAACGGTCATTTCCAAATTTCATATGAAAATGAAGTTTCCCATGGCTGGAGGAGTAGGGAAAGTAAGGGGAGACCAATATCAAGCATGGAAGTGTTATGTAGAGTCCGTAAAGATGACAGATAAAACGTTAACTAGGGGACTGGAGAGAACGAGGGAAGATGACCCTGAGCTAAAGAAAAAGAAAGTGGAAGGGATTATACCCGAACAAGTGAGCGTTAAGACAGATGAGAAGCTGATGAATGTGGAGCTCTTCCCCGGAAAAGTTGGCTTGCCACCAAGATAGGGACCCAACTGGGACCCGAAATGACAGAAAAGGTTATCGGCCGAGCAGACCTCTCCGGAAGGATGGTGAAATGGGCAATAGAGCTCCAAGAGTATGATGTGGACTTCGAGCCACGGAGGGCCATAAAAGCCCAGGCTTTGTCTGACTTCATACAAGAATCCACCAAACCAGAAGAGATAAAGGGATGGAAAATATATGTGGATGGCTCAGTAACCCTGAGCGGATGCGGAGCAGGGATAATGCTAGTGAATCCCCAAGGAGAGGACCTACAATTTGTAGTGCGATTTCAATTCATAACTTCAAACAACGGAGTAGAGTATGAGGCTCTGATCTAAAGGTAATTTTATATTCCGATTCCCAACTGGGCGTTCAACAGGTAAATGGAGAGTACGCAGCCAAAGACAACAGAATGGCCGCTTACCTGGAACGGGCTAAAGAGATGATGGGCAAATTCCATAATTGCAGGGTGATTCAAGTCCCTCGAGAGGAGACTGTACAGGCTGATAGTCTTTCCAAACTTGCCAGTTCCACGGAATTGGAGGGACAGGGAACGGTGACCTTAGTGGTAGCAGAAAGAGAGGCTCTCGGAAGCCCCATTGGTTCCATCGAGGAGAGAGACGACTGGAGGAAATATATCTGGACAAAACTCACCAGAGGAGCAGATGCCCCCACCACCCGAGAGGCCTGAGCTCTCAGGATCAAATACTGTATTATTGGAGGATATTTATACAAGAAGTCGTTTACCCAACCGTACTTGAGGTGCATATCAACCCGGGAAGCGGCTTATACGCTCAAAGAGATTCATGAAGGCCAGGCGGCCAGTCATGAGGGATATAAAACAATGGTAAAGAAAGCCTTGAGGGCTGGGTTATACTGGCTCTCCATGACAAGAGACGCCAAAGAGTTCGTAAAGAAGTGCGCGGAATGCCAGAGGAATGGTCCCCTGATAAGGACCCCTGCAGAGGAGATGGGAGTTATGCGCTCTCTGTGTCCTTTCGCCAAATGGGGAGTGGACTTGGTGGGGCCCTTCCCCACAGCCTCGGGAGGAAGGAAAATTTTGATAGTAGTAGTGGATTATTTTAGCAAGTGGGTCGAAGCCGCCCCCTAGCTAAGATAGATGAGGAAAACGTGATTAAGTTCTTGGGAAGGCAGATCTACTGCAGGTTCAGAGTACCTAGGATACTAGTCTCTGATAATGGGACACAGTTCAACAGAGAGAATGTATGAGCATGGTGCGCAAGGCTAAACATAGTGCAAAGATTCACTTCCGTAGCTCATCCCCAAGCTAATGGGCAGGTGGAAGTTACTAATCGAACCATAGTAGATGGTATCCGGACGAGGCTGGCGAAAATAAGTGGAGGATGGGTGAGCGAGTTGGACAACGTGTTGTGGTCTTACAGGACCAGTCCAAAGACAGCAACGGGAGAATCTCCTTTCCAGTTGGTCTATGGGGCCGCGGCAGTGATACCTCCAGAGGCCGTATTGCAATCCCACCGAATTGCCCGATTCGAAGAACATCGAAATGAGAGGCTGACGAGAGAGGCCTTGGATTTAGTGGAAGAGGAAAGAAAGATGGCTCGAGTACGTGCTAAAAGATACAAGAGTCGAATCAAAGCTGCGTATGATCGAAGGGTGATCCCGAGGTCCTTTAGAGTGGGGGATCTGGTGCTGAGAAGAGCTGATGCACTAAAGAACACGGGGAAACTAGAGCCCAATTGGGAGGGGCCATATAAAGTCACGAAGGTACTGAAGGGAGGAGCCTATACATTGCAGAGCATGGAGGGGGTCGATATAACTAGACCTTGGAATATTTGTCACTTGAAGAGATTTTTTGTCTGAAGAAAATGTAAGGTTTTGAGACCATTTGTGATTTGGTGCTGATTCCTGTTTTTATTTAACTTATTTAATAGCTTCACCGGAGCTCTTTTTCCCTCTTTACGGGTTTCCCCTTAGGGTTTTTCTATAGAGAGGTTTTTAATGAGACCGGCGTAGGTTATCTATGGCCTATGTTGAAAACTGATATTAATCAATGAAGCTTCTTTCCCTTTTGAAGAACTATGCAGAGTTATTGTGTTCTGATTATCTCTTTCATGTTAATATATATGATGTGCGAATATGAATCCTGAAAATACGAGACCCAAGTGGGTTACTTGAAAATGAAAGAAAGATTTTACGAATTAAAATCTTTTAAGAACGAGTGTGAGAGACACTCGAAGGCCTAGAGGCCGAGGAGAGCTCCTCACCATACTCGAGACCCAAGTGGGTTACTTGAAAAAGAAAGAAAGATTTTACGAATTAAAATCTTTTAAGAACGAGAGTGAGAGACACTCGAAGCCTAGAGGCCGAGGAGAGCTGGAGAGCTCCTCACCATACTCGAGACCCAAGTGGGTTACTTGAAAATGAAAAAAGATTTTACGAATTAAAATCTTTTAAGAACGAGAGTGAGAGACACTCGAAGGCCTAGAGGCCGAGGAGAGCTGGAGAGCTCCTCACCATACTCGAGACCCAAGTGGGTTACTTGAAAATGAAAGAAAGATTTTACGAATTAAAATCTTTTAAGAACGAGAGTGAGAGACACTCGAAGGCCTAGAGGCCGAGGAGAGCTGGAGAGCTCCTCACCATACTCGAGACCCAAGTGGGTTACTTGAAAATGAAATAAAGATTTTACGAATTAAAATATTTTAAGAACGAGAGTGAGAGACACTCAGAGGCCTAGAGGCCGAGGAGAGCTAGAGAGCTCCACACCACACTTGAGACCCAAGTGGGTTACTAAAAAACGAAAGAAAAATTCCATGGGCCATATTTGATGCAGCCCATAAGACCGAAAGGGAAGAAGGAAAAGAGGACCAGAGGAACCTTTCCACCATGTTCCTTACCAGTCTTATAGGCCGCTCACGTGAACAAGAAGGAAAATACACACCATAAACGAATAGTAAGAAACTAATTACCACAAAAAAGCCCCCACATATCCAGGAGTGCGGGGTCCCCCAGAGAGTATAATGAAAATCAGTATCATGAGCAGGAATTAAAGAGTATAGCAGAAGAAAGATAAAATGTTTGAAACATGAATTTTAAACAGCTTCTTTGACAGCAGTTTCCTCAGCAGCGGCATGACCGCTAGATCCTCCGCCTTCCTTGGGGCTCTCCCCTCCTGCCGGTGCAGCCTCAACATCCTTTCCTCCATCTGCCCTCACTTCAGTCAGGGGAGCAGAGGCGTAAGGATAGGTCAATTGCTCCAGAGGCTCCAGCGCAGCCATGCCCACCTTGGCAGCTTGCAATCTGGCAATGGCTTGACTCATTCTGGGCAACCACCAAGGACTATCAGCACTTTCTGCTGGATCCGATCCCCTAGGAATTTGGGAGGAGGAGCAAGCTTGTCTAGGCGGAAAGCACGAGACTAGGTTCCATCGAATTCGGGAGCTGAGTGTTATGTGGCCCCATAGCGCACAGGAAGCTCGAACTCTTTAAAAAGCTAGACAGACATTGAGTATGGAGAGTCCTTAGAAATTCTTGACCCAAAGAAGAGGTGAACAAAGATTTGACGCAGGCCTGCACTCCAATGTCTGGTAACTCACGCTCCATTCGCTTCATCTCTTCCTCCATTCGCCTCATCTCCTTCCCCATTCGCTCCACTTCTCCCTCCAGATGCCTAGTCTTGGCTGCCTTTTTCTTACTTTGAGCCCGGAGGAGAGGCAACTCCTCAGCTAAGGCTTGAGCTCGCTTTTGAGCTTTGTCCCTCTCCGCGGTGACACCTTTAAGAGGAGGATGCCTCAGCCCGAAGGAGCTCGTTCCCAGCAACCATCTCGATAGTTTGATCAGATATTTTAGTATAAATGAGCCCGAACTGCATGATGAGAAAAAGTAACATTTCAGACACGAAGAAATTAGGTATCATAAAAACAAGGGAAGATACCTCAGAAAATAGGTGAGCGTCATGGAGCAGTTGATCCTCAGGGAGAGACTGGCAAGAGAGCGTAGTGTTAGAAGGAGGAGGACATCGACTGATGAGACGCTGGAGAGGTTCGTAGGAAGCAGGAAGGGAGGTTTCCTTCTCAGGAGGGGCACGAATAGTTTTTCCCTTCTTCTTCTTGGAAGTGACGGAATCGAGAATAGAAGCATTGGCAGCTGAACGAGTCCTCTTGGAAATGGAACCAGGGACTTGAGCAGATGAGCTAGGAACAAGAGGAACCTTTGTAGAACTCTCTGGAGCGGGGGTCTTTTCTGAGCTTTCTGGAACCGGAGCTGGGGAATGAGGAGCCTTAGGGGGGTTATCAGGGGTAGCAGCCGCAGGTGCCTTCACCACCCCAAGAGCAGGGGCATCCCATGAAATGTGAGTCAACCAGTTCATAGCTGCAGGTAACCAAGAAACCTTCAAAAAAAATATAGTCATGCATAAAGAACGAAACAAGAGAGCATGGATTCTTTTTACCATCGTGAGGCTCTAAAGGAAAATCCTGAGGACAAAATCCAAAATGAGAGAGCATACGAGGGTTATTGCAGATACCAATTACATCAAAGAAATCACGGAGGCGAACGTGACCATTGAGGCTAGTCATAACAATATAATTTGAAGCAGAGTAAGCTTTCAGAGGAGGAAGAGGTATTCCTGGATTATGATATAACCAACATTCATGGGAAAACGGCCAATCAGAGGATTTGGTCACAAAAATATAATAATCTCGCCAGGAGGACTCCTCTTCATGAAGCTTTTTCATGAATTTACAAGCACGGGACCTTGTCCTACAAACATAGAAGAAGACATCATTCAGCTTACAAGAATACTGGCTTAGGAATAGTTCAGCGGAAGGCTCGCCGCCATTCCCCTTCACCAGAATATAAAATCCGATCATAGTGCGGATTGTGTTGGGAGTAAACTGATTAAGGGGAATTCGAAGAAAGCTAGGGTTTGAGGTCCCGAGAAATTGGGGCGTTCATCCGGATGAGGGATCCGGGGGATATACTCTGGTGGAAAGACTTGGGCTTGAACGTGACTAGCCAAGTGGGTGTTGTCAATCAGAGAAGAGGTCGAAATTTTATCCCTCAGTTGGGGGTCCTCTATCGGAAACATAACCGATTCGGGAAGATTCGGTTTAGAGGACTCAAGCGGAGTTGCCTTGCTGGAAGACATTAACAAATAGTGCGGAAATAAAAAGGATGTAGAAGATAGCTGGGTTACCTTGTTGGAAGAAGTGTGAAGTCGGACTGGACGATCGACGGTGACGAGAAGCCGGAGAAAAGAGAGATGCTGGAGAGGAGAAAAGAAGACGGCGGGGGAGTTTCCAAGGAGAGAAGATATGAATCAAGGAAACCAAAGATGAAAAAGTGAGCAGAAAGGGGTAAAATCGAGGTATCTCCTTGGGAATATAGCTGGAAAGAGAAGATCATATTCGAGTGGGACCCAGGCGCGGAAGTCGAAGCATTTTTCTCGAGTTTGGGTGGGAAAACCCAGGAAGGTAAATATTTTCGAAATTTCTCTCCGAAGGGAAGTTAAAACACGTCTCTCCAGAGGTGCCCTTTATGCCAGATTCGCTTGAATTTCTTACTCTCACAAAGGTATGGTCACTTTATGAGAGAAGGGGGGAGTAGATGGTGCGGCCTAAAATTGTCACCTCGTGAGAAGTCGACACGTGTACAGAGGATAGGATTGCTGAGAGGATACGAACTTAAAAGAGGACTCCTTAGAATAGAGAATCACATCCGGATGTCCCTCCGGAGGGAGCTCCACCCCAGAACTTCAGGGGAGAGATATCAGGAAGACTTGGTCTTGACAAGGGTTAATTGGCCGAAAGTTTAGGAAAGGCTCCATATAAAATGGGACAAGATTGGATTGAGGAAGACTCATTCTTCCTCAACTCAGTGGCTAAAATCTAGAGGAGGAAGTGGTTGCATCTTTTTAGGGAGTGGGAGTTCAAAGGCAGGTGGACTAATTCAAAGAGAGGAAAGGAGGCAGATCCGAAATGAGGGGAAAACCTAACTTCCCCTCAGAGAGAATTCCTCTATAAATAGGCGAGCTTAGGTACATGTACATGTTACGATCTCTAACTTTATTCAACCTATTACACTTATATAAACTTTTTGATTCCCTTCGAGAACCCCATTGATGAAAAGAGGACTCTTAAACCCTCATCATCAGATACCGAATTACATATACTGACTTGAGCGTCGGAGTGTCCGCGCCGGATTCCCCTCCGGCGTGTCTTTTTCAGGTTCTTGGAGGATCATTTCGGAAAAGGCAACGTACCCGAATCACTCATACAAGTTCGGGAATTCGGATATCTGACCTAAAGGATATCCAATCTGTTCGTGCGAATTTGTGGCACATCCTACCCCAAAATACCATTATTTTATCTACTTTATCTACATTTTCCTTAAAACATGTGTCCCGCTCCACTGGGACTACATTTGATGGATGGAGGGAGTAATAATTATTTGAATTATCAAACCACTAATCATCATAAAAAAAATATAGTTTTTTAGTTTAAAGAACAAATCATAATTAATCATCCACCAAAATCAATCTTTTCACATGCGGTTCTCTTCTTATTTTCTTCTTTGATTAAAAAATCCCATCGATTAACGCATTGAAGAAGAATTCCAGGTATGAACAATTCTATTTTTTTTTATTCGTGTTTGGTAAATCTAGGGTTTGAGATAGGTACATGGATACATTGAATTCTACATTAAATTATCAATCAATTAAGTTGAATTTCAGATGCAATTTTCTGTTTCAAGAGATTAGAGATTAGATGCAGAAGTGCATAAGCAGCCGTATGTTCGTGTTGAATTTTTTTCATTATTTTTTTCTTTCTACACGACCTAGAGGCCGTACAATCGTGCAAGAGCCATTGGCAATGACGGTATAGGAAAAACATCATGTATTTTTGTCGATGAATTTCACCGGAAAAGAAACAACGTCGTTCACTACAAGAAAATAATTAATTGGCTAGAGAATATTTTGTAGGCAATAATTCCAATTCTGTAGGCATTTATATTTATCTACGGAATACCAACGAAAACCATTCGTATGGAATTTGCTCGTAGGTAATTTGGTTGCCCACGAAAATTTAATCCGTAGGCAATTACCAAACTACCACATTTTCGTAACAAATCCATAACATTTCTGTAGGTAATATGATTACCATAATAAATAAGATTTCGTAGGTAAATATCAACTACGAAACATTTCGTTGGTAATTCCGTAAGCAAATTTGGCAACAAACATTTCGGTGGGAAAAAAATTAATATATATATTTTTAATTTTTTATTAATAATTTTTTTTTAGCCTTAGCCTACAAAATAAATTCATTCAAAATTGGACCAGCAGGTTCAACCGGTCCAACCATGAATCGATCATAAAACCGATTCAAAAAGTGTTAAAATATATAAACATTTTTAAAATACAAACTTAGGTGCACATTAGGCCCCTTTTATAATAATGTTTTTCTCTGATGTTTCTTGTACTCCTTATTCGATGTGGGACAAAAAACTTATGTGTGTTGGTTACTAAATTATTAATACTACTACTTTTATATTGTTTTTTTCTTATGTTTTTTCTACTCTTTCGACGTGGAACATAATAAAGTTCATATGTTTATTTGTTATAACACTATTGCTTTTCTAAATTCCTAGCTAATTTTGTAGGTAATACAATTAGATAATTTATACATATAAATAGCTAGGAAAATTTTTGTAGGTAAATAAATAAACAAATCACCTACAATCATTTTGGTAGGGAAATGTTATTTTGACTACGGATTATTTTTTAGGTAAATCAATATTTTCTAAGTTCCTAACTAATTTTATAGGTAATAAAATTAGATAATTTATACATATAAATAGCTAGAAAAAATTTCGTAGGTAAATAAATCACCTACAATCATTTTGGTAGGGAAATGCTATTTTGCCTACGGATTATTTTGTAGGTAAATCAATATTTTCTAAGTTCCTAGCTAATTTTGTAGGTAATACAATTAGATAATTTATACATATAAATAACTAGAAAATTTTTCGTAGGTAAATAAAAAAGCAAATCACCTACAATCATTTTGGTAGGGAAATGTTATTTTTCCTACGGATTATTTTGTAGGTAAATCAACATTTTTTAAGTTCCTAGCTAATTTTGTAGGTAATACAATTAGATAATTTATACATAAAATTAGCTAGGAAAGTTTCGTTGGTAAATAAAAAAAAATCACCTACAACCGTTTCGGTAGGGAAATGCGATTTTACCTACGGATTATTTTGTAGATAAATCACCATCAGATTTTTCCTTGGTAATTTCGTGGGTGAAAATGTGTAAAATAATTTATAAAGATCCGTAGGCAATCTGTACGTAGGCAATTCTCAATATTTAAAGACGAAATTATTTTCGTTAGAAAATTTTGTAGGCAATACAACAATTTCTTGTACTGGTTTAGGTGGAATTTGCGACGAAAAAATTGTCGTATATTTGACCTTTGAACTTACGACGGTAAAAACCAACATAAATCGACGTAATTTCTACGACTTAGCTAGAGATGGAGAAATAGGGGTGAATGAAGTTTTATGTCAACTCAAAAATTGTATGAAAATAGGTGATGTGATTATATGAAAATCGGGAATGAGTGGGAAAAAATAGGAGGGAGAGAAAAGTGATGATGTAATTATATGAAAATAGGTGTAAACGTGTATATTAGGTGTGAATGAGTATTTGAATAGAGAATTGATGTGCCGTAAAAAATCAGATGGGATAATGTGACACCTCCACCCGAATAGGATCATCCCTAACCAAATATAATTAACCCAGCGATTGTCAACATTGTGCACATTTGTTTGGCAATTTGTTTTTAACATTATTGAACTCATGATAATCCAATTAGGAGATGTCATCTTCTTAATTACTACTAAAATAATTTTCATCATCATGATCAAGTTTTGACTTTATCAGCATATTAATATACTACTGTTCTATCGAAGAAGGAATCTGGTTAATTAATTAATTAATTGTTATTGACAAGCTAAGTGACAACAACATGCCACTGACCCCATCATTTACTAATGTCTATAATTGCAACTAGCTTGCATGTTTATGTCACTACAGGTATCCTTTTTAAAATCATTACCACTCTGCTGCCTCAAAAGTCCTTATTAATCACACATTTATGTAGTATTAGATTTTCTGGAATATAA
Organism: Galeopsis tetrahit; assembly: GCA_963675135.1. Taxonomy (NCBI): domain Eukaryota; kingdom Viridiplantae; phylum Streptophyta; class Magnoliopsida; order Lamiales; family Lamiaceae; genus Galeopsis; species Galeopsis tetrahit. Next base: position 95,944,659 of record OY776119.1, read on the forward strand.
TTTTTTTTCGTCCCACAACTTTCTACCTTTTTCACACGTGGTTAATTTGTTGCAACGAATAGTTGACGTACGTTTCAAGCTAAATACTAATGTAAATTACTAATTCAGTTAAGGGGAAGACTTGTATAAATACTTTTAAAGATCAACATTATAAAGGTTACAAATTCTATACTTTTGAAGATAACGAGTGAAATAAGGATATTCATGTTCTTGGGTATTTTATTTAAATGAAGGTCAATTCATTTTAAGGTGTATCTTGTACATGGTCGAAAATATAAAAAAACTGTGCAACTTGTACTAATTTATTATTATGTTAGCCATTACATCTAAGAATTCTGAATTAAGTCAATTAATTAACGTTGGGGCAACCTCATAGAAAATATAAATATTGCTATCAACTAGTTGTCTACTAGTACTATGAATATTAGTTTAATTGAACGTTAGGTTGGGTTTGAACTTACAAGGCATGTGAGCACGGTTAAGCACGTGACGAGTTCAAATTCCCTATTTACCCTTTAGTTGACTCAGCCACATAAGTAAGACTTGCAATGTTGATTTAAAAATCATTAATTGCACGATAACAAAACTTAAATATTGCTACCAATTAGTAGTACCAAGAATACTAGTTTCCCTGGGAAAAAGGGGGCAAATTCTTTTTGTCGTCCCATAACTTTTTAGGGATGACAATGGTGTCGGGTTTGACATTAAACCTGCCTCAGATGGACTGTAAAGAGGATAATTGAAGGGATGATTTCATTGATTCTATAACAGAGTATATAAAGAGTTATAGATGGGTTTATGTGTGTACAAAGAGACTAATGGGCCTAAATACATTTATACAATTATATACTTAACATGCCCCCTCAAGATGGAGTGGTATCGACAACTCCAATCTTGGACATAAGAAGGCACAGCCGAGCGCGAGCAAGAGGTTTGGTGAGAGCATCCGCAAGTTGATTTGACGATGAGACATGAGAGACGCGGAGGGACGACTTCTGAACAAGGTCTCAAACCAAGTGGTAGTCGATGGCAATGTGCTTCATGCGAGAGTGGAAGACAAGATTGGAGCACAGATAGGTAGCACCAATGTTGTCACAGTAAATGGCCGGGGTCGAAGATTCGGAGACACAAAGTTCAGAAAGGAGATATCGTGTCCATTGAACTTCAGCCGCAGCAGAGGCAATGGCATGATATTCAGCTTCAGTGGATGAACGAGCAACATATTTTCGCTTATGAGATGACCAGGAGATAGGGTTTGCTCCAAGATAAACAATGTAAGCACCAATCGAAGTTCGATCATTGCAGTCCCCAGCCCAATCCGCATCAGTGAAACAGTGAAGAGTAGAAGAGGACTGACACCACAGAAGAATTCCCAGTGAGCGCGTACCATTGAGGTATCGGAAGAGGCGCTTGACGGCTCCCCAATGAGATTCAGTGGGAGCATGCATGAACTGAGAAAGTTTGTTGACAGCAAAGGCAATATCCGGACGTGTGAAGAGTAAGTACTGAAGGCTGTCAAGGGCCTGTCGATAGGTGGTAGCATCAGCGGGAGGCGATCCATCAAAAAGCATAAGATTGGCACCGGGTTGTAAAGGGGTTTGAACAGGCTTCGAGTCAAGCATGTTGTATTTATCTAGTAGACCAGTGGTATACTTGCGTTGTACTAGCTTGCAGGTGGATTTAGTTCGAAGGACCTCCACTCCAAGAAAGTAGGAGAGGTTGCCAAGATCCTTGACTGAGAATTGAGATGCCAGTGCCGAAATAACTTTGTCAAGAAAGGAGGGTGTGTTTCCAGTAAGGATCAAATAATCAACATATACCAGAAAGTAGGCAAGAACACGATCCTTGTTGTATACGAAGAGGGAGGCATCTAATCTAGTATGACAGAACCCTAGGGTGGCAAGGAAGGCGTGGAGAGCATAGTACCATGTGCTGGGTGCTTTTTTTGAGACAATATATAGATTTCTGGAGTTTGCAGACATAGGAGGGATAGTTTGAGTCTAGAAAACCCGGAGGCTGTGCCATGTATACCTCATCCGGAAGAGACCCGTGCAAAAAGGCATTGTTGACATCAAATTGATGGAGAGACCAGCGTTGGGTAACTGCAAGACTAAGAATGATGCGGATTGTTGCTGGTTTTACTACTGGACTGAATGTTTCCGAGAGATTAATGCCAGGGCATTGATGAAAGCCTTTAGCAACAAGACGAGCTTTAAACTTATCAATGGAGCAGTCAGGATTGCGTTTCACACGAAACACCCATTTGCAGCCAACAAGATTCTGTGAACTGGCCGGAGGTACCAAATCCTAGGTGCCATTTTATAGAAGAGCTGTAAATTCATTAGACATAGTACTTCTCCAGCGCGGGTCAGACATACCTTGAGAAACAGTGCGAGGTTCAATGTCAGAAAGTATAGAAGTGGTAAGACCATACCTAGGATTAGGTTTGTAGATGTTGTTGCGTGCCCGAGTGATCATGGGATGTGACGGTGCCGGTTAGGGAGGCCGATCAGGGGACGATTGCTCACTCGGCTCGACAGGAATAAGCCCCACTGTGGGAGGTAGGTGAGGGATTGATGGAGGAGTCAGAATGGGGCCGGAGTCTGGGAGGGGTAGGGATGGAGGAGTATGTGTTTTTGGTTTGGAGAAAGGGAATTCATTTTCAACGAACTCAACATGGCGGGAAGTGTATAGGCGGGAGGTGGACAAGTCAAGATAAAGGTAGGTGCTTTGAGTGGTGGAGTAGCCTAGGAAGACGCATGGGGTGGAGCGAGGCTCAAGCTTGTGGGATGTGTAGGGGCGCAGCCACGGGAAGCACTTACACCCAAACACACGAAGTTTGGAAAGGTTGGGTGGAGTATGGAAGAGAAGTTCAAAGGAAGACTTTAGAGAAAGGCCAACTTTAGGGATGCGATTTATGAGATAAGTTGCAGTAGATATGGCGAAGGGCCAATAGGATAGAGGTATTGAGGCTTGATGTAGTAGAGCAAGACCAGTGTCAACAATGTGACGATGGCGACGTTCAGAGGCACCATTGCGTTACGGGGTATGAGGTGGGGTAGTGAGGTGATTAATGCCATGGGCTGTGAGAAATGGGCGAAGGGCTATGTATTCACCACCATTGTCCGAGTACAGTGTAATAATTTTAGTGGCAAGAGTATTTTCTATAAGGGCTTTAAAAGCAACAAATGTGGAGTAGACATCGGATTTTCGTTTGATAGGAAATAACCATATATACTTAGTGAAATGATCAACAAAAAGCACATAATATTTATAACCAGCATTAGATAACACAGGCGAAGTCCAAACATCAGAAAAAATTAATTGGAACGGTGCAGTAGACGTAACATTAGAATCAGAGAAAGGTAATTTGTGACTCTTAATACATTTGCAAGAATCACAAGAAAAACTTAAATTATTGTCTAGCACAAGTTTATTGGAAGGGGCAGTTTGGAAGCCGTGAGGGCCAGGGGAGATCCACACACACCACCAGGCCACAAGTAAAGTCCGTTAACGCGAGGACCGCGAAGGCGAACGACCCCCGATTGACGATCCCTCACCTGAAAATCACAATTTGAAAATTAAATCACAACATCATTCATGGCACAGAGATGTGAAATAGATACAAGATTACGAGAGATGCAGGGCACATGTAACACACCAGTAAATAAAAGTGTAGGGCAAGCAGAAAATGACAAAGATCCAATATTTGAAATAGACAGACCATAACCATTTCCAATTATAACACTATCGGTGCTATCATAAGGGGAGTGGAGTGACAGAATTGCAAGATCCGAAGTGATGTGATGAGAAGCGCCCAAGTCGAGGACCCATTCGGAATCAGAGGGAGCCGAAGCGGCCATGTGCGTGGAAGGAGATGCGTAGGCATGGCGAGGGGCAGCAGATGGCTGGGCAGAGTTGGATATGACCTGGTAGTCTGTGCATTTACGGGCTGAGTGGCCCGGAACTCCACATAATTGGCATTTGCCCATGTATGGGCGAGGGGAGTAGTTGGGAGCGAGGGCGACCGTGCGGCTGGGACGATCTGGGGGGTTGCTGCGTGGGCTGGCGGTACTTGGGCTGCGGATTGGAGAAGCGGCCACTAGGAGGTGTCGACAACAGGGCGGTGGCCAGGAGACTCGCAGGAGCAGCAAGTAGTCGATCGGCCATTTGTGCCTCAAAGCTTAGAAGCTTGTCAAAGTCAATCGTGGTGTCACGAGCCTGAATCGCGTGAGATAATTCCTTATAGGAGTCATCAAGACCGGTTAACACCGTGAGGGCCAGATCTTCAGCGTCGGTGGTAACACCAAGCAGGGAGAGTTCATCAACGAGACCCCAGATCTCAAGCATATATTCTGAAATGGAGCGATTACCTTTCGCCGGATTGAGAAGCTTGGTTTTGAGAGTAAGAATGCGACCACGGGAAGGCTTACCATAGGTCTTGACAAGGATTGCCCAGGCTTTGGCGGAATTGGTGGCGCCGACAATGAGGGAAATGAGTGAGGGGGAGATAGCACTGAGGAGGGCACTGAAGATCAACTGATCTTGGCGAATCCAGGCCGTGTAAAGAGGATTCGATCGAGTGGTGCTGCCTTCTGTGGTGGTCTCCGGTGGACAGGAATCGGTGTCGTCCAAAAAACCGAGAAGACCGTAGCCGGTAAGGAGACTGCGGAATTGAAGGCTCTAAGGTGTGAAGTTGGTGGAAGTGAGTTTGTGGGGGAATTGAGAGGAGACATTGAAGGCTATTAGCGGAGAGGAGGTGGTGGTTCCAGCGATGACAACCGTAGGTGGGGTGGGTGTGCCGATCATGATTCTGCAGATCCACAAATCACGTACGGAGGAAGATTGTGGTGGGAGGGGAAAGTTTGACCGCTTAAAAAAGGGAGGAGGATCAAATTTGGGACGTGAGTCAAAAACTGGCTCTGGTTACCATAAAGAGGATAATTGAAGAGATGATTTCATTGATTCTATAACAGAGTATATAAAGAGTTACAGATGGGCTTATGTGTGTACAAAGAGATCGACTAATGGGCCTAAATACATTTATACAATTATATACTTAACAGACTAGGTCTAGATTCAATTATGCGGGTATGAGACGGGCCGTGGTTTTTTATTGAACCCGCCTCGGAACCCGTTATATATAAATATAATAGTAATATTTATTATATGTTTGTGTAAAAATATTTCATAGATTGTATTTCAATATTGAGATTGATATGAAATGGCTATGTGGGGCGCGTAGAGCCCGCGAGGTTCTCATGTGGGGCATTTCCAGGGAGTTTCTAGTGGAACGGGTCCTGGGACAGGGCAAACCTGCCTTGTTGTCATCCCTACTTACTCCCATGCACCTTGATTTTAATTTTCTATTTTTTTCATGTCGTCTTGTTCCCAAGTATAGTAATTTTCTCTGACTAGAGTGGTCCTGTAACTTTGTTCGAATTCACAAAAGGCCTGTAACTTTTTATTTTATCAATCTTAGTCTCAATTTTGGTCCTTTTGGTCCCAATTTCAGTCCCCTGAGTCCAATTTCATTCCCTTTAATCCAATTCCAATCCCATTCACTGGAATAGAACATGTGTATTTTACACGACGACTTTTTAGTATCTTTAATACATCATCCGACACATAAGATCAACTTTAAAAAAATTTAAATTATGAAAGACTAAATATTAAAATTTCAATTTTAGATGCTAAATGCATATATACACTCAAATATATATATATATATATGTGCATTAATATGTATTTTTTTTAGTATTAATACATATTTGAATTTGATGTTTTAATTTGTTTCATTAATTAAATTAACTTTCCTTTAAAAAAAATTGTGTTAGGTATATCACTTTTTCGTTTAATTTAAATGAACACATGAAATTATATATTTGATTATAAATAAATATTTGGTATATAGAACATAAAAAATAAATATTATAATTATATAAAAAATTTGATAAAATTATGTATATTAGATTATAAATAAATATTTATTAGTAAAATTGTGTATTAAATATATCACTTTTATTTGTTAAAAATGTCAAAAAAAAAATTGTCATATAAAATACACACAACATATTCCGGTGTGAAGGATGAAATTAGATTTCAAAAGGGTTGAAATTGAACAAATTGGACTGAAATTGGAATTAGATACCTGAAATTGGACTTAAAGGACCAAAACTGAGACTAAAAGGACTAAAATTGATCAAATAAAAAGTTACAGGACCTTTTGCAGATTCAGACAAAGTTACAAGACCATTTGTGAATTTATTTTTATATTAAAATATGAATTATTCTTAAAACTTATGTTCAGCCAAATGAGGCATATTTTTCATTAGGGAAAGGAGTAATTTTATGTAGTTTTGGTCCTAAAGTTAAATGAATGGATAAAAATTGTTAATTTTTAAGGGTTAATTTCAAAACTTACACGAGAATCTTATTGTGTAACTAATCTTGCAATTAACACTATACTAGAAATGGCCTACGACAACAGAGATTTTCAGTTGTCGTAACTTTTTCTTGCTTGTTGACTATCAAGCTAATCTCTTAGGTTCGGACTTTTCGACAACGGGAAATCTCCGTTGTCGTACATTTATTACAAGGGGAAATTCCCATTGTCATAGTTATTTTTTTCCGTTGTCTATCAAGTTCTTGTCATAGGTCCGGACTTTTCGACAAAAATCTCCGTTGTCGTATGTCATTTGAAATTTTTCATATTATTTTACTAAAATATGTTTTGAAAATAATAAAATCAAAAATATTTTAATCACCAGTCCTAACATTTATGTGGGTATCTACGTAGAACCTTAATGTGCCTTCGACATCCACATCACGTTGTCAAAAAATAGGTAGAGGCATCGAATTGCAAAAGTTAAAAAAGTGGTGTATCGAATTGCAAAGAAAAAAAATGATATATTGTAATTGATAAATAATCTAAAGGTGGTGATTTATTTTTTGCAATTAACCCTATTATTTATAAAGGATACTACATTTGAGTACAATTTTTTTAAATAATTACATTTTTCATCCTTATCTATTAGTCAATAACGGGTCAACTACGACATTACTAATTTTGATTGAAAAAAATAATTAAGTGATCAATTTGATCTAGTGATTAAATGTGGGTAATCAAATCCGAAAAGAGGTAAATTTCAGTGACCAAAAATGATATTTTCCCTATATTTTATCACGTACACTATTATTTTGTTGTGAAACTTGCTTCCATAAAAAAAAAACATTTCTTCTATCGAGAAAATTTCATTTTACGTCCTGTAAGTTAGGGTGAATCCATTTTATATCCTTTAAGTATTCACTTTATCAATTTACGTCTTTTTTAGTCCAATTTACATCCTTTATAGTCCAATTTACGTCCTTTTACTGGAAAATTAAAAAAATTCGCCGGAAAGTGAGTTTTTTATTGGGGCTTCCGGCGAGTATCGTGACATGGCGCCACATGTGTCGCCACATGTATAAAATCTGCCAACAAAGCATTAATTTTTTTTTTAAATGTCAACAATAAAATTTAAAACTAATGTCGAATTAATTAAAAAACAGTAAAATAAACCGTTGAACCCAGATTTTGTTTGGAGAGTAACCCCTGAACCCAGACTTAAAAAATGTAGGAATGTGAACTAAAATTAACAAAATAAAAAGAATTTAAGAGAACCTTGAAAAGAGGAAGAACAGTCGCACAAAAAATCGCAATAGAACGCAGAACAGAATCGTACACACAAAATCGCCACTCCCAAAATCGCTCACTCACAATTTAAGCAAATCCGAGAAGAATTATGAGCTCGAACAACGGGATTCAAGAAATTAAATCCAAGAGTAGTTAAGGTATTTCCCTGTTTTACTTGCGTGAAAAATTAGGGTTCTGCATTATTTTAAAGCTTTTATAAACATGATAGTTTATGGGTTAAAGATTATGCTTATGGGTTTGAGAGAGTAAAAGATTATGTTTATGGGTTCGAAATTTTGATTGAAGAAATAAAAAACCTTGTTTTTACCGTTTATGATTTTAATTTTTTTTTTTTTTTTTGTATTTTGATTATGCCTATGGTTTTTAGTCTGCATTGAGTGTATGAATGAATGGACTAACCAAAAGATCCATGAATTTTTTGTCTCATCCTGGTACATTGAATTAATTATTCACAAATTCGATTAAGAAAATGTGATTTCCTTTTTCTTTTTGGCAAAGTTTAGGAGATGTAACGTTGCCTGGTGGAAAGATGGACGAAGACGACATTAACGACTCTGCAACAGCTCTGAGAAAAGCAATGGAGGGAATCGAGCTGGATCCAGGCCTTGTTCGTGTCGTTGAAAGCCCTTCTCTCGATACAGAGGCGGTAGAGATTTCTCACAGCCCTTCTCTCGAAGGGTAAAGCTCTTCTGCACGTTCATACCTTCAAAACTCACGAGCAGGGTTTCACGATTACGATTTAATTAGGGGTTTCATCTTCATCCGCAAATGCGATTTGTGACTTGTTTGCTTTCTTATCTCTCTCGTGGGTTCACGATTTTGGGGGGATTTGAGGGCGATTTTCGGAGGGGAGATTCTGTGATTTGTTCATGATTCCGCGATTTGTTCACGATTTTGTGATTCTGTGAGTTGTTTTCTGTGGGTTCACGATTTTGGGGGGATTTGAGGGCGATTTGTTCACGATTTTGCGATTTGTGACTTGTTTGCTTTTCTGTGGGATTTGTGTTTTTATTAATCTGACAACAGTTTTTAATTTTATTGTTAACATTTAAAAAAATAAAATCAATGCTTTGTTGGCAGATTTTGTACATGTGGCAGTACATGTGGCGCCATGTCACGATACTCGCCGGAAGCCCCAATTAAAAATACACTTTCCCACGTAAATTTTAATTTTCCGGTAAAAGGACGTAAATTGGACTATATAGGATGTAAATTGGACTAAAAAGAACGTGAATTGATAAAGTGAATACTTAAAGGATATAAAACGGATTCACCCTAACTTACAGGACGTAAAATGATATTTTCCCTCTTCTATCTTTTCATTTCAACGAACAATTTTCAACGATGGGTGTCAAGATGTACAATAGTTGTACCATGCAACTTGTGTAGAAGAAATCACTCAAAAAATTAAGGAGAATACTCAAAAACTCAGTAATCCAATTAAATACGATTGTAGGACCAAATACATTGTTTTGCATAATAGAATAGGATTCATATTTGAACACAAATAAGTTCACGTGGCAATAACATCAAATGTAGCAGTTCATACATAGCCGGCCCATACATATGTATGGTTTGCTTACTTATTGGATTATTAATGATCAAATTGTTCAGTAATTACATACCTTTTCAAAAGAAAAATATCATCCCAATAGATAGAAGGAGGCTCTAATCCAACGTCAAGTGATTTAACATAACTCGCTCTGCAATCCAACAAAAGTTGTTCCCTATACATATGTATGAACTTTACTCCCACATTGAAATAAAAAATATGTATGAACTTTTAAAACTTGCAATTGCTATATATACCTGATAGGAAATTGCTTTTAGGCTAGCTATATCAAATCATCAGCAGAAAACTTTAACTGAAGCGCCAAGTTCTTAGCAGAATAAGCTATGGATTTGCGAACGTGACCAATATCCAATTTCACGAGGCTTCCTAGTATGTCATCTGGAATTGCGTTGAGGTTTTTGCAGTTCTTAAGCTCAAGATGCCTAAGACAAGGAAATGTAGATTCTGAAGCCTTCCAAATAACCAAATCACAATTGAGAATGTGCAACACTTGGAGTTTGATGAAGGCCGAATGACTCTGATCAGCTTCCCAGCTGATTCCAGTGAAAGCATTTTCTTTCAGCTTCAGGACCTCCAGACCAGGAATTTTTGCTAACGTGGACATGTGCTTCCACTCAAGAAAAGTTTTCGACAATGTTAGCCTCTTGAGATTTGGCGGGAAACATCTGACTTCTGGAAAGTGCTGCAGCCGATTCTCGGATGCTTCAGTTTGATAGAGCTTCAACTTTTCGAGGCGAATCAGACTTCCCAAGGGCATGTCCTCAAAGAGAGGGGTTAATTTTCCACGAATACCTAACGTCTTTAGCTTACTTGCCTTTCGACAAACAGCCGCTGTGACTGATTCTGGCAACAATCTGTTTAGTGTCTGAAGGTTTTTCCCACCTTCACCTTCCCCTGCCTTATCCAAGACAATGGCTGCTTTTGTCCTAACATGCCTCAGTCGAATCATCCTCCATATATTTGCTTCCATCGTGAGCAAATTTGAGTTTGTGTCGACAATGATTGTTTGCAGGTTCCATAGCTGGGAAAGGGATTGGGGAAGTATCTTGAGATCAGCAACAGACAAAACAATGTACCTCAAATGATGTAACTTGGTGACATTTTGAGGAAATTTATTGAATTTGATGGACTTAGAGTGCAAAACCCTGAGCAATAAGTAGTTTTCAGGGATCACTGAATTGTATTTCGACTCCAAATCCACAACGTCCTTTTGAAAGCACAGAAAGGATCGGACGTGTGGGCCTTTTAGATTCGCGGAGAAGAATTTGTTCAGATTAGAATGGAGACAAAGACGACGGATATGTAGCATCCTGGATGCTAAAGCCCCGTCTTCCTCTTCCTCCGACATTTTAGCCTCTTGGAATAAATTCTGCTTCGAAGCCTCATTTACGCAGAACACGCGTATCATATCATGCACACAACACACTTTTACTTCCTGCATTGGATTCATCTTATGAACCATTAATAAGTTCCTGCTGATGAGATCATTCAAATTATCCTCAGCGATTTCCTCCAAGCTCCGATTCTCATCAGGTTGTATGAAGCCTTCAGCAATCCACAAGCATGTCAATGTCCGCGTTAGGATCGGGTAACCAGCAGGGAACACTCCTAGATAAAGGAAACACTCTCTCAAGTGATCAGGCAATCTATGGTAACTTAATGCTACTACCTCTTTTATTGCCTCCAACCTGCCGCCCGAAAGTAGATGTCCATTTCGAACAATTTCCTGCCATTTATTATCAACCATGGCCAACGAATCAAACGTCGTGTACGTTTCCTTGAGAAGAGCACCGATCACCAATACTATCAGTGGCACTCCTTTACACTCTTTAGCTATATGTTCTCCTACAACTTGCAATTCTTCAGGGCAACTTTTTAGATTCCCGAATACCTCCAACTGTAGGAGCTTCCAACTTTCAGATTGTGTCAAAAACCTCATTTGCATGGGATTGGTGATACGTTTAACATGTCTACCAACTTCCATTTCACAACTCGTAATCAATACCTTACCTTTCCCATTCCTGTACGGCAAGGCATTTTTTATGTCATCCCAGTGGTTCTTCTTCCACACATCGTCGATGACCAGCAGGAATTGCTCCGTATCCAAGCACTTGTGAACTGCACTGGATAACTCTTGAATGCTCATGCTAGAAACGTCATCCTTGTTGATGGAGACACGTAGCAGGATCTTCAAAAGTACGTCCCTAGCGTTGAACCTTTCAGAGAAGTTAACCCAAATGCGAATTTGGAACTCCGAACATATGTACTCATGGTTAAAGATTTTCCATGCCATCGCAGTCTTGCCCAGGCCAGGCATGCCAATAAGGGCGATAACGTCGAGTTCCATCTGGGGTGTTGTGAGATGCCCAATTATATTATCTTCCGCATCTATTAGACGTACAACATTATCTTGCCGAATTGCCCGTTCCTGAACAAGAATTGCAAACTTAGATTACTGGTTTAAACTTTAAACAGTCATTAGAGAGCTTGCTCATATAAGGAGCTAGAGTTACTAAAAATACTTTCTTGTCTTAGCTTTAACTTTTGTATTCTACCTTACTTAGTCTCATTACAATTCACCCTCTAATTTAACCTTTGATATTTTGTATCTTAATTTATTCATTAGAGGAATCAAGAAATTAAGAACATTACTTTTTAATTTATATATATGTAAACCAAATTGACCTGAATTAATCCTAATTGGACTAAAATCGGAAAATTTCATAATACATCCTGTAACTTAGGTCAATTCAATTTTTAATCTTTTAAATTTTCACTTTTTCAAAATACATCCTTATGTGTCTAATTTACATTTTTTTTTTGTCCAATTTACGTCCTTTAACTTAGGTCAGTTTTATTTTAAATCCTTTAAGTTTTTCACTTTTTCAAAATATGTTCTAATTAAGATGTCCAATTTACATCTTTTTTATCGAAAATTAAAAAATATTTCCGAAAACTGACCCTATGGGGTTGGAAATTTAGGAGTATATGTTTTCATTTTTGTAAATGTAGGAAAACAATTTTTTTAACCACAAATGCAGTCCCATAAAAAATTTATTTTAGCAAACTTAGTTCCGATTTTTTTTTCTTTGCACATTAGACCTGTTAATGTGTAAAAAAAAGATTAATGTCGAAATCTGCCAAACGGAAAACATTAGTGTTCTTAAATTGGCACATGAAGCTTCTCTAGGTGAAAAGGGTTCCAAGAAAGAAATTCTAGTCACATAAATTTTCACATTTTCTAAAAGTGTCCCAAAAATTGTTAAATGTACTAATCTAGTCCCAAATTTTTATGTCACGTCATGCCCAGGCATATTTCCGCCAGAATTGACGTGCACATGCCCGACACATGACATAAAACACTGTGTTTTGTAGTTTTCGATGAATTTGGAATGAAAATTGGATAAATCGCAAAAAATTAGGACTAAATTATTACATTTAACTTTTTCGGGATCACTTTAGAAAAAATAATAAGTTATATATGGGACCAAAATGACTTCTGTCCCCACCATTTAATTTTTTACCCCTACTTTCAAGTATTAAGAGCGAGGTTTGAAAGAATGGATATCTAACCTTTTTCCCCTGGGCATCTTTTTCCTTTCTTGGACCTATTGATTGTAGGTTAATTTTCATCTTGTAGGCCTTTTCCAATATATCTTTCATTTTTTCTTCTCTTAGGGACTTGACATGCTTGGCGACGTTGTAACTCCTGCCAAACTTGGACTTCTTCTTGGCCTTTGTCAACCAAATATCGATTTTGTCCTCGACGTCGTAAATAACCTCGCGTATCATATTTTTTGTTAATCTGGTGGCATGATCCTCGCTCGACTTGTTGGCTGTGTCCTTGAGGATGTTCTTCAATTCTTCGACTTCCTCGTTCAGTTTCTCGAACTCTTTCTTATAAGCTCCGGATATCAGATCCACGTAGCCTTTGATCACTCCCTTCACCTGCTCCAGCAGGAACGTCAATGCAGCAGCATCCGCCATCTAATTTTAACGAGGCACGTTTTCAATACATTTCACATTCTTTGGATGATAAAACTTGACAAACATATATACTCCCTTTTGTTCTTAACAACGCGCGTTTTGAAAACATTTCACTTTCTTTTCAAATTACATGACATTTTTACATTTTTAAAACAATGGACCTTTTAATGATAGAAAATGTCTTTTAATAACAGGTCCTATTATTATTATTTTTTTTTTCCATCACTAAAAACATTTAATTAAAAATAATATAGTGAGAGAATTCTGTCATTAATTTCTTGTAGCATTTTCAATGTAAATATATTGCATTTCTTTCAAATTTATTATTGAAATAATTTTATGTTATGAAATATTGCAAATAGCTATTCCAATCACAAATGATAAAACAAGACAAACAAGAACACAATGAACACAATGAATATGAACGAGTAACAACACGAGATTTAATTACGTGGTTCGATCAAATGATCTACGTCCACGGAGGATAGAGACTCTTTTTACTAACTTGAACAAGTGTTTACAATTACAAGTATGATTCACAAATAAACTTGCTAACTCGCTCAACTCATAAAGAATACAATCTCACTTAGAATGATCTCACAAAGATTCTATCAACCACAGTCTATGCACTTATTGGTGTATTTATAGAGATACAATGCCACTTGAAACTGTCACAAACTAACTAACTACCTAACCGAAATAACCGCTAGAAACTAACTCTGGAATAACAGAATCAACAGACTTGTATCAACTGATATGCCTATCAGCTGACTTGGCTTCAGGTGACTTGGACCCCAACTCTCCTGATCTGATCAGACGACTCGCACTCAGCAGAGTTGTCCTCACTCTCTCAGATTAGTTGATCCTAATCAGATGACTAAATTTTATCAGCTGAGTTGACCTCACTCAGCTACCCTAACTCAAACCAGATGACTAGCTTCTTTTCTACTAAGCATTAGCATCAGATGACATCTCGATCAATATTGCATTAATCCTAACAATTTTCCACCTTAATGCAAGATTGCCTCTTCTCAGCCCTCCTCAAGGCTGTTTGTTCACTCTCCTTAGTGAACATCCCAAGTTCTAAGGTTTACCAATTCTATGCAATATTTAAACTTATTGCTTGGTAAAGTCTTAGTCAGCATATCAGCTGCATTCTCTTCAGGAGCAACTTTCTGAACTTAAAACTAAGCCTTACTCTAAGACATCCCTCACGAAGTGCAACTCCACATCAATGTGCTTTGATCTCTCATGGAACACTTGATGTTTGGCTAGATGAATTGTACTCTGATTATCACACAGAACTGGAACACTCTTTTGGTATATGCCAAAATCCCTCATGATACCCTTCAAACACAATGCTTCTTTGATTGCTTCAGTTAAGGCAATGTGTTCAGCTTCTGTTGTGGATAAGGTCACCATTGATTGTAAAACTGCTCTCTAGGTAATAGCAGTGTCGTACAAAGTAAATACATAACCAGATAAGGACTTCCTTGAATCAATGTTTCTAGCAAAATTAGAATCCACAAATCCTAGTAATGGACTCTTAGTAGCAGCTGACCTTTCTAATACTAGACCTAAGTCTTCTAATCTATTTAGATATCTTAAAATCCATTTCAAAGCCTGTTAGTGTAGCTTCCTAGGGTTTCCCATGAATCTACTAACCATACTAAGTACTTAGGCTAGAAAAGGCCTACTGCACCCACTCCATTAGCATAAGGAATAGTAAACATCTATTTCTTCTCATCTTCTGTTTGAGGAGATGCTTCACTGATAACTTGAATTGCTGTCCAAATGAAGTGCTCACTAACTTTGATTGATGCATAAGGAACCTCCTAAAGACCTTTTGAACATAACTCTTCGGGGATAGGAACGGCTTTCTAGCTTTCCTGTTTCTAAAGATATTCATCCTTAATATCCTCTTGGCTTCACCCAAATCCTTTATCTCGAACTTGTTACTCAACTGCTCCTT
Source organism: Galeopsis tetrahit (assembly GCA_963675135.1). Lineage (NCBI taxonomy): Eukaryota > Viridiplantae > Streptophyta > Magnoliopsida > Lamiales > Lamiaceae > Galeopsis > Galeopsis tetrahit. Next base: position 95,959,887 of record OY776119.1, read on the forward strand.
CAACCAAGAAGTCTTCTTCATACTCTTGCTAGCTATAAGCATATAATCTACATAGATCAGTAGATAGGTGCTCTCTAGATTATCTTGTTTACCAATATACACACAACTCTCATATCTGCTTCTTAAGAAATAAGTAGAAAGCATGAAATGATCAAACATTCTATACCAATGTCTGGGACTTTGCTTCAGCCCATACAATGACTTCTTAAGTAGACAGACCTTACTTGCACTTTCAGGCATGACAAACCCTTCTGGTTGGTGCACGTATATTGTTTTAACTAGATCACCATGCAAGAATGCAGTTTTGACATCTAGCTGATGTAACTCAAGATCATCTTGAGACACTTTAGACAAAAGTAATTGTATTGAACAATGTTTAACAACAGGAAAGAACACCTCATTGAAGTCGATGTCTTCCCTATGAGTGAATCCCCTTGCTACCAACTTTGCTTTGAATCTGATGTGCTCCTTTGCACCACCAGATCCAACTTCAAGCTTCTTCTTGAAGAGCCACCTGCAGCTGACTAACTTCTGGTTGATTGGCTTCTCTACAAGGATCCAGGTCTGGTTCTTCTCTAAGGATTGCAACTCCTCTGACATGGTTGTTATCCAATGCTCTTTCTCCTGACTGGTGATAGCTTCCCTGTAGTTTCTTGGCTCATAATGCTCCACCTTCTCTGATGTGATCAGAGCATATGATACAAGATCAGTTTGGCCAAACCTAGATGGGAATGAATCTGCCTCCTGAGCCTATCTCTTGCAAGACTATAATTCCTTAGATCAGTAGGGTTGTCCTCCATGGTAGCATCTTCTAGATTAGCTCCTTCTACTTGTTCTGGGACAACCTCATCTGGGGTGTTGTCTTCTAGGTTCATATCAGCTGGGTTAGCCACCTCATCTAGTGCTACCTCATCTGATCCTAGAAACTCCACCTCAACTGAGGAACTCTCTTCTAACTCATTTTCAATTCTTTCATCTTGGTCATGGGAATTTCCATTCTGAGGATATCCCATTACCTTCTCATTAAAATCAACATCTATGCTGATAATGAGCTTCTTATGCCCTGGTTCAAAGCACCATAGTCTATAGCCCTTGACACCTTTTGGTTAGCCAATGAATATACATTTCAGAGCCCTTGACTCTAGTTTATCCTGTCTTATAGGGGCATAAGATTGACATCCAAACAATTTAAGTTTTGAATAATCACTCAATTTTCCATACTAGATCTCATCTGGTGTTTTACCTTCTAAAAAAATGAGGGTGTTTTGTTTATCAAATAATATGCAGTGCACACAGCTTCTCCCCTAAAGCTTTTAGGTAACTTAGCATCAGCCTACATACATCTGATCCATTCTAGACTAGTTTTATTCATCCTCTCAGCTAATCCATTTTGTTATGGATTTAGAGGCCAGTTCTATGTCTAGTGATGCCCTTCTCTTTGCAAAATTCATTGAACTCAACTGATAGATACTCAAGGCCATTATCTGTCCTTAAATGTTTTAAAAACTTGCCTCTCTTGTTCTTTATCTCAACTAGACATTCCTTGAATTTTGTAAAGGCCTCACACTTCTGTTTGAGAATGAACACCCAAACTTTTCTAGAATAGTCATTTATAATGAACATAAAGTAGTTACCTCCACCAATGGTTTCTATCCTTGATAGCCCCCACACATTGGAATGAACATAATCCAGCAGCTCGGTTGTGGTGTGCTCACCCTTCTGGAATAACTTCTTCTTGGTCTTTCCAAGAATACACAGCTCACGAAACTCAAGACTCTTGAATGTCTTCTGAGAGAACACACCCTTCTTGGATAGCTCCATCAGGCCCTTCTCCCCCATATGTGTCAATCTTTTATGCCAAAGCATTGCATCATCAGAGCTCATGACTATATCAGTTGCTCATGTAATTGTCTCCCCAATTAAAGAGTATAACTCATTTGTCATCTTTCCTTGCATCACTATCTTATCAGCTCTGGTAACCAGTAAACAACTACTTTTGATCCTGAATTCATAACCCAAAGCATTCAGTGTGCCAAGAGATACTAGGTTTCTCTTCAATTATGGAACATATCTGACATTAGTGAGGATCACATGTCTTCCATTAAACATTTTAATCCTTACAATACCAATCCTCTTAACAGTAAAACTTTCATCATTTCCCAAGCACTGATCCACCTTCATTCATCTCTAGGTCTTGGAACCAAGATTTGGTAGGACACATATGAAATGAACATCCAAAATCCAGTACCCATTCATTGTACAGCTTGCTTTCTGTTATGCTCATAACTTCTGCATTTTCATATCCATTTGCCTCAACTACATCAGCTTTGAGAGCTTCAGTAGCCTTCTTCATATTAGGACAATCTTTGATATAATGTCCTTTATAGCATTTATAGCAAACTTTTTTGCTCATAAATCCATTCTTAGCCTTGTTGGCTGGCTTGGCATGACTCTTCTTGTCTTGCCCCTTCTTGTCATTCTTGAATTTAATATTCATACCTTCCCTATAGTTCTTGGCCTTCTTGGTGGAGTTTGCCACATACAAACTCTTGATTTTCAAAATAGAAAAGACTTCTTTGTACTTTGATTTACCCTCCTTGGTAATTATCAATGTATCTTTGAAACTGTCATATGAAGGTGGTAAGGCTTCTAGGAGTAGAAAAGACTTCTCATGATCTTCTAAGGTAACTCCCACATTCTCAAGATCATCCACAGCTTGCATAAACTCAATTAATTGCTCATCAAGAGTTTTCTCATCGGACATCTTGTAGTTTGTGAGCTTCCTCTTCATGAACATCTGATTTGACAAAGATTGTGTCAAATACAGATCATCCAATGTCTCATACACAACAACTACATCTTTCTCTTTGATAACCTCTCTAAAAACGTTATCACCTAAACTCAGAACAACAATGTTGTGAGCTTTCTCCATAAGTTCTTTCTTGGCCTTGTCTCCCTCAGATGCAACAGGGTCAAGAGGAACTAGAGCATCCTTTAGCCCATTGTGTAACAAGAGTTTCTTTATCTTCGCTTCCCACAGACGGCGCCATTTGTTATGGAATATTTCACTTAATCAGGTATTTTTCAATCACAAATGATAAAACAAGAAAAAAAGAACGCAATGAATATGAACTAGCAAGAACACGAGATTTACGTGGTTCGATCAAATGATCTACGTCCACAGGGGATAGAGGCTCTATTTACTAACTTGAACAAGTGTTTACAATTACAAGTATGATTCACAAAGAAACTTGCTAACTCGCTCAACTCACTAAGAATACGATCTCACTTAGAATGATCTTACACAGATTCTGTCAACCCCAATCCATGTACTTAGTGGTGTATTTATAGAGATACAATGTCACTTGAAACTGTCACAAACTAACTAACTACCTAACAGAAATAATCGCTAGAAACTAATTCTGGAATAACAGAATCAACAAACTTGTATCAGCCGATATGCCTATCAACTGACTTAGCTTCAGGTGACTTGGACCCCAACTCTCCTAATATGATCAGATAATTCGCACTCAGCAGAGTTGTCCTCACTCTCTCATATTAGTTGATCCTAATCAGATGACTAAACTTTATCAGCTGAGTTGACCTTTCACTCAGCTACCCTGACTCAAACCAGATGACTAACTTCTCTTCTGATAAGCATTAGCATCAGATGACAACTCAATATTTCACTAAACCTAACAATTTTTTAATTAAACTCGTACCAATATTTAATTTTTAATGTACGGTGTTTATCTAAAATAACTTTAATTTTTAATTTGAATTATTATGAGTTGGTCTCCTATGTTTTGTGTGCACCGTGCACACTAATTCACGTTTTGTAGAACGGTCAATCAATATATATATATATATATATATATATATATATATGTATATGTGTGTTAAAGCGAAATCTTCAATAAAACTAACTGCAACCCAACAATTACAGATGTGTTTGATATATTTAAGGCCACATGTTTAAATACAACTTTTCAACAAAATCTAACTGTTTTTAAATATAACTTTTCAATAATAAAAAAAATTCTTTTCAGTAAACTTTTCAATATGAATTATCACTTTTCAATAAGAATTATCACATTTTAATATTAAAACTACCACTTTTCAATATTCAAATTACCACTTTTCAATAAGAAATAACTACACTTTTCAATTTCAAGTAATAAAATTACCACTCTTCAATAATAAAACAAATTCTCACTATAAAAACATCAAAAAAAAAAAAAAAACTTTTCAAAACTGAAAACAGATCTCCACCATAAAAATATCAGATAAATATTATTTTATTTATATTTTTACTAATTTTCAGTTAAAATATTCTTTAGTTAAACTTATTTTCTGTGATTTTTGTATTTTTATTGTTTCATGTGTTTTGACATTTATGAAATTTGTTGTGAAATGTTAGATTAAATTTGTTGTTATTGTAGCTTAAATACTGTAAAGTGTAAGATTTGTTACAATATATATGGATCTCTAATTTGAAGTAATTAACATGAAATAATTGTAAATGTTGCACAAACCTTAGAAGTTTTGGATGGGAGCAGAGGAGACGGAGGTACTGAAAAACGTTGGGAATTGCTACTGGAAAAACTGATAACATAAAATCAATATCAATATCAGATTAATTATAATTAGTTACTCCGTAAATATGAGATGAAATACCTGAGATTTCGTTGACTGGAATCATCATCGGATGATACGGAGGTGCATATGCTTGGGGTTCTAGAGTGCTGAGTTCCCAAATCTCCTCTCTTTTCACCACCGCCGCCACCAGCCTCTCCCAGTTGTCTCTCGATGACGTCAACATAATTCACGGTTTACATTACATCGATCCAACTTCTAAGTAAAGAGATTGCTGCTAATGTTTGTTGATTTTTCATCATAATATTGTTGCCGCCAAGGTAGGTGACTGAAAAAAAAAAAAAGTAACATTATAGATATTTCAATTAAAAACTGACTTTATAAATTTTAATAATATTAGTATTTTTTTTTTGGGATCAAAATTTCAAAACATGCATGTGCAATTTTACGAGCTGTCATCTCGGGCAGCTAAATTTTGAAAGAAACAAAATATAGGACTTAATTTATTCGGCAGTGCAATGATTTAATGGGGGAACAATACAAAAAATTTAAATATATTTTATTCAAGGCAGGACTTCAAAAGCATTTATCCATACTCACCTACTATTTTATGAAACAAGTTGCACTTTTATCAATATTATATATCAGCTCAGTCCTCGCCCATGACTCTATTCAAACCATAGGCCAGGAAAAATTACTCTACTTGGAACAAGACGACTTTTAGGTCGTGTTTGAATTAAAGAATTAGATTTGGAAAGATATTTCAAATGAAAAGATTTAAAATTGACTTGATTTTATGTGTATTGGTGCACACCAATATATATCTCAAAGCGAATTCTTAATTAAAATTAACCGCAGCCCAACGGTTACCAATGTGTTTGATATGTCTGATGTCACATGTTCAAAGCGTGTGCACCAAATTGATTTTGTGTGTACTTAGTATTTGAGACTTTCTCTTTAAAAATACATAAATCATGATCCAATTAATGTGACTGATGGGCAGAGCCGGTTCTATCGAGGACAGGGGCCCGCTGGCGAGGGCACTTGAATTATTTTTAATATTACATACTTCTCGTTATCAAAATAAGCGGCTTGAAATTTAGAAGTGTGTTCTTCTCTAAATTACAAGTTCGACTTTACGTCGCCCCCTCTAACTATAATCTTCTTTGATTTTTGTCACTATAACTTTTGCATTTTCATTTTAAGCCTCGAACTTTATACTTTCTTTGTTTCTCTTTTAAGTTTTAAATTAAATTTTGTCATTTTGAATATCTCCTTTAAGGTTTTACATTTCACTTTTTTATCAGTTGTGGCCTCATATTTATTAACAACCATCCCTAAATTTATACAAAATTAAACTAATTGACACTCATTTTTTATATCAGTTTTGAGGTAAAATTTGCACCTGTTAATGTTTGTTGATTCTTCATCGTTGTTGCCGTGAAGGTAAGTGCCTGGAAAAAAAAATAGTAACTTTATTACAACTAAATATTTTATACGTGTTTTTGGGTAAAGACATTATAGATATTACAATTAAAAACTAACTTTATAAATTTTAATATATATATATATATATATTACTCCCTCCGTTCTATAATACCTTTCATACCTATTTTTTCGATCTTTTAGAAACTCCACCCGTACAATATCTATAATATTACATTTATTGTCATTATTTTTAGAGTCCATACATATACATAAGTCAACTTACTTATTTATTTTTTTATAAAATTATATATTAAAATACTATTTATTATAATAATTTTAAAAAAGTGGATGAATAGTAAATTTGAAAGGTTTTCTAGGATAGGGAAAGTAGTTTTTGTTGGGATCAAAATATCAAAACATGTGCAATTTTACGAGCTGTCATCTCGGGCTGGTAAAATTTGAAAGAAACGAAATATAGGACTTAATATATTCGGTAGCTCAATGTGACTTTAATGGGGGACGAATACAAAAAAATTTAATATATTTTATTCAAGGCAGGACTTCAAAAGCATTTATGTACTCACTATTTTATGGAACAAGTTGCAATTTATTAATATTATCTCAGTCCTCGCCCATGACTCTATTCAAATTATGCCATAAATTTGGATCTAGAATTACATAGGTAAGGAAAAATTACTCTACTTGGGAACTAGACGACTTTTAAGGATTTAAAAATGAGTTAGTCTTTTGTATATAGTGTGCACTAATCCACATTTTGATTACCGATCAACCAATATAAATATGTTAAAGTGAATTCTTAATCAAAACTAATCGCAACGGTCAACCAATATATTAGGAGTGTGCTCCTCTCTAAATTTCAGGTTCGAAACCCCTAAGGTGCAAACAATTTCTATGGGGCCATGTTCATACAGAGTGCAAAGCTCTGACTTTAAACGGGACCCCGCAACTGGGTGGTGGGATTGGTCCCCCGGAATTAGTCGGATACCCGAGACTTAAAAAAAAAAAAATTGAGACTTTCCTTTTAATAATACATGAATTTTAAATTGACTTCTTTTTAATTTTAACTAAAAGAATGATGCAGTATAAAATATTCCTAATTGATTACTAATTAACATGATCCAATTAATGGGACTGATGGGCAGAGCCGGTTTTGTCAGGGACAGGGGCCCGCTGGCGCGAGAGGGCACTTGAAAATTATTTTTAATATTACACACTTCTCGTTATCAAAATTATTTTTAATATTATCCCTGCCTCATATTTATTACTAACAATCATCCTTAAATTTGTCAAAGTTGGATAGCTCAAGTGGTTAGAGCACCACTGTTCGAGTCATGGGGAGATGAAAAAAGGGATGAGTATTTAACTTTTCATCAAAAAAAAAATCATCCTTAAATTTATACAAAATTTAACTGACAGTACTCTTTTTTCCATTTTCTCTTCTATCATTTTTTCTTTTCTTACACTTTCCTCTTCACGTTTTTTTTTTTTTTCCTTTTTTACACATTTTACTAACAACTTTATATAGAATAATTTCTCTTAAGAAAATGTTGGTTTTGAACACATTTTATAAAATATTAAGTGACAATTTTATAATTCATTTTGCGTAAATGGATTTAATTGATTTGATTTCTCAAAATCAAATTTTGGGTGAATGAGAAATTAATATTAAAGTTGGTGAATTAATGAGTGAATAAATATATTATTGAAGGTATTTATTATTATGATAATAGTAATGAATTGTGACTTATATATATAGATATGAAATGTCTTTTGGTGAAATGATTATATTCCAAAAAGACTGTGTGCTTTAGAATTATTTCGTATCCTTCAATTTTTTATGTGGGTTAGATTATTTTGTGTCCTTTAGATTATTAAGTTAAATCTGTTGATAGCTTAGAGTATACTATATTGTCAGTGGGTTCTCAGCTTGTATATCAATGCAGATGGAAAAAGCATTTGGTTTATACATTTAGTTCTTAATTGTTTGTTTTTGCAGAGCATGAATATATATGTTATCTTATGCTAATTGAAGGATCGAATGATGCGTTGCCCCAGCGCTACTAGAGTGTGTTTATTTTGTTGGCTTTCTTATGTTATTACGTTCATTACCTATGTTCAGTGTTCAATATATATAATTATATGTTGATGTTCAATATGTATAATTACATTCAAAATATATATATATATATATATATAGAAATGATATGGAGCCATTAATAGTCTACTTGTGAAAGCCAAATGATGATGTGGCATTATCAAGTAATCATATTAACTTATTTAATTAATCTAAAAATAAAAAATATATAATTGCACATATATCTCAATCTATACCCATAAAATTAGGAAATAAAATAATTAAAGATTTTTTAAAGACTATTTTAAATGCGTTTTAGTATTACATAATTATTAAATATCACACGTTTAATTTATTTATTCTACTTTACTTCAAAAAAATCATTTATATATTTTATTTTTTTAATAACAAAAAATTAAAATTGTAAAAAATAATGACTATATTAATTTACTTAATTCTAAACCCTAAACCCCTAAATTCTAAGCCCCTAAATCCTAAACCCCTAAAACCCTAAACCCCTAAACCCCTAAGCCCTAAAATCCTAAAATTAATGGTTTAAGATCGATTTAGAGGTTTAGGATTTTAGGGTAAATTAATGCAGTCATTATTTTTTATAATTTTAATTTTTTATTATTAAAACAATTACATAAATAAATGAATGATTTTTTTTAAGTAGAGTACAATAAATAAATTAAACATGTAATATTTAATAATTATGTACTAATAATAAAATACGTTAAAAATAGTTTTTTAAAAAAAATTAGAATATTTTATTTCCTAATTTTATGGAATGACTTGGATAATGCAGAATAATTATTTGGCTCATAAGGAGCCCATTATGGACTCCATATCATTTCTATATATATATATATATATATATATATATAATTTAAAATGATTATGTATGGGCCATTTATATTGTTGTCTAAGTCGATTTTTTTTATATTAAATTATATTGAATATCGACATATATATTGAATGTAATTATATACATTGAACATCGACATATATATTAAATTTTATGAATATATAAGTATATTCAATATATATGGCTAGTGTTCAATATAATTTGAGATGGTGATTAATGTATGAGTCATTAAAGTTCAATATAACGATATTTTTTTATTCAGTATTTAAAAAAAATTGAATAAAAAATCGTAAATTAAAAACTTGAACTAAAAGATTTAAATAAAAATCGAAATTAAAAATAATCTGAATAAAAAGTAATAAAAAATCGGAATTAAAAATAATCTGAATAAAAGTTCAAGTAAAATTTGAATAAAAAAATCTGAATAAAAAATTAGAGTAAAAATTGAATAAAATATAAATTTGAATAGAAAATCTGAATTAAAAGAATTTAAAAAAAATCTGAATAAAAAATGCAAGTAAATTTTGAATTGAGATATTGAATAAAAAAATTGACGTGAATTAAAAAATTAAAAAATCTGAATACAAATTCTTGAATAATCTGTTTTAGTAAAAATAGAATAAAATATAAATTAGAGTAATATAAAAAAAAAAATATATATATATAAATCTGAGTAAAATCTGAATAAAAAAATGCGTGAATTAAAAAACTAAAAAACCTGGATATAAGTTTTTTAATATAAAATTTGAGTAAAAACAGAATAAAATTTAAATTTAAATAAAAAATAATTTGAATAGAAAATTGTGATTATTCACTCTTTGATACAAAATTCAACTTTTCTCCACAATTTAATACAACCATTTTTAAATGTGAAATGTTTGTTTGTAAATGTGAAATGTGAATGTGAAATATTTGGTTTAAATGTGAAATGTTTGTTTGTAAATGTGAAATGTATTAAAACGTGATTGCACTACATTGTAGTAAGAAATCCCCAAATGTACTATAAAGTAATATCCCCTAGAAATTTTGAATTAAATTGATTGAAAGATGTGTATGATTTGACAACTAAGGACTTTTGATTTTTAGCTTTATCATGAGAGAGAAAGGATGTGGATTTTTAAGGGTGAAAGGGTAACTTTGCAAGGAAATTTGTATCTAAACCTAATTAATTTTAAGGCTTGTATCTAAGAGTTCTTTTGAGTTGCAAATTGTACCTTAGGGTAATTGACCCATTTTTATTTTATTTTTTAATTCTATATAATTTATTATTAGCTTTAATTTTATTTTATTTTTGTATTGTTTATTATAATTACTCTTTTAATAGGAATATATTTTGGTCAACCAACTGTTTCCATAAAGAAAATAACAGATAGGACCAAATCTGAAATACACAAGATCATTTTCAAACCTAAGGACCAAAAGTAATTTTAAAAATTTATGGACTAAAAATATAATGTTCCCATTTTATATATTAAAAATAAGAATTATTCTAAAACCTGTATTTAGTCTAAAAGGCGTATTATTAGGCAATTTTTGTCCTATTGTTAAATAACGGATTAAAATCTCTAATTTTTAAGGGTTAATATCAAAACTCCCACGAGAATCTTCCCATGTAACTAATTTTTCAATTAATTAACTATACTAAAAATGGCCAACGACAACGAAGATTCTCGATTGGCATAACTGTGTTTTGCTCGTTGACTATCAAACTAATCTTGTAGGTTCGGACTTTTAGACAACGAAAAATCCCCGTTGTCGTAGATCATTTATTACAAGGGGAAATTCTCGTTGTCATAGTTATTTTTCGCCCGTTGTCTATCAAGTTGTTGTCATAGGTCCGGATTTTTCGACAACGGGTAATCCCTGCTGTCGTATGTCATTTGAAATTTTGCATATTATTTTAATAAAATATGTTTTGAAAGTAATAAAATAAAAAAAATATATTTTCATCAGTAATGACATTTATGTGGACATCTATGTAGCACCTTAATATGGCTTCGACGTCCACACCATTTATGTGTTGCGAAAAAATAGGCAGAGACATCGAATTGCAAAAGTTAAAAAGGTGGTGTATCTAATTGCAAAGAAAAAAAATGATACATTGTAATTGATTAACAACTTAAAAGGTGGTGATTTTTTTTTTACAATTAACTCTATTATTTATAAAGAAAAACTACATTTGAGTACAATTTTTTTAAATAATTACATTTTTCATCCTTCTTTAGACAATAACTAGTCAATTGACAACATGATCAATTTTAATTGAAGAAAAGTTTTCGACAATGTTAGCCTCTTGAGATTTGGCGGGAAACATCTGACTTCTGGAAAGTGCTGCAGCCGATTCTCTCGGATGCTTCAGTTTGATAGAGCTTCAACTTTTCAAGGTGACTCAGATCGATTTCCCAAGGGCATGTCCTCAAAGAGAGGTCCTAATTTTCCACGAATACCCAACGTCTTTAGTTTACTTGCCTTTTTGAAAGCAGCCGCTGTGACTGATTCCGGAGACAATCTGTTTTGTGTCTGAAGGTTTTTCCCGCCCTCGCCTTCCCCTGCCTTATCCAAGACAATGGCTGCATTTGTCCTAACATGCCTCAGTCGTATCATCCTCCATATATTTGCTTCCATCGTAAGCAAATTTGAGTTTGTGTCGACGATGATTGTTTGCAGGTTCCATAGCTGGGAAAGGGATTGGGGAAGTATCTTGAGATCAGCAACGGACAAAACAATGTACCTCAAATGAATTAACTTTGTGACATTTTGAGGAAATTGATTGAATTTGATGGACTTGGAGTGCAAAACCCTGAGCAATAAGAAGTTTTCAGGGATCACTGAATTGTATCCCGGCTCCAAATCCATGACATCCTTGCGAAAGCACAGAAAGGAGCGAACGCATGGGCCTCCTAGATTCGCGGAGAAGAATCGGTTCAGATTAGAATGGAGACAAAGACGACGGATTTTTAGCATCCTGGACGCTAAAGCCCCGTCTTCCTCTTCCTCCGACATTTTAGTCTCTTGGAATAAATTCTGCTTCGATGCCTCGTTTATGCAGAACACGCGTATCACATCATGCACACAACATACTTTTACTTCCTGCATTGGATTCATCTTATGAACCATCAATAAGTTCCTGCTGATGAGATCATTCAAATTATCCTCAGCGATTTCCTCCAAGCTCCGATTCTCATCAGGTTGTATGAAGCCTTCAGCAATCCACAAGCACGTCAATGTCCGCTTTAGGATCTTGTAACCAGCTGGGAACACTCCTAGATAAAGGAAACACTTTCTCAAGTGATTAGGCAATCTATGGTAACTTAATGCCACCGCCTCTTTTATTGCATCCACCCTGTCGCCCGAAGGTAGATGCCCATTCCGAACAAACTCCTGCCATTTATTATTAACCATGGCCAACGAATCAAACGTCGTGTACGTTTCCTTGAGAAGAGCACCGATCACCACGACTGTCAATTCCTTTACACTCTTTAGCTATATGTTCTCCTATAACTTGCAATTCTTCAGGACAACTTTTATTTAGATTTCCAAATACCTCCAACTTTAGGAGCTCCCAAATTTCACATTCTGTCAAAATCCTCATTTGTAGGGGATTGGTGATACGTTTAACATGTCTACCAACTTCCATTTCTCGACTCGTAATCAAGACCTTACCTTTCCCATTCCCGTAGGGCAAGGCATGTTTGATGTCATCCCAGTGGTTCTTCTTCCACACGTCATCGATGACCAGCAGGAATTTCTCTGTATTCAAGCACCTATGAACTAGGCTGGATAACTCTTGAATGCTCATGCTAGAAACGCCATCCTGCTTGTTGCTGGAGCTGAAACTTAGCAGAATCTTCAGAAGTACGTCCCTAGCGTTGAACCTTTCGGAGAAGCCAACCCAAATGCGAATTTGGAACATCGAACATATGTAGTCATGGTTAAATATTTTCCATGCCGTCGCAGTCTTGCCCAGGCCAGGCATGCCAATAAGGGCGATAACGTCGAGTTCCATCTAGGGTGTTGTGAGATGCCCAATTATATTCTCTTCCGCATCTATCCGACGTACAACATTATCTTGCCGAATTGCCCGATCCTGAATAAGAATTGCAAACTTAGATTACTGGTTTAAAGAATCATTAGAGATATGCTCATAAGGAACTAGAGTTACTATGATAGTAATTAAAATAGTTTCATTAACATGAAAGGTGACCTTGAGGTCATATTTATACAAGAGAAGATTAACTACTCTTAGTTACCAAGAGTTAGTTGAGACTCATCTAACTAACAAAACTAAAGAGAAGCTAATTAGTTATGTTGACACCCGCCTCAAGCTAGACGGATGGGGACATACTCGAAGTTTGGATCTAAAGAATTCAAACAGTGGTCGAGGAAGTACTTTTGTGAAGATGTCTGTGATTTGTAAATTTGACGGAACAAACTGGGTAGATAGGCGATCAGCAACAACGAGCTCGCGCACAAAATGATATGCAATGTCAATATGCTTGGCTCTTTTGTGTACAACAGGATTTTGACTTAGAAACAGTGCGCTTTTGTTGTCGCATAGAAAGCGAGGAGGATCAGGGGGCGAGGTTCAAAGTTCACGAAGAAGAGAAGTGATCCAGATTATCTCGGAAGCAATGTATGCCACTGCACAGTATTCAGACTCACAACTTGATCCGGAGACGGTTGGCTGATTTTTAGCACTCCACGAGACAAGGTTGGGTCCAAGGAAGATTGAATACCCATATATGGATCGAAGAGTATCTATGCATCGAGTCAATTAAATCAGCATCAAAGTAGGCGAGGATCTGGTTTGGGCCGTGCGAGAAGTTGAGGCCGTATTGAAGCGTACCTTTGACATATCGCATAATACGTTTGACTGCCTGGAAGTGATTGATAGTTGGAGATGCTTGAAACTGACTAACAGTATTAACAGTGAATGAGAGATCAGGTCGCGTGATCGTAAGGTATTGAAGAGCGTCGAAAAAGGAACGTCATTGAGTTGATGTCGGAATGAAGAGTGTCGAGGATGCGGAGATTGTCGGTTGAAGAAAGAGGAGTAGAGATAGGTTTGGAGTTGAGCATATCGGCACGAGTGATGATGTCGCGAGCATATTTCGACTGGCTGAGAAAGAGACCACTAGAGGTATAAATAATTTCTTAGCCAAGAAAATAAGTAAGATTACCGAGGTCTTTGATGGCGAACTCTTTCTGAATTCGAGTAATGAGGCGAGTAATAAAGGCATTGTCGTTGCCTGTGATGATAATATCATCAACATAAACGAGTAGGTAAAGAATAGTGGTCACCTAATGGAAAAGAAATAAAGATGTCTCAGATTCAGTAAATCCTAAGGATAAAAGAAAAGTGTTAAAGCGAAGAAACCAGGCCCTAGGTGCCTGTTTTAGACCATAGATGGCTTTGTTTAAGCGTCAAACATGATTTTGGCGAGCATGGTCAATGTGACCAGGAGGTGCTGGAACACGTCGGCGAAGGCGGTCCGTCACTTAGATCATTGTCGAATGCCAAACGTATAAACAAATAAATAAAATCTAAACATGCTTCTAAAACATAGTTTAGATCCATTACCCTTGAAGATCGAGGCGTTGATTCCAATCTACAAATCTTCTAGTCTGTCTCCCAACTTCGCTCGAACACCGGGTGGACGTGTGCTATCAAACGTGGAGAAGGTGCCTCAATTTCGTCTCCTTGAAACCCTAGCCGTTTTTCTCAATTTCATGTGTGCTAGGGTTTCAAAACTGAATTGAGGCTCTTATTTATAATTTTCATAAGTTTCATGGGCCAGACTAGGGATCCATTAGAAGGTATAGGGTTTGGGCTTCTTACAGGCCCAAATACTCTTATGTTCAGCCCAAAACATATAGATTGGCCCGAGAACATTAATTCATTCCACTAGAGAATTAATGTTGCACTCCCGTCCTATCCCGAACCGAATCAGGGCTTCTATTAGACTCTATAATTCCCCGTGTTAAAGATATCACACGTCCATTAATTATTAAAGCTCCTGACTTCTTTAAATAATTAATCTCTATAATTCCTTTGAGTAGTACCACTCAACCTCGTTGTCGTACGGATTAAATCCACATGCAGGGTTTAATACGACAATCCTTTATGAGTTTCCTCAAGGGGACGTCATCAGCCTGGATGTGCAGGACACGGTGCCTGGTGTGGCACCCAAAAATAATTCCTTAACTACCCACTAATATAGTAGGGCAAGTAAGGGTCGATCCACAGGGAACGGTGTAATTTAATCGAATTAATTTGTGTACGAAAGCAAATAAAAAGGGAGGAAGTTGATTGGTAGGCTAATTAACAAACTACTAAGAACAAGAAATAATAAATTGTAAATATAAAATCAACGAGACTCAAATAATGTAAATGATCTAGCCCTTAGATAGTGTCCCCTCAATTAATTATAACAATTTAATCAACAAACCCGTCTATCTCAATTTATTCCCGAATCTTATCCCTAAACCAGTGGTACGACCAAACTAGTTCAAATTGTTTCTTACGTTTAATTAATCAGCAGGTATGACCCCCAATTAATCTATTCCTACGAATAACCCTAAAACATGTATCTAAGGTTCAACTCGAGGGACGCATTCAAGAACTAAAACAATAGGATAAATTAGACAATGAATACGAGACGCTCATTTCATGCAACATAAATGTTACTGCTCCCTAAGGTGTTCTACCTTAGTTGCTACAATTCCCAAAATATTATAACAATTACGGATTACAATTTATGGGATAGCTAGAATTGATATAGGAATAAAATTGGGTGATCAAGCCTATTAAACTCCTAATTCAAACATGCATAGCATTTACTCAAGTAATAACAAAATCGAGATATAAATCAAAATCAATCAGGAACTATTTAATTAAACATGCATAATTAATCTATATAAGGTTTCACGTCCTCGGGCTAGAATAAAGAAATTAGTTAAGCATAATAAACAAGATAACACAAACAATAAATTGATGCGTAATTCGAATATTAATCCAAAAGAAGGGAATTAACAGTGTAATGATCAAATCAAATTACAATCCACAAAAGTCTTTCTCCCTGCGCTGACATCACCAATTGCCAATCTCCTTTCCAGCGTTGACTTCCTCTCCCAACGACGGCTGTGCTCCCTATTCTTCTTTCCAGGAATCTCTCATTTTCTCTAAAGTTTCCTTGGCCCAATCCAGCAACAACCAATGGGCCCAAAACCTTCTCTTTAATTTGGGTGCGGCTAAAGGCACCCGAATTTCCTATGAGTACACCCACCAAACATTTTTTTAATTTTTCAGAACATGTGAAATGTCCCATATACCCCTGGAGTAAAATTTATGAAAAAAAACTAAGATGAGTACACCCACCTATTCTATTTCACCACCACCACCTCTCCATCACCATTCAACAAAAAAAAACTCTAAAATTGCAACAAAAATTAATCCAAAACACCAACTGTTCGAAAAAAATTCCAAAACAAACATGTTCGAAATTTTTTCCAAAACAAACTCAACATGTTTGAAAAAAAATTCAAAACAAACTCAATATGTTCGAAAAAAATTTCAAAATAACTCAAATTTGTTCGAAAAAAAAAATCGAACATCTTGTTCGAATTTTTTTCCAAAACAAACTCAAGTTGTTCGAAATTGTTTTCAAAACAAATACAATATGTTCGAAAAAAAATTCAAAACAACTTAAATTTGTCCGAAAATAAAAATCGAACATCTTGTTCGTAATTTTTTCCAAAACAAACTCAAATTGTTCGAAATTTTTTCCAAAACAAACGCACTATGTTCGAAAATAATTCCTAGACTTTAAAAAAAAATCCTAATTTTTTTCCCAGAAAACCCTAATTTTTCTATTTTTTCACACCTAAACTTACCTGTTAGCGGCGGCGACGGCGAGGGGAGGAGCACTACGGCCGCGGCGAATGGGAGGAGGGGGTTGGCGGCGGCCGCGTCTGGTTGAAAGATGCTAGCATATTGGCTGAAAGAAGTTGCAGAATCAAGGCAGATGAGAAACATGGTGCTCAAAGTGTCCCCATAGTTTTTGAGTTGGAATCTAATCTGATGCATCAACAGAGATCCCTCTTTAAGTACACGTCAAACACATGGGGAGGAGGGGGCGGCGGCGGCGACTGTGGGGAGGAGGGAGGGCAGCGGTCGCGGCCGCGAATATGGGGAGGAGGGGGGCGGCCGCAAACGAGGGGCGGTGGAGATGGGGAGAGCGGCGCGACGGGGAGGGCAGCGGAGAGGGAAGAGGTGCGGCCGCGAACGGCCGCGAAGGGGAGGGGAAGGGACTGCGGCCTCCGCGACGAGGTGGGCGGCGTGGGCGAAGTGGGCCGCGCCGGAGGTGGCGAAAACGGAGGTGGGAGGTGGAAGGTGGGTGTCCTGTTGAATGAGAAGAGAAAGAATGGATTTAGGGTTTTAATTGAGAAAGGGGTAATTTTGGTTATTCCAGGTGGGTGTCCTCATCCAATTTGTGTGTGTTCTCATCCCTTGGGTGTACTCATAGGAAACCCGGGTGCCTTTAGCCGCGCCCCTTTAATTTTCCTTTGCAGCAGGCCCAGCAACAATATCATAAGCCCACGTAATTTATTTCCTTTCTATTGTTTTACTTCTTCAGTATGCAGCACACAAGAATTAACTTTCAATCTAATCAAAATGCTCCACTTTACCTGAATTAAATAAGAAAATAAAAATATCAAGATAATTAAAGGCACAAAATAATGAGTCGGAGAATGCACTAAAATACCAATTTAATTCACAAAAAATATTCAATTAAAGCACAAAAATATGCAATAAAACCGACTCATCAAATCCCCCACATTTGAACCATTGCTTGTCCTCGAGCAACAATTATAATCAAAGAGAACACAATATCACGTCATCAAAACAACCACCGACTACTTAAATGTTCAAACAAGATTAACTAGAATACTTTCACACAACTCTAGCATTTGAATTTGCTTTTTGAGCCATAATCAAAAGTAACTCGTCCCTCTTATACAACTGAGACCTTTTACTCACACCTAAGCATGAATAATGATCATCCCATGTACATCAGTAGTTCCTTAAAACTTTGTTTCCGGATCATTTGATGCAATCCTCTATCAAAGTACTAATTTGAGTGGTCGTCTCCTCTTTTCATCTCTCTCTTCCTTTTTTTTTTTTTGAGACTTTTTTCTTGGAATTTGAATTTTTTTCAACTTTAAAGCGAGGTCCGCAGCTCCTCTCTACTTTTCGGGTTTTAACTCTTTTTTTTTGTGTTATTAATTTTTCATTCAAACCACATGAGCCCCCTCAAGTAGGTAGCTGTTTCAACCCCTCGCTATTTTTTTCGTTTCAATGCTTTTCAACTCAACTCCTTTTTTTTTTCTTTTCCTCCATCCACAATTATTTTATTATTTTTCGACTTCGTCCACCAACTCAGATTTTCCTTCTTAAGAGAACCAAAAATTTTTTTTATCCAAAATACAAGAAATCTAGGACTACTTCAGCACCAAAATAACCAAAAATCAACTCGATTTCACCCCTCAAGCATGAATATCAAATCCAATCGTCAATTAGGACAAACTACCCAAAATCACAGCGTATTTAACAAAAAGAAACAATTTCCAGCCACTAGATTCATATGCAAATACTCACGTCATCAAGTTTCAAACACTCAAGCATGCACAATACCAACATATATAAGAAACAAGAAAGACACCAACCACTTGATACAAATAATCCCCCACACTTAAATAAGTGATAGTCCCTTAGCACTGAAGCAAGAGGTACAAAAATCAAACACCATATAAAATTGAAAAGCAGAGTGGAACGAGGGTACCCGATTCTAAGTTGGTGGCGTAGTACTGCAACAAATGTGAAGCTACAGAGTGAGATATGTGGACGTGGGATAGGGCTTTTGTGTAGCTGGACTGAGAATGAGTTTTGTAAGCTGGATTTTTGTACTGGGCCGAGGGTGTCTTTATAATTTGAGGGCCTGAACAACAAAATTTATCAATTAAATTAAATATGCAGGACCAAAGTTAAATTCACTACAACTCCCAACTATATACTCCTCTACCAATGACTCAGCCTACTACACCTGACAGAAGAGGGGTTAACGATCAGTAAACACTACTAAAAAATATCCCATGTAGTGACGCATGATTAGCGACTCTTTTAATTAAGCGTCACAATGTTACACATACAAAGACGCTCTCATTTTGTAATCATATTTAGTGACGCTCAAGTGGTTCAGTATCACTGCATAAGCTCGAGGTCTTTGGTTCGAGTCCTAATGGACCCATTTTTTTTCCCAATTTCTTTAAACTCCCGCTCCTTTTTTTTTTCCAATTTCTTTGAACTCCCGCTCCTATATTTTTTTTTTCAATTTCTTTAAATTCCCGCTCCTAATATGTTTTGTAATAATTTTTTTTTTCAATTTCTTTAAACTTCTGCTCCTAATTTGTTTTCTAATAAGTTTTTTTTCTTTTTTAATTTGCTCATCTCAAATCCCTCTTCTTATCGTGTCTTATACGGAGTATTTGATATTCATCTTTCTCAGAACCCTAATTAGTCTATTTCTTGTTCTTCATTCTCACCCTTAATCACAGAAAATCAACATGCCATTTTCTCCACGGATAATTTTCGGTAAGTTTTCTTATGTTCTAACTGGAGTGTTTCTCTAATTTTGGGTGTCTTCTCATTTAGTTTTACCGACTGTCATAGAATTTTTAGATTCTTGATATGATTTGTTTGCTTTTCAAGGATTTACTCTTTGAATTACCGAAAGCCTTTCGGTAATTCACTGCAGGATTTCGACGCCACCAATGTATTTCTGGATTTAGATCCTTTACGTTTGTTGTTGGACGCAGCCCCTTTTAAATCGGGACATTTCTATTAAGAGATTTCTCAGATAGATCATCGAAATAAAAGTTCATTGGTGCCCTTCTTCGTTTCTCTGAAGGGTATCATATGAATGTTTTTTTTTCAATTCTTAAAATATTGAAAGATGATTCTGGATTTTCGATAGAGGAAAATGGAGATCGGTCTCTTTTCAGCCAGGAAGGTCACGATTCGGGATCGGCCCACCTTTTACGGTTAATTTCAGTTTTTCGGGAATCTCTTTTCTGGGTTGGGTTTCAAAGATAGAGATGGTTCTTTATTAGTTTGTTGTTGGCATTTCTGAATAAATAAGAATTTGGTTAATTTATGCTATGATTTTAATAATCTGATTTGATTATGTTTGAGTATACAAATGTTTTCTTTTTGTTTGGATCCTTGATTCCAGCTTTTGGAACATTTATGTTTGATTTAAAATTAAATGACTGTTTGCATCATTACATATTTTGATTTGATACCTTACCAAATTTTCTTATTTGATGTTCTTTCTTGCTTACTTTGGGTAATTGCTCCAGATTGTCAATTAATTATGTTGTGATTAATGTACTTCACATCTTAGTCACCAAGTTGATTAGTGTACATACTTTTTTTTCAGGTTATACTGCGATTAATGTATATGAAAAAAGTGGTTTTATTTTTGTAAAGTAGAGAGCTCCTGGATGAACTGCAATCAATAGGCTCTACCGAAGATGAGGTGACCAAGGATATTTTTTGTGTATCTTTCTAGTATTTCTGCTAAAATTCAAATTGATGTGTGTGTGAGTGTAATTTGGGTTTGGTGTTAAACCTTCTCCTACTACTTTTTAAATGATATGTGGTAGTTGTTTACTTGTATAATTAATTGTCGAAGGATTTATGTCCTGTGTTATGGTGTCTGTTCGCATAGCAAATAACTAATGAACTTTTATTGGTACAAGATGGGAAGCTCTATGGTCAAGAACCTATCTTTGTTGCCTTACTACCTTTATGAAGCAAAGAACCCACGATCATTTACAAATAAGGTTGTTGTGCAAATAGGACATGTGAGGTATCATATATCTTCCTGATATTATTTTTATAAAAAAAATTTATTTAAAAAATATGTGAGGGGGGATTTTAATGAAAAAACAATTGAGATTGGATTGTGATCTCACTGGGGTTTTGAGGAAAAAAAATGGGACTGAATTTAATTTGAGTTAGCTTTTATTTCTGTCTTTTTATTGTGGTTTTCTGCATTAGTTGTCTCGACTCTTGAATTGCAGTTGAACTTTGTTGTAATGATGATATGGTTTTTTCAAATGATGTGCTTCTTCCCTCTGTATTTAATAGTTGTAGCTTGACTTTTATTCAATAATGGGACATGATACTATGGTTTATTCATGAGTAAGCTTCTTTTCAACGTCATGGGCACTTGTTTCAATTTTATGAGTTGGGCCCTTTTTAGTCTTATGGATAGTCTAGACTCAATTTTAGGATATATTTATTTTATTTATATGGCTGCCTTTTTTGACCATTCTGACTCTGTTAGAGTGATATCACTTGGTGTTGCATAAATGCAAGTTAGTTCTCCCACATTTTTAGCAATATGTAGAAGCTTTCTTAGTGGTGCTTTCATATAAGCGTCTCAAAATAGGCTTAATTTACCAACCCATTTAAAAAGTTGAAGGCACCATGAGCCGCTAACAGTATGCTTTTGATGTAAGTAATACAATAACAGTTGGAACACAATGTAATCAAACTGGTTGAGGCAATATGGTGTGGTGGTTTAGAACAAGGATGTGAAAGAATCTATTTCTTACAACAACGCTCTCCAATTTCGCATGTGTGATGTTTTTTTTGTAAGCACATGTTCACATGTCTAAATTTTGCACTCACACGACATATATAGCAGCAAAAGTCGATGAGCTGATATTTTTTTTGTACTGTTAGCTTAATTGCAACCATAAATTTAGAGACGTTCAAAGATGTTACACCACCTTATTATATTAGTCCAATTTAATTGATTTATCTTAATTACCAGCTATCATAACAGTTAATGTCTGGGGTTAGCTCTGAATTCAGGTGACTAAATAATAGACATCTGATAATATGTATTGCCAACTATTTGTATCTTATTCTCACTATGGGTTAGATTTTTGCAACATTGTGCCTCTTCCAATTATTGTAGGCCTCAACTTCACTCTCCATTTTCATTATGATTCATGGAGTGAGAAAGCTAAATGTGGTATGTTGTTAACGTGTTGTGTCTCCAGGAAACTTTGAAAATATACTACTCTTTTATGACTAGATTTCAGAACTTTGAGAAGCAAGGGTAGTGAATGCATTGAGGAGCATTGCATATCTTTTTTCCTGAAATGGGTGTAAGAATTCTACGTTGGATATTTTTTATTTCCTCTTAATATTTTTCTATTCAGCTTAACACATACTTCATTTTCAATTTTGAAGAAAGACTATTACAAAACATGACAGAATAATTAGACCAAATGCATCTAATTAATTGATTCGATAGAACAAATGTTACACAGGTTCAAGGGATATTATCATCTTAGAGGATTCTTCATATTAACATTTTGATATTTCATGTGCAGAGCATCCTTGCAAAGAAGTCTTGAAATTCTCAGTTGCAGTGAGTGAGTGCCTTTTATTCAGCAGAAGACAAAAATATTTTAGTGTTCAGTGAGGATTCTCTCGCCCCTTGCAGGTACACTTAGCTATGTTAATTTATTTGGGTGGTCCACTTGTTCCGTTATATGTCTTCAAGTATTTAAATTTTGTTTTAACAGGATGCTGCAAGAGTCCTTTTAAAAGGCATTCTGTTAAGTTGTTGGGAAAAGGCATCCTGTTAAGTTGTTGGTCAATGAAGAATTATTAGGACATTAATGGTGTAAAGTGAAAGTTACTATGACCATTGAATATGAGGAACCATTAATCAGGAAATTTAGAGGTGTTAAAGTTTTTGGGCAAGCTATAAGACGTAGCATTACTTGACCAAAGCAACTAGTAAGTTTCTTTTGTGATATATTTCATTTGTTTTAATTTTTTTTCAGTTTATAGTATTAATAATTTTCTCTCGTATTTATTATTTTAGGTTCAAGTGGAAGATGGAAGATAAAGATAGCAAAATGAATTTTGATGCGCATAGTTTAGGTGCAATTTATTTTTGAATTGGAAAACTTGATTTTTTTTAAATTTGGAACATTAGATTTTATGTGGTTAATATTAGGTCTAAGTTGAGATGTTTTAAACTTTGGTTGTTTTTGTTTTACGAGTGTGATGACATCCTATTGTTATATATATCTTTGTATTTTTCATTTTAGAAGTGTGATGGTATTTTATTGTTATAAATTTGGTTGTTTGTATTTTAAAAGTGTGATGATATTTTGTTATTATATAATGAAAGAAAATATAAAATTATTATATAAGCTTGAGCAATTTAGGTGTATATGTATAACCTATATTATTACTACAAATATTATGTGATGTGAAGAAGCGTCACTAAATTTGGTAGTTAAATTGGTTATTTACTTTTTCGTGACGTGAGAAACCGTCAATAAAATACATCGACGTGACGTTGGTTTGCGTCACCAAATAGTATTGCTATTATGCATATAAGCGTCACCAAATGAGGTGGTTAAATTAGTTAGAATTTTTTTCGTGACATGAGAAAGCATCACTAAATCATATCATCATGATGTCGGTTAGCGTCACCAAATAGTGTTCCCATGATGCTTAAAAGCGTCACAATGACAATACATAGTGACGCTTTTCTAGTGTCACGATAATAGCCAATAGAAACGCCAAATCAGGTGACGCTTGATCAAAGCGTCACCATATCGAAAGCGTCACTAAATGTTTCTTTTAGTGACACTTTTGAGCGTCTCCAAAGCCGTTTTTTGTAGTAGTGAAAAGGAATAGAAAAGAAAAAAAATTAAAACAAAAGCAAAGTAAAATAAACCAAACATTGAGTTGCCTCCCAATAAGCGCCTTTTCTTAACGTCGTTGGCTCGACGACCAACTTCTCTTTCACGTAATCGGAGTAGAATAATTCTCTTTATCTAATGGCATTTTACATTGCGAAACGATGTTCTCTCCAATCAGGTTCTCATTCCAAGATATTCATTTCTTGTCGATGTAAAGCTCATTCAATAATTTGGCATATCTAGGATTTGGTGTATCTAGAATTTTGCTCTTTCGGCTTAACTAGTGGTATGTTGATCTCAACCCTCCGAAATACATCGACTAGTTGCTGCTCCTTGGCATCTTTCTCGACCTTTTTGAGCCCAGACAGAAAGGAAACTGCATTAGTAATAACAGGATCGAATTCATGAGATTTTACCTTATTTTTCTGTTCTAGTACACTGACACTGAGGGGGTCAATGTTAGTGAAAAATACATCTGTTTTTTCTGTATAACTTCCTCAGTCTCAACTGGCTCGTCTCGTGCCTCAATCTTCTCACTAGGTTCCTCGAGTCTTTCCTCTATGTCGATTCGGTTAAGCTCAACAACATCTTCCACTAGATTTTCACTCCATTGTGTTTGCATTTGGCTTATGACATTCGTCATTTGAGTCAATTGATCCTCCAAATTCTTTCGCCTAGACTCTGTGTCCCTTATGTGTGCTTGTGTATAAATTCCTCCGTATTGGCTTCTATGGACTTCAACAAATCAGCCAGTGATGGCTCAAAGCTCCTCTCACCACTGTTTTGTTCATCCACCAAGCTCGTATGTGTCAACTGGTTTCTCCGTTGAAAATTCAGCGTGTTCAACTCTATAGTTTTCAACAAATCTTCAAATGAGGGTTCAGATTTTTGCTCAGAGTTAAGTCCTCTCATAATTTCTAAATAGTTGAGGCCTTTGATCATGGTATGGTTTCCAATAATCGTCAGCGGAGTAAGTGTCTTGATAGTTCTCATACCTGAAATCATATATAGTTGAAAAAATAGGGGAAATAAACCTGCGGATAATTTCTAGAACCTGAACAGGAAGACACTGAGGAGGTCAGTGTTAGCAGAAATATGCTAAACAGAAACAATGAAATAACAGCAGCCAACGTGAATTTTTTTCAGAACTTTCAGATTTTTTTTTTGGAATTTTTCATAATTTTTTTGACATAAATTAAAAACACAAAAAATTCAATCAAATTTAAAACCATTCCCCGGCAGCGGCGCCAAAATTTGGTGTGATGTCGCCGGCACCCAAAATAATTCCTTAACTACCCACTAATATAGTAGGGCAAGTAAGGGTCGATCCACAGGGAACGGTGTAATTTAATCGAATTAATTTGTGTACGAAAGCAATTAAAAAGGGGGGAAGTTGATTGGTAGACTAATTAACAAACTACTAAGAACAAGAAATAATAAATTGTAAATATAAAATCAACGAGACTCAAATAATGTAAATGATCTAGCCCTCGGATAGTGTCCCCTCAATTAATTATAACAATTTAATCAACAAACCCGACTATCACAATTTATTCTCGAATCTTATCCCTAAACCAGTGGTACGACCAAATTAGTTCGAATTGTTTCTTACGTTTAATTAATCAGAAGGTACGACCCCCAATTAATCTATTCCTACGAATAACCCTAAAACATGGAGAAATTTTCATTTTACGTCCCGTAACTTAGGCCTAATCCAGAATATATCCTTTAAGTTTTCACATTTTCAATTTACGTCCTAGGTTGTCCAATTTACATCCTTTTCGGTCCAATTTACGTCCTTTCCACCGGAAAATTGGAAATCCGGTCAAATTGTCCAATTTACATCCTTTATGTTTGAAAATTATAAATTAATAATTAAAAAATTCTGAAAATATCATTAAAAATTAAAAAATCTTATTAAAAATCTAAAAATCTCATTAAAAACTTATATATTGTGTAAAATAAATATAAAAAATCTAAAAAATTTATAAATTCTACATTCAAAAAATCTGAAATTGTGTAATTTTTTTTTTTCTAAAAACTCATAAAAATAAAAAAAATCTACAATTTCTACAATTCAAGAAATCTGAAAATGTGTAAATTAATTTTTTTTTTTCAAAAAACTCATAAAAATAAAAATATCTATAAATTAAAATTTTAAAAATGTTTAAACTAAAAAATTCCACAATTTTAAAAATATCGTGAAAATGAATTTGGGACGGTTCCAAAATTGATCAAGGTGTGAAACTTCCACTCAACCTCGACGGTGACTTGGAAAATCTCGTGGGACCCAAATTTTTTTGGAGTGAAAGCAAAACTTTAATGGTAGAGGAGTCTGAATCAAGTCTGATTTCTAATGAAATGTTAATAATTTTTATTATTCTTATTAGAATTTTAGAATTAGTAATTTTTTATCTACACATTTTTAATAAATTAATGAGATTTTTAGAGTTTTTAGAAATTTTAATGAGATTTTGAATTTTTTAATTTTTAAATTACACCTTTTCCATTCTTTGAATTGTAGAATTTATATTTTTTGTTATTTTCAAAATTTTAGAATTTTTTTATTTTTATTTTATAATTTGTAATGATATTTTCAAAATTTTAGTGATATATTTTGAATTTTATTTTACACATTTTATATTTTTTAATTTTAATGAGACTTTTTTTTATTTTTAATGATACTTTTATAGATTTTTTATATCTTTAATGGGATTTTTAGAAAATTTTAATTATTAAATTTTAATTTTCAAACTTAAAGGACGTAAATTGGACTATTTGGCCGGAATCCCAATTTATTCCTCACATTCCGGTGAGTTTTAAAAATTTCTGGCGGAAAGGACGTAAATTGGACAAAAAAGGACGTAAATCGAAAAAGTAAAAACTTAAAGGATATATATTGGATTAGGCCTAAGTTACAGGACGTAAAATGAAATTTTCTCCTAAAACATGTTGTAGACAATGAAATTTTATTAAATTTTGAACGTGTCTAATATTATGTAAATCCTAATTTTGGAGATAAGAATATAAAATAATATCTCCAAAATTGAGGAATTATCTCTTTCCTTATTTTTAGAATTTTCGAATATCTTTTTCTTTTCTTGCTCTCTAAGTCGTTCCTCTCTTATAAATAAGAGAGTGAAAATAGAATAGAAAGACAAGAGTCAGATGGAATAAGTCACAAACGACTCTATCAACTCCCTAAATCGAGTCTGATGGAATAAGTCGCAAACGACTCCATCAACTCCCTACTACCAAATTGTAGGTCAAATTAAAATCCGGAACACGTCGCTGAGACCCCAGTATCAAATTATGTTTAGAGAGTGGAATCAAGAGATCAACGAGAGTTGTAACCCACATTTATAATAAAAATATGTTTACCTTATTTTTATCGCCTTTTATGTGCATATTTGCAGGTATTTAAATTTATTGGTTTACACATGTATTTAAGGTTCAACTCGAGGAACGTATTCAAGAACTAAAACAATAGGATAAATTAGACCATGAATACGAGACGCTTGTTTCATGCAACCTAAATGTTACCGCTCCCTAAGGTGTTCTGTCTTAGTTGCTACAATTCCCAAAATATTATAACAATTACAGATTACAATTTATGGGATAGCTAGAATTGATATATATATAGGAATAAAATTGGTTGATCAAGCCTATTAAACTCCTAATTCAAACATGCATAGCATCTACTCAAATAATAACGAAATCGAGATATAAATCAAAATCAATTAGGAACTATTTAATTAAACAGGCATAATCTATATAAGGTTTCACGTCCTCGGGCTAGAATAAAGAAATTAGTTAAGCATAATAAACAATATAACACAAACAATAAATTGATGCATAATTTAAATATTAATCCAAAAGAAGGGAATTAACAGTGTGATGATCAAACCAAAATTACAATCCACAAAAGTCTTTCTCCTTGCGCTGACATCACCAATTGCCAATCTCCTTTCCAGCGTTGACTTCCTCTCCCAACGGCGGCTGTGCTCCCTATTATTCTTTCCACGAATCTCTCATTTTCTCTAAAGTTTCCTTGGCCCAATCTAGCAACAAACAATGGGCACAAAACCTTCTCTTTAATTTTCCTTTGCAGCAGGCCCAACAACAATATCATAAGCCCACGTAATTTATTTCTTTTTTATTGTTTTACTTCTTCAGTATGCAGCACACAAGAATTAACTTTCAATCTAATCAAAATGCTCCACTTTACCTGAATTAAATAAGAAAATAAAAATATCAAGATAATTAAAGGCACGAAATAATGAGTCGGAGAATGCACTAAAATACCAATTTATAATTCACAAATAATATTCAATTAAAGCACAAAAATATGCAATAAAACCGACTCATCAGTGCCCTAATGCCAATAAGTAGACATCATGCGAGCGATGCCACTACCCAAAATACGGAGCGTGAAGAATCTACTAAGTAGTGAACAAGCACCCCACACATCTAAATATCACACTTAGGGTTAAGAATTATAAAAGTCACCAAGACCTCCAGTTCTTCATAACAATCAAAACAGAAGAACATGTCTTATTTATGATCCATTCAGTACACCACAACACACTTGTAAAAACTAATGACCAAGATAAGCCACTAACAAATTTATACTACAACTTAAATCAATACACTACAAGAAAACTGCGATTTAGCCGTGAAAATATTTGTCGCCGATTATAATATTTTCGTCGCTAACGTGAATTAGCGATGAAATAATTTTGTCGCGGGATTTGTTGCTATACGCCCGTCGCTAACGTGTTTGCGACAAAAAAATCATTTTTGTCGCAAATGTTTGCGATGAAAATTTGAGTTTCATTGCAAAATATTAGCAACGAAAATTTGAGTTTCATCGCAAAATATTAGCGACGAAAATATGAGTTTCATTGCAAAATGTTTGCGAGGAAAATCAAATATTTGTCGCAAACACGTTAGCGACGGGTGTATAGCAACAAATCCCGCGACAAAATTATTTTATCGCTAACTCACATTAGCGACCAAAATATTAGAATTAGCGATAAATTTTTTCGTGTCTAAAATAGTAGCTCCTTACTTTGTAGCTAATTTTTTTGCGATAAATATTTTAATTTCGTTGCAAATGTTAGTGATGAAACCCATATTTTTGACGCTAATATTTGGCTATGGATATCCGATTTACGAATTATTCTCTAAACCCACTTCCGCAATCGACCAACCCAAAACCCACTTCCGCAATCGACCAACCCGCACCCAACCCACACTCGACCCGCCCCAACCGACCTTAACTCATTCGTTCTCTAAACCCACACCCTACCCTACCCGCCCCAACCCGTACCGCACCCACACCCGACCCGCACCCAACCCCCACCCGAACCGCCCTAACCCGTACTGCACCCACACCCGACCCTAACCCAACCCTATCCGCACCCACATACCCCCTCCCCCATTTTATTTAAATGACTATTTATTTGGTCTTGGTGGGAATTGATCCCGGGTGGGTGAGCGCCCATAGCTGGGCGCCCACCACTCGGGCAGACAACTCTTTGGTTCAGTTTTTAATAATAATTATATATGTATTCAATAATTTATTTCACATATATTAATTGATTAATTTTTAACTTATATATATGTATATATTTTTGTATATATATTGTAATTTTTAAATCAATTCCAATTGTAAAAAATCAATGTTACTTTAACAATTCCAAAAAAAATAATAAATATTACATCCAATCTTCATCCTCTCATCTTTATGTCCATCTTCATTTGCATCATCATAATTATAAATATTTTTATAAACATTCAAAACTGATTTATAAGACAAAAAATATGGAGAATTATTAAACATTAATTATATAAACCGATTTTCTTGATTTAATATGCACATTTGAAGTATTACTCTTCCCTCATTCTTAGCGGGAATAACAATAAATAATTAATGAAATCAAGAAAACAGAAAAACATAAAACAAATTATACAGAATGAAATCAAAAAATTATACCCCAAAATAAATCAAATAAAAAAGTAAATGAAATTATATTGATCCTATTATTTCAAACATAATAGTGTTGGAATCGTCTCTATTATTTCACATTGTGCATGCACTCAAACTTTTTTCCTTTATTATGTTTAAACGACAACCATTTTTAATAATTAGAATTAAACATGAAATATTCTATTTCATTACTAAAATATTAGAGACGAAATATAATTTTCATTATTGTTCTGGTTATTAAGAATAAAATAAAATATTGTGTTGCTAATATAGTGATGAAATATTTTAATTTTCTCTCAAATATTAAATCCACAAAATTAATCATGCAAATTTCAATTTTGTCGCTAAAATATTAGTGACGAAATATAAGTTTCATTGTTTTTCTTATTATTAACAAAAAAATAAAATAATTTGTTGAAAGTGTGGCGATGAAATATTTTAATTTTGTTGCAAATATTAATTCCAAGAAATTAGCCACAAAAAATATATTTCATCGTAAAATAATAGCGACTAAATATAATTTTCATTGTTGTCCTTATTATTAACAACAAAATAAAAGAATTTGTTGCTAGTTTAGCGATGAAATTTTTTTATTTCATCACAAAAATTAATTTCAATAAATTAGCCACAAAAAATTATATTTCATCGCAAAATATTAGCGACAAGATATAATTTTCATTGTTGTTCTGATTATTAACAACAAAATGAAGCAATTTGTTGTTATTATAGCGATAAAATATATTAATTTCATTGCAAAAATTAATTTCAATAAATTAGCCACGAAAATTTCTATTTCATCGCAAAATGTTAGTGACAAAATATAATTTTCATTGCTGTTCTGATTATTAAAAACAAAATAATGCAATTTTTTGCTAATATAGCAATGAAATATATATATTTTGTTGCAAAAATTAATTTCAAGAAATTAGCCACAAAAAATTCTATATCATCGCAAAATATTAGCAACGAAATATAATTTTCATTGTTGTTCTAATTATTAACAACAAAATGAAGCAATTTGTTGCTAATATAGCGATGAAATATATAAATTTTGTTGCAAAAATTAATTTCAAGAATTTAGCCAAGAAAATTTATATTTAATCGCAAAATATTAGCGACGAAATATAATTTTCATTGCTATTTTGATTATTAACAACAAAATGAAGCAATTTGTTGCTAATATAGCGATGAAATATATAAATTTTGTTGCAAATATTAAATCTCACAATTTAGCGACGAAAATTTCTATTTCGTTACTAAAATTTGATTTTAGCGATAAAATTTAGATTTGTCGCAATATTTTCGTCGCTATTCCCCCTGTTTCTTGTAGTGATAGTTGTGTCCAGAACTATCTCAGTTGTGAATATTGTTTATATCTTACAAGGAACTGACAATGTGTTCTTCTGTGTGACTACAAACTCACCACATCGTCTACAATGTAAGATAAGCAGACATACAAGTAATCACAAATAATGCAATAATGTGAAAAACCATTTATTTCAGATAATAAGGAAATCAAATATACATCCATAAAAGCCCACTAAAAGTTTGCTTTATTGTATACACCAACAATCTCCCACTTATACTCAAAATCTAGCTTGTAATACATCGTAAACCAAGACCCTCTACATGATTCTCAAAGACTTTTATTGCTAGAGTCTTTGTGAAAGGATCAGCTAAGTTATCCAACAACGCAATCTTAGCCACAACCACATCTCCTCGATTTACGATGTCTCGTATAATGTAGTACTTGCGCTCTATGTGTTTACTTGCTCTGTGGGCTCTAGGTTCTTTCGAGTTTGCCACTGCACCCGCGTTATCACAATAAACAGTGATACACATCGGCATACTCTGAGATACCCCTAATTCCAGAAAGAAATTACGTAGCTAAACAGCCTCTTTGGCAGCCTCTGAGGCAGCCACGTACACGGTTTCCACAGTGGAGTACACGATGCATTTTTACTTCACACTTCTCCAAGATATGGCTGCGCCTCCCAGCATAAACACATAACCCGAGGTTGACTTTCGTTCATCTTGATCAGCTTGGAAATCTAAATCGGTATAACCCAAAGGAATCAAACAGTTTGACTGGTATACTAGCATATAATCTCGAGTCCTTTTCAAATACTTGAGATTATGCTTTACAGCAGTCCAATGTCCTTGACCAGGTTAGACTGATATCTTGCTACCATGCCGACTGCATAACAAATATCAGGCCTCGTACACAGCATCACATACATAAGGCTACCTATAGCCGAAGTATAAGGAACCTTAGCCATCTCCTCTATCTCTTTCCGTATCATAGGACACATATCCTTAGACAGATGGACTCCATGTCTAGCTACAAAAAAAACCTGATTTTGATACCGAAATTTTGAGACGGACACCTAATCCGTCTCTAATAGATACGGATTAGATACGAATTTGTTAAAAAATCGAGATTTGAAACTGAAAATAAAACCGTCTCTCATTATAAACAGATTAGATACGACTTTTAGTTTCGAAAGTTTTAGATACGGATTAGATACACGACTTTCAATTTCAAAAGTTTTAGATACGGATTAGATACATATATCACCGTCTCTAAACAATCAATTTTTTCTCCCCGATATAAAACGAGATAAGGTGGAACACGAAATTTGCGTTAAGGAATCTAACCATTTCTAATCTGTATCTAATTAGTCAAATGATAAAATTAAATAAAAAATAAATCAAAACCTTATATATAGAGAGAATTGAGAATGAGAGAATATGGACGGGTCAATTGAGTTATATTAATTTATTTTTTTATTTTTTTATTTAATTAATAAATAGTAAAAATAAAAAAAAATTAATTAATATATCTTCTATGTATCGAATAAATATAAATGTTAGAATAATACTATGTAGATATATTTTAGGTTAGATATATATATTATAATAATAATAATATTATATTATATCTTCAATTCCATATGACAATATATATATCAATTTTAGATTAAAAAAAGGAGATGTTATTGAATAATTTTTTTAATTTGTATAGTACTTTTTAAAAAAAATTAGATTAAAAAATAATTCTATCAT
The DNA here is from genome assembly GCA_963675135.1 of Galeopsis tetrahit. Classification (NCBI taxonomy): domain Eukaryota; kingdom Viridiplantae; phylum Streptophyta; class Magnoliopsida; order Lamiales; family Lamiaceae; genus Galeopsis; species Galeopsis tetrahit. The sequence goes on from OY776119.1 coordinate 95,992,734, forward strand.
CCATTTAGAAAAAGTATAAACTAGTGAAAATATTCTAAGAATTGATTCTCTAATCAACGTACCTATATATGAACGTTAGATTAAAAAAAAGAGTCATTCATTAATTTTTAAAAGTTTATAAATCTTTATAAAATTACTATTAAGACTTATCAAGAAACTTGTATAATATTTTTTAAAAAGTTTTAGATTAAAAAATAATTCTATCATCCACTTAGAAAAGTATAAATACGTGAAGCATTGTTAATTGTAAAATAGTCTCCATAACAAAGGGAATAAGATCAATTGAGATAAAAATAAAAAATCATTTTTATGTCAAAATGAACTTGAAATAAAAATTGAAAATTAAAAATCATTTTTGTGTCAAAATGAACTTGAAATAAAAATTAAAAATCAATAAAGGGGTTAGAGATACAAATTAAGTTAAATCTAATTTATAGAAATTAATTTTATTTAATTTTACTAAATTTTTTAAAAATATATTTTAAGGGAAATTAAACCTAAATTCTATCTAATAATATGTCAATTTTTTTCCATAAAGTCTGGTATGCACTCGAGTGCATGTTGTGCACCATAGTCCATGTTGCACTTTTCAGTTTTACTGACTTACACTTTTTGGTAAATGGTGTTGCACTTTTCAATTATTATACTAAAAATATTATTATACAGTTTAATAATTGAAAAGTGCAACACCATTTACCAAAAAGTGTAAGTCAGTAAAACTGAAAAAAGTGCAACATGGACTAGGGTGCACAACATGCACTCGAGTGCATACTAGACCAACTCATTTTTTTCCATTCTTGAAAATATGGTCGTACATAATCCCTATCTAATAATAGGTCAATTTTTGTCCATTCTTGAAAATATCGAGTGCATACTAGACCAACTCATTTTTTTCCATTCTTGAAAATATGGTCGTACATAATCCCTATCTAATAATAGGTCAATTTTTGTCCATTCTTGAAAATAAGTTTATATAATAAATATAGATATTATAATAATATTATGTTATATATTTCATATCTTTTATATGGAAATATATTTTATATGACAATATATATAATATATGGACTAATGACAATAATTCATGAATTTCTTTCAATATCGGTAACTAAAGAACGTCTGTCAATAATAATAATATTGTCTCTACCATCAAGATTGGCCAGGTAAGTTATGCATCTAAGCCTTTATTATAATATAATTTGCCTACTATAAATTTCTTTCAATCTTGGTAACTGAAGAACGTCTGTCAGGTAAGTTGTGCATCTTAAGTCTTTATTATAATATATCAATTTTTACTTATCATCCATTGGCCTACTATTATCAATTTGCCTACTATACAATAATAATATTGTCTCTACCATCAAGATTGACGAGATAAGTTGTGCATCTCAAGCCTTTATTATAATATATCAATTTACCTATCAATTCGCCTACTATAAATTTATTTCAATCTCGGTAATGGAAGAACGTCTGTGAATCGAAAGTGAGTGACACAAACCATCAAGATTGACAAGGTAAGTTGTGCATCTCAAGCCTTTATTATAATATATCAATTTACTTATCAATTCGTCTACTATAAATTACAATTATTTGCAACACTATAAATTACAATTATTTACAACTGGATCCATTTAAAATATAGATCTTAAAAGTGGGTTAATATATTTATCTCGAAAGTATGCCTCTTAAAAGTGGGTTAATATATATATTTCGAAAGTATGCCATGTCTAAGGACGCTAGCATGTTGGTTAACTTTGTTAAATTTTCTTTAACTGGAGGGGGGTCGATTCCCTTCAACAAAAAAATTATTTATTTTTTTCTAATTATTTTTAAGATAATTTTTTTAAATGAAATTTTCCATTCAAGTAGTAAGTAGAATTTGGTGGTGAACTCGCAAAAAATTTATTTTTTTCTAATTATTTTTAAGATAATTTTTTTAAATGAAATTTTCCATTCAAGTAGTAAGTAGAATTTGGTGGTGAACTCGCAAAAAATGGGAGTCAAATAAATGGGTCTTGTTTAAAAATCCAACCCTGTTATTTATTTTTTTCTAATTATTTTTAAGATAATTTTTTAAAATGAAATTTTCCATTCAAGTAGTAAGTAGAATTTGGTGGTGAACTCGTAAAAAATGGGGGTCAAATAGATGGGTCTTGTTTAAAAACCCAACCCATATAACCCATGAACCGTTTGTATTTGCCAAAAGATATAAATGTATGATCCGTTTGTATTTGTCATTTAAGTGTGTCAAGTATACTACTGCACCTATTCAGGGGTAGAGCTGTTGTGTACTCAAGTACACGGTGTACTTGATAAACGCATAATTTAATAAAAACACTGTGTAATTTAGTCCAGTTATATAGGATAAACGCATAATTTAATAAAAATCGTTACAACTCACATGTTCGAACCCAATTTTTAAAATTTAATTTAATTTTAGCACCTAATAAAAGTGCAAATTTTAAATAATAAAATTTGTAAAATTAATAACAATATTTTAAAAAAAAATTAGCAAAAGATTAAATGTAATTTAATTAATTTATTTGAATTTATAAAGTAAGATCGACTTTTACAATTGACATTATTCTGCATGCCAGAACGAGCAATCACAATATCAATGTAAGACGCTTGAGATAAGCACAACGTTCTCTTTTTTCGATCACGAGTGACCTTAATACCAAGAATGTACGATGCTTCTCCCATATCTTTCATTGTAAACTGTTTTGAAAGCCACACCTTTACGTCTAATAATACTTTCACATTGTTGCCAATAAGAAGAATATCATCTACGTATAGTACTAAGAATACCACTACGTCTCCGTCATTCTTCTTGTACACACAACTTTCATTTTGACATTGTTCAAATCCAAAAGATTTGATCACCTCGTCAAAATGAATGTTCCAAGACCTGGAAGCTTGCTTTAGCCCATAAAGATACTTTTTCAACTTTCAGACTAGATGCTCTTGGCCTTTCTTCACATAACCCTCGGGTTGCTGCATATAGATTTCCTTATCCAAATTTCCATTAAGGAAAGCTGTCTTGACATTCATTTGTCAAATCTCATAGTTCATGTGATTAGCTATGGATAAGAGAATCCGGATCGATTTTAGAATAGCTACTGGTGAGAAAGGTCTCGTCATATTCGATTCCTTCTTTCTGGGTAAAACCCTTTGCCACCAACCGTACCTTAAAAGCAGTATTAATCTGCCCATCAGATCCTCTCTTACATCTGTAGACCCACTTACACCCAACGACTTTCTTGTCGTGGGGAAGTTCACTTAGGTTATACACTAGCTTCCATAGCATCCATAGATTCAATTTCTGAATCCATGGACTTGTCCAAAGACTCTGCATCTTTGTATTTGATTGCCTCTTTGTATGTCCACGGGTCGTTATCATCATGTTCATCGCTTGGAATCAAGTCAACAGACTCTCCCACAAATATGAAACGATCAGGTTGGCGAGCAACCCTCCCACTACGACGAGGCAATGTATACAAAGGTTCATCAAAGTCGCCGCGTTGTGCAGTCTCTTGTGGTATTTACTCTTGCACACTCGGTGTGCTATTGTCTCCTCTCAACTCATTTAAAATGATCTCAATATTGGACTTATGCTCATTCATATCGTCTTCTTCTAAAAATCGGGCATTTGTACTCACCACCACCCCCTGATCATTAGGACTATAAAAATAACCACCTCTCGTTCCCTTAGGGTATCCTACAAACAACCGTACTTCAATTCTAGGTGTCAACTTATCAGCTTCCTTGTTCAACAAATCCGAATGTGGTTTAGACTAGGCTTTCGCCCAGACCACAATTCAATCGGAGTTTTTGAAACCACTTTAGAAGGTACATAATTTAGAAGGTACGCTGCTGTTTCCAAGACATATCCCCAATTAAAGAGGTAGGTAATGAAGCATAACTCATCATCGATCTCACCATATCTAATAGAGTCCTATTCCTTCTCTCAGACACGACATTCTGTTGCGGAGTACCAGGTGTAGAGAGCTTGGATCTAATCCCGTTCTCTAATAAGTATTGCCTAAATTCATTGCTAAGGTATTCACCACCACGATCAGAACGTAGTGACTTGATACTCTTACCATGACAGTTCTCCACTTTGGCCTTAAATTCTTTGAACTTGCCAAAGCATTCAGACTTGTGGCGCATCAGGTAGATGTATCCATATCTTGAGTAATCGTCAATGAAAGTGACGAAGTACTCAAAGCCTCCTCTAGCTTGAACAATCATAGGCCCACATAAATCAGAGTGAATAAATTCTAAAACATCATTGGCCCTATTCCCCTTGGCCTAAAAAGGCCTCGAGGTCATCTTACCTTCCAAACAGGATTCGCAGACTGAGAATGGTTCCACTTGGAGAGACTAAAAAAACCCACTACTTACCAGTCTTTGAATTCTTCTTAGGTTGACATGACCCAATCTTAGATGCCAAAGGTATGTTTGATTCAACTTAGAAGGTTCCTTTCTCTTATTTAATGATGATGATGAATGAGCTTCAGTCACAGTATGATATGCACAAGTAATAGTATAAAGATTGTTTTCCAACGTGCCAGAACAGATTAAAGAGTCATTTCTCATAATAACAACATTGTCATTAAAAACAATTGAGCATCCATCCAAAAATAACTTCGAAACTGAAATTAAATTCCTCCGAAAATTCGGCACGTATAAAACATTCTTTAATATTAAAACAGAATTAGAAAAACATAAGTGCACGTCTCCCACTGCAACCAGTGATACTATCGCAGCGTTGCCCAAACTAATAGTAATCTCACCCTCACTCAGTTCCCTTGTCTATAGAAACCCCTACAAGGTATAACAAACATGGTCAGTGGCTCCTGTATCTACTACCCAAGAAAAGGCAGAACAAGCCACAAAACATATTTCAACAACTAAAGCGAGAGACGTACCAGAGTTGTCCTTTTTTAGGAGAGGACAATCAGACTTCCAGTGTCTTGTCTTGTTGCACTTGAAACATTTGCCCTTCACCTTTTTCACGCCACCAGAAGGCGCCAGTTTCTTACTGCCACTGCTTTCACCACCACCCTTTTTCTGTAAAGGTTTTTTTCTTCTTCTTGCCATTAGACGAAGAAGGTCCAGCCTGAACAGTAACATTGGCTTGTGGTTTCTTACCTGTAAGACCCTCTACCGCGACCAATTCCGTAAGAAGCTCGACTAAAGAATAGTCCTTCTTATTCATGCTCGCGTTAACATGGTAGTTCTTAAAGGACTTTGGGAGCGAGTGTAGGATCATATCGATCTTGGTGTCATTATTGATTAGTCCTCCGAGGACCTCTATCTCATTCAGATATTCCATCATCTTGAGATAGTGGTCCCTCACAGACGCTCCCTCTGGCATAGAGGATGACATAATCTTCCTCATAGTCTCAAATCGGGCAGCCCTATCTTTCTCACCAAAAAGCTCTTTGAGGCTCAACATCATAGCTGCGGCACTAGGCATAGTTTGATGATGTTGTTGTAAAACATTTGATATCGAGGCTAAAATGTAACAACGAGCCATCTCATCAGCCTTGTGCCACTTCTTATGAGCCTCCCTTTGCTCTTTAGTAGATTCGGGTCCAAAAGGGGCAGGAGCAGGTGAGTCGAGCACAAACTTGTACTCATCTGCAACTAGGACAATGTCCTGATTTCTTTTCCTATCCAAATAGTTTTGACCAGTAAGCTTATTTTGATTTAAGATAACTGTAAGTGGGTTGAATGTCACAATAATGTATCTGAAATAAATAAAATGCAAGCAATAAATCACATAAGTTTGAAGCATAAAACATTGGAAAGCTTCAAAACCAACATCCAACACAACCTCCAACTGCCCAGCAAACACACATGCAAGCCACGTTAGGGTGGTCGTTTACACATGTATTCATCGACCAGACATTCAGTCTTTAATTTCAATAGCACGTCAACTTATCCTTATGACGAATGAAATTAACAGTCGGACTTCAACTAGCCATGGGAATTAGAACAGTGACCCCGTTGGGGGGTTATATTAAAATTCACATCTAAGTGATGACCACAATTTAACAACAGTTATCTTGAATTATTATTTACTAATGAACTCGTGGATGACACATCCGTTAGGGAAGATCACACTTCATCTAAAGATTTAAACATTTTGATTAGAAGTCTTAATTAACTAGTAAGCTCGTGAATGTTGTACCCGTTAGGGGGAGACTCCCGAGGTCCCACGAGCAACAAACACCTTACTTACAGACCAATTTGGAGGCCCATGAATTAATTAAAAAAAATCAATTATTCCACTTAATCATTTAAACATGAAGATTATTCACAAGCATAGCAAATTAAAAAAAAATTTAGCATGCCAATCATAACAAGATGCGATAAATATAGGCAAAACCCTATCAAAAAACAGCCTACAATAAGCTATTACAATCATAAAACAGTGGCGCGGACGGATGCCTCGCATCGGCCTCTCACGCAATGCAAAAATCTCGAATACACGTCCACCGACAAAAACTGGCAGAAAACTTCATCAAGAAGTTTGAATTAGGTCCCGCCATCGTCTGTCGTAGTGTAGTGGTGTCATGTGTAGATCTCGTCGAGACATTTCCGAGAAGGTCTTACGGGCTGAAAACGGACACTCGAGTCAAAAGTTATGGTCAAAAAAGTTTTCACCGTAAAAAACAGCTTTCACCGTCCAAAGCCATAACCCGAAAACTCGGATCACCGTTTACAGATCTTCCATCGACACTGCCCATTCTCACGATCAAAATTACAATAAAAAGGAGCAAAATCCTACTACAGTGATCTATGAAAAAATCCTATACTACCCACACTTATTATGTGGTGGGAAAAATGATTACAACATCACACAAGGGTTGCGATAGAAGAAAAACCTTAAATAATAATTGACAGAAACGAATCCATACATGAAATAAAAAAAATTGAATCATTCAATAGTAAGTTTCAAGCAGAGCCAACAATCTACGAATCCAGGCTCTGATACCAATTGCTGGAACACGCCGGCGAAGGCGGCCCGTCTCTTGGATCGTTGTCGGATGCCAAACGTATAAACAAATAAATAAAACATAAACATGCTTCTAAAACATAGTTTAGATTCGCTACCCTTGAAGATCGAGGCATTGATTTTAATATACAGATCTTCTAATCTGTCTCCCAACTTCGCTCGAACACCGGGTGGACGACGTGCTATCAAACGTGGAGAAGGTGCCTCAATTTCGTCTCCTTGAAACCCTAGCCGTTTTTCTCAATTTCGTGTGTGCTAGGGTTTCAAAACTGAATTGAGGCTTCTATTTATAATTTCCATAAGTTTCATGGGCCAGACTAGGGATCCATTAGAAGGTATAGGACTTGGGCTTCTCACAGGTCTAAATACTCTTATGTTCAGCCCAGAACATATAATTTGGCCCGAGAACATTAATTCATTCCACTAGAGAATTAATGTTTCACTCCCGTCCTATCCCGAACCTAATTAGGGCTTCTATTAGACTTTATAATTCCCCGTGTTAAAGATATCGCACGTTCATTTATTATTAAAGCTTCTAACTTCTTTAAATAATTAATCTCTATAATTCCTTTGAGTAGTACCACTCAACCTCGTTGTCGTACGGATTAAATCTACCTGTAGGGTTTAGTACGACAATCTTTTATGAGTTTCCTCAAGGGGACGTCATCAGCCTAGATGTGCAGGACACGGTGCCCTAATGACAATAAGTAGACATCATGCGAGCGATGCCAGTACCCAAAATACGGAGCGTGAAGAATCTACCAAGTAGTGAACAAGCACCCCACACATCTAAATATCACACTTAGGGTTAAGAATCATAAAAGTCACCAAGACCTCCAGTTCTTCATAACAATCAGAACAGAAGAACATGTCTTATTTATGATCCATTTAGTACGCCGCAGCGCACTAGTACAAACTAATGACCAAGATAAGCCACTAACAAGTTTATAATACAACTTAAACCAATATTTGTGTCCAGAACTATCTCAGTTGTGAATACTGTTTATATCTTACAAGGATCTGACAATGTGATCTTCTGTGTGACTACAAACTCACCACATCGTCTACAATGTAAGATAAGCAGACATACAAGTAATCACAAAGAATGCAATAATGTGAAAAACCATTTATTTCAGATAATAAGGAAATCAAATATACATCCATAAAATCCCACTAAAAGTTTTCTTTATTGTATACACCAACAGGAGGTTGCTCCATATAGACAGGTTTGGTTAGAAAGCCATGAAGAAAGGCATTGTTGACATCAAGCTGGCGAAGAGGCCACTGTTTGAGAACGACAAGAGATAGGATAATGCGAACTGTAGAAGCTTTAACGACGGGACTGAAGGTATGATCATAGTCAAAACCAGGAAGTTGCGAAACTCCTTGAGCGACGAGGTGGGCTTTATGGCGATCAATACTTCCACCAGAGAGAAACTTGGTTTTGAACACCCATTTAGAGCCAATGATATTTTCAGAGTGAGGGCGAGGAACAAGAGTCCACGTGTTGTTAGAGTGGAGGGCACGAAGCTCGGTATCCATCGCTACAGTCCATTCAGGGGATTTAGAAGCAGATTAAAAACCTTTAGGTTCTTTGGTGGAGTGAATGGAGGCGAGCAAGGCATTGGTGGCGAGGAAGGAAGTATTGATGGGATGTTTTGGTTTGAAGATGCCATCTTTGGATTGAGTTCGCATGGCATGAGTTGGGCAAGGAATATCCTGACGATGTGGAGTGGAGCGAACAAGAGGAAATGGGAGAGAACAAGAAGGAGGGTCGGGTAGCGGAGCTGGAGGAGAAGGAGGGGGAATGTCAGTAGCGGAAATGCAAACGTCCAGTGAAAGCATTTTCTTTCAGCTTCAGGACCTCCAGAGCAGGAATCATTGCTAACGTCGACATGTGCTTCCACTCAAGAAATGTTTTCGACAATGTTAGCCTGTTGATATTTGGCGGGTAACGTCTGACTTCTGGAAAGTGCTTCACCCGATTCTCGGATGCTTCAGTTTGATAGAGCTTCAACTTTTCAAAGTGACTCAGATTTCCCAAGGGCATGTCCTCAAAGAGAGGTCCTAATTTCGCAACCAGCCGCTATGAATGATTTATTTCACCCTTTCCTCCGAAAATTTAATTATCTTGGTATTCTTTGACGATATTTAGATTTACAGCCCAGATTGGCCTTCCCACTTACAACAGTTGCGCACGACTATTTCTCTCTTGGCCTCGGCTTCCTTTGTGGTTAATTCAAAGAATGCGCTTGGGCGCAACAATGGCATCGTCTCAAAGGTGCGCACATCGCTTAAAAAAATGGCATCCGAATGGACCTTTCCAAGGTGGCTGTCGTGCTCAATTGGCCACTTCCAAAGTCGATCAAGGCCGTGAGAGGATTCCTCAGATTAACTGGCTACTACCGTAGATTTATCTGCGAATATGGCGGCATCACTCGACCATTAATCGACTTGTTCCGTAAAGATAGGACCACTAAGCTACACTGGAACCCCCAAGCACAGGCTATTTTTTACACTCTTCGACAATTAATCACCTTGGCCCGAATCTTGGCAATGTCGGACCTCTCCCAGGAATTTGTCATCGAGTGTGACGCGTCGGATCATGGAATAGTGGCGGTGCTCATGCAGTCGAATCGGCCGGTGGCCTACTATAGTAAAACAGTCTCCGCCCGAACAATCGACAAATCAACGTATGAAGTTAAGCTGATGGTGTTGGCTCGCGCAATCACTCATTGGAGACAGTACCTATTAGACCGATGATTTACGATCCGCACTGATCATCGTAGTCTTCATCACCTACTCCATCAGGCCATCAGTGTTCCCGCCCAACAGTATTGGGTGGCCAAGCTCTTGGGATATGAGTTCACCATCAAATACAAGGCTGGATCGCCAAATGCCGCAGCCGATTCCCTCTCCCACCATGATACCCCTATTGCATTAGACACGATATCCGTCCCTCGGTGGGTGGATTGGACCGAACTTTGCAACGTTGTGCGCCTTGACTCTCATTACACCCCAATCATTCACGCTTTCAACAACGGCCAACATCCATTTGACCCATATACATACACCTATATTATCTTATACTATAGAGACCGCATTTCCGTCCCCAACTCACCGGAATGGACGGAGAAATTATGACATAAGTTCAACTCGACCCCAATGGGTGGGCACACAGGCGCCTATCGGACTTACAGGCGTCTTGCCGCAAACGTGTTCTGGCTCGGAATGATGACACGTTACTTCATATGTTGTTAAATGTTTAATTTGTCAAAAATCTAAAACTGATACACATTCCCTTGTAGGTCTCTTACAAATTTGGGAGGACGTGAGCATGGACTTCATTACCGGCTTACCTCGTTCGCTGCACTGGGACGTCATCCTGGTCATGGTTGATCGATTGTGCAAAGCGACACACTTTTTAGGGCTGGCCCACTCGTACACTGCTTGAACGATTGCTGGAGTATTTGCTAAGCAGATTGTCCGCCTTCACGTATTTCCGAGATCGATCATCTCCGATAGAGACCCGATTTTTCACATGAGTTCCGCCTACCACCCGGAATCAGATGGACAAACGAAAGTTATGAATAGATGTTTGGAAACATATCTATGGTGCTTCACCTGCGACCATCCGAAACAATGGGCTCGTTGGCTACCATGGGTAGAATTTTGCTTCAACACGAGCTACCACACGGCAGCGGGCTGTACCCCTTTTGAGGCCGTCTATGGTCGTGCCCTACCAACAATTAAACAATTCGTCCCAGTAGAAATATGGGTGAAAGCAGTAGCAGATGAACTAATGGAACGGGATGCGATTCCTAAAAACCTGAGGTTCCACCTACAACGAGCCCAACATCGAATGGTCGCTGCTACTAACAAACATTGTCGCGATATAGAGTTCAAAATTGGTGACTGCGTCTTCCTCAAGTTCAGACCATATAGGCAGGCATCCTTTTTCAAGAGATTAAATGTTAAGCTCGCCCCCAAATACTTCGGCCATTTCGAAGTTACAGATCGTCTTAGCTCAACGGCATATCGGTTACGACTGCCTACCAATTCTTGCCTTCATCCTGTATTCCATGTGTCGCAACTTAAACGGGTCATGGGAACCGAAGATTTCGTTTCTACATTACCTCCAGAATTGGTCAATGACACCCGTGAATGCTGTCCACAACGGATTTTACGTCGCCTCGAAATCTGGAGGGATGATGATAGAGTTCCTCAGCTTTTGGTCACTTGGAAGGGCATGGCAAAGGAGGATGATACGTGGGTCAATGAGGTGTATTTCTATGCGCAGTTTCCCAATTTCACCCTTGGGGACAAGGCCTTTCTTAAGGACGACGAAATTGCTACGTTTAAAAGAAGGGGAAAAAGTAATAAGCAGAGTAATCAAGATTAGTTAAGAGGACTACTTAAATATACCTACGAATTGTAACCGCTATGTGTATACATATAAATAGGTTGAACATGTAACTGTTGGGGGTATTGATTAATATTACAATTCAATGGACTCATTCTTGAGTAATTCATTCGTTCTTGTTCATGTTAGCCTCTTCGATTATCTTTCTTGCTAACAACTGCGTAACCTCTTCAGCCATTTTAATTCAGTAACCTCCTGATTTCAATTCACATAACCTTGAGGTCTTTAACCTAATATAATTCAGGTTTTTTAAAATTCAAATGAAACTGCCTGATTTTCAATTTATTTCGGCATTTTTCGATTTTGATTTATTTTGACTGTTGCGAACAGGAAAATTCGAGGCAAAATTAGTTTGTCCGTCCACTACTAAATCGGTGCGACATTCGTGCAATATTTACAAGCTATATTTTCCAATATAGGATAAAAACCACTTGTTTTTTCCTACACAAATTTTGGTTACAACAATTATATGAAAAATCATTTCGCATTCATTCCAACTCCAAAATGGGTGAATGAGATATCGAGGTGAATGAGATATCGAGTCGAATATCACTTCGAAGCACATTTTCTAACACAGAATTTCTCGCATTTCTATGTCGAATTGGTGGAAAGACATCTCCGATTTATTCTTTTCGAACTCACACAGTAACTAGTTTGAGTAAAATATGAAAAAAAATTAGGTGATGTGAGCGTACCTATTTTTGGAGAGGCTGTTGGCTAGGCGACGCAAGAATCTGTGATTCCTTCCATAGATTATACTCCATATGCGTGAACAAAAATTCTAAGGTTAGTGAATCAGGCTCTTAGGATAATGGCAATTGGTCGAGGGACTTAAAATGGAGGCGGGAAATGTTTTCTTGGGAGAACACTCTGTGCGATCAACTACTCCATTACCTGAGCAATGCCGCCGTACAGGAACACATCCCTGGTCGATGGACATCGAAGTTATCATCAATGATGCTACTCCTCCAAATCAGCATATGGAGGGCAACTTAGCCATGCTCCTTCGCAGATCATTTGGAGTGTTTTGTGGTGATCCAAAACATAACACTAATAAAAATACACACCAAATACACAATCCACATTTGTAACAAACATTCAACATACACAGAAAACACACTTCAAGTTAATATCACAAATCTATTTTTTAACCTGAGAGTAATATAACTTTTTTCTTGTACCTAATAAGAAAGAGTACTATGAAGATGTTTTTTGTACCCCATAACCAAAAAAAAAAACCAGTTTTAATCCTCCAAAACTATGTTTTGAAAAAGAAATATATATTTAATAAGGGAGACCTTTACCAATCGAGTTAATATCACAAACCTCTCCTATCTTTACCGTAATCCAATTTTAATCTTCTAAATATCTACTTCAACAATTATGTCCCTTTTTATTTCAATTTAAGTCATTTTTGGACAAAAAAAAAAATTCAAAATATTGGTTGAAAATCTCACGTTTGTCCTTGTTTTTTACTTTGGTTAGGTCAGGTGTCGACACCACTCCAAATTGAATTATCTGTGACCAGGGAAGCAAAACCTTTAATTAGTTCTACTTAATCGATTTTCAGAAAAAATAAATAAAAAATTGATGAGCTGAAAGTTTTTTGATACACCAAACTATTCATTTAGTACAAGTGCACAACCTATTTTATTGCCACAATTTCAAATTATTTATTTTTTCGTAGACGATTCAGTTTTCATCCCAAGCTATTCACATTTAGCTGGAGGGCCTTAATTCCCAGAGAGATTTGGGAAAATATGAAATTACAGGTAAAAAGTAGTAGTAAAATTGACACAAAAATAATTATTAGTATCATTTTTCATTGAGCACGATGTAAAAATTGAAATTACAAGTAATTTTTAAATTGTCTTATAATTTATAAGTGTTTTAGGATGTTTGGGGTTGAGTAAAAGAGTGTTTCGAAGAAGGACTTTAGTGAGAGGCTAACCTTGGGTAAGCGAATTATGACATATGTGGCAGCGGAGAGACCAAAGGGCCAAAGCGAGAGAGGAGTGGACGAGTGGTGTAGGAGAGCAAGACCCGTGTCAACAATGTGACGATGTTGGCGCTCGGAGGCACCATTATATTCAGGGGTATGGAGTGGTGTGATGAGTGATGTCATGGGTGGCAAGAAAGGGGCGGAGAGCAATGAACTCCCCACCATTATCGGTGTAAAGAGAGATAATTTTATTTTTGAGGAAATTTTCCGCCTTGGGTGCAATGAAGGTATGCAAAAAATTAGACTTGTGTCGTAGGGGATATAACCAAACATATTTAGAAAAATGATCAACAAAGATAACGTAATATTTGTAACCATCGTTAGATAACACAAGAGAGGTCCATACATCGTTAGATAACATATTTAGTTTATGACTCTTGATACATTTACAAGAATCACAAGAAAAGTTTGAACACTTATGTAAAGGTATATTATAGTGTGATATGAAAAAATTTGAATTTTTTGAGGAAGGGTGACCTAGGCAAGCATGTCAGGTGGGCAGGGATTGACGGGTGGAAGCAAGGGCGAATGGGAAGTTGGGTGCACGGGTCGACCAAATATAGAGACCATTAACGCGCAGGCGAGTGTCCTCCGTACGTCGATCCTTCACCTGAAAGTCACAATCTGAAAAAATGATCACCACATCATTCTCAGCACAAAGTTGAGAAACATAAATTAAATTCTAAGACATATGTGGAACTATCAAGGTATTTGGGAATAGTAAGCACAAAATATGAGGAAAAATAAGTGTGCCGATATGAGAAATAGCAAGACTCTTGCCATCACCAGCAATAACCCCATCGGTACCATCATATGGAGAGTGAAGAGAAAGGTTGGCAAGGTCGGTGATGTGGTGAGAAGCGCCAGAGTCCAAAATCCAGTCTGGGGCTGGTGGTGAAGAGGTGGAGGTTTATGTCGATGGGTGTGCATAAGCTGGGCGAGCAGGGAATGGAGCGGTAGACTGTACAGACGAAGGATTGTAGTCCGGACAACGGCGAGTAGAATGTCCAGTTATAGGACCTTTATGCACACTATCATTTATAGGATTGTAGTCCGGACAACGGCCAATCGTATAACTGGATATTCTACTCGCCAAGGAGGTCCTCTAACTTTTGTAAAGTAAAAAGTAAAAAGATCGAAAGTAAAAAGTTATAGGACCTTTTGTAAATTCGAACAAAGTTAAATGACCATTTATGAATTTGTGTCCAACATGAATAATCCTAGATATTTTGAGTTAAAGGTCATGTGAGGGGCACATCTAGAAATCCAATCCAATATATTTATAGAAATGACTCAAATCAGAAAATAAACACAATAAAAGAGCCCAAAGTGCACCAGTGTAGGCCTAACAGACCTGCCTCGTTTGCCGCAGGCTAAAGCTTCTAGGTACGCCAAAGCAATAATGTCTACATCAGTTTGCAAAGTATGCAATCTAAAATATATTCCCTCATACTTAATTACAGGGACCAAATTCATTATTCTGCATAACAGAATTCATAATTTTACCCAAAAAAAGACAGATAACATCAAATGCACTGTTGTTCATACATAGATCCAAATATATTTTTGGTTCTTTTATTTGTTGGATAAGAAAACAAGAGCACAAGTCGTCATAATTAACGATCAAACTAGATTTTTCAAATACCGCAATATAAAAACACCACGCTGTGAGACAGAAGGAGGCTCTACTCATCGGACACCACTTGCTTTAACATAATTTTTGATCTGCAATACAAATTATTCCATACGCAGAGTTAAAAATGTTATCACACATTATATATATCAACTTGGAAAGTTTGACTGACATATATGTGTTAGAAAAAACAAAACCAAAAACTGAAACAGAGTGTTGTTTTCGAAAAAAATCACACATGTTGAGGAGCATGATCAAAATGCATCCTTAATTAATTTTTCTTGATTTTTATGAAAAGAGCCAATTGTAGATGCAACCTAATAAGTAAATTAACGAAGAAAAGAGCCAATTGTTAAACCAACACTTCACCCAAAATAAAATAAAATTGGCTATAACATTTTTTAGTAAAATAATTTTAAAAAATTGTAATACTGATATTTAGTGAAAATAATTAATTTTTTTAAGAAAAATACATATCAGTTGTATCATCAATTTGTGTACAGAGAGCTTTATCAAAAAAAAAAGTAGTTTTAAGATGACATTTGTTTTGAATTAAAAGGAGTGATACGTAAACTAAAATGTTGAGAGGAAAAATTGCGATTGCCATACCTGATAGGTTCGATATTACTTAAAGGCTATATCAAATCAGCAGTAAGCTTTAGCTGAAGCGTCATGTTCTTAGCAGATTCAGCTATGATTTTGCGAACGCGACCAATATCCAAGTTCTCAAGGTGTAGTAGTATTTCCACTGGAATTTCATTGAGGTTTTCACAGTTCTTAAGCTCAAGATGCCTAAGGCAAGGAAATGTAGAATCTGAAGCCTTCCAAATAACCAAATCTGAATTGAGAATGTGCAACACTTGGAGTTTGACGAAGGCCGAATGATTCTGAGCTTCCCAGCTGATTCCAGTGAAAGCATTTTCTTTCAGCTTCAGGACCTCCAGACCAGGAATCATTGCTAACGTCGACATGTGCTTCCACTCGAGAAATGTTTTCGACAATGTTAGCCTCTTGAGATTTGGCGGGAAACGTCTGACTTCTGGAAAGTGCTGCAGACGATTCTCGAATGCTTCTGTTTGATAGAGCTTCAACTTTTCGAGGTGACTCAGATTTTCCAAGGGCATGTCCTCAAAGAGAGGGGCTAATTTGCCGCGAACACCCAATGTCTTTAGGTATATTGCCCTTTGGGAAACTGCTGGGACTGATTTCGGCGACAATCTGTTTAGTGTCTGAAGGTTTTCCCCGGCTTGATCGCCTTTGACGAATTCTTTTTTCAAGACAATGGCTGCTTTTGTCTTGAAATGCCTTAGACGAATCATCGTCCATAAACTAGCCTTCATTGTAATGGATTCTGAATTTGTGTCGACGATGATTGATTGCAGGTTCCATAGCTGGGAAATTTGATCGGGAAGTGTATCGAGTGATGGAACACACAGGACGATGTACCTCAAATGCATTAACTTGAAAACCCTTGGATGCAATCTCTGGAATTTGATGGAGTTGGACTGTAAAATCCTGAGCTTTTCGAAGTTTTCATAGATAGCTGGAACGTTCTCTGGCTTCAAAGTAATGGCATCCTTTCGGAAGCTTAAAAAGGAGTGTACATGTTTACCAGCTATTTTTTCAGAGAAGAATTTGTCGAGATCAGAATGGAGGCAGAGACGACGAATCTTTTCCATTTCAGATGCTAAACAAGCATTGTCTCCCTCTGACATTCTAACCTCCTTGAATAATTCCTGCTCCATAGCTTTATCTGTGCAGAACATACGAATCATATCATGCACGCGGCATACTTTGACTTCTCGCATTGGATTCATCTTCTTCACCATCAGTAAGTTCCTGCTGATGAGTTCATTCAAATTTTCCTCCGCGATTTTCTCCAAGGTCCGCTCCATCTCAGGTTGTATGAAGCCTTCAGCTATCCACAGGCGCGTCAATGTCCATGTTTTGATCTCGTAACCTGCAGGAAACACCCCTAGATAAAGAAAACAATCTCTCAAGCGATCAGGCATTCTGTCGTAACTCAAGGCTACGACGTCTAATATGACCTGCTTCTGGTCCTGCAGTAATCCAAGGTTCTCATTTTCAGCCACCTCCATCCATTTTTCTTTAATCAGGACTTCGGATTTTAAACTCAAGTGCTGCTTGAGAACACCCCCGATAACCACTACTATCAGTGGTATTCCTCTACACTTTTCAGCAATAAGTTTCCCGATGCCTTTCAATTCGTCACTGTGACAACCAGTGTTTCCGAATACCTCTAACTCGAGGAGCTCCCAGCTTTCCGCATCATCCAAAGGCCGCTGCTTGTGGGCTTCCGTAATTTGTTGAACATGTATACCAACTTCCATTTCACGACTCGTTATCATAATCCTGCCATTCGCGTTACTGTAGGGAAACGCTTCCTTTATATCGTCCCAGTGCTCCTTTTTCCACACATCATCCACCACCAACAAGAATTTTTCTCGAAGCAAGCATGTGTGAACTGTGTAGCATAACTCCCTCGTAGTCTTGCTATTCAGTCCATCGATGCTGCTGGTGAAAGTTTTCATAATCTGGATAAGTACCTCCTTACTGTTGAACCTCTGAGAGAAGTGAATCCAAATGCGAATTGGGAATTCGTAGCCTATTAGCTCGTCGTTGAAGATTTTCCATGTCAACGCCGTCTTCCCCAGGCCAGGCATACCAATGACGGGGATAATGCCGAGCCCCGATTGGTCTTTCCTGAGATACTCTTTTATCTTCCTTTCCTCATCTTCCAGACCTACAACTTTTTCTCGCCTGATTGACGGATCCTGAACATAAGTTGCAAACTAACTAATGCAATTAAAATGTTTTAATCATTGTATCAAGTCACACTAAATAATTAAATTGTACAACGAAACTACTGTACCAACAGCAATAAGCCTGAAACAATGGGTCAAACTAACAAGAATGACAAGTAATGATCAGTTGTGTCTCAGTGTCTTAACTGCAAAAGCCACAATCCCTATCAATACCTATAACCATTGTATCCTCAGTGATGAACAAAAACATACGAGTAATAAAACAGGACATTAAATTATATGGAGTTGCAAAAACAGGATGTTTTTTTCTTGCTTGCAAATTTAGGATAATAACTTTTAAGAAATGTTATTTAGGCCAGGAAAATTGCAAATGTATCTACCATAAGAATTTTTGTTAGTTTTAACGGATGATAATTGCATAAAACTCATGCGGTCGTTTAAAATTGCACTTTTGGTCATGTGAGAATGAGGTCATATATCACTTTCGGTCATTTTTTATACACTTTTAGTTTCTTAGTAATTTACATCTATTTTAACAAATGAAAATTGCATGAAAGCCATGCGCCTATTAAAACACATCCAAAAGCCTAATATTATCATACATAATTCAAATATTAATGGTATCGGGAGGGAAATAAACCAATTTAGTCCCATAACTTTTTTTACCTTTTCTAAAATGGTCCCAAAAAAGTTAAATATATCAATTTAGTCCCATTTTGTAGTAATTTGTTTTGTTTTGGTTCCAAAAGGTTAAATATATCAATTTAGTCCCACTTTTTCACAATTTGTTTTGTTTTGGTCCCAAAAAAGTTAAATGTAATTGTGAAAATTTGGGACTAAATTGGTACATTTAACTTTTTTTTGGGACCATTTCAAAACAAATTAGAAATAAATGGGACTAAATTGATACATTTAACTTTTTTGGGACCATTTTAGAAAAGGTTAAAAGTTATGGGACTAAATTGACTAATATCCCCGGTATCTGGATAATTATAATATGAATTATTTTAAACAGAATATATTACAAAAAAATGGGACTAAATTGGTACATTTAATTTTTTTGGACTAAAACAGAACAATTTGCCAAAAAATGTGACTAAATTAGTACATTTAACTTTTTGGGGACAATTTCAGAAAAGGTTGAAAGTTATGGGACTAAATTGACTTATATCCCACTTTTCTCCATTCGACTCCCGGCAGTTATTAGAATTTAATGATATTATATATATTATTGATCGCTAAATCACATGCACATGTTTTAATTTGATGAAGTTAAAAGAATAGATGCAACACTATTTGGAATAAAGCAGCTAATTATTTGAAACACGTAGAATAAAGTTATTATAATCCACAATATAGAGTCGATATGATCATGTATTTTTAATTAATTATATATGAAACTATAATATTATGTATGACTACTTTCAAGGGGAAAAGTGTTTTAGGCCTGGGTTGGCAATTTAAGAGTATATGTTTTCATTTTTTTCAATGTAGGAAAATAATTTTTTTAACCACAAATGCAGTCCCATAAAAAATTTATTTTAGCAAATTTAGTTCCGATTTCTTTTTTCTTTGCACATTAGACCTGTTAATGTGGAAAAAAAAGATTAATGTCGAAATCTGCCAAACGGAAAACATTAGTGTTCTTAAATTGGCACAGGAAGCTTCTCTAGGTGAAAAGGGTCCCAAGAAAAAAATTCTAGCTAGTCCCATAAATTTTCACATTTTCTAAAAAGTCCCAAAAAGTTAAATGTACTAATGATCTAGTTCCAAATTTTTGTGTCACGTCGTGCCCAGGCATATTTCCGCCAGAATTGATGCGCACATGCCATAAAACACTGTGTTTTGTAGTTTTCGACGAATTTGGAACAAAAATTGGATAAATCGCGAAAATTTAGAACTGGATTATTACATTTAACTTTTTCGGGATAACTTTTGAAAAAGATAATAAGTTATGGGACCAAAATGACTTCTGTCCCCACCATTTAATTTTTTACCCCTACTTTCAAGTATTAAGAGCGAGGTCTGAAAGAATGGATGTCTAACCTTTTTCCCCTGGGCATCTTCTTCCTTTCTTGGACCTATTGATTGTAGGTTGATTTTCATCTTGTAGGCCTTTTCCAATATATCTTTCATTTTTTCTTCTCTTAGGGACTTGACTTGCTTGGCGACGTTGTAACTCCTGCCAAACTTGGACTTCTTCTTGGCCTTTGCTTCGGTCAACCAAATATCGATTTCGTTCTCGACGTCGTAAATAACCTCGCGTATTTTATTTTTTGTTGATCTGGTGGTAAGATCCTCGCTCGACTTGTTGGCTGTGTCCTTGAGGATGTTCTTCAGTTCTTCAATATCGTCCTTCAGTTTTTTGAACTCTTTCTCAGCTCCGGATATAAGATCCACGTAGCCTTTGATCACTCCCGTCACCTGCTCCAGCAGGAATGTCACTGCAGCAGCATCTGCCATCTAATTTTAACGAAATTACATGACGTTTTACATTTTTAAAACAATTGACCAAAATGACTTTTAATATTTTAATAATAGGTCCTGTTATTATTTTTTTTTTTTTCTATCAGTACAAACTTTTAATTAAAAATAATTCTGTTATTAATTTCTTGTAGCGTTTTCAATATAAATATATTGCATTTCTTTCAAATTTATAAATACTCCGTATGCAGATAGGTGAACATTTATTAATTAAACTCGTACCAATAATTAATTTTTAATGTACAGTCTTTTGAAGAATGGTCAACCAATAACTTTAATTTGAACAGGGGAATTATTATGAGTTTGCCTCCTATGTTTAGTGTGCATAGTTCACTAATCCACATTTTGAAGAAGGGTCAATCAATATATATATGTTAAAGCAAAATCTTCAATAAAACTAACAGCAGCCCAACAATTAGTCAATTACAGATGTGTTTAGGTCACATTTTTAAATACAACTTTTCAACAAAATCTAATTACTTTTATATAACAATTTTTCAACAAAATCTAACTGTTTTAAAGAGAAAATTTCATTTTACGTCCTGTAACTTAGGCCTAATCCAAAATATATCCTTTAAGTTTTCACATTTTCAATTTACGTCCTAGGGTGTCCAATTTACATCCTTTTCGGTCCAATTTACGTCATTTCCACCGAAAAATTAGAAATCCGGTCAAATAGTTCAATTTACATCCTTTATGTTTGAAAATTATAAATTAATAATTAAAAAATTCTGAAAATATCATTAAAAATTAAAAAATCTCATTAAAAACTTATAAATGGTGTAAAATAAATATAAAAAATCTAAAAAAAATTATAAATTCTACAACTCAAAAAATCTGAAAATGTGTAAATTTAATTTTTTCTTTTCTAAAAACTCATAAAAATAAAAAAAATCTATAAATTAAAATTTTAAAAATGTTTAAAAAAAAAATCCACAATTTAAAAAATATCGTGAAAATGAATTTGGGACGATTCCAAAATCGATTAAGGTGTGGAATTTCCACTCAACCTCGACGGTGAGTTGGAAATTCTCGTGGGACCCAAATTTTTTAGGAGTTCGAGCAAAACTTTAATGGCAGACGAGTATGAATCAAGTCTGATTTTTAATGAAATGTTAATAATTTTTATTAGTCTTATTAGATTTTTAGAATTGGTAATTTTTAATCTACACATTTTTAATAAATTAATGAGATATTTGGAGTTTTTAAAATTTTTAATGAGATTTTGAATTTCTGAATTTTTAAATTACACATTTTCCATTCTTTGAATTTTAGAATTTTTTATTTTTTATACTTTCAAAATTTTAGATTTTTTTATTTTATTTTACACATTTTATAATTTGTAATGATATTTTTCGAAATTTTAGTGATATATTTTGAATTTTATTTTACACATTTTATATTTTTTAATTTTTAGGAGGTTTTTGGATTTTTTATGATATTTTTAAATTTTTTAAATCTTTAATGGGATTTTTAGAAAAAATTAATTATTAAATTTTAATTTTCAAACTTAAAGGACGTAAATTGGACTATTTGGCCCGAATCCCAATTTATTCCTCACATTCCGGTAAGTTTTAACATTTTCCGGCGGAAAGGATGTTAATTGGACCAAAAAGGACGTAAATTGAAAAAGTAAAAACTTAAAGGATATAAATTGGATTAGGCCTAAATTACAGAACGTAAAATGAAATTTTCTCCTGTTTTAAATACAACTTTTCAATAATAAAAAAATATTTTTTCAGTAAACTTTTCAATAACAAAAATTATCACTTTTCAATATTAAAATTATCACTTTTCTCTAAGAAAGAACTACACTTTTCAATAATAAAACAGATTTTCACTTATAAAAACAAATTATTTTATTCGTATTCATATTTTTACTTATTTTCAGTTAAAATATGATCAGAAAAATATTCTTCAAGTTAAACTTATTTTCTGTGATTTTTGTATTTTTATTGTTTCATGTGTTTTTTCATTTTTGAAATTAGTTGTGAAATGTTAGATGCATTATTGAAATTTGTTGTTGTTATTGTAGCTTAAATACTGTAAAGTGTAAGATTTGTTACAATATATATGGATCTCTAATTTGAAGTAATTAACATGAAATAATTGTAAATGTTGCACAAACCTTAGAAGTTTTGGATGGGAGCAGAGGAGACGGAGGTACTGAAAAACGTTGGGAATTGCTACTGGAAAAACTGATAACATAAAATCAATATCAATATCAGATTAATTATAATTAGTTACTCGAGAAAATTTCATTTTACGTCCTGTAACTTAGACCTAATCCAAAATATATCCTTTAAGTTTTCATATTTTCAATTTACGTCCTAGGGTGTCCAATTTACATCCTTTTCGGTCCAATTTACGTCATTTCCACCGGAAAATTGGAAATCCGGTCAAATAGTCCAATTTACATCCTTTATGTTTGAAAATTAAAAATTAATAATTAAAAAATTCTGAAAATCTCATTAAAAATTTAAAAATCTCATTAAAAACTTATAAATTGTGTAAAATAAATATAAAAAATCTAAATTTTTTTATAAATTGTACAATTCAAAAAATCTGAAAATGTGTAAATTTATTTATTTTTTCTTCTAAAAACTCATAAAAATAAATAAAAAATCTATAATTTCTACAATTCAAAAAAATCTGAAAATGTTTAAAAAAAAATTCTTTCTAAAAGCTCATAAAAATAAAAAAAATCTATAAATTAAAAATTTTAAAATATTTAAAATACAAAATTCCACAATTTTAAAAATATCGTGAAAATGAATTTAGGACGGTTCCAAAATCGATCAAGGTGTACATGGAACTTCCACTCAACCTCGACGGTGAGTTGGAAAATCTCGTGGGACCCAAATTTTTAGGAGTTCGAGCAAAACATTAATAGGAAACGAGTATGAATCAAGTCTGGTTTTTAATGAAATGTTAATAATATTTATTATTCCTATTAGATTTTTAGAATTAAGTAATTTTTAATTTACACATTTTTAATAAATTAATGAGATTTTTTGAGTTTTTAGAAATTTTAATGAGATTTTGAATTTCTTAATTTTTAAATTACACGTTTTTCATTCTTTCAATTGTAGAATTTTTTATTTTTTGTATTTTCAAAATTTTAGAATTTTTTATTTTTGTTTTACACATTTTATAATTTGTAATGATATTATTCAAAATTTTATTGATACATTTTGAATTTTATTTACACATTTTATTTTTTTTAATTTTAAGGATATTTTTGGATTTTTAATGATATTTTAAATTTTTTAAATTTTTAATGGGATTTTTAGAAAATTTTAATTATTAAATTTTAATTTTCAAACTTAAAGGACGTAAATTGGACTATTTGGCCGGAATCCCAATTTATTCCTCACATTCCGGTGAGTTTTAAAATTTTCCGGCGGAAAGGACGTAAATTGGACTAAAAAGGACGGAAATCGAAAAAGTAAAAACTTAAAAGATATATTCTGGATTAGGCCTAAGTTACAGGACGTAAAATGAAATTTTCTCTTAGTTACTCCGTAAATATGAGATGAAATACCTGAGATTTCGTTGACTGGAATCATCATCGGATGATACGGAGGTGCATATGCTTGGGGTTCTAGAGTGCTGAGTTCCCAAATCTCCTCTCTTTTCACCACCGCCGCCACCAGCCTCTCCCAGTTGTCTCTCGATGACGTCAACATAATTCACGGTTTACATTACATCGATCCAACTTCTAAGTAAAGAGATTGCTGCTAATGTTTGTTGATTTTTCATCATAATATTGTTGCCGCCAAGGTAGGTGACTGAAAAAAAAAAAAAGTAACATTATATATATTTATTTATTTTGGGATCAAAATATCAAACCATGTTCTGTCAAAAAAAAATATCAAACCATGTGCAATTTTACGAGGTGTCATCTCGGCCTCGGGCAGGTAAAATTTGAAAGAAACGAAATATGGGAACATGCAATAATTTAATGGGGGACCAATACAAAATTTTTAATATATTTTATTCAAGGCAGGACTTCAAAAGCATTTATCTATACTCACACTATTTTATGAAACAAGTTGCACTTTATCAATATTATCTCTCAGTCCTCCGCCCATGACTCTATTCAAATTATGCCATAAATTTGGATCTAGCTAGGAATTACATAGGCCAGGAAAAATTACTCTACTTGGGAACAAGACTGGCTTTTAGGTTGTGTTCAGATTAAGGAATTAGATTTGGAAAGACATGTCAAATAAAAGGATTTAAAAATGTATAGTGGTGCAATCCACATTTTGGAGACCGGTCAACCTCTATATATATATATATATATATATATATATATATTTCAAAGCGAATTCTTAATCAAAATTAATCGCAGGCTAATGGTTACCAATGTGTTTGATATGTCTCACACGTTCGAAACCAGTAACAAAGAAGCGGTTCCTTTAAAAATACATAATTTTAATGACTCCTATAAATTTTAACTAAAAAAAACTTTATATGAAGTATAAAATATTCCTAATTGATTACTAATTAACATGATCCAATTAATATGACTGATGGGCAGAGCCGGTTCTGTCGGGGACAGGGGCCCGCTGGCGCGAGAGGGCACTTGAAAATTATTTTTAATATTACACACTTCTCGTTATTAGAATAGTAGTGGTGTATGCTTGAAATTTAGAAGTGTGTTACTCTCTAAATTACAAGTTCGACTTTACGTCGCCCCAACTGCAATATGAACAATAAAAAGTATGTATAAATTTGTTCTCTAACTATAATCTGCTTTGGTTTTTGTCACTATAACTTTTGCATTTTCATTTTAAGGCTTAAACTTTGTATTTCCTCTGGTTTTTTTTTTTTTTAATTTTGTCATTTTAAAACTTTACATTTCATTTTTTTTTTGCAAGTTGTGCCTCATATTTATTAACAACCATCCCTAAATTTACACAAAATTAAACTAATTGACACTTATTTTTCCTTTCCTTCCCCATCTTTTTTTCCTTTTCTTACACTTTCCACTCCACGTTTTTTTTTTTTTTTACACTTTTCACTAAAAATTTTATACAAAATATATTTTCCTCAGCACCCGTACGTGTCTTCCTCCAAATGTAAGTTTAAAGGGGAAAGGACAGAGTATTTGTCAATTTTTTCATCCCTAGTGCAATAACTCTTGGACTGGTCAAAGTGTTTGAATAAAAAAATTATCCTTGTTCAAGGGGATTTCTGCGTCATCACTCCTTTGTCTATTTACTTTTACACACTTTTAAGTTACATCTTTTTTTTACCCTACTGAGATTTAGGTGAGTAACCCTTGTACTCTGCCTTATAATTTTTTTGGCTTAAAAAAAATACATATAGTATATGACATTTAAGTGAGGTTAGTTAAATAAGAAATATGATCAAAGCAAGACATTTAAGTGAGGTTAGCTAAATGAGAAATATGATCAAAGCAAGACAAGGGAGTGCAAATTCAATTCTAAATCCTAGCTTGGTCAGATAAGGGACTCTTTTAAGAATTATGCAACTATGTCCTGTCACATATGAAAGCTTAAAAACTTTAGCAAGAAAATTTCATCAATATAAGAAAATTGACTTTTAATGACAAAATTCTCTTATTATAATTTCTCTAGCTAAAACGTTTTTGAGAATATAAATTGAGAATTAATGACAGGTCCTGTCATTAAAAGTTATTTTTTTGGCATTAAACGTTTTTTTAGTTAAAGAAGCTCATAAGACCTGAACCTATGAATTCTATAAATCCAAAAATACTCCCAGATTACCCGAGCTGTAACAATGAAGTATATATCGCATAACCAACCAAGGCAGTATATATACATGTGTGATACAAAGGCCCATGGCCTAAAACTAACTGCAAAACTAACTAGGCCTTAGGCCCAATGATGAAATAATTTGGCCCACTGCCCACAACTCTATGTAGTCATTTTCTTCTTTTGTATACATTTGCAATTGGCGGTTTAGGAACTATAATCTCATCAGAAAGATAGAATTTTTTGTAATGTTTCTTGTACAAATGGTACTTCCAACTTGGAATGAGCATGAAGAAAATTGTTAGGTAATAAACACACACGATGACGATAAGAAAATAACACGAGATTTGTTTATCCAGTTCGTCTTACGACTACGTCTGGGAGCGATGCCAGGCCAGGTATTTCACTATATTTTTCGGATGTGCACTAATTACAATGAGAGAATATCTATTTATAATAGAAAACTTGTCCTAACCCTAAGCCCATTAGAGTCAAACTTGCTCCACACTCCAAGCCCATTAGGATCAAACTTGTCCTACACTCTAAGCCCATTAGAGCCAAACTTGCTCCACACTCCAGGTCCGTTAGGATCAAACTTACCCTACACTCCAAGCCCGTTAGGATCAATTCAGGCTCCACTCTCTAACAATCTTCCACTTAGAGAGTGAATTGTCCATGTAACCATATCTTCTTGATCTCCTCCCATATCCGTCTGGCATCGCCAAGCCTTATCACTACAGGAAATTTGAGAAATCGCGACGACAACAATTCGTCATAAAAGCATCATTTTTCGTCACAAAATGTGTTTGACGACGATTTTTCTCCGTCGCAAAGAAGGTCGCCGTAGGTGCGTCGCATTAGGTAAATGTGACTTTATTTGAATTCGTCATCAAAATTCATCTTTTAGCGACGCTAAAGTTCATCGTCGCTATATTATTCCATCTATGGTGACGAATAAAGCGTCACATTTGACACTGAATTTTGTCGCTAAATATGATATTTCGTCACTAAAAGTTCAACTTTAAACGACGTTTTGATTTATTGTCACTAAAATATTAATTTTTAGCGACGATTATCCATTTCATATCAACCTTTTAAAATTGTAATGACGAAATTTCTGTCACAAATAGATTAATTATTTCGTCGCAATTTATATAGTTCGTCACCAAATAGTTCAACCTTACATGACGATTTGATTTATTGTCACTAAAATATTAATTTTAAGTGACGATTTTTTCCATTTTCTACCGCATTTGTCAAATTTTAGTGACAACATTATCGTCACAATTAAATGAATAATTTCGTCACCTTTTATATAGTTCGTCACAAAAGAATATCACTTTAGTGACAAAATTTTAATCGTTGTTATATATATGTATGTATAATGAGAGAAAATTTCATTTTACGTCCTGTAACTTAGGCCTAGTCCAATATATATCCTTTAAGTTTTTACTTTTTCGATTTATGTCCTTTTTTGTCCAATTTACGTCCTTTCCGCCGGAAAATTTTAAAACTCACCGGAATGTGAGGAATAAATTGGGATTCCGGCCAAATAGTCCAATTTACGTCCTTTAAGTTTGAAAATTAAAATTTAATAATTAAAATTTTCTAAAAATCCCATTAAAGATATAAAAAATCTATAAAAGTATCATTAAAAAAAAAATCCCATTAAAATTAAAAAATATAAAATGTGTAAACTAAAATTCAAAATATATCACTAAAATTTCGAAAATATCATTACAAATTATAAAATGTGTAAAATAAAAATAAAAAAATTCTAAAATTTTGAAAATACAAAAAATATAAAATTCTACAATTCAAAGAATGGAAAAGGTGTAATATAAAAATTAAGAAATTCAAAACCTCATTAAAATTTCTAAAAACTCTAAAAATCTCATTAATTTATTAAAAATGTGTAGATAAAAAATTACTAATTCTAAAAATCTAATAAGAAAAATAAAAATTATTAACATTTCATTAGAAATCAAACTTGATTCAAACTCGTCTACTATTAAAGTTTTGCTCGAACTCCAAAAAATTTGGGTCCCACGAGATTTTCCAATTCACCGTCGAGGTTGAGTGGAAGTTTCACACCTTGATCGATTTTGCAACCGTCCCAAATTCATTTTCACGATATTTTTAAAATTGTTGAATTTTTTATTTTATACATTTTTAAAATTTTAATTTTTAGATATTTTTATTTTTATGAGTTTTTAGAAAGAAAAAAAAAATTAATTTACACATTTTCAGATTTCTTGAATTGTAGAAATTGTAGATTTTTTTATTTTTATGAGTTTTTAGAAAAAAAAAAAATTTACACAATTTCAAATTTTTTGAATGTAGAATTTATAATTTTTTTAGATTTTTTATATTTATTTTACACAATATATAAGTTTTTAATGAGATTTTTAGATTTTTAATGAGATTTTTTAATTTTTAATGATATTTTCATATTTTTTTAATTATTAATTTATAATTTTCAAACATAAAGGATGTAAATTGGACAATTTGACCGGATTTCCAATTTTCCGGTGGAAAGGATGTAAATTGGACCGAAAAGGATGTAAATTGGACAACCTA
This sequence comes from Galeopsis tetrahit, assembly GCA_963675135.1. Classification (NCBI taxonomy): domain Eukaryota; kingdom Viridiplantae; phylum Streptophyta; class Magnoliopsida; order Lamiales; family Lamiaceae; genus Galeopsis; species Galeopsis tetrahit. Next base: position 96,021,416 of record OY776119.1, read on the forward strand.
GGACGTAAATTGAAAATGTGAAAACTTAAAGGATATATTCTGGATTAGGCCTAAGTTACGGGACGTAAAATGATTTTTTCTCGTATAATGACGACACAATGCGTCAAGAAAGGGTAATATTCAGTGACAAAATATTTTTGATCACTAAATAGCGTAGAAATGGCGACGAAACATTTTTGTCAAAAGAAATATTATTCAGTGACGAATATGATAATTGTCACAATTTTTTTTAGATATAATGACAACATATATTTTGTCACAAAAAATTTACACTATTATTACGAATTTTTTATCGTCATCATATGTGTGTATATAATAACACAATTCGTCATTAAATAGCAAAATTTTAGTGACAAAATGACAATCATCATAAAAAAAATTAATTATAGTGACAACATATATTGTCATTACTAATTAGTATATGATGACATTGTCTTATGTAATTAATTGATTTTTTATTGTGACAAATAAATTGTCATAAAATGACTTTTTATTGATATTTTGGTTGAACTGTATATACCTATATTAATTAAACATATTTATAATAAACGAAAAATATTGTCACGATGAGCTAATTTAATTACTGAATAATAATAAATAAATATTTACATCTACCACTAAATTGAAGATATATGATAAATAAATTTATATTGCATGATAAAACAGTAAATAATGCAATGAACTAAATTGTACTAAAAGTCAAAAGTAACAAACATAAAAATACAAAAAATATTCTCCTAAATCTTAAAAGTTTATCTCTTTCTCAGCCAATAAATTCACACGTATGTTCATGGTGTCTTTTATATCACTCACTTACCCACGCGAATTTTAGATGCTTCCAACTTTCGTTGTCTCAAGTAGTCCCCTTTGCAATTGGTTAGAAGCATCATCTGAAACATTGCATTTACTTGGAGGCTTTGGACCATAACCGAGCCTAAGCAATGCCATGACCTAAGACCTCAAGAATAATTTCAGCTGAACTTTTATCAATTCCTTGCTCAACGTATTCTTCTTGCTTCTTTATCATTTTCTCCTATTTGATCATATTATGAAAAAAAAAATCATTAACTTTAGTAATAAAATTAAATCTCATTAAAAGATGTCTACATAACTAATCCAATTTTCTTTAATCTCAATGAACATTCAATTCATTTCTATCCTACCCTTCTCCATTAAATTCATGTTTAGACTTCAAAAAATCAACATATTTAATTAGTTAAAAGGTATAGATCGTAAAATCAGTAATGCCAATGCAAGCATCAGATGCCATAGAAACTAAATATAGTTTAAGGTTCTTTAAATTTTATACAAACATTAAGAGTGTGCTTATAAAAAATTAATTCACTGGGTTAATGTTTCTATAAATCTCTATTTTCAAAATACTTGTTCTTACCTAACAATGCCTATTAACTAAACATTAAGGTTGAATCCACTAAAATCACTCCTATGATAATTTAAAATGAGAATGATGGATTTTACATCTAATATAATTTAAAATAAGAGGTGAATTATACATCTAATTTATTTAAAATAAGAGTGGTGTATTCTACATCTAACATAAAATGAACTCACCCGAACAACTATAGATGAATTTGACTTTCTCGCTTTCAAATCCATCTTCAAATCTTCAATCCAAAAGCAAACCTAATGGCACAAACCAAAATTTTAGCCACAATAATGTTGAATACCACCACAAAACCTGCTCCCAAAATAAAATTACCTACAGAACGTTCAACAAAAAAAAAGTGTAATACTTCAATCTCTAGTGACATAGCAAAATAAGATAATTATGCATGTGAATTAACCAAAACAAGAAACCGTTTCCAAAGTAATTTACTACAAGTTAGTTATTTAAGCAAAATCTGACCATTAACCAGCAATCAAGCTGAAATAAGTTACTCAGAATAAGATAATCACCAAGATTAGTAAACATCCTTTCAAGCATTCTAGTGGTTGGGCGAGACTGCCAACTAATACTTCGGTGTTCAATCCAATTTTCTAGAGCAACTTAAATGTGTAACAGTTACAACAGTTTCATCTTTAAAACTAGATCATGATGGCAACAATGATGATGCACACATTATATAAGTGCTCGCAATGGAATCTAAAGTTTTATGGCAAACTGATATGATTGGCCATCTATCCACAAGAAGCAATGATAAACTATAAGAGCGTGATCGGAGAAGAAAATACCTTAGCCAACTGTGCCATGTGTCACTTCTAAAGAAGCATGAGAAATATATAATAATGTACAAAAACTTCTTCATTTAGAAAAAAATCAAATATACTACTTAAAAGTAATTATTATTTCAGATTCATAATCAACTCTGAATTATACCTTGTTCTCCATCTTTTCATAAGCGTAGTTGGTCCTGATATATCAACTAATCAACGAGCACCTAAATAACACAAATGTGAAGAATCAGCGAGCACCTAAATAATGCAAATGAGAAGAACTAATGAGCATATAAGACCAATACCAATTAAATGAGATTAAAATCACTGACCAACCTCAACTATCCATGGCCATAGGCAACATTTGAAACACAACAATAAGAAGAAAAAAACTAAAAAAAACCCAGTAAGCACAGAGCAATCAATGACTGACAGCCAATTAAAATGACAAAAGTCGGTAAAAACCAAAATATTCAATCCTTTCCAAAAGTAAAACAAACAAAAAAATGCATACTAAGTACGTAGCTTAGCAACAATTCATATATTCAAGACATCAATTCATAAGTCCAAATAATACAAACATTTAGAGGACATTTTTTCAAACAGGCAGAGGGCATGAAAAATTGAACACCAATTGAATCAAAAAAACATGGAATACAAAGAATACAGAAAACGTGGCACACGGAGACAAGATAATTAAATCAAAACGAGCGGGAGGGGAATGGGATAATTGAAGGTATTAAATTCTCACGTGTTTTGTAGTACCTTTCACATGAAATTCTCCCCATTGTTGTTAAACCCCTTGTATAAGAAAGGATAGTTCAAATTGTGTTGAAATCAACAAGAGGGAGATAACATAGTAAGTAAATCTAGACGACAAAGATGACATTGAAACAGAAACTCACCGTAATCGAAATAGAACTTAAATATGCAAGTTGGGCCAAAAAAATGACAAAATGAAGCTACTACGACGTATTCACGAGTTCATGAGAAACTTATTCTCTTTCTTCTAAATTTCCTCTCATTTGTCTCAAGTGTCTATGTACGAATTAACTTGTCCATATTTTGGCATCTAAAAAAATATTAACAGCAGTACAACTTAAGTATCTAAAATATTTTAATTTTTGTCTCTATAGAACAACATCTAAGAATTAACATTAGTGCAAAACCTAACAAACATATATCCAGAGTAAAACTCTATTTCTATGGAACCTAGAAAAAATTGTTTTCACTGCTAAAATGATATAAATACGTAAACAAGTTGGTATCTAAGTATTTTAAGAGCATGCTAGATCCCAAAGACAGCACCAAGTTATTGTGCACAAATACTGTCTACTTTTTATTATACAAATTTTGCAGCTAAAACCTAAATTACTGAATTACTTGAAAATAAGATAATATATTTTTTATGAGGAGTAATCATGGCTCTCATAGAGTTAGTCAATACTACATTTTAATTTAATTCCCAGATTCAGAAGTAGCTATGTATATCTGCGTATTTTTTTTAGTACAAAGAGAGACCATTACTACACAAAAGTTGACAATCATATTCAGATCATTCAAGATTAGACTATTCAAAACTTACAACTTACAGGTTTTTTCGCATTCGATAGTACTTCAAGTTTCATTAAAATAAAAAGAAAGGAAAGGAATATAAAATCCTAGAACATTTAATACACCATGTTGACTTTGTGAGAAGATATGCAGTAAGTTTTTTCTGGAAGCCAGACTGATAAAAGGATAATACAGGATATAATAAAAAGAATGGCAGCAAACTGAAATGATAAAAAGATAAAAATAAGCCAAACTCAAAAAATTCCAAGCATTTGTCAATACAGAAATCCAAGGTTCTACTCAACAACTAACCAGAATATAAATTTCAATAAAAGTTTGCACCAGAGTCGGTGCCTCTTTCCACGAATAAAACTCGGTTAAATATTAAATAAATCTGTGAATATATATATAAGAGAGAAAACAACAAAAATATCCTCGCAAACCATAAAATAAATATTCTTAAACAACTTAGGCATTTTTTCAAACAGGTAGAGGCCGTGAAAATTTGAGCCAATTGCTGTTAAATTCTCACACGATTAAATATTCAGAAAACAGGGCATACATATACAGTGCATAGATAAATAAGCAATTGAAGTTATACTGAAATCAATAAGAGGGAGACAACATGGCGTAGTAAATAAATCTAGACGAAGGAATAACAAATCTGTGACGTTTGGAACAAAAACTCACGGTATATTGGCTACCGAGAGAGGCGATTGGAAGAATAGGTTTAATGAAGAGAGGATATTTGAGATTTTGATGCAATCACATTTAAACCTTGATATTTTTCCTTAATGACAACCTATTTTCTGAATTTCCTAATTGAAAAGGCTGTGATTTTTTTTGAAAACTGGATGACCCGCTAAAGTGAAAAAATTGGCTCCAAGAAATTTTGCTCTCGAATTATATTACTTTTATGATATAAATGATTTGTCTTTCATTCTGAAATATCAATCAAAATTCAATATTAGAATCATTTTGCTAAATAAATTTGGGATTATTTAAATATTTCAATGTATATTGTTTTAAAAATGTAGTATTAATTTATATGTTGTCGCTTAAAAGATTTACTATTTTAAAATATTAAATAAACGCTATTTTAATAATAAGTAAATATATAGAGTTGAGTCAAACTCAAATTCGATTCGCGCTCAAATCCATTGAATTTGAGTTAACTCGATGAAAAACTGAAACGACTTAAGTTAGATTGCAAAACTGACGAAAGTAGTAATACTAAGCTCAAAATAATTAGAGTATATATTATAAATAATTAATATATTATGGGTAAAATAGTAAAATTACGTGAACTCGATTAGGCTTGCAAACTTGACGGGACTAGTATTATCGAGCTCGAACTTCAGCCGTTTTTCAGCTTTTTTTTTAATCAATTATGAGTAGTTTATGAGATGGCACGACTCACTTGCACCCTATTATGAACCATAAGTCCATAACGGATCGTGAAAAGAATCTGACCTAGTTTTCGAAGTCATTATGAAATCGCTCATTGAAACTATGTTTCTGGCCATAACCATGATGATGTGGAATAGACTCAAAATAATTTTTTTACGATCATAGATCATGCAAAAGGGCGATCGTCGACAGGAGTTGAAACAAACATAACTTTTGGAGTCGAATTCATAATCCTTATTATAATACATTTTTTGAAGTGGAACAATGATTCGAGTTGAATGCATTATGCATGGCGTGATGACTTAAGTGCTCCTCGACCTAAATTCCAAATTTTGATATCCCGTTTGGCATACTTTCTGTTTTGGACTAGGATTTTCAATTTTATGCTATTATGCTTATTTCCTTTCCCATTTTTTGGCCATCACAGGGCTTGTTATGTTTCATAGCTTGAGTAGTAGACTTTAATATTATTATATTAGTATCTACCATAAGAATTTTTGTTAGTTTTAACGGATGATAATTGCATAAAACTCATGCGGTCGTTTAAAATTGCACTTTTGGTCATGTGAGAATGAGGTCATATATCACTTTCGGTCATTTTTTATACACTTTTAGTTTCTTAGTAATTTACATCTATTTTAACAAATGAAAATTGCATGAAAGCCATGCGCCTATTAAAACACATCCAAAAGCCTAATATTATCATACATAATTCAAATATTAATGGTATCGGGAGGGAAATAAACCAATTTAGTCCCATAACTTTTTTTACCTTTTCTAAAATGGTCCCAAAAAAGTTAAATATATCAATTTAGTCCCATTTTGTAGTAATTTGTTTTGTTTTGGTTCCAAAAGGTTAAATATATCAATTTAGTCCCACTTTTTCACAATTTGTTTTGTTTTGGTCCCAAAAAAGTTAAATGTAATTGTGAAAATTTGGGACTAAATTGGTACATTTAACTTTTTTTTGGGACCATTTCAAAACAAATTAGAAATAAATGGGACTAAATTGATACATTTAACTTTTTTGGGACCATTTTAGAAAAGGTTAAAAGTTATGGGACTAAATTGACTAATATCCCCGGTATCTGGATAATTATAATATGAATTATTTTAAACAGAATATATTACAAAAAAATGGGACTAAATTGGTACATTTAATTTTTTTGGACTAAAACAGAACAATTTGCCAAAAAATGTGACTAAATTAGTACATTTAACTTTTTGGGGACAATTTCAGAAAAGGTTGAAAGTTATGGGACTAAATTGACTTATATCCCACTTTTCTCCATTCGACTCCCGGCAGTTATTAGAATTTAATGATATTATATATATTATTGATCGCTAAATCACATGCACATGTTTTAATTTGATGAAGTTAAAAGAATAGATGCAACACTATTTGGAATAAAGCAGCTAATTATTTGAAACACGTAGAATAAAGTTATTATAATCCACAATATAGAGTCGATATGATCATGTATTTTTAATTAATTATATATGAAACTATAATATTATGTATGACTACTTTCAAGGGGAAAAGTGTTTTAGGCCTGGGTTGGCAATTTAAGAGTATATGTTTTCATTTTTTTCAATGTAGGAAAATAATTTTTTTAACCACAAATGCAGTCCCATAAAAAATTTATTTTAGCAAATTTAGTTCCGATTTCTTTTTTCTTTGCACATTAGACCTGTTAATGTGGAAAAAAAAGATTAATGTCGAAATCTGCCAAACGGAAAACATTAGTGTTCTTAAATTGGCACAGGAAGCTTCTCTAGGTGAAAAGGGTCCCAAGAAAAAAATTCTAGCTAGTCCCATAAATTTTCACATTTTCTAAAAAGTCCCAAAAAGTTAAATGTACTAATGATCTAGTTCCAAATTTTTGTGTCACGTCGTGCCCAGGCATATTTCCGCCAGAATTGATGCGCACATGCCATAAAACACTGTGTTTTGTAGTTTTCGACGAATTTGGAACAAAAATTGGATAAATCGCGAAAATTTAGAACTGGATTATTACATTTAACTTTTTCGGGATAACTTTTGAAAAAGATAATAAGTTATGGGACCAAAATGACTTCTGTCCCCACCATTTAATTTTTTACCCCTACTTTCAAGTATTAAGAGCGAGGTCTGAAAGAATGGATGTCTAACCTTTTTCCCCTGGGCATCTTCTTCCTTTCTTGGACCTATTGATTGTAGGTTGATTTTCATCTTGTAGGCCTTTTCCAATATATCTTTCATTTTTTCTTCTCTTAGGGACTTGACTTGCTTGGCGACGTTGTAACTCCTGCCAAACTTGGACTTCTTCTTGGCCTTTGCTTCGGTCAACCAAATATCGATTTCGTTCTCGACGTCGTAAATAACCTCGCGTATTTTATTTTTTGTTGATCTGGTGGTAAGATCCTCGCTCGACTTGTTGGCTGTGTCCTTGAGGATGTTCTTCAGTTCTTCAATATCGTCCTTCAGTTTTTTGAACTCTTTCTCAGCTCCGGATATAAGATCCACGTAGCCTTTGATCACTCCCGTCACCTGCTCCAGCAGGAATGTCACTGCAGCAGCATCTGCCATCTAATTTTAACGAAATTACATGACGTTTTACATTTTTAAAACAATTGACCAAAATGACTTTTAATATTTTAATAATAGGTCCTGTTATTATTTTTTTTTTTTTCTATCAGTACAAACTTTTAATTAAAAATAATTCTGTTATTAATTTCTTGTAGCGTTTTCAATATAAATATATTGCATTTCTTTCAAATTTATAAATACTCCGTATGCAGATAGGTGAACATTTATTAATTAAACTCGTACCAATAATTAATTTTTAATGTACAGTCTTTTGAAGAATGGTCAACCAATAACTTTAATTTGAACAGGGGAATTATTATGAGTTTGCCTCCTATGTTTAGTGTGCATAGTTCACTAATCCACATTTTGAAGAAGGGTCAATCAATATATATATGTTAAAGCAAAATCTTCAATAAAACTAACAGCAGCCCAACAATTAGTCAATTACAGATGTGTTTAGGTCACATTTTTAAATACAACTTTTCAACAAAATCTAATTACTTTTATATAACAATTTTTCAACAAAATCTAACTGTTTTAAAGAGAAAATTTCATTTTACGTCCTGTAACTTAGGCCTAATCCAAAATATATCCTTTAAGTTTTCACATTTTCAATTTACGTCCTAGGGTGTCCAATTTACATCCTTTTCGGTCCAATTTACGTCATTTCCACCGAAAAATTAGAAATCCGGTCAAATAGTTCAATTTACATCCTTTATGTTTGAAAATTATAAATTAATAATTAAAAAATTCTGAAAATATCATTAAAAATTAAAAAATCTCATTAAAAACTTATAAATGGTGTAAAATAAATATAAAAAATCTAAAAAAAATTATAAATTCTACAACTCAAAAAATCTGAAAATGTGTAAATTTAATTTTTTCTTTTCTAAAAACTCATAAAAATAAAAAAAATCTATAAATTAAAATTTTAAAAATGTTTAAAAAAAAAATCCACAATTTAAAAAATATCGTGAAAATGAATTTGGGACGATTCCAAAATCGATTAAGGTGTGGAATTTCCACTCAACCTCGACGGTGAGTTGGAAATTCTCGTGGGACCCAAATTTTTTAGGAGTTCGAGCAAAACTTTAATGGCAGACGAGTATGAATCAAGTCTGATTTTTAATGAAATGTTAATAATTTTTATTAGTCTTATTAGATTTTTAGAATTGGTAATTTTTAATCTACACATTTTTAATAAATTAATGAGATATTTGGAGTTTTTAAAATTTTTAATGAGATTTTGAATTTCTGAATTTTTAAATTACACATTTTCCATTCTTTGAATTTTAGAATTTTTTATTTTTTATACTTTCAAAATTTTAGATTTTTTTATTTTATTTTACACATTTTATAATTTGTAATGATATTTTTCGAAATTTTAGTGATATATTTTGAATTTTATTTTACACATTTTATATTTTTTAATTTTTAGGAGGTTTTTGGATTTTTTATGATATTTTTAAATTTTTTAAATCTTTAATGGGATTTTTAGAAAAAATTAATTATTAAATTTTAATTTTCAAACTTAAAGGACGTAAATTGGACTATTTGGCCCGAATCCCAATTTATTCCTCACATTCCGGTAAGTTTTAACATTTTCCGGCGGAAAGGATGTTAATTGGACCAAAAAGGACGTAAATTGAAAAAGTAAAAACTTAAAGGATATAAATTGGATTAGGCCTAAATTACAGAACGTAAAATGAAATTTTCTCCTGTTTTAAATACAACTTTTCAATAATAAAAAAATATTTTTTCAGTAAACTTTTCAATAACAAAAATTATCACTTTTCAATATTAAAATTATCACTTTTCTCTAAGAAAGAACTACACTTTTCAATAATAAAACAGATTTTCACTTATAAAAACAAATTATTTTATTCGTATTCATATTTTTACTTATTTTCAGTTAAAATATGATCAGAAAAATATTCTTCAAGTTAAACTTATTTTCTGTGATTTTTGTATTTTTATTGTTTCATGTGTTTTTTCATTTTTGAAATTAGTTGTGAAATGTTAGATGCATTATTGAAATTTGTTGTTGTTATTGTAGCTTAAATACTGTAAAGTGTAAGATTTGTTACAATATATATGGATCTCTAATTTGAAGTAATTAACATGAAATAATTGTAAATGTTGCACAAACCTTAGAAGTTTTGGATGGGAGCAGAGGAGACGGAGGTACTGAAAAACGTTGGGAATTGCTACTGGAAAAACTGATAACATAAAATCAATATCAATATCAGATTAATTATAATTAGTTACTCGAGAAAATTTCATTTTACGTCCTGTAACTTAGACCTAATCCAAAATATATCCTTTAAGTTTTCATATTTTCAATTTACGTCCTAGGGTGTCCAATTTACATCCTTTTCGGTCCAATTTACGTCATTTCCACCGGAAAATTGGAAATCCGGTCAAATAGTCCAATTTACATCCTTTATGTTTGAAAATTAAAAATTAATAATTAAAAAATTCTGAAAATCTCATTAAAAATTTAAAAATCTCATTAAAAACTTATAAATTGTGTAAAATAAATATAAAAAATCTAAATTTTTTTATAAATTGTACAATTCAAAAAATCTGAAAATGTGTAAATTTATTTATTTTTTCTTCTAAAAACTCATAAAAATAAATAAAAAATCTATAATTTCTACAATTCAAAAAAATCTGAAAATGTTTAAAAAAAAATTCTTTCTAAAAGCTCATAAAAATAAAAAAAATCTATAAATTAAAAATTTTAAAATATTTAAAATACAAAATTCCACAATTTTAAAAATATCGTGAAAATGAATTTAGGACGGTTCCAAAATCGATCAAGGTGTACATGGAACTTCCACTCAACCTCGACGGTGAGTTGGAAAATCTCGTGGGACCCAAATTTTTAGGAGTTCGAGCAAAACATTAATAGGAAACGAGTATGAATCAAGTCTGGTTTTTAATGAAATGTTAATAATATTTATTATTCCTATTAGATTTTTAGAATTAAGTAATTTTTAATTTACACATTTTTAATAAATTAATGAGATTTTTTGAGTTTTTAGAAATTTTAATGAGATTTTGAATTTCTTAATTTTTAAATTACACGTTTTTCATTCTTTCAATTGTAGAATTTTTTATTTTTTGTATTTTCAAAATTTTAGAATTTTTTATTTTTGTTTTACACATTTTATAATTTGTAATGATATTATTCAAAATTTTATTGATACATTTTGAATTTTATTTACACATTTTATTTTTTTTAATTTTAAGGATATTTTTGGATTTTTAATGATATTTTAAATTTTTTAAATTTTTAATGGGATTTTTAGAAAATTTTAATTATTAAATTTTAATTTTCAAACTTAAAGGACGTAAATTGGACTATTTGGCCGGAATCCCAATTTATTCCTCACATTCCGGTGAGTTTTAAAATTTTCCGGCGGAAAGGACGTAAATTGGACTAAAAAGGACGGAAATCGAAAAAGTAAAAACTTAAAAGATATATTCTGGATTAGGCCTAAGTTACAGGACGTAAAATGAAATTTTCTCTTAGTTACTCCGTAAATATGAGATGAAATACCTGAGATTTCGTTGACTGGAATCATCATCGGATGATACGGAGGTGCATATGCTTGGGGTTCTAGAGTGCTGAGTTCCCAAATCTCCTCTCTTTTCACCACCGCCGCCACCAGCCTCTCCCAGTTGTCTCTCGATGACGTCAACATAATTCACGGTTTACATTACATCGATCCAACTTCTAAGTAAAGAGATTGCTGCTAATGTTTGTTGATTTTTCATCATAATATTGTTGCCGCCAAGGTAGGTGACTGAAAAAAAAAAAAAGTAACATTATATATATTTATTTATTTTGGGATCAAAATATCAAACCATGTTCTGTCAAAAAAAAATATCAAACCATGTGCAATTTTACGAGGTGTCATCTCGGCCTCGGGCAGGTAAAATTTGAAAGAAACGAAATATGGGAACATGCAATAATTTAATGGGGGACCAATACAAAATTTTTAATATATTTTATTCAAGGCAGGACTTCAAAAGCATTTATCTATACTCACACTATTTTATGAAACAAGTTGCACTTTATCAATATTATCTCTCAGTCCTCCGCCCATGACTCTATTCAAATTATGCCATAAATTTGGATCTAGCTAGGAATTACATAGGCCAGGAAAAATTACTCTACTTGGGAACAAGACTGGCTTTTAGGTTGTGTTCAGATTAAGGAATTAGATTTGGAAAGACATGTCAAATAAAAGGATTTAAAAATGTATAGTGGTGCAATCCACATTTTGGAGACCGGTCAACCTCTATATATATATATATATATATATATATATATATATATATATTTCAAAGCGAATTCTTAATCAAAATTAATCGCAGGCTAATGGTTACCAATGTGTTTGATATGTCTCACACGTTCGAAACCAGTAACAAAGAAGCGGTTCCTTTAAAAATACATAATTTTAATGACTCCTATAAATTTTAACTAAAAAAAACTTTATATGAAGTATAAAATATTCCTAATTGATTACTAATTAACATGATCCAATTAATATGACTGATGGGCAGAGCCGGTTCTGTCGGGGACAGGGGCCCGCTGGCGCGAGAGGGCACTTGAAAATTATTTTTAATATTACACACTTCTCGTTATTAGAATAGTAGTGGTGTATGCTTGAAATTTAGAAGTGTGTTACTCTCTAAATTACAAGTTCGACTTTACGTCGCCCCAACTGCAATATGAACAATAAAAAGTATGTATAAATTTGTTCTCTAACTATAATCTGCTTTGGTTTTTGTCACTATAACTTTTGCATTTTCATTTTAAGGCTTAAACTTTGTATTTCCTCTGGTTTTTTTTTTTTTTAATTTTGTCATTTTAAAACTTTACATTTCATTTTTTTTTTGCAAGTTGTGCCTCATATTTATTAACAACCATCCCTAAATTTACACAAAATTAAACTAATTGACACTTATTTTTCCTTTCCTTCCCCATCTTTTTTTCCTTTTCTTACACTTTCCACTCCACGTTTTTTTTTTTTTTTACACTTTTCACTAAAAATTTTATACAAAATATATTTTCCTCAGCACCCGTACGTGTCTTCCTCCAAATGTAAGTTTAAAGGGGAAAGGACAGAGTATTTGTCAATTTTTTCATCCCTAGTGCAATAACTCTTGGACTGGTCAAAGTGTTTGAATAAAAAAATTATCCTTGTTCAAGGGGATTTCTGCGTCATCACTCCTTTGTCTATTTACTTTTACACACTTTTAAGTTACATCTTTTTTTTACCCTACTGAGATTTAGGTGAGTAACCCTTGTACTCTGCCTTATAATTTTTTTGGCTTAAAAAAAATACATATAGTATATGACATTTAAGTGAGGTTAGTTAAATAAGAAATATGATCAAAGCAAGACATTTAAGTGAGGTTAGCTAAATGAGAAATATGATCAAAGCAAGACAAGGGAGTGCAAATTCAATTCTAAATCCTAGCTTGGTCAGATAAGGGACTCTTTTAAGAATTATGCAACTATGTCCTGTCACATATGAAAGCTTAAAAACTTTAGCAAGAAAATTTCATCAATATAAGAAAATTGACTTTTAATGACAAAATTCTCTTATTATAATTTCTCTAGCTAAAACGTTTTTGAGAATATAAATTGAGAATTAATGACAGGTCCTGTCATTAAAAGTTATTTTTTTGGCATTAAACGTTTTTTTAGTTAAAGAAGCTCATAAGACCTGAACCTATGAATTCTATAAATCCAAAAATACTCCCAGATTACCCGAGCTGTAACAATGAAGTATATATCGCATAACCAACCAAGGCAGTATATATACATGTGTGATACAAAGGCCCATGGCCTAAAACTAACTGCAAAACTAACTAGGCCTTAGGCCCAATGATGAAATAATTTGGCCCACTGCCCACAACTCTATGTAGTCATTTTCTTCTTTTGTATACATTTGCAATTGGCGGTTTAGGAACTATAATCTCATCAGAAAGATAGAATTTTTTGTAATGTTTCTTGTACAAATGGTACTTCCAACTTGGAATGAGCATGAAGAAAATTGTTAGGTAATAAACACACACGATGACGATAAGAAAATAACACGAGATTTGTTTATCCAGTTCGTCTTACGACTACGTCTGGGAGCGATGCCAGGCCAGGTATTTCACTATATTTTTCGGATGTGCACTAATTACAATGAGAGAATATCTATTTATAATAGAAAACTTGTCCTAACCCTAAGCCCATTAGAGTCAAACTTGCTCCACACTCCAAGCCCATTAGGATCAAACTTGTCCTACACTCTAAGCCCATTAGAGCCAAACTTGCTCCACACTCCAGGTCCGTTAGGATCAAACTTACCCTACACTCCAAGCCCGTTAGGATCAATTCAGGCTCCACTCTCTAACAATCTTCCACTTAGAGAGTGAATTGTCCATGTAACCATATCTTCTTGATCTCCTCCCATATCCGTCTGGCATCGCCAAGCCTTATCACTACAGGAAATTTGAGAAATCGCGACGACAACAATTCGTCATAAAAGCATCATTTTTCGTCACAAAATGTGTTTGACGACGATTTTTCTCCGTCGCAAAGAAGGTCGCCGTAGGTGCGTCGCATTAGGTAAATGTGACTTTATTTGAATTCGTCATCAAAATTCATCTTTTAGCGACGCTAAAGTTCATCGTCGCTATATTATTCCATCTATGGTGACGAATAAAGCGTCACATTTGACACTGAATTTTGTCGCTAAATATGATATTTCGTCACTAAAAGTTCAACTTTAAACGACGTTTTGATTTATTGTCACTAAAATATTAATTTTTAGCGACGATTATCCATTTCATATCAACCTTTTAAAATTGTAATGACGAAATTTCTGTCACAAATAGATTAATTATTTCGTCGCAATTTATATAGTTCGTCACCAAATAGTTCAACCTTACATGACGATTTGATTTATTGTCACTAAAATATTAATTTTAAGTGACGATTTTTTCCATTTTCTACCGCATTTGTCAAATTTTAGTGACAACATTATCGTCACAATTAAATGAATAATTTCGTCACCTTTTATATAGTTCGTCACAAAAGAATATCACTTTAGTGACAAAATTTTAATCGTTGTTATATATATGTATGTATAATGAGAGAAAATTTCATTTTACGTCCTGTAACTTAGGCCTAGTCCAATATATATCCTTTAAGTTTTTACTTTTTCGATTTATGTCCTTTTTTGTCCAATTTACGTCCTTTCCGCCGGAAAATTTTAAAACTCACCGGAATGTGAGGAATAAATTGGGATTCCGGCCAAATAGTCCAATTTACGTCCTTTAAGTTTGAAAATTAAAATTTAATAATTAAAATTTTCTAAAAATCCCATTAAAGATATAAAAAATCTATAAAAGTATCATTAAAAAAAAATCCCATTAAAATTAAAAAATATAAAATGTGTAAACTAAAATTCAAAATATATCACTAAAATTTCGAAAATATCATTACAAATTATAAAATGTGTAAAATAAAAATAAAAAAATTCTAAAATTTTGAAAATACAAAAAATATAAAATTCTACAATTCAAAGAATGGAAAAGGTGTAATATAAAAATTAAGAAATTCAAAACCTCATTAAAATTTCTAAAAACTCTAAAAATCTCATTAATTTATTAAAAATGTGTAGATAAAAAATTACTAATTCTAAAAATCTAATAAGAAAAATAAAAATTATTAACATTTCATTAGAAATCAAACTTGATTCAAACTCGTCTACTATTAAAGTTTTGCTCGAACTCCAAAAAATTTGGGTCCCACGAGATTTTCCAATTCACCGTCGAGGTTGAGTGGAAGTTTCACACCTTGATCGATTTTGCAACCGTCCCAAATTCATTTTCACGATATTTTTAAAATTGTTGAATTTTTTATTTTATACATTTTTAAAATTTTAATTTTTAGATATTTTTATGAGTTTTTAGAAAGAAAAAAAAAATTAATTTACACATTTTCAGATTTCTTGAATTGTAGAAATTGTAGATTTTTTTATTTTTATGAGTTTTTAGAAAAAAAAAAATTTACACAATTTCAAATTTTTTGAATGTAGAATTTATAATTTTTTTAGATTTTTTATATTTATTTTACACAATATATAAGTTTTTAATGAGATTTTTAGATTTTTAATGAGATTTTTTAATTTTTAATGATATTTTCATATTTTTTTAATTATTAATTTATAATTTTCAAACATAAAGGATGTAAATTGGACAATTTGACCGGATTTCCAATTTTCCGGTGGAAAGGATGTAAATTGGACCGAAAAGGATGTAAATTGGACAACCTAGGACGTAAATTGAAAATGTGAAAACTTAAAGGATATATTCTGGATTAGGCCTAAGTTACGGGACGTAAAATGATTTTTTCTCGTATAATGACGACACAATGCGTCAAGAAAGGGTAATATTCAGTGACAAAATATTTTTGATCACTAAATAGCGTAGAAATGGCGACGAAACATTTTTGTCAAAAGAAATATTATTCAGTGACGAATATGATAATTGTCACAATTTTTTTTAGATATAATGACAACATATATTTTGTCACAAAAAATTTACACTATTATTACGAATTTTTTATCGTCATCATATGTGTGTATATAATAACACAATTCGTCATTAAATAGCAAAATTTTAGTGACAAAATGACAATCATCATAAAAAAAATTAATTATAGTGACAACATATATTGTCATTACTAATTAGTATATGATGACATTGTCTTATGTAATTAATTGATTTTTTATTGTGACAAATAAATTGTCATAAAATGACTTTTTATTGATATTTTGGTTGAACTGTATATACCTATATTAATTAAACATATTTATAATAAACGAAAAATATTGTCACGATGAGCTAATTTAATTACTGAATAATAATAAATAAATATTTACATCTACCACTAAATTGAAGATATATGATAAATAAATTTATATTGCATGATAAAACAGTAAATAATGCAATGAACTAAATTGTACTAAAAGTCAAAAGTAACAAACATAAAAATACAAAAAATATTCTCCTAAATCTTAAAAGTTTATCTCTTTCTCAGCCAATAAATTCACACGTATGTTCATGGTGTCTTTTATATCACTCACTTACCCACGCGAATTTTAGATGCTTCCAACTTTCGTTGTCTCAAGTAGTCCCCTTTGCAATTGGTTAGAAGCATCATCTGAAACATTGCATTTACTTGGAGGCTTTGGACCATAACCGAGCCTAAGCAATGCCATGACCTAAGACCTCAAGAATAATTTCAGCTGAACTTTTATCAATTCCTTGCTCAACGTATTCTTCTTGCTTCTTTATCATTTTCTCCTATTTGATCATATTATGAAAAAAAAAATCATTAACTTTAGTAATAAAATTAAATCTCATTAAAAGATGTCTACATAACTAATCCAATTTTCTTTAATCTCAATGAACATTCAATTCATTTCTATCCTACCCTTCTCCATTAAATTCATGTTTAGACTGCAAAAAATCAACATATTTAATTAGTTAAAAGGTATAGATCGTAAAATCAGTAATGCCAATGCAAGCATCAGATGCCATAGAAACTAAATATAGTTTAAGGTTCTTTAAATTTTATACAAACATTAAGAGTGTGCTTATAAAAAATTAATTCACTGGGTTAATGTTTCTATAAATCTCTATTTTCAAAATACTTGTTCTTACCTAACAATGCCTATTAACTAAACATTAAGGTTGAATCCACTAAAATCACTCCTATGATAATTTAAAATGAGAATGATGGATTTTACATCTAATATAATTTAAAATAAGAGGTGAATTATACATCTAATTTATTTAAAATAAGAGTGGTGTATTCTACATCTAACATAAAATGAACTCACCCGAACAACTATAGATGAATTTGACTTTCTCGCTTTCAAATCCATCTTCAAATCTTCAATCCAAAAGCAAACCTAATGGCACAAACCAAAATTTTAGCCACAATAATGTTGAATACCACCACAAAACCTGCTCCCAAAATAAAATTACCTACAGAACGTTCAACAAAAAAAAAGTGTAATACTTCAATCTCTAGTGACATAGCAAAATAAGATAATTATGCATGTGAATTAACCAAAACAAGAAACCGTTTCCAAAGTAATTTACTACAAGTTAGTTATTTAAGCAAAATCTGACCATTAACCAGCAATCAAGCTGAAATAAGTTACTCAGAATAAGATAATCACCAAGATTAGTAAACATCCTTTCAAGCATTCTAGTGGTTGGGCGAGACTGCCAACTAATACTTCGGTGTTCAATCCAATTTTCTAGAGCAACTTAAATGTGTAACAGTTACAACAGTTTCATCTTTAAAACTAGATCATGATGGCAACAATGATGATGCACACATTATATAAGTGCTCGCAATGGAATCTAAAGTTTTATGGCAAACTGATATGATTGGCCATCTATCCACAAGAAGCAATGATAAACTATAAGAGCGTGATCGGAGAAGAAAATACCTTAGCCAACTGTGCCATGTGTCACTTCTAAAGAAGCATGAGAAATATATAATAATGTACAAAAACTTCTTCATTTAGAAAAAAATCAAATATACTACTTAAAAGTAATTATTATTTCAGATTCATAATCAACTCTGAATTATACCTTGTTCTCCATCTTTTCATAAGCGTAGTTGGTCCTGATATATCAACTAATCAACGAGCACCTAAATAACACAAATGTGAAGAATCAGCGAGCACCTAAATAATGCAAATGAGAAGAACTAATGAGCATATAAGACCAATACCAATTAAATGAGATTAAAATCACTGACCAACCTCAACTATCCATGGCCATAGGCAACATTTGAAACACAACAATAAGAAGAAAAAAACTAAAAAAAACCCAGTAAGCACAGAGCAATCAATGACTGACAGCCAATTAAAATGACAAAAGTCGGTAAAAACCAAAATATTCAATCCTTTCCAAAAGTAAAACAAACAAAAAAATGCATACTAAGTACGTAGCTTAGCAACAATTCATATATTCAAGACATCAATTCATAAGTCCAAATAATACAAACATTTAGAGGACATTTTTTCAAACAGGCAGAGGGCATGAAAAATTGAACACCAATTGAATCAA
This sequence comes from Galeopsis tetrahit, assembly GCA_963675135.1. Classification (NCBI taxonomy): domain Eukaryota; kingdom Viridiplantae; phylum Streptophyta; class Magnoliopsida; order Lamiales; family Lamiaceae; genus Galeopsis; species Galeopsis tetrahit. Next base: position 96,040,290 of record OY776119.1, read on the forward strand.
AAAAACATGGAATACAAAGAATACAGAAAACGTGGCACACGGAGACAAGATAATTAAATCAAAACGAGCGGGAGGGGAATGGGATAATTGAAGGTATTAAATTCTCACGTGTTTTGTAGTACCTTTCACATGAAATTCTCCCCATTGTTGTTAAACCCCTTGTATAAGAAAGGATAGTTCAAATTGTGTTGAAATCAACAAGAGGGAGATAACATAGTAAGTAAATCTAGACGACAAAGATGACATTGAAACAGAAACTCACCGTAATCGAAATAGAACTTAAATATGCAAGTTGGGCCAAAAAAATGACAAAATGAAGCTACTACGACGTATTCACGAGTTCATGAGAAACTTATTCTCTTTCTTCTAAATTTCCTCTCATTTGTCTCAAGTGTCTATGTACGAATTAACTTGTCCATATTTTGGCATCTAAAAAAATATTAACAGCAGTACAACTTAAGTATCTAAAATATTTTAATTTTTGTCTCTATAGAACAACATCTAAGAATTAACATTAGTGCAAAACCTAACAAACATATATCCAGAGTAAAACTCTATTTCTATGGAACCTAGAAAAAATTGTTTTCACTGCTAAAATGATATAAATACGTAAACAAGTTGGTATCTAAGTATTTTAAGAGCATGCTAGATCCCAAAGACAGCACCAAGTTATTGTGCACAAATACTGTCTACTTTTTATTATACAAATTTTGCAGCTAAAACCTAAATTACTGAATTACTTGAAAATAAGATAATATATTTTTTATGAGGAGTAATCATGGCTCTCATAGAGTTAGTCAATACTACATTTTAATTTAATTCCCAGATTCAGAAGTAGCTATGTATATCTGCGTATTTTTTTTAGTACAAAGAGAGACCATTACTACACAAAAGTTGACAATCATATTCAGATCATTCAAGATTAGACTATTCAAAACTTACAACTTACAGGTTTTTTCGCATTCGATAGTACTTCAAGTTTCATTAAAATAAAAAGAAAGGAAAGGAATATAAAATCCTAGAACATTTAATACACCATGTTGACTTTGTGAGAAGATATGCAGTAAGTTTTTTCTGGAAGCCAGACTGATAAAAGGATAATACAGGATATAATAAAAAGAATGGCAGCAAACTGAAATGATAAAAAGATAAAAATAAGCCAAACTCAAAAAATTCCAAGCATTTGTCAATACAGAAATCCAAGGTTCTACTCAACAACTAACCAGAATATAAATTTCAATAAAAGTTTGCACCAGAGTCGGTGCCTCTTTCCACGAATAAAACTCGGTTAAATATTAAATAAATCTGTGAATATATATATAAGAGAGAAAACAACAAAAATATCCTCGCAAACCATAAAATAAATATTCTTAAACAACTTAGGCATTTTTTCAAACAGGTAGAGGCCGTGAAAATTTGAGCCAATTGCTGTTAAATTCTCACACGATTAAATATTCAGAAAACAGGGCATACATATACAGTGCATAGATAAATAAGCAATTGAAGTTATACTGAAATCAATAAGAGGGAGACAACATGGCGTAGTAAATAAATCTAGACGAAGGAATAACAAATCTGTGACGTTTGGAACAAAAACTCACGGTATATTGGCTACCGAGAGAGGCGATTGGAAGAATAGGTTTAATGAAGAGAGGATATTTGAGATTTTGATGCAATCACATTTAAACCTTGATATTTTTCCTTAATGACAACCTATTTTCTGAATTTCCTAATTGAAAAGGCTGTGATTTTTTTTGAAAACTGGATGACCCGCTAAAGTGAAAAAATTGGCTCCAAGAAATTTTGCTCTCGAATTATATTACTTTTATGATATAAATGATTTGTCTTTCATTCTGAAATATCAATCAAAATTCAATATTAGAATCATTTTGCTAAATAAATTTGGGATTATTTAAATATTTCAATGTATATTGTTTTAAAAATGTAGTATTAATTTATATGTTGTCGCTTAAAAGATTTACTATTTTAAAATATTAAATAAACGCTATTTTAATAATAAGTAAATATATAGAGTTGAGTCAAACTCAAATTCGATTCGCGCTCAAATCCATTGAATTTGAGTTAACTCGATGAAAAACTGAAACGACTTAAGTTAGATTGCAAAACTGACGAAAGTAGTAATACTAAGCTCAAAATAATTAGAGTATATATTATAAATAATTAATATATTATGGGTAAAATAGTAAAATTACGTGAACTCGATTAGGCTTGCAAACTTGACGGGACTAGTATTATCGAGCTCGAACTTCAGCCGTTTTTCAGCTTTTTTTTTAATCAATTATGAGTAGTTTATGAGATGGCACGACTCACTTGCACCCTATTATGAACCATAAGTCCATAACGGATCGTGAAAAGAATCTGACCTAGTTTTCGAAGTCATTATGAAATCGCTCATTGAAACTATGTTTCTGTCCATAACCATGATGATGTGGAATAGACTCAAAATAAATTTTTTACGATCATAGATCATGCAAAAGGGCGATCGTCGACAGGAGTTGAAACAAACATAACTTTTGGAGTCGAATTCATAATCCTTATTATAATACATTTTTTGAAGTGGAACAATGATTCGAGTTGAATGCATTATGCATGGCGTGTTGACTTAAGTGCTCCTCGACCTAAATTCCAAATTTTGATATCCCGTTTGGCATACTTTCTGTTTTGGACTAGGATTTTCAATTTTATGCTATTATGCTTATTTCCTTTCCCATTTTTTGGCCATCACAGGGCTTGTTATGTTTCATAGCTTGAGTAGTAGACTTTAATATTATTATATTAGTATCTACCATGGTATTAATTATCTATTCACCAAAAGACATGCTGCAAACTTATCATGACACTCGTGCATTTAACTTAATTAATTATATCATTTCAATGTACATGTTAACAAAACTTGCAAAATATAGAAATGTATTACTACTAGTTTATTAGAGTATGTATCGGTCTTTAATATAATGACAAATTGACAATAGATTGCCTTTAAAAATTAAAAACTACACCAAATATAATGGTAATTTCGCGTATGTATCAACATACAAACTAATTAAACATACAAAAACACTGAATATAAAGTGAAAAACTTATAAATCACAATTTTTATTTTTTTTGCCTCTAGTAACCTTATTCGTGTTAATTATCATAATTTATCAATCTACGTTCTCAATTTCAATGCTTCACTATGCTTAGTTTATATCAAAGTTTTATTCTGATGTATATCTCTAAGTGATTAATGTGCTAGATAACATCTTTAATAAACATCTAATTTTTTAAATTAATACTCTAATTAAAACATTACATTTTGTGAGGAATTTTTAATTTATTATCATTAAATTTGAAAATACAATTAAAATTATTACACTATATATTTTTTTACATATAAATCTCATATTATCATAAGGAATGGTCTTAAATATAAAAAATATTCTTAAAAAAATTATAGTAGTATAATTATATATTTTAAATATGGATATAAATAATTTGAAATTATAAGTACAATTTTCCCATTAAAAATTTGACCGGGAGAAATTGGCGCTTTAAGAGAAAATTGGCGCTCACATAATACTGTACATATTTTTGCAAGGATCATTCCTTTTGTTCTTCTATAGAAATTCAGCGCATACCCATAGGTTTTGAATTGGGCTTTAAGAAAAAAATTGGTGCCCCAGTTTGTATCTAGCGTACACAAACTTTCGATTGCCACAACCAGTCAATCCCGACATCGCGACGATCTGCGGGATGCTCTCCGGGTACTTTTTGTTCTTCTATTGCTTCTGAATCTGTGAAATCCGTGTTCTTATATTTCCACTCTTCAATGACATATATGCTATCCTTTTAATTGAGAAGAAAAGGGTTATGTTGGATTGATTGAATTTGAACCCCCTTTAATTGATAAGAAAAGGGTTTATTGGATTGATTGAATTTGAACCCCTGCTTAGTTGATAAGAATAGGGTTTTGTTCGGTTCATTGATTTGGACGCCATTTTATCGGCAGTGTTCTTCGGGGATCGGTTACCGTATATCCCAACAAAGTTTTTATACAGGTCTACCGTCTACATTTGAGTGGAGTCCTTTTGGTGCATAAATATGTATTTTTATTTGGAATTCATTCCTTTTGATTGCTCATTTTATTTTTCTGCTATAAATATAACATGTTCGTAGTTTGAGTTGAAAAGGTTTCTTTATGTTGATGTCATCTTTGGTAGTTATATGTCATTTCTTATGCTTCATATCCTTTTATTCGGCACGATTTGTTTGTTTGTCCTTTATCCCTCACATTTGTGAGTAGATTTTTAGAAGTACTTCTAAGCAGCTAAGTTAGACTTTGATGCACATAGTCATGGCTCATGAGAGTTGCATTTTGTGGTACAGTTGGTGACAACATGCATCGAATCTTGCAAGTTACGAACAACAGGATTGACTAATTTGGTGAGTGAAATCAGGCTCAAGGATGAACTAATAATCTACATCAAAGGCCTAATGATTGATTAAAGTTTATATCGCTTTCCTCATATGTGGGTTTTGAATAATATTAAGGTCATATAAACAACTTTGAAATATTGTATCTTATATTCTCTTTTTATCCAAGAATTATGGCTTATAGTTCGAACCCCTGTTCTTGTCATGAAACTAATCTGAAAATGACTTTTTTTTTTTTTGCTTAATTAGAAACTGAGACATAGCAGAAACAATAAAAAAAATATGATCATTTATAATTGTTGATTTTATGAAGAGTTGAGTTTTTTGAACTGGAGTGACATTAGTATTCTTAAGATCAGTTGTTGTCTTGTCCACCTATTAGATTACATATCAATACTGGCAATTATTTTCACAAAAAAGCAAGGAATTCTCTTCGGAATCTCAAATACTCTTGGGTCCTGGCAAAAGCTTTCTTAAAATATGTTCTATCACTAGACTAGAAAAATAATATTGCACTAAAACTGTGGAAGAAACTCATATTGAGAAATCAATGTTCTCTGTTAGAGTGATTTTTTTTTCTTCTTTTTTGAGGTGATGAACCTTCCTTCTTGAATTCTTAGTTTACAAAATAACCAATTAATGGGAGTAACGTTTATATTGCTTTGGTGTAGAAGAATGGATGTGATAGAGAAAACTCGGCACTAGATATGAACTCAAGAAGAACCAAAGAAGAAAATACTATAAAAGAATCCCAAATTGGGCCCCAAGGAATAAACTCCTTGTCACAAGCTTTGCAGCTACAATTACAATTATGGTTCTGAATGAATAATCCAATTAAACTAAACTACCCCTATATATACCCTTGCCCACCGAATGTGCAAGCAACATAAAGGCCAATAAGCAGAAAATAACCAACTCCCAGAAAAACCAACTCTCACTAAGAAACAATAACACACACACATATGCTTCTACTTCCTCTTTTTCTGTCTCTTGTAAACTTTAAACTTTTGACATCTATCAGATTGGGTATCTTTTTATATATTAAAGGAAGATATGTCTCTCCTACTTTCACCATGTGTGTATTTGAGATTGCTTCTACTTTCGCCACGTGTGTATTACAAGAATAGGGAGATGGAGAGACTCAAGTCTCACTCCATTCTCAAATATTGATGATCTAGTCTTGGGGTTCAGTGAAGCGAACGGAAACCTACTCTTCCTGAATTCGAAAAGAAGACCCCAAGAAAATGAATAGGTATGGAGTTTTCGTGCTGCGTCACTTGGGCTAAAATTTGATTGAAATTGAATTTTGTCGTGAACACACAATTTTTTTGATACATCATCACTTTATAATTATAAGTAAATGAGCTGTTGTTCAAAATTTTGTTGTCGGTTATGCATTCATTTGGTTTAATTTTGACTAATATTACATTGAAAATGAAGGAAAAATAATTGGTTGAATTGTCAGTTGGGTTATAAGTGTTGGCGGGGTTACAGTTCTTGGGATTGTACTTTAAAGATGGCTTCTCTGTTTATGCATCTGATCAATAAATTTATATAGTGCTTTCATTAGGTTAAATAAAGATTTTACTGTAAAAAGTGTAGAAAAAGATTGTCTCCTTGTCAGTGATCCTATATATGTATTTGCGATTGGGGAGGGTTTCTTATGTGTCTTCTTTACTTTGTAAGCAGGGTTTCAAATTTTTTGGAGAGGTGAAATAAACTATTTTTAGATAAAAACTTTTTTGAATGCTGATAAACCAACTAATGCCCTAAAAAATATATGAGAATGCTTGTTTTTGTTCTTGATTCTCATCATTCCATAATGTGCAAGTATAACAATGAAGTATCTATTAATGCTGCACAAGGTTAACATCAAGAAGATTGATTTTCAATACGCATGCCTGGAAATTGGCACAAAGGACGCTATGTAATGATGCAGGTGTCAAGTTACCTAGTGCAGTGAGTGGTCAAGTTAGTAGTGAATAAACTCCATATGTGTACTGTATTTGGATGTGAAGTTCTTGATTGACTATGTGTCTCTTTTCTTGCAAAATATGAGAAACTTACTTCCAATTTTGTTACGAATAATCTATTTATTGAGAAGTACAAAGATTTCATGAAGCTGCCAACACTAATAGGAAAGTAGAAATGAAAAAAAATGGAATTACCCTTTTTCCTGATGTGTAGTAATATAACTAAGGTCCTTTGTTCTCCGGTCTTGTATGTTTTCTGCAAATTAATTTGTTCTAGATTGAAAATGGATATATTAATAGTAAGGCACGAGGAAAAAATGTTTTAGTAAAAATCTCCTAGTATATTTAATGAAAAAAAGGACCAGAAAAGGCTCATCCTTAGAGTACAATAATTAATTTAATTATGATGATTCTGATGTTCTTCTGGCATTTTAGGTATTGTCAATAAATACCTGAATTTCAGGCACCAAATGTACTATTTTCTAAGTGGTTTATGCATGATAGTTGGCTCCTAAGTTTTGTTTGTTTGTTTTGTTTTTTAAATAACTAGGGACTTGCAAACGAACATGGAATTGGTAGTAATATTCATGTGCACGATATTGCTATTGTTGGAGGTGGCCCTTGGCCTGCTCTTTGGGTAATTGTTACATATCATTTTCCTTTCCAAACAAATTATGTTATTATTTCTCACATATTTATCTTTTGGTGTTAGTTGTATGGATTTTATAACCATATAATGTAATACTTTTTTAAAAGACCCTTTATATTCTACCTTATTTTATCGGAATATCTTCCTCTAAATGAGTGAGTTGGACTCATTGTAACTTAGCATAATTCATGGGTAGTAATTAGCATATGACATTTCTACCTTATGTGCTCTTCTTAAATAGAGAATCCATATATGTTATTTACTTATTTACCTTCGTGTACTTTATCTTTCAGTTCATCTTATTCATAAAAATCTTCTACCTGGTTCTTTTCTCTAACAATGGTGCTAAAATATATAACAATTTTAGGTTTGTTATAGTCATAGAACTCATTTGTGAAGAAGTTGTGCTTTTGTCCTCTACATTGATGAATTACTCTTTGCCAATAATATACATGCATTGATTATTTTAACAAAGTTAACCTATACATATACCAGCTCTTAGGGGTCCCTTATTTTGATTACCCACATGTTAAGAGTAAGGCAATAGGATCTGGGAAACCCCAACTTCATCAACTGCCTCACTAGGTTTTCAACTTTAGAAGTTAGACCATTGTTGCAAATATACTTGCTGATGACCAATGCAAAGTAGTATTTGCTGATTTTTAATAGTTGAAATTAAAGCTTCTGATGATCACATTCTGCATTGTGTCCGAAACATATGTCATTGAAAGTTACCATTTGTTGTAATCACGTGTGCAAATGATTTCTTTTAAAAGTTTCTATGAGTCTTAATTTATGGTGTGTAGAGTTGTGTGAATGTATATGAGTTTGAGAGAGAGGGGGTGAGAGACCTTGAGAATATTTCAGGGTAACACCCGTTATAGGAGAAAGATGTAGTATCACAAAGCTCCGGCCTGTCACACAAAGTTGTGGCAAGTTTAGTTCTATTGTTTTCCAGTTTTGGAGCCATATAATATAGGGGAATGTTACAAAAATCGATTTTCTGTCATGGTAGAGGCTTTAAAGTGTTGTTGCCTTTAATTCATGGTTCTAAATGAACTTGTCGATACCATTACATAAGCAATGCTTTAGAAACAAGATCTCTCTCAAATAAAGTGTGTATTAAGACAATTTTACCTATTTCATCATTTTGGCTTTACTACATTGAACATGTATGTTGTCAATTTTCAAACATCAGACGGTGAAGTTTAAATTTATAATTTGCGTTCAAATTAAAATGTGATGAGGTAGCGACACCATTTTAGAAAAAATACGTTATTTATCTATTAGATTAGTTAATAACAAAATAATTTAATCACTACTATATTAAATAATTAAAACAAATGAACGTCGTGAAATATATTTTTACAATGTAGAATATTGTTATTCATTATTTTTAAAATTATCATTATTGTGATGAAATTTTTTGGTTAGTAATTAGTTCAAATACTTAATAGCGAAAATAGTTATTGTTGTAAAATTATAGTATTTTTATGACGTTAAATATTGTTATCAATTAATATTAAAATCGTCATCAATTATTCTTTTGATGAAATAATTGTCATTTTTATGACGTCGAATATTGTCACTAGTTATTATTAAAATAGTCACTGATTATTACCGCGATGAAATAATTTTGTCAATAATATTTTGAATAATTAACGACAATAAATAACATTGTCATGAAAACACATCATTTTTATGACGACAAACATCGTCATCAATTATTATTACAATTGTCATTAATTATTATTGTGACGAAAGACTTTTATCACTAATTATTTCGAATAATTAGTGACAAAAAATATCATCGTCATGAAAAAAATATTTTTATAACGTTGAATATCGTCATCAATTATTATTAAAATCGTCGCCTATTATTTTTGTGACAAAAGAAATTTGTCCCCAACTATTTCAAATAATTAATGACGAAAAATAACATTGTCATAAAAACATATTATTTATGACGTCAAATATCGTCACCAGTAATTATTAAAATCGTCACCGATTATTATTGTGACGAAAACATTTTGTTACTAAATACTTCGAATAATTAATGACGAAAAATAGTATCGTCATGAAAATTTATATTTTTATGACGTCGAATGTCGTCGCCAATTATTATTAAAATCGTCACCTATTATTATTGTGACGAAAGTTTAGCATCATCAAGAAAATGTATATTTCACGACGTCAAATTTCGTCACCACTTATTATTAAAATCGTCACATATTATTATTGTGACATATTTATTAACATCGTCATGAAAGGTACAAATTCGTGACGAAAAAAATTATAAGTGATGATGAAATTAAATTTTGTCACAATCTCTAGTATTTTAATGACAAAAAATAAATTTCGTCGCCTTTATATAACAAATTGTGATGATTTTTGTGTCGTCGCAAAAAAATTCGTCACAAAATGTATGATTTTTTGTAGTGTATCTTCACGTTCCAATGTGGGACAAAAGATCCTTTAAAAAACTCCTTTTATTTTAGCACAAGTCCAACAAACTCCACCTTGATAAAATAAAAGAAAACTTCATTGTCTTCACCGACAAACATGATTCTTAAACCAAAGAACCAACATTCTCAACATAGAGAATACCTACTCCACCATATGAGTAGAACACTTAGAATCACCCATTCTAAGAATTTCCTTCGGCACATGTCGAAAAATACCTGCTGAAATTTATGGTGCAACTTCTAACTTTTGGCATTCCTAGAAGTCCTTCAGTCATCGACATCTTTCACCACATACCTTGCATCCTTGTCAAACCAATGCACATGCGATTCAACTAACGTCATCACATCCTTTTTCATGACAGTTGGACATGCTATAAGGATGTTCATTTCCTCAATCAGAGGACATCATCTTCTATCATAACGTTAGCAACAGTTTCAGAGTCATTTGTCGCCACTCCACCTTGACAGTTTCGCATTACATGCCCTGATTTCCCGCACTTTCAACACACAGTGCCCTTAAAGTCCTTCTTCTTCCCTTTGCTAAAAGCCACCATTGCTGAATTTTATGTTGAAGTTCGTCCTTCACTTATCAGCCTTCTTTCTTCATAAAGAAGCTTCCCTGTGACTTCAGCAAAACTTAAAGTTTCCTTGCCATACATCAAAATTGGTTTCATATGCTCATAGAAATGTGGAAGAGACAAGATGAGTTTTAACGCCTTATCCTCTTTTTCAATTTTCACTTCAATTGCCTCTTGTTCATAGATAATACCATTAAGAGTACTCAAATGATCTAAAATTTTCATACCTTCCTCCATCCGCAAGGTGTGAAATTGTTCCTTCAGGTACAACCGATTCGAAATACCCTTTGCCTAGTACAGAGTCTTCAACTTTTCCCATAACTCCTTGGCACTCTAAATCCCATGTACATTTGCAATAACACTCTTGGTCAAACACAAACGCACAGTGTTTGCAGCCCTCGGATCCAGATCCTCCCAATCTTCATCACTCATACTAGAATCTTTATTGGTGTTACCTTCAACGGCACTTGGCCTTCCTTTAGGAGCCTTGTGTACACCAAATTGTATCGGCACATCCTTAACTTGCACTTGACACAAGCTAAAATTGATTCTTCCATCGAATTTCTCCACGTCAAACCTCATTGCACTCGAAGTCTTTGACATACCATTTCTCCGCCTTTAAACAACCGTCTCAAAAGAGACCCTCGAACCTTTCTCTAAAAATCTTTTCTGATGTGGAAGATCAGACTACACTGCAACCACAGAGCATACTAAGAATAAATAGAGATTAAACTCGGGCTCTGATACCAGTTGTTAGGAAATAAACACACGCACACGATGACGATAAGAAAAAATAACACGAGATTTGTTTACCCAGTTCGTCTTGCGACTATGTCTAGGGGCGATGCCAAGCCAGGTATTTCACTATATTTTTCGAATGCGCACTGATGACAATGAGAGAACATCTATTTGTAATAGAAAACGTTCCCTAAGCCCATTAGAGTCAAACTTGCTCCACACTACAGGCCCATTAGGATCAAACTTGTCCACACTCCAAGCCTATTAGAGCCAAGCTTGCTCCACACTCCAGGCCCGTTAGGATCAAACTTGCCCTAAACTTTAAGCCCGTTAGGATCAATTCAGGCTTCACACTTCAACAAAAATAACGATACTTTTTTATCTTTTGAGTTGTTCTGCCGGATCGGTCATTTATTATGGACTCGTTGAGAATGATTCGGATCTAGTTCATGGTCTATTAGAGGTAGAAGACGCCATAATGGAATCTTCACAGACAGTAAAAGATTGCAGTTTGATAAAGATTGCAGTCTGTTTGATATCTTAGTTAATGTTTTTAATAAGTAAAAAGTATATTACTGATAAAATATAAATTGGACTAAATAATTAAAAGCTCTCGATAATTTATAAGGTAGAAGCTTTAACAATTTAGCTTTTATCAAGAAACTAGTTTCTTGCCCGTGCGATGCACGGACCTGTTTTAATTTTTGTTTTGGGTATAGTTTATTTAAATATCACCAATTTTTTTTTGTAATAATATTGTTTATTGCTTTATAGAGTCTGAATGTTGATTAATAATTCTTTTTGGTTAAACTAAAATTCATCTTTAAAGAGAAAAGAAAAATTACCAAAAACATTAATCTTGAAATCAAACTTTAATTTTATAACATAACATAGTAGTATATAAATTTATTCCAGAAGTAAGGTCCAAAGTACAAGTAACGTACAAATATTTGACTCCTTTGCTTTCCTTGCCAATTTTTTTTTTCATATTGTACAGTTCAATTCATTGAAACTTAACATACCTCTGAACAGTGTGAAGATCTTTACTTTCCTCATCTAAATTCTTCATCCCAACATCAGGGCAGATAGGGCTCCAACAACCTTCCTACCAAGTCTTAATTTCTTAGCAACCAAATAGATCAACACAAAGCTGGGACAAATGCCCCATAAATTTTGATATTTTTTTGTTACATATCCACAAAAATTGAATGAAAATACATCAGTAATTGTATTTGGGAAACTCCAAACTACTAAGAAAACGTTTCAGTTTAAAATGAATAAATAAATTGTAGATACCATACACCAACTACAATCTTCACCCCCAGTCTCCAATACTGGTAAAATGTGGGTTTTTTTAAAAATAAAAATAAAAATTGAGAAACAGAGATTGAAATGGAAAGCCAAATAAAAGTTCTGTAATGTAAAAGAAACCAAACTGCAATTAAAAATCAATACAACTGAATGAACTGAAGGGGAAAAATTAATTTACCTCTGTTTGCCAATAGAATGTACAATAAACAACTGATACGGCCATGGATGTAATCCATAAGCTATGACATTATCACCGCTCTTTGATCGTTTCCTCGCCACTTTCTATACCTGCCCACTGTGTAAATTTAATTATCAATCAAAACCATTTATATAAATAAATGAAGGACATTAATCTTAACCGCAATAAAGTATTTTTTTTTTTAAAAAATCCCTTTGTCACAGTCGACTCTCTTTTCACAGGTACATCACATGGTTTTAATGGAGTAGTAATCCTGTGATTATTATCAACCCCCATTAGAAAATTAGACAAATTTGTGTGGGGAAAAATTAGTATGTTAAAAATAAATTCAACCAAAACAGATGAATATAGAAGCTACTATGAATCGCTCAAAAAATATGTTGCATCTTCATAATGAAAATATCACATATCATGGAACTGTTATAGATGAGAAGATGCAAGCTTCACTGATTTTTGCCAAAGTACACGTACACCAGAAGCTGTTGTGCCAGCAATGGCTGCGATTTCTGCACTGACTTGGAGTAGGAATATGGCAATATTAAGATTTGTTTATATCACTTGTCAAACATATGCTAGTTGAACAGCTACAGGTTGCAAACTTGCAATATCTAATTGTGGTTGAGAGGAAAAAAACAGGGAGTGCTCGTGCTTGAAGCTACAAGTAAGTTAGAAAAAAGTTCTAATTTTCAGCATCAGTTTATATGGCGATAATTTTCATTATCCATTAGTACGTAAATTCAAGACTTCACCTCAACAAATACATTTCAGATATAGTTGGGTCAAGAAGCAACTATATCTTCATGACCAGAATCAGCAGAGAAAAGACTAATTCCCTCAGCACCAATGTATGATGTATCAAAGTCACATATACAATGTTAGCTTAATTTTGATATAAACCATTTTTTTTAATTTGTTGGATCGAAGCATATATATATAAGCTAAAAACACTATGACAGCAAGCTTAAAATTAAGTAGTCATCCGTCTTAATAAATATATCTTTGGCATAATCAAGATATATAGGATCTTTCACAGCTTTAGTCCCATATCCCTATGTCATTCCAAAAAGGTTCCAATCATATCCTTTCAGCTCTTGTGCTCTGAATTTTCTTGGTGAATCGTCCCTTGTACCTAAACACCCTAATTGCATATCTAGACTGATCCACCATTTTTCTCCATATTTGAGGTAAAACCAAGCAACTTGCTCAACACCCTAGCTTCCACCGAAGTTTTTTTTTCCCTTTATTTTCATTCGCATCAATATGGCTCCTATGCATAATTTGATTAGTCAAAGAAATTGCCTATTCTAAAATGAAATGGGCCTTAAAGATGCTTCTGATCAGCATTCTCATTCACCTACATTTAAAACACGAGCATATCAGAGCATGCTTGGAATATGCATTTTGCTAAACAATATTTATTCAGAGATGACTATAGTAATAAATAAAATTGAACACATGAAATTGAAAAGAAAAGTATTGTTGAGTAAAATCAAACAATAAAATAAATATGCACCATTTCCCAAAATATTCCCACCACATATTAAAAAAAAACATCTACAAATATACTAAAGAAAATTGATGAAATATGCATTTACAACACTTACTCTAAGGCCAATAGTATTTTTTACAACAGTAGCAGCCAAGGGACATGACACATACTACTTGATGTAGTTGGAGGTAGAACAAAAAAGTCATATTTATGGAGTGATAAACATCTAATGCAATTTAAGTATTTAGTTCATCAACTTTACCATTCAGCCATGTTGCCCCTACATCAAACAAATATACATACCGAATAAATAATATCAACTTTATTGCACAAGACTATAACTGAAAAGGAATGACTCACATATACTTGTTGCATCGCATAGAAACATATGTGGCCTACATTTACCACCACATTTGATTGGGTACATCCAGATATTGATTGCCAAAGTATAGCATAATTATAATTGTTTTATCACATTTTCACTGTGGGGATACATCTCTTCCAAAGCCTTCATGCCTTCTTCTAAAAGAAGTGCCTTCTGCAAGTAAAAAAAAAAAAAGGGTTTATGAGTAACTATTGTGAAGAAAATCCAACATTAATTTAGAACATGAAAATATCATATTCAGCAAAAACTGAGTTTATGACAGAGATAAAAGGTACAGTCGACGATCTTGCTGTGATTACTAACACTAAAGACTTGGCATTGTAAATCTCGAATGGAAAAAACTACTCACCAGTCACCACAGAGACGCAATCTGCATCTCCACACGACCTTGTTTTGGATGAGTGAAAGTGAAAAGGCTCTAAGATATCAAAACTGGTAATGAATGAGCACCTCTCCCAGCATTAACCGAGTATCATCATACAAAAAAAAATCCTTTTAGCAAATGTATATATGTAGCATGCATGTGAGAAGCAAGTTGTAAGGCCAAACCCGATCATACTCCTCAAGCCAACACTCTTCTTTGCATGCAGCCATCCACTTCTCAACCTTTTCAAGGATTTCTTTCCTACTGAGATCCTCCTCTTTAATCCTAGCTATTTTAAGCTCAATTTCATCAAGCACATAAGCAACATCTACAACTACTTTTACCAATCAAGAAAAAAAAGAATATAATGGGATATGGATTTATGTTAAAAAGGAAAGATATTGTTCATCATCTTGTAAGCAACGAAAACCAGTTTCCATAGAATTTATAGCTATCTCTAATGCACCATCTGTATCTGAAATAAGATGTGTCTTCCCATGGATGGCTTCTAGATCTGGCTTCTTTTTTAAAAAAGTTCATTCATTTTGCTTGCTTTCTGCTCTTTCAGTTGGGAAACTTCTGCTGCTACCTGAAAGATGAAGGATGACATTGCTTCACAACAACTCCATTTTTCTACGTTTTTTAAGAGAAAATATTGGAAGATTTGAATATTATAATGAGATATTTAACTCACATAATTTATATGATCAAGGGAGAGCATGTTGGGCTCTGTTATTTCATCCTCTTCTCAATCCTAATTACCATTGCAATAATTCGACATTAGCCCCAACAATGCTACAAAAAGTCATTCTCTTATAGTCTTGTTTATAAAAAAAATTCACCATTATATACCCCCAATAATTCGCCCCTAAAGAGGCTTGGAAAAACTCAACATCAAAACGACAATCCAAATCAATAAACATCACCGCACGCTCCAACCTCCATATTACGCGCCCTTCTACTCTTTGAGCAAAATACAGTTTATTGCAGCCTGTGCAAATAAAATAATTAATAATATGATCATATTGAACTCTATCAATAGAGGAATATTTGATATAACCATAAGTGAGAACGCAATTGTTCACTTCACCTGACTGAGGAATAGCTAGGGTTTTGGAGGGAGGAGAGGGCTCCATGATTTCGACGATATTGCCGACACGACAGCCAGTGGAGTGGCGGCAGAAGTAAGAGAAAGGGCCGCTCAGTGAGAATTCTGAGGAGCGCTTCCTTTGCTGTTTCGTGACTTTCGTCCACTTTGATCCATGAAAGAATTTAGAAAGGAAATCTCAGATAAAAGAATACTCAATCCATCCTAGGTATAAAGTAGAAGAAATTTTGAGAGCTGTAATTTGTAAACATAGAACCAATCTTTTTTGTAACCAGACAAACAATATACTTATATCAAACACCATCACATTCGTCTATTACAAGGCAAGAGAAAGGCTTTCTTGCGGCATTTCATCAAACAGAAACTATCAGAATCAATAAAACTTAATTCCATAACTGCATGACACGCACCAGATAGTATCATGATCAGACGATGAGGTTATATATAGTAGTAGGTAGTGAATAAGTGAAGAAGCGATTAAAAAGATGACCGGTGATTCAGGCAAAGGAAAAATAAATAAAATTGTAGAGAAGTAGGTTTAGCTGGAAATCTGCATACCTGAATAATGGAATAAATCTTCAATCATCTTCTATTCACCACTGCCGCCAAATGAAGAATCATAGCCACTCGCGGTGGAAAAGGGAATTTGATCGGCCATTTGGAAAGATTTGTAATCTGGTGAAAGGAAATAGCACAGTCCTTCTCTAACTCTCTATATTCTACATGTAATTGTAACGACAAAAGATCGAATTGTAACGGGTATACACGTGGCAAAAGAGTTTTGGCTTAAATTGACACGTGTGATTGACACATGGCGAAAGAATAGGTGCCACATGTCGAAAGCTGGAGAACCACATTCTCCTTTTATATATATAGATTGGCAAAAGTCATTAAATGGTTTGGCTATTAAAGCATATCAACAATCAAATTAATTAAATAATGATTTGACTTTGCACTAGTGAAGAAACAATTAGTTTTAATAATAAAAGATCTTGAATACATTTAAACTTAAAAATAATCTGGTAGCATTTAGAAACAAGCAGTGCCTAAATCATTCTTTTACAGAAAAATAAAAGATTGATGTCGTGTATATATATATATAATATACAGTATTGAAATAAAATAGAATAAGGGAGAAGAAGTTACTGTTTCACCGGAGAATTCAAGATGACCGAGTTATTCAGAGGCAGAAAACTATTTTGCGTCAAAATATTTGAGAGAGATATGTGCTTTGAGAAAATTAGGCAATATCTATTATATATATATATATATATATATATATATTAAAAGCGGGCTTGGGTTTGAGATGAAGATTAGAGTTTGAAATCTTAAAAGCCTGAGTTTAAATGACTTTGAATATTTATCTCAAATTAATAATTAAATATTTACTTATATATTTATGTTAAAAAAATTTAGGGATATTACAGACACTACAAAAAAGAGGTGTTTTACCGACGGATATGCCGACGGATATTCAGTCGGTATTGGCTCTTGCCGACGGATTTACCGACGGATTTCATCCGTCGTCAATGAATTGGTCGGTATTGGTTACCGACGGAAAATATACGTCCGTCGGTATATACCGACGGATTCCCGACGGATTCAAACCGACCCGTTTTCAAACCGGGTCGCCCTTACCGACGGATTCAATTCCGTCGGCAATCAAGCCAACCCGTTTTCAAACCGGGTCAACTTTCCGTCGGTAGATCCGTCGGTATCTTTTGGACATTAATTTTATTATTTTAATTTACCGACGGAATTTTCCGTCGGTAAGTATCAAAATTTTTTTAAAAAAATAATATTCTGTCGGCTCGCCCGTCGGTATTACCGACGCCAAACCGACGGAATTCCCGTCGGTAAGTACCAAACATTTTTAAAAAAAATTATATTCCGTCGGCATTACCGACGCTAAACAGACGGACTATTCCGTCGGTAAGTACCAAAAATTTTTAAAAAAAATTATTTGTGATCGGGATCCGACCCGATCAAAATTGCTTGAATAATTCAATACACAAATCTACATTAGATCCAACAGAATAAACAAAATCGAACTCAGTTAGGTGACATAAATCTACATTAATTTAGCAATCTTTATGTGTGCTGTAGTATTGAGTAGGAGATCAGACAGCGAATTAGATCAGTTTAATTACAGGAAAGAGAAGAACTTGATTAAACTGTCCTTCGCTGACTCCATCCCTGCCATTTCAAAATCAATTCCAAAGAATCAAGATTCAATTGTCATTTTATATATTTAAACATAAATTAAATTATCATTAAAATTGAACATACCTCAACAATACTACGAGATCAAGTAACTTCATTAGGCTCGCATAGTTTCGGTCGGTCTCAGCAAATATTCGATATGCTGGTAGTTCAAAGATAAGAGATTTAGAGTACAATAAATAAATGTTACTACTCCTACAAATAATTAGCGCGCCAAAACCACCCACAAAATTTCAGAGTATAAAACACAGTTAAAAACTACATATTTTTAAACGAAAATCAGAAAAACTACAATACAAAACCTAAAGTACAACATAAAACAAATGTATTCCTACATCTTCTTAAACGAAAATCATCACTTACAGTAAAAAACTCAAAACAGAACCGAAATTATATTTTCAATAAAAAAATCCAAAAGTATCACAAAATTAAAGGTACCACTCATATGCAATCGTATCAGTATACAAACTACACAACACACACAGAGACTAGTTAATTAATTCTGGGATCAAAACCATAACTAATAACATTTTGTATTCAAAACATTCCAGTATTTTGCAGTAAAATTGTATTCAAAACAAATGATCATCACATGGAGATACTTAAATTTACACCACTGTAAAAGTAAAAAAAGTAAGTGGAAAAAGAAAGAAAAAAAGCTAGGCAGAGAGAGAAATCTTGGCAACACAAAAAGCTAAAAGAAAAAGAAAAGAAACTTGAGAGTAAACAACTGCAGCAGAGTAGAAAAGAAGACGAAACTTCTGAGAAGACCCAGTCCATCCAAAGGGTGGACCTTCCCTAAAACACAAATCCCAATTAAAATAATTTAAACAACAAATTAAAATGCACACCAGAACGTAGTTTCTTAGGAACAGAGGCATGGTTTACTGCACAACATCCATCAAGAAACTGCAAAACAACCACAAGAACAAAAAAGTAAATCTAAAGTCCATCCAAATTGTTTCAAGATAAACTAAAGGGCTTACCGTTTTAGGTAAGTTGCTGCCATTTCCATTACAAGAGTTTGGTTGAGAATCAAGAGAAGCCATCTTTCTTCTTCACGCCTCAAAATTATGGAAAGAGATAACACATAAGGGAAAATAAGGAGGTGGAGAGGGGAAGAGGGAGAGACAGCGAGAGAGGGAGGGAAAATACGCGTGAAATGAGAGAAAGTTACATTTATATTCGGAAATGGCGACGGATATGCCGACGGATATTTCGGTCGGCTTTGGCTCGTTGCCGTTAGCGACGGATATGCCGACGGATAATTCGGTCGGCTTTGGCTCGATGCCGTTAGCGACGGATATGTGCCGTCGGCTTTGGCTCGTTGCCGTTAGCGACGGAAATGGCGACGGATATGTGCCGTCGCCCTTGAATTTTTAAAACCAAATGATAAATAATTAAATTATAAGTTATAATATAACCAAATGATAAATAATTAAATTATAAGTTATAACCAAATGATAAATAATGAAATCTTATAAATTGTACAAAATAAAATAGTTAGGTTACATTAATTTAATATTCATCTTCATCTTCGTCTTCATTTTCATTATTTGCCACATCTTCCTCCTCATCTTCTTCATCCTCATCTTCTTCATCCTCCCTCTCGTCATGTTCATCCTCCTCCTCATGTCCACTATCGTTTTCAATAACAATCAATTGTGGATTTGCAGCCGTCAAGTCTTGGTGTGCTGTCGCCGGCACCCAAAAATAATTCCTTAACTACCCACTAATATAGTAGAGTAAGCAAGGGTCGATCCACAGGGAACGGTGTAATTTAATCGAATTGATTTGTGTACAAAATCAATTAAAAAGGGGGGGAGTTGATTGATAAGCTAACAACTACTAAGAAACAAGAAATAATAAATTGTAAATATAAAATCAACGAGACTCAAATAATGTGAATGATCTAGCCCTCGGATAGTGTCCCCTTAATTAATTATACCAATTTAATCAACAAACCCGATTATCTCAATTTATTCTCGAATCTTATCCCTAAACCAGTGGTACGACCAAACTAGTTCGAATTGTTCCTTACGTTTAATTAATCAGCAGGTACGACCCTCAATTAATCTATCCCTACGAATAACCCTAAAACATGTATCTAAGGTTCAACTCGAGGAACGCATTCAAGAATTAAAACAATAGGATAAATTAGACCATGAATACGAGACGCTCGTTTCATGCAACCTAAATGTTACTACTCTCTAAGGTGTTCTGCCTTAGTTGCTACAATTCCCAAAATATTATAACAATTACGGATTACAATTTATGGGATAACTAGAATTGATATAGGAATAAAATTGGGTGATCAAGCCTATTCAATTCCTAACTCAAACATGCATAGCATCTACTCAAGTAATAACAAAATCGAGATGTAAATAAAAATCAACTAGGGCTTATTTAATCAATCAAACATAATCAATATAAGGGTTCACGTCCTTAGGCTAGAATAACAATCTAATTACTAAACATAATTAAGAGAATCATAAATAAAAACAAACACATTGCTCCTTCATGAATTTCGGCCGGCTTCTTGCTTTCTTCCCCTCAATTCGGCGGCTCCAAGGTATCCTCCGCTCATCCCTGCTTCCATTCCCGCGGCTGGTTTTATAACATAACTCTTAATGGGCCATTAGGGCCCAAAATCATTAAATAACTTAATGGGCTTAATTATCTTCTAATTACATGACCCATTTCAGTAACAAACCATGGGCTCAGCTTATTATCTTTGATTTTCGGCCAGCAACAATATCATATGCCCAAGGAATTAATTTCATTCCTTTGATTTTACTTCTTCCGTATGCAACCCAAAAATTAACTTTCACTCTCATCAAAATGCTCCATTTTACCTGAATTAAATCAGAAAATAAAAATATCAAGGTAATTGAAGACACAAAATAATGAGTCGAAAAGATGCACTAAAATACCAATTTAATTCATAAAGAATATTCAATTAAAGCACAAAAATAGGCAATAAATTCGACTCATCAAATCCCCCCACACTTGAACCATTGCTTGTCCTCAAGCAATAATTACAATAAAAGGGAAAACAGTACCATATCAATAACACAACCAACACCAACTGCTCAAATGTTCGAACAAGATTAGCAAAAATACTTCCACACAACTCTAGCATTTGAATTTGCTTTTTGAGCCATAATCAAAAGTAACTCGCCCCTCTTATACAACTAAGACCTTTTACTCACACCTAAGCATGAAACTCATCGATTAAAGATCATCCCAAGTACATCAGTAGTTCCTTAAAACCTTGTTTCCGGTCCATTTGATTCAATCCTCTATCAAAATACTAATCTGAGTGGCGTCCGTCTCCTTTTTTCATCTCTATTTTTTTTTTTTTTGGAGACTTTATTCTTGAAATTGGAATTTTTTTTCTCAACTTTCAAACCTCAACTTTCAAACGAGGTCCGCAGCTCCTCTCTACTTTTTTTGGGTTTTAGCTCTTTTTTTTTTTGTGTTATTAATTTTTCATTCAAAGCACATGAGCCCCCTCAAGTAGGTAGCTGTTTCAGCCCCTCGTTATTTTTTTTCATTTCAATGCTTTTCAACTCAACTCCTTTTTTCTTTTCCTCCATCCACAATCATTTCATTATTTTCGACTTCGTCCACCAACTCAGATTTTCCTTCTTAAGAGAACCAAAAACAAATTTACCCAAAATACAAGAAATCTAGGACTACTTCAGCACCAAAATAACCAAAAATCAACTCGATTCCATCACTCAAGCATGAATATCAAATCCAATCGTCAATTAGGACAAACTACCCAAAATCACAGCGTATTTAACAAAAAGAAGCAAATTACATCCACTAGATTCATATGCAAATACTCACGTCATCAAGTTTTAAACACTCAAGCACACGATATAATTCATCCCCCCACACTTAAATAGGTGCTAGTCCCTTAGCACTAAAGCAAGAGATACAAAAAACAAACACCATATAGAAATAAGAAATAGAGTGGAACGAGGGTACCAGAGTCTACAATGGGAGCGTCGGGTGCTGAGTTAGTGTGTAGTGGAAATTTTTCGCCTCGGTGGGTACTGCGGCGACTCAGGTCAGGTCGGCGGCGGAGTGGATCGGTTAGACGTGCGGCAGTAGATGAATCAGGTGGAATATGCAGGGCTTCTGTGATTTGCTGGGCTTTTACAATGGTGTATTGAATGGGCCTTATGCAATGGGATGTTTAACTAAATGGCCAGCGTGGACAACTGCGAGGAAATCAAACAGTGGAGGGAATAAAAGAAAAAAATATAAAAAATAATAAAAAAAAAAAATAGAAGTAAAATTTCAGGAGAAGTTCTTCCATAAGGCGTGCCCACGCCTTATCTCAAATCCTCTCCTGAACCACAAACATGCAAAAAAAAAAAATAGCAAAATAAAAAACTAAGTAAACATTGGGTTGCCTCCCAATAAGCGCCTTTTATTAACGTCGTTGGCTCGACGATCAACTTCTCTTTCACGTAATAGGAATAGGATAACCCTCTCTAGTTAGTGGCATTTTGCATTGAGAAACAATCTTCTCTCCAGTCAAGATCTTTTCATTCCAAGATAGCCATTGTTTGTCGGTGTAAAGCTCGTTCAGTAGTTTAGCATATCTCGGAGTTTGCTTCGTCTGCTCAACTAGTGGTATGTTGATCTCAACCCTTCGAAAGACATTGACTAGTTGTTGCTCCCTAACATCTTTCTCGACCTTTTTGAGCCTGGAGGGAAAGGGAACTATATTAGTAATAACAGGATTGATTTCATGAGATTTTACCTCATTTTTCTGTTCTGGTACACTGACACTGAGGGGGTCAGTGTTAGTGAAAACTGCATCCTGTTTTTTCTGTATAACTTCCTCCGTCTCAACCGACTCGTCTCGTGCCTCAATCTGGTCGTTAGACACCTTAGGATGTTCATCTACTTCAACTTGGTTAAGCTCCGCAACATCTTTCACCATTTTTTCTATCAATTGTGTTTGCAATTGGCTTATGACATTCGTCATTTGGCTCAACTGAACCTCCATACGCTTTTGGCTAGACTCCATATTCTTTTGTTCCTCAACCATGATCTTAAATTTGAACTGGACACTCTCTTGATAACTCAATATGTTCGAAGCCAAAGAATTCAACATATCTTTCAATGCGCGTTCAGACTTTTGCTCCGAGTCCATCCATCCACCATTATCATAAATCCTCTCATAATTTCTGAATAGTCGAGGTCTATAATCATGGTATTTCTGCCCTACTGCATCATTTAAAATTCGACAGTCATCAGTGGTGTGATCTGTGGTGGAGCAAATTCGACATGGTCGAATTTCTGGAGTCTTTTCCTTCATCATCATTAGCATCATACTTGCAATTTTCTCCAATGGATCATCCTTTGACTTATGAACCGAATAAGTGCTTTGATAATCTTCACACCTGAAATCATACATAGCACAAAGAATAGAGAGAATAAACCTGCAAACAATTTCTAGAACCTGAATAAGGAGACACTGAAGGGGTCAGTGTTATTGAAGAGGAACAAATGAAACAAAAGTAACCAACGTGAAATCAAATTTTTTTTTGGATTTTTCTGAATTTTTATTTTTTTGGAGTTTTTCAGAATTTTTTGACAGAAATTAAAAACACAAAATATTCAATCAAATATACAACCATTCCCCGGCAACGGCGCCAAAATTTGGTGTGCTGTCGCCGGCACCCAAAAATAATTCCTTAACTACCCACTAATATAGTAGAGTAAGCAAGGGTCGATCCACAGGGAACGGTGTAATTTAATCGAATTGATTTGTGTACAAAAGCAATTAAAAAGGGGGGGAGTTGATTGATAAGCTAACAACTACTAAGAAACAAGAAATAATAAATTGTAAATATAAAATCAACGAGACTCAAATAATGTGAATGATCTAGCCCTCGGATAGTGTCCCCTTAATTAATTATACCAATTTAATCAACAAACCCGATTATCTCAATTTATTCTCGAATCTTATCCTTAAACCAGTGGTACGACCAAACTAGTTCGAATTGTTCCTTACGTTTAATTAATCAGCAGGTACGACCCTCAATTAATCTATCCCTACGAATAACCCTAAAACATGTATCTAAGGTTCAACTCGAGGAACGCATTCAAAAATTAAAACAATAGGATAAATTAGACCATGAATACGAGACGCTCGTTTCATGCAACCTAAATGTTACTACTCTCTAAGGTGTTCTGCCTTAGTTGCTACAATTCCCAAAATATTATAACAATTACGGATTACAATTTATGGGATAACTAGAATTGATATAGGAATAAAATTGGGTGATCAAGCCTATTCAATTCCTAACTCAAACATGCATAGCATCTACTCAAGTAATAACAAAATCGAGATGTAAATAAAAATCAACTAGGGCTTATTTAATCAATCAAACATAATCAATATAAGGGTTCACGTCCTTAGGCTAGAATAACAATCTAATTACTAAACATAATTAAGAGAATCATAAATAAAAACAAACACATTGCTCCTTCATGAATTTCGGCCAGCTTCTTGCTTTCTTCCCCTCAATTCCGCGGCTCCAAGGTATCCTCCGCTCATCCCTGCTTCCATTCCCGCGGCTGGTTTTATAACATAACTCTTAATGGGCCATTAGGGCCCAAAATCATTAAATAACTTAATGGGCTTAATTATCTTCTAATTACATGACCCATTTCAGTAACAAACCATGGGCTCAGCTTATTATCTTTGATTTTCGGCCAGCAACAATATCATATGCCCAAGGAATTAATTTCATTCCTTTGATTTTACTTCTTCCGTATGCAACCCAAAAATTAACTTTCACTCTCATCAAAATGCTCCATTTTACCTGAATTAAATCAGAAAATAAAAATATCAAGGTAATTGAAGACACAAAATAATGAGTCGAAAAGATGCACTAAAATACCAATTTAATTCATAAAGAATATTCAATTAAAGCACAAAAATAGGCAATAAATTCGACTCATCAAGTCTACCGAAAGATTAAAATCTCCCGCAAACACTTCAGTTTGATTCTCTATTTGTTCCATTTGAAACGGAGGTTCATCTTCATCGTTGTTTTCCTTTTGGGGGACCTCCACCATTGACCTTGCCTTCACTTTGCAAACAGCGTGCCATTCTGATCTATTACGTTTTCCAGCTCCTGGATACGTGCAGTAGTAGACTTGAGATACCTGAGAGGCAAATACAAACGGATCATCCCCGCTATACTTCCTTTTCGAATTAACATCCACAAGCTTGTACTCCGGATGAATTTTGGTTCCTAAAGGGGATGTGTCAAACCAATGGCACTTGAACAACATTACGGTTTTCACTGGATATCCCGGATATTCAATTTCAACGACTTCGTGCAACACTCCAAAGTAATCACTTGCATCTGCATTGTAATTCGCACCCCTAAGATAAACACCACTGTTGTTAGTCGTTCTTGTTGATGCATACTCTGATGTATGAAACCTGTAGCCTTTCACAATATAGCCGTTTTAAGTCTTAACACGCCGTAGTGGTCCTTGGCTGAGATCCTGTAAGAACCGGCTCTGAAAATCGTGCGATTGTCCCTATACGTACAGTTAAAATTAACATTAATCAAAACAATTATTTGTTCACGTAAAATTCAATTAATGATACTCACATAACGTTGGAACCATCGGGCAAATTGACGTTGAAGACTAGTATCTATGTCTCTATCTGAGATGTTTTGATCTGCATGTCGTAGTTCTTGTGTATACATCCTAATAATTCACAACACAATTAGATGATAAATGACGCACGTTTAGTGCTATTTAATTAGATGATAAATATATGAAATACTTACTCAATGTAAGGCTGAACTTCATCACAATTCAATAACACGTACGTTTGTGCTATTTCAGCCTCTGTGTGTGTTGACCAATATCGTTCAGTGGCTTTTCCTATAGGTCGCCCCTTAGACTTGAATACAGAGAGCATGCCATCGACTTCTTGTTGCGTACCTCTACCATCGAAGTTACGTGGTTCATTCCTGATCCTCGTGTTGACATGGTCTTCAAAATAATATGAACAAAACATGCCAACCTCTTCATTCAAATACGCATTAACAATCGATGCTTCGACGTTTGCCTTCTGTTTAGCATTGCTCTTCAAGTTGTGGAGATACCTAAAATTATAATAGTTAACAAATTAAAATAAGGCTCCTTATACTAAAAACTAATTAAATGAGAGAAATAGAATTGTTCACCTCTCAAATGGGTACATCCACCTGTACTGCACTGGACCACAAATCCTAGCTTCATACGCTAAGTGAACAGGTAAGTGTTCCATCGAGTCAAAGAAGCTAGGTGGGAAAAAACGTTCCAACTTACACAAAATAACTGGAATGTCTCGTTCCAAACGATTCATATCATCAACCTTGATTGTTGTAGACGTTAAATCTCTAAAAAAGAGACTTAATTCAGTGACAGCCCTCCACACATTCAGAGGAAGAAATTCTCGAAACGCAATAGGTATCAAGCGCTGCATAAAAACATGACAATCATGACTCTTCATCCCTGCAACTTTGCCTTTTGTTGTGTCTACGCATCGACTCATGTTTGACACGTAGCCGTCTGGAAATCTTAACTCTTTAATCCACCTACACAATTCCTGTTTTTGTGCCTTATCTAGTGTGTAGCAAGCCTTTGGATATTTACCTGTACGGGTATCCTGTTCCAACTCATCACGGCGACAGATAGTGTTCAACTCTTCCCTGGACTTTGGAGTATCTTTCGTCTTGCCTTCTGTGTTCATGATTGTGTGAAACACATTGTCAAACACATTCTTCTCAATGTGCATGACATCCAAATTGTGTCGGAGCAATAGTGAACTCCAATATGGCAAGTCCCAAAAAATACCCTTTTTCTTCCAGTTACCTGGGATTCCTTTGTTGTGTTCTTCTGCATTTTCCTCCGTAGTTTTTTTCAAACCCGTCCACTCAATCTCATGTAACAGACTTTGTCCTGTACGATTAATAAATGTTAGAATAAATGTAACCCAAAAAAATATGTTAAAATAAATGTATAAAATACCATTTCGAAGGGGCGGTCGATTGTTTGTGACTGTTCTATTGTTCGTGAAGTCCACCTTATTCCTTCGAAATGGATGATCTCGAGGTAAAAACCTTCGGTGATTATCGAACCATGAAACTTTTCTACTCTTCGGGAGACTGAAAGCTTCAGAATATTCCATACAATACGGACAAGCTTGCTTTCCGGCTGTACTCCACCCGGACAACATAGTATATGCAGGAAAGTCGCTAATGGTCCACAATAAAGCAGCACGCATCGTGAAGTTCTGTTTCCTAGAAACATCATACGTTTGGACTCCGTTATCCCATAGGAAGATCAAGTCTTTAATAAGAGGCTGGAGATAAACATCAAGTTTATGCTTTGGATTCGACGGACCAGGCACCAATACAGTCAGAAACATTGTTTGAGGTTTCATGCACATCCATGGAGGTAGATTATACAGAGTCAGTATCACCGGCCACAAAGAATACTTCTTTCCATAACTCCCAAACGGTGCAAAACCATCAGTACTCAAGCCTAATCTCACATTCCTCGGTTCACAAGCAAATCCTGGAAACACGTTATCAAGGTGTTTCCAGGCTTCAGAGTCGGACGGATGTCTCATATCCCCAGCCTCAGTATCTTCAGAATTTCTTGCATGCCACGTCATGTGTTGAGCTGTAGCACTAGATTGAAACAATCTCATTAAACGAGGAATGATAGGAAGATAATACATCCTCTTGTGTGTCACTTTCTTTTTTGTCTTGCTCGATTGACCACCTGGTCCCTTCCGTCGTGGCTCTTTGTACCGGGGATGGCCACACATTCTACACATAAGAAGATCGCTATCGTCATCACCCCAGTATAACATGCAACCATTCACACAACAATCAATCTTCTCAACCGGCAAACCCATATTCTTCATCAGTTGTTTGCTCTGATGAAACGCCGTAGGTACTTTATTATCGACAGGACAAATCTCACTGCATAATTGTGTCATTTGCTCATATGCTCTGTTAGATAGCTTGTTCTCCGTCTTGATAGCCATAAGTCGAGCATTAAATGACAACTGAGAATGAGAATCACACCCTGGGTACAAATCTTGATCGACTAATTTGAGCATCTCATAAAACTGAAATGCTTCATCCGTTGGTTCCTCCTCTATATTTGACATACCGGCTTCCATCACCATTGTTTGATACATATCGGGTTCTTCCACCCCAAACTCTTGATCGTTACTGGTGCCGACATGCTCAACGTGTACTGGTTGTTCATAAATTGCAGTAGTGTAATAGTACAAGACTTGATCAAAATTATAAGGCCACCGTTGTTCGCCATGACTTGTCCAATTATAGTAATTATCAACGAACCCATTCATAACAACGTGGCATAAGACTTCATCAATGCTTTTAAATGATCTATTCTTACATTTCTTAGCATTACACGGACACCTAATACAATCCTCAGACATGTAATGTGGGTGTAGCTTTGCAAATTCAACAAATGACACGAGTTTATCATAAAATTCAACATTCACATTTCCTAAAACGAGCCTAGGAGTACAATACATCCACCGACGATCCGGCAATTCCATCTGTTAAACAATTTGACCAAATTAAAATTACACACTAAAAATTAAACACTAAAAGTAAAAATTATGTAGTAAAATTACACACTAAAAAATTAAACACCAAATTAAAATTACACACTGAAAAACATACCTTAAATTTTCGCTCCAATCCAAATTTTTCCCTTAATTTTTTGTTCCACTCCAAAATTTTCGCGTGTTTTGAGGTTCTGGAACATTTTTCAATACTACATGCCGACGGAAATGTCAGTCCGTCGGTATATCACGCGCCGAAATTCCGTCGGTATTGGCAATACTGACGGATAATTTCAGTCGGTAACACATATTTCAAATGTATGTCAAATCAGTCAGATTCCGTTGACTAAATTTCAGTCGGTAATTACATTGCCGACGAAAATTTCCGTCGGCATTAAAACATGTGTCAATACCGACGGAATCACTTTCCGTCGGTAAAAGAAGCGTATAAAAAAATTTAAACTGCGTATTCTTAACACTCCAACCACACTCAAAACAACCTACTTCTTCACAAACATCAAAAATTAAAAAAATACAGAAACTCATGTCTTCATCTTCGACATCCATGAAAATTGTGGTATGCCATTGTGGAAAAGAAGCTCGTGTGTGCATGTCGAAGCAAGAAAAAAGCAGAGGTAGACTATTTTATATTTGCCCAGATTCACTAAATGGTTCTGGATGCTCATTTTTTGTTTGGGCCGATGAACACGAAATTCACGGACAAGGAACGAGTTCACACGGAATGTTTCTGGGCATGGTGAGGAGAATTGACTCACTTTTGCTTGAAAATCAAGAGCTCAACAACAAGTTGAATCATGCGCAACTAGTTGGGGATATGTATAAGGATACATCTGACCAACTAACCTCAAAATTAGGATTTGAAGCTGGAAAAGTTGAAGAGCTAAAGAAGCAGAGGAACTTTCTTATTGTGGCCATAGTATTCTGTGTTCTACCCTATGTGTTCAAGTTTATAGGTTGGATGTAATCCTAAGTTTATGTCTCTAATATGTATTGCTAAGTTTATGTAATGTTAAGTGTATGCATGTAATGTAACCACAACAACAGCCTTTCTTCAAGGCAATTTTCAATGAAAATGTTGTTTATCTATCACATATAGTCTCCCATCACATTCACATTCACATAAACACAAACATGAAAAAACAGAGTACATTCAAACATAAATGAAGATCCAATACAGATAACATCCAAAATCACACATAAAACATAACTAAAATAAATATACACATTCTTAACACATAAAACACACATAACTAAAATTAAACAACTGATACTTAAACATAAAAGTAAATAGTTCAACAAAAATGCAGATAAAAAATAAATAGTTCTACGAGACATAAAAGTAAATAGTTCTACGAGACATAAAAGTAAATAGTTCTACGAGACATAAAAATAAAATTGTTAAACACATAAAAAAAAAAAAATTGTTCAAAGTCACTCATGGACCAAAGTCCCACAAATCAACATCAACGTCGGCGCCACCACCGAACTGCTGACCCATGATCTCATCATCCTGCTGCATGGTCGGGACATAGGCTGAGTGGGTTGGGGGGGCTGAGGGGCCTGGGGGAACAGACACGTTCACGTTGGTCGTCGGTGGAGGAGCTTGCATGGTTCTCCGATAAACCTCCTCGATCCTCTCGTCCGACCACCCCATCTCTCGACCCATATTCACATGCATCACATGCATGTAATGGTTGAATTGTGCCATCGTCACATCAGGAGTTGGGGTGGAAGATACGGAACCCTGCGATGCCGTCTGGGACGGACCAGCGCCGGACCTGACATCAGCGCTCATACGACCAAGGCCCAGAACTCGTCCGCGGGTGGTGGGGGCAACTTCCAAATAAGCCCGGTCCACCTCCTCGACTGTAGGGGCACTGCTAGTTCCGGCTTGAGTAGGGTCGACTTGAGTTCCGATCTCGGCCATCCTCCGGTTCATCTCCAACTACATAATTAATAATTTTAAATTAATAGAATAAATTATAAAAAATGTATTTAATTAAACAATTTTATTACTTACGTGGAGGTTAGTTGTGCGCCCGTATGTGGATTGATGTGTATCAGCATTAAACGGATGAGCAATGCTCATCCGGTCCAAGTGAGTGGGTACACGCCCCGTATCCCGTTCCTAATAATTAAATTTATGTATTATATATATTAAATATATAATTAAATTTATTGAAATTAATTAAAAAAATAATAAACACTTACAATGACCATCGACTGCTCAAGGATGGACCGGGCTCCAGTCCGATGCCTGGACATCCCACCCCCAACGTCGGATCTCCGGTTGGCCTTAGCAATCTCACACTTCCTGATGTACTCAGGATCCAGCCACTCCCTCGTCAATGAATCCCACAACACAACATCATTATCATCCTTACCCAAGCTCTGCGTCGTCCCATCGCTCCGCCATGCCATTCTCCATTCGTACATTAAATCCTTATACCGCTCTTGCGCTGATTTACAGAAATACTTGAACATAGCCTGGTCTGAGTACATATTCCGATCCCAAGTGGCTTGTTTCTGCACATATAATAAATTGTTTATTATTGAACAAATTAACAAACATTAATTAAATAATTAAGTAATTAATTACTACCTGAAATTCCTCGAAGTACGCCAACTTTTTTTGTTTTGGGACCTTCGACCAAGTAATTGCACCCGCAGAGATCGGTAAAGAGCCAAAAGCAATCGTGCATGCCCTGGAGACCTCGTTACCAGGTAACAATCTGTGACATTAATTAACAAACAAAACACATTATAAATTAAAACGAATGCGAAATTAATTATTAAACAATAAAAGTATTTAATTACTTACACTCCTCCACTTGTAACCCAAATGCGCTCCCGGCCATCCCGAGCAGGAACAGCAGGATGGTCCCGGACAGACGAATGAGACGACGACTGATCAGGCGACGGGTGTGGAATGGGTGGCGTAGGCGACGATAATGGTGTTCGTGGCAGTGTAGGCGCCGGCGCCTCGGGTCTAAGTTTGGATCGACTCTTCCTCGATCGGCTACGTGACCCGGAGGCCCCGTGAGATCCCGAGCCACCAGAGGCACCAGCATCATTTCCAGTCATCTATTTAATTTAAACATTTAAATTAATAAATTATATATATAATACTAATTAATTAATAATAAATTTCTTAATTTAATAAAAACAATAATCTAATAAATTAAAATTTAATCCCTAAATAAATAATAACCTATTTTAATAAATAATTTTTTATTCAATCAACAATACCTAATTTAATCAATAATAACCTATTTTAATAAATAATTTCCTATTTTATTCAACAATAACTAATTTCCTATTTTATTCAACAATAACTAATGTATTCAATAATTTCCAATTTTAATTAAAAAATTTCTATTTTAATTAACAATCTATAATCTAATAAATTTAGTAACAATTTTTTCTAACTTTAAAATAACAATTTCCTAATATAATTAACAAAGCCCCTAATTTAATCAATAATTTCATAATTAGTAAATCAACAATATTAATCTAGCTAATTATAACATACAATATCATAATTTAATTATGTAATTAACTCCACTCCAACGTATATGCAAATTAAACAATAATATCAACTATATATATAACATCAATTATGCAAAACATGCAATATCGATCTTAACAAATCAAATCAATTTATTATAAATAACTATATACATCAACTAGCTATATATATAGGCAATTATCCACTTACAATATCAACTAATTAATTAGATATATCAACTACATACATTCAAAATAATTAACTATATACATCAACTACAAACAATTAATTTCATATTAATCTATATAACAATTTAAATTAACACATGCAATTTAATTCATAATTATAGGCAATACAATATAACTTAAAAATAAATTACTAACAAATCAAGAAAGCGTACCGTATAGATTTTCTAATCGAGTCGAGAGATCACCTCGGCCGCTAAGACTCGAAACAGGGAGGAGGGAGGAGGGAGGGTTTCTTTCTCTCGCAAGAGAAAGAATGAATCTGTTCTTCAGTTTATATACAAAAAAAATTGCCTTTACCGACGGAAATTTCCGTCGGTAATGACCAGATTTAATTTTGGTAGTTAATGCGGGTCGGTTACCGACGGAAATTTCCGTCGGTATGACCACATTTAATTTTGGGAGTCGATCAAGAAGGCGGTTAGTTAATGCGGGTTGGTTACCGACGGAATATTTACAATACCGACTGAACAATTCGTCGGCCGGTGACCCAAAAACGACACCGTGTAGAGAGTTCTGAGTGTCCGTCGACATATCCGTCGGTATCCCGTCGGGAAAGCCGACGGAAATTGAATTCCGTCGGCAGAGTCTTCTGACTTTGAATTCCGTCGGTAATCCGTCGATACAGCCGTCGGAAAGGTAATCCGTCGGTATACGTCCGTCGGCATAAACGAGCGTTTTTGTAGTGAGATATGATGCAAAATGGTTCTTGGGTCACACCCGTGACCTCAAGTTGTTTCAATTCTTCCAAATCCCATACCTCTATAGACATATAAGAGCTCTACGTGATTTAGTTAAAGACATCTACGTGATTTGATGCTCAAATGAGTATGGACAATGGACAATCAAGTATTGAAAAATCTGGAACAAACTAGGATGCTCTCCAAAAAATCTGGAACAAACTCACTCCCTCTAAACATTCGGGATTAGCTTGGAAAATTCTACGGGGGAGACTAGCAACACGTGTTGATCGAGTTGAAGAAGCGATGTATTATCAAAGACGGTGGTGATCTATCCTGTGGCCTCGAAGAACAAACGGTGCAGCATCTCTTTTTCAATGGCAGATTCTCC
The DNA here is from genome assembly GCA_963675135.1 of Galeopsis tetrahit. NCBI lineage: Eukaryota > Viridiplantae > Streptophyta > Magnoliopsida > Lamiales > Lamiaceae > Galeopsis > Galeopsis tetrahit. The sequence continues at coordinate 96,073,705 of OY776119.1, forward strand.
TTCAAAATATGGAGGCTCTGCTTTTCATGGTTTAATTCACCTAGCTATATATATGGCAATGCCTGTGACTACTTTCATCAATAATGTGGAATGTTAGAAGGCAAGGGGATGAAATTCATATTGGACTGCTTATGGTGTGGATTTGTTTGGTTCATTTGGAGAGCACCGAATAGTAAAGTCTTTTCAAATGAGGAAACGAAACTGGAGAAGATGTTCGATAAGCAAGAGTCATGATATGGAATTAGCTCATATTCTCTATAGAAAGAATGTAATTCTTCTCTTACTTTTAATGACTGGTGTGCAAATTCTAGGCTAGTCTGTATGACTTGGTGGACCATAGTCCCTCTGTAATCTCTTCTTGTTCCTTTGACTTGGTGGACCATAGTCCCTCTGTAATCTCTTCTTGTTCCTTTCGAGTACCTCTAGGTACTCTAGTAATACACACTTTTTTTGTCCAAAAAAAAATAATAGTTGTACCGTGCAACTTGTGCGCCCAGAAGAAATCACTCAAAAACCCAAGGAGAATATATACACAAAATTTCAGTAATCCAATTAAATTCAATTGTAGGACCAAATACATTGTTTTGCATAATAGAATAGGATTCATATTTTAACACAAATAAGTTCACGAGGCAATAACATCAAATGTAGAAGTTCATACATAGGCCCATATACATATGATAAGTTTATTGGATAAGACAATTACAAGGACACAAGTAGTCGTTATTAATAATCAAATTGTTCAGTTACATACCTTTTCAAAAGAAAAATATCATCCCAATAGAAATAGGAGAAGGCACTAATCCAACGTCATGTGATTTAATATAACTCGCTCTGCAATCCAAGTTGTTCCCTATACATATCAGAAACATATAAGAGTAGGAAAATAGCCAGCCAATTGTAAACTAGCGAGAAACATTACTCCCACATTGAAATAAAAAATATATATGAACTTTTAAAACTTGCAATTGCTATATATACCTGATAGGTTATATCAAATCAGCAGCAGAAAACTTTAACTGAAGCGCCAAGTTCTTAGCAGAATAAGCTATGGATTTGCGAACGTGACCAATATCCAATTTCACGAGGCTTCGTAGTATGTCATCTGGAATTGCGTGGAGGTTTTCACAGTTCTTAAGCTCAAGATGCCTAAGACAAGGAAATGTAGATTCTGAAGCCTTCCAAATAACCAAATCACAATTGAGAATGTGCAACACTTGGAGTTTGATGAAGGCCGAATGACTCTGATCAGCTTCCCAGCTGATTCCAGTGAAAGCATTTTCCTTCAGCTTCAGGACCTCCAGACCAGGAATTTTTGCTAACGTCGACATGTGCTTCCACTCAAGAAAAGTTTTCGACAATGTTAGCCTCTTCAGATTTGGCGGGAAAAATCTGACTTCTGGAAAGTGCTGCAGCCGATTCTCGGATGCTTCAGTTTGATAGAGCTTCAACTTTTCAAGGTGACTCAGATTTCCCAAGGCCATGTCCTCAAAGAGAGGTCCTAATTTTCCACGAATACCCAACGTCTTTAGCTTACTTGCCTTTCGACAAACAGCCGCTGTGACTGATTCTGGAGACAATCTGCTTAGTGTCTGAAGGTTCTTCCCGCCCTCCCCTGCTTCCCCTGCCTTATCCAAGACAACGGCTGCTTTTGTCCTAACATGCCTCAGTCGAATCATCCTCCATATATTTGCTTCCATCGAAAGCAAATTTGAGTTTGTGTCGACAATGATTGTTTGCAGGTTCCATAGCTGGGAAAGGGATTGGGGAAGTATCTTGAGATCAGCAACGGACAAAACAATGTACCTCAAATGATGTAACTTGGTGACATTTTGAGGAAATTCATTGAATTTGATGGACTTGGAATGCAAAACCCTGAGCAATAAGAAGTTTTCAGGGATCACTGAATTGTAGTTCGACTCCAAATCCACAACCTCCTTTCGGAAGCACAGAAAGGAGCGGACGCGTGGCCCTTTTAGATTCGCGGAGAAGAATTTGTTCAGATTAGAATGGAGACAAAGACGATGGATTTTTGGCATTTTGGACGCTAAAGCCCCATCTTCCCCAGCTTCCTCCGACATTTTAGTCTCTTCGAATAAATTCTGCTTTGAAGCCTCGTTTACGCAGAACACGCGTATCACATCATGCACACAGCATACTTTTACTTCCTGCATTGGATTCATCTTATGAACCATCAATAAGTTCCTGCTGATGAGATCATTCAAATTATCCTCCGCGGTTTCCTCCAAGCTCCGATTCTCCTCAGGTTGTATGAAGCCTTCAGATATCCACAAGCACGTCAATGTCCGCGTTAGGATCTTGTAACCAGCAGGGAACACTCCTAGATAAAGGAAACACTCTCTCAAGTGATCAGGCAATCTATGGTAACTTAATGCCACTGCCTCTTTTATTGCCTCCACTCTGTCGCCCGAAAGTAGATGCCCATTCCGAACAATCTCCTGCCATTTATTATAAACCATGGCCAACGAATCAAACCTCGTGTACATTTCCTTGAGAAGAGAACCGATCACCACTACTGTCAGTGGCACTCCTTTACACTCTTTAGCTATATGTTCTCCTACAGCTTGCAATTCTTCAGGACAACATTTATTTAGATTTCCAAATACCTCCAACTTTAGGAGCTCCCAACTTTCAGATTGTGTCAAAAACCTCATTTGCAGGGGATTGGTGATACGTTTAACATGTCTACCAACTTCCATTTCTCGGCTCGTAATCAAGACCTTACCTTTCCCATTCCCGTAGGGCAAGGCATGTTTGATGTCATCCCAGTGGTTCTTCTTCCACACGTCATCGATGACCAGCAGAAATTGCTCCGTATCCAAGCACTTATGAACTGCACTGGATAACTCTTGAATGCTCGTGCTAGAAATGTCGTCGTTGTTTCTGGAAAAACGTTGCAGGATCTTCAGAAGTACGTCCTTCGCGTTGAAACTTTCGGAGAAGTTAACCCAAATGCGGGTTTGGAACTCCGAACGTATGTAGTCATGGTTAAAGATTTTCCATGCCGTCGCAGTCTTGCCCAGGCCAGGCATGCCAATAAGGGCGATAACGTCGAGTTCCATCTGGGGTGTTGTGAGATGCCCAATTATATTATCTTCCGCATCTATCAGACGTACAACATTATCTTGCCGAATTGCCCGATCCTGCAGAATTATATAACAAGAATTGCAAACTGGTTTAAACAATCATTAGAGACTTGCTCATAAGGAGCTACAGTTACTAACAATATTTTTTTAAATAAGAGTTTAAAAAATCAGAAACAAGCGTTGTACATAATTCTATTGGTCGAAATGTATTATTTATTCTACCTTACTTAGTCACCCTCTAATTTAACCTTTTGATATTTTTTATCTTAATTTATTCATTAGAGGAAAGGACGTGAAATATAATTAAGCTTATGGTAAAAGTCCTGAAAAATATAATTTTTAATTAGGGCCTTAACTTTCACGATATGTTTACGAATCAATATATAAATTAAAGACATTACTTTCTAATTTATATATATGTAAATCAAATTGGCCTGATTAATTAATCCTAATTGGACTAAAATCACACTTGAGGACTGAAAATCGGGCTTTGATCCTTGTAAATTAAGGACAATAGTTTTTTATTATGTAAATATATGATAATTAAAATAAATATTGTACTTAGTTTACAGACCTGTAAACATAATATTCTTGCATTGCAACTCCTAAAGTTGCGGGCCTAAAAAACAATTTTCCCATAAAATTCCGGAAAAGGTGTTTAGGGTGAATCCTGTGTAAGGTGTTTAGATCCTATATATGTATTTTGAATAAAATTGGGTTGATAAAATGAAACTACATCTATGCCATTATGTGTTAACATATGTATAATATATTTGCAGGATATTTAATATGTTTACAGACATTGGACAATAAGAGCAAGAATATTACTTACATCTCAACTGTGTCATGAAGTGCTCAACTGTGTCATGAAGTGCGTGAAAAACACTTCACGTTAGATATTTTGTAATAGAGCTTATATACTAGTTTTTGTATATGAAATTAATGTACTTTGTGATTCATTGTACTTGTGGTTCATTGTTGATAAATATTATTTTGTTATTTGAATTAGTACTATGGAGGACAAATAAAATTAGATTTGAATCATATTGAATATTTGAAAATTAATATAAATGGCTTTTTGATACTAAAAAATTATACAAAATATTTTTCTGATACTAAAAATTAAATCTTTTAGTATCAGAAAATATTTATTGATACTATATATTTAGTATCGTTAAAAAAAATTGATATTAAAAATATAATGTAGTATCAAAAAAAAAATTGATACCATTATCCATACAAAATATTATTTCTGATACTAAAGTGTTCAATCATTTAATATTAGAAAATATTTATTGATACTATATTTTTAGTATCGGTAAAAGTTTACGATACTATAAATACATTGTTGTGTCAAAAAAAATTGATACAATAATCCGACACTAAATACAATTCTGATACTAAAGAGTTCAATCCTTTAGTATCAAAAAAACATTTATCGATACTATATATTTCTGATACTAAATACAATTCTGATACTAAAGAGTTCAATCCTTTTGTATCAGAAAATATTTATTGATACTATACATTTCGGATACTAAAGGGTTACTCTTTAGTATCAGATTTTTTTTTCTGATACGCGGTCTTTAGGATCGGGAGTATAGGTATCGGAAGTGGTATCGAAAATACATTTGATACCAATACCCTTTGGTATCAAATATTTCATTTTTAGTATCAGAAAAAGTTTGATGCTAAAAATCTCTTTTTTTGTAGTGATATCACCCTTTATTAATTATAACTAATTTTAATATAGAAATTTTGTTTGATAAAGAATGTAGTTAAGAATGTAGCTAGTATTCATAAACTAAATTAATTTTGGTATAAATAATTTTTGTGGAATTTATTAATGAAATAAAATAGTCAAAATTAAAGAAAAAACTCTAGAATGACACTTATTTTAAAATTAGTTAAAAAGCCAAAGTGACATTTATTAAAAAATGGAGGGAGTATCACATAAGAGTGATTTTATAATATTTTATTATTGTTAATAGTGAAAGAAAAGTAAGAGAGAGAAGAAAGTAAGAGGGAGAATGGGTATGTGAAAGAAAAGTAAGAGAGAGAAGAAAGTAGAAAAGAGATCGAATGAGTGATTTGTTTGTATAAAAATCGGGTGTAGGTGTATTATAGGGGTGAATTGGTATTTGAATTTGTATTTGAATTTAGATGGATTAAGAGAGATTGGATTGGGAATGGACCAATCCAAATCCGAATTGGGCAATCCAAAACAAACACCGCCTTAAAGAAAGAAAAAAGCAATAATAGAGTGTGAATGATTGTGGTACCGTTTTGGTTGCCTTTGGCTGCCCTGGTATGCTTGTACCTAGAGCCGGCAGCATCCTGTTGGCGTCGTCCAACATTTGTTTGACTTTATTGCGTCGAAGGGACTTGACCTGGTTGGCCAAGCTGACATTACTTGGACATAACCACCAAAAGAAGCAACGGTTGATCTTTGCATTAGCTGCTTGCGTCAACCAAGAGTCGATAGTGTCTTCAACGTCGTAAATGACTTCCCGTATCTGAATTTGGATCGATCTGGCGCGATGATGTTCGTCAGTACTCGACAACATGTTGGCTATTTCCTTGAGGGTGGCCTTCAAAATTTCGACATCGTCCTTAAGGCCTTCAAACTCTTTGCCAGCTCCGGATATCAGATCCGCGTACCCTTTGATCACCCCGCTCACCTGCTCCAGCAAGAATGACACTGCTGCATCCGCCATCCAATTCTTTTTTTTTTCAATTTACAATTTACGTACACTACTTCTCACTCGCTAGAGTGGTTGAGGGTGTTTAATTTTGAACATGTATCAATGTAGTGTAGGTATTCAATTTGAACACATGTTACACACACACATATATAAAAAACAGTACACAAACTAATGATATTTTCAGATCCAATTAATGTAGCCATGTGCAACAGGCCAGGGCATACATTGTTTTTCTCCTTAACTTTCTATTGTTTTACCTCAGAGCTGTACTCATTCTTTGACAGTTGATTTACAGCATGAAAAAAAATCCTACAAGATTTTAGTTAAATTTTTATCACATCTAAAAGTTCAAGGCGTGGAATTCATTTATTTACACTAATTTTCTAATACCATTCTCACTTTTCCACAACAAAAATTGTATCATTTCACGATGGATTTAGTGAGGGAAAAACCCTCACTAAACAAAATGCTGAGGGATTTAGTGAGGGAATGCAGCCCTTGTCAAAACCCTCCTCGGTAAATTTTTCCCTAGTAATTTCTCATTTAAGCCCTCGGCAAAAATAGAGGGCTTAATCCCTCGACAAAGCTTTTTAATAGTGAGGGCTTAATCCCTCGGCAAAGCTTTTTAATTTTTTTAATTAATCCTCGCAGAATCCCTCGGCAAATAGCGAGGGATTTCTGCCTCTGACAAAATAAAAAAAAATATAAAATTGAAATTTTACTACACCAGCCCAGTCCATCTGTTATCTCTGTAAGCCTCTCAAATACAGCCACGAGCTTTTCCCTAGGCCCAATAATTAAGAACAGGCCCAAAGACGAGTCAACTTAAAGGCCACAATCGAATTACAAGTTTCAATTACAAAGACCAGCGACTGATATTGTAGATTTTGTTGGATATAAAGCATTCACATACAGAACTTGTAAATTTGAAATAATAAAAAAATGTAGAATTGAACCTGCAACCTTGTGCTTGTGTATGTTCCTTGCAGAACGATTTTGCTGAAGCACAGTTGGTGATTACTTTTAAATTTACTTTTAACTTATATTATATACTTTTAAATTTTTTGCAGAACAATAAAAAATATATACTTTAATATTTTTTTAATTTATTTAAAAATTGTCAACCCATAATTATAGCATACATAATTATGTTTAATTTTTTTTTCAACACACAAATATGCATATGAATTGTATTTGTTAAACTGATGATTACGAACCAATTAAACAAGTTGTACACACACAATATAATTAAAAACTTCAATTAAAATTACACACCACAAAAAAAAAAAAAAAAAAAACATTCTCAACCTCAATTAAAAATACATCACACAATAATCACATTTTGATATTTTAATTAATTTATTTAATTAAGTATTAATTGTTTTTAGTTAAAAAATTTGCCAAGGGTTTTCATGAGGGTCCGCAAGCCCTCGACAATTTTAAATGGTATGTCAAGTTGCCAAGGGACTTTCCCTCGCCATTTTTCAAAGGCTAAAATGCGCTCTATTTCCCTAGGCATTTACCGAGTGATTTCCTTTGCCCTTGCTAATTAGCGAGGGTTATCTCTTCCCTCGTAATATCCCTCAGCATTATATTCCCTCACTAAATCCCTTTCTATTTAGCGAGGGATTTAAACCCCTCACTAAAATCCCTCGCAATTTCAGCATTTTTTTGTAGTGTTCGAATGAAATTATCTGTTTTATATTCGGCATTCCACTTTTATATTTGAAGGTTGAAAAAAATTCATTGTAAACACCACAACGACATGTGTTAATTAATGATCCAACAAAATGCATGTATGGAACACAAAAAATTGGAATAGAAGAATTGAATTGCTCTCCCTTGACCTTATTTATCGATTCTACCCTTTCGAAAAGAGACATGTCAATTAATTTTTTTAATATAAGTAGAGTTGTTTTAAATGGAATTGGAACTCAAGTCACCGTGAGTCGTGAGTCAAAGACTTTTATACTATGAACAAATTTTATCTCATCTAAAAATCTGAATTTATATAAATGTGTGAAATAAAATATTCATTATATTAATTCAGTAATACCATATTGTTTTATACTTTTTTATTTTATGATTATATTTAAATTAGGGTTTATATTTTTTACTAGCTTTATCCATTTTTCTCTTGGCCCGCCAGATCGTTTCCATTTTAAAATTGGTTCTCTAAGAGAGAAACTAAAATAAATTCGGGCAATATTTGAGTTTAATTGTTTTTTAATAGGATATATATGTTTATATATGAAAAAAATTCTAAATGGTTGTGCTATATTGTAGTTTTCTTATACGGTAGGATACAATCTTATTCTTGTAAAAGATGTGATATACTCTGATTCGGGTGGAATTTACACGTTTTAGAGACACATGTGAAGCGTGTTTTGATGTGGTTTTCATTGATTTATGCATTGAATATGATTGTTTAAGCCGAAATGAGAGAAAGGTTGTGTTTTGTCGATTTTGTAGGAAATACGATGGAATTTGGAGCAAAACACCAATCATACTTTACTGTATTAGGAAGAGGAGTGCACGGTTGGATTCGTCTCGAAATACAGAGTGAAATAGCCTAAAGAATCGAGTCAATCGGACAACCGAGGCGAAAGATATGCACGATACAAGTTTGGGGTGCCCAGCAACTCGGCCGAACCAACCAACTCGGCCGAGTCCTTAATCAATCCAGAATCTGGAACCGAATTCCATCCGGCCGAGCTAGCTGATCCGGCCGAGTGAGAGGACAGATTTTGAGAGAGAACTCGGTCGAGTTCCCAGACTCGGCCGAGCTACTGAACACAACTTGAGCACTGGAATCAATTGCACTCGGCCGAGTGACCGAACTCGGCCGAGTCGTGAGGCAATGTCATTCGGCCGAGCTCCCTAACTCGGCCGAGCTAAGGGGCGAATTCAGAATCTGGAATGAATTACACTCGGCCGAGTGGGACAACTCGGCCGAGCTATGAAGATTTTTGCCCCAAACCTAACTCTCCAACTCGGCCGAGCTGTCCCACTCGGCCGAGTCATCCCTGTTCTCGGTGCCCTTTGCATATTTTGTCTAATTTCCAAGGACCTAAGTGCAATTTTCACCCTTAAGCCCTACCCCAACACTATATAAGCCCTCTTTCTTGAAATTCAAGACATTCTCCCCCAATTCCTCAATTTCCACACATAGTTACACACAATTGGAGGTGATTGGATCATATCTTCTTCAATTCTTCATCAAATCAAGCAAAGAAGGATGCAATAGCTTGGGCTTTTCATTCTCTACCACATTTTACACTAAGCTTTCTCTTTCCCCTCTCTTTTATTTAGTTATTTCATTTGGATTTTGTAATTTGATTATGTGGTTGATTGGCTAGAACACTTTTGGTTCTAGGGCCTTGTAAATACTTTTGATGAAGTTTATGAATTAATGTTTTGCTTAATTGGTGTTTGTGTGGCTTAATTCTATTTGGATGCTTGATTTTCATTGCAAATCATGTCATTAGTGTACAATGATGATGTGTTAATCCTAGTTAATTGAATTAGGTTGAGAAATCTACTTTGATTAATTGATTGCAAGCATTTGACCTAATTTTATTGTGAGATTGAAAGATGAACAATGATTAGGAAGATGTGTGATGATCTTAGGAGCTTGATTGGGTTTTATTGTGCAATTTAGGTAGAGATACTAAGTTGTGTGATATCTCCTTTGGATTACTTGGATCGAAAGAACTTTTAATTCATTATTATGTGATCAATCTTATAGACAAAGCATGAACACTATTTAAGTAGATAGTTAATCATAGATGGATTCATTAGTATTGCATGTGCTTTAGAACCTACCTTCTCATCTTTGAGTTTTCATCCGTTTTACTTCTCGTTTTCTTGATTGCATGCTAGTTGATCGATTCTCTATTACTCTTTTCATTGCTTATTCGTGACATTTGGTAGGCAATCTTAGGGGTAATCACATCATTCACTTTATCAATCACGTCTATTTAAAATCCCGTTAACAAAATACACTTTTACGCTATACCTCCTCGTGGGATCGACTTTGTACTTACTTCACTACAATAGACACCGTATACTTGCGGTCGTTTATTCTAGTGTTGTAGAATACGTGAATCAAGTTTATGGCGCCGCTGCCGGGGAGGTTTTATAGCTCTAGAGTGTAGGTTAATAGAGTTTTAGTTTAGACATTTTACTTGTTTTCCTTATTCTCAAAAATCCAAAAATATTTGTGTTTGTTATTATTGAGCTTACTTGCGATTCTAACTTTCATTTGATCCTTTGATAGATATTAGTGAGTACAATTTTAGTGGACAGAGAGAGTATTTGAAAAAGGTTAGAAACGTTGAAATATATTTCTATAGTTTGACTGGTTTATTTACAATGAAGTCAAAGTGTGAGACAGTTAGTTTGTAAAAAAAGTGATAATGTTTAAAGTAAAAAGTGATAATATTTTTAACAAAAATGACGGTCACTTTTTACTTAAACACTATCACTTTTTATTTAAACATTATCACATTTTATATAAGTACCCGTCTCACAAATCTCATTGTGTGAGACGGTCTCACCCAAGATTAGCCCTACAATGAATATATATTTCACTATAAAAAAAATTATTTTTTAATTAGTGAGTTGTCCTAAAAATATTTGAGTTTGAATTGAACTTTAAAATAAATTCTAATTCCATCATATTTTTTATTCTATATGAATTCATTAAACATAATGTAAAATAATTTTTAAAAGACTAAAAATATATAAATTTGATCAATATTAAAAATAATACGGCAATGGTGTTCCAAGTATTTACATAAATACGACTCATCTAACAATTTTGATAGCAAAGTATTAATCAAGTTGCTCAATAATTCATTTAGGTAAAGAACAATTAAAAAATGATCACTTAAAAAACAATTCATTGTCTTTAACGTTGGAAACACCATTTTGTTTTACATAATTTTGAAGATTCTTACAATATCTCAACAATCTTTCATCATCAGTACTTTGCAATTTCTCCAAATTGAACAAAAATTATAAAATATTTTCATATTTTTTAAACTGTGTAAATCGGGGCTCTATATAGAACCCCGAGCTTCATCAATTATATATAAAGAGAAAGTAAAATTCTCTTTAGAATCTCCCGTCTTCTCACTTCTATAACTTTTATTTGTGCGTCTTTTGATCACTGGCTGCAATTATATATACTACTCCCTCCGTCCCGCTATAAGTTTCGCCTTTCTTTTTATTGTTTTGATTAAGAAATATGATTAAATAATAGATGTAGTACAAGTGATGTGATGATGAGAAAGAAAATAATACTCCCTCCGTCCCATACTTGAAGGCTCAAACCAATTGGACACGGATTTTAATGAATAAATTGTTTATTAATATTGTTTAAGATAAAATGGGGGTAGTAAAGACTTTTCAAATTTATAAATAGTAATAAAGTTATTTTTTAGTGTAATAAAGTAGTGGCATTTGTTGTAATCAGGGGTGGACCCAGGATTAATTATTGAGGGGGCCAATTGAAAAAAGGGTAAAAATTATAAGAATATCAAATTCAATTAAAAGTATATAGAATAATATATATGTGTGTTTTTTTTATGTCTCGATATCCAATTCAATGATCGACTAATTCGGGGGATCAAATCCATTGTTCACTAACGGGACTCCCAATTTAAAGTCAGAACAAAACTTTGCGTGGATTGACCCCTTAAATTTTCTTTTAATATAAAATATATATATTAATTATATGATATATTTACATAGAGTGTTATATAATATATATATATATATATATATATATATATATTTATTGGATGGTCTCCTATTGTAGATTTTAAACTTATCATTTCTATAGATAATACTACTAATACATAATATATACATTGTTTTATTTTTTTAAGAAATGATAAACACATATATATTTAATGGGTATTGTAAGAATATTGAGGGGGGCCAAGGCCACCCCCATACTTAACGTAGATCCGTCCCTGATTGTAATATTGTGATGTTTTAAGGGGAGTGTTTAAAAGTGTTTTTGCTATTTTAAGTAATGTGCTTTCAAGTATGGGACGCTCAAATGATAAAATGTGTCTTCAAGTATGGAACGGGGGGAGTAGATGAATATGAGATGAAGTATAATAAAATAATAGATAAAATATAAGTGATGTGATTGAGAGAGAGAAGATCATGTGATAAAAATGGAAAAAAATAAAATGGAAAACTTAAAAGAAAAGTGAGAAACTTATAGTGGAACGGAGGGAAGTGAGTATTTAAAAAAAAAAAAAAAAAGGCCTCTTTAAAAAATTAAATTATTTCTAGGTTTAAATTGTTGATCACATATTAGTGACAAAATCTATATATATATAATAGGAAGATGTAGGCTCTTCAGAGTCTGCCACGTTTCTTCTCATAATCCGCCACATGTCATTTTGCATAAATATTATTTTATTTAATTACTAATTACTGGAGTATTTAATTAATCCGTTGATTGTTTTATTTTCCCATAATGCATCGCCTTTCTTTCTTCCATCTGCAACTCCCTTCTAAGTTCTAAAATCTAACGGATAAATCGCCCACATCTTCATGCCTCTTTAGTTCTCAAAACGTGCTTCAATTAAAGGCCCCCAACATGTCTTATTGTCCGAAAAGCTGAAGCTTCTATGCGCATGTCTCCACTTCTTAGATGTTTGTTTAGAATCCAAGCTTTTGACAATTATCAGCCGTTTAGATCACTGTAGTGGTTCAGGCCAAGGGCCACAAAGACTCCGGATTATCGAGGGTGGGAATATGCGCGGCCGGGAGTGTCTCTCAATTTGGTAATTGTGTGTGTTCTGTTTGCTCTTCTGAATGTTTCTCCGGTTTAACATTTTTAATTACTACAGAAGCTCAATAAGAAATTATACGCAACATTCTTCTTCGATTAATGGGAGAAATTAGTAAATTGTCGACGTTGCCGTGTATATGTGCAAAATTGATTAGGCATTGACAGATCTGGGATGCCATGCGTGAAAACAAGTAACATAGCAATGAAAATTGATTATTTCTTTTTCTGAAATGACCGTTTAGTCAATGAATTATATATACCTTGAAGATTTGGTTGCCTTAAAGAATGTTTTAAGGGAAGTTTTATCTTCTGGGAATTGGAGTAATAAAATTATCAAGATCGTGTCTCTCTTCTCTGGTTAAGATGCCCTGCCATGTCCTTTTATCAGCAATCAGTGCATGATAGCTTTATATAGTTAAGACAATGATAGTTTTTTTTTTTTTAATACTTGTGACTGTTTAAGTAAACATGAATGCTTCTGTGAATCAGTCCTATGTTATGCCACTTTATTTTTTCATGAGAAAGAAGAATACCAAATCATCTGGAAAGACTCCAGCGGCTCTCAAAGTCAAAATACATGTTTGGAGAGTGCTATGGGGACGTCTAAAAACCCTGCAAAATAGGAAGGTGATTTGGAATTTTTGAACTACAGAACTGAACTGGATCATTATTCAGGCATGCTTTTATGGCGATAGTGTTACCTATTTATTTGATTAGCTAGGTGGTTAATTTGGCTGCTTTACTCAAGTATGGCTTAATAAGCAAGAAGTAACTTTATGAAATAATTGAATGTGTCAACTCTCATGATGCTGGAGTTAAGTTTCAATGAGAAAGATGTGGAACGAAGAGGTTTTTGAGTATGTTCTATGGATAGTAGATAAGTTAACCTTGTGTGTCTTAGGCCCTTAAGTAATTTGTCTGAGATGGGAAAAACTTACATTACAGATGTTACTAATTTAAATTTTGACAACTTGTTTGGGGTGTTAAAGATGGTGAAGTTTACATCGTTGATGGTCACGAAATCCAGCGCGGAAGAGAGCTGTGATCACATTCTTTTGGCTAACGCAACAGATCTAAGTAGTTTGGTTTTTTTCAGTGGTCCAGTGTTAACGAATTTATTGTGTCCAACATGCAGGTCTGATGTTATTGGATTCTTCGAATTTTCCTGATCAGATTATTTTCTCTTTTCTTCAAAAAAGAGAAAAAGGTTGTTTATGCGGATTTTGGTGATTTAAGTTTGAGAGTTATGTTGTTTGATTTCTCTTTTGTTTTTTCATTTGGTTGGTTTGGTATCTACTAATTTTTATGATCAATTGGTTTGAGAGGGGATTGTGCATCTTCACAAACTGTGTAGGTTGCCTACTGTGGCCAACATATTTTCCTTATTTTGAAATTAACATTGGAGATCTGTATTTTATTTGACATTTTTTTAATAACTGGAAGATTGTTGAACGAAGTTTCTATATTGTGTCTTCTAATAATAGGTTAGCGGTAAACTCATGGATTTCTCATTCTGATACACATTACCAAAACCATGAAAACATTTTGCAATTGTAGAAGTAGAAGTGCGAGCTGGAGAACTTGGCATGTGCTTCACGCCTCCACCTACAACTGCAGTGAAGGTACAATATTTCGATAAAAGATAATATTCGTGAACCTGGAATATTCTAGAAATAACTTTTACATTCTTTTCAGAAACATATTGATTCTTAATTACATTTTAAACATCATAAGATGATCAAAGTGAATAAATATGTCTATACATATATGATGATACATTGAGCATATTTGTTGTGTATTGTAGATGTTAAAATTTTGATTCCTAAGGTGGTGTTTGCAAACGACTTGGCCTACTTGATTTTGCTAGAATCGATGGTTGGTTTTTTCCACATTTTGCTCATACTGATTTAACTTGCAGGCAATAAATTTGGATGGTCTGACTCAGGCACAATAGTATTCACTGACTATAAAACAACTTCGAGAAGAGACTAATATGAAACAAATTTGTGCTATGAGATGAATTTCTACCAAGAATGGTGATGTTTCAAGTGACAATGGTCCAGGTTTCAAGTGACAATGGTCATTTATTCCTTTTGCTAAAACCTCATTGTTACTGTATTTTATAATGCAATTTCCATGGTGTAAGATCTTTGCTATACAATTGGATTTTGATATAGTTTCAAGCCTTATTGAAAGATTTAGGGTCATTACAGAAAACAAAAATCAGATCAAATGAGAGGGAGATGTCCATGTTTAAAGCTTAGCTGATTAATAACGAGAAATGATAAGATTCTATTTTATTTGAAGCGAGCATACTATTCTATTTGAAGTAAACATACTGTGAAAGCAAGATTAGGTAACGATCTCTTCTTGTGAAAGAGTAAATATTATTTTGTATAAGAGAACATTAACGTGCTTTTTTAACAAAATTAAATAAGTAAATAAATAAATCTACAGCAGGCCCGTGCATTGCACTGGCACAAACCTAGTTATCTCAATAAGGGTTCGCGCTTACAATTAGTTCAAATTCTTCAATAAAAGCGAAAATAAGAATTATTGAATAAAAAGTGATACTAATATGACCATGAATAATTATACTCCCTCCATTCCACAATTGTTTGCATTAATTCTTTATTCGTCCATTCCACAATTATTTGCACATCTTAAAAAGGAATTTTTTTAATAAACATCACCCTCACAATATTTACATATTTATACAAAATGTCATTATTTTTACATTCAATTCAATCATTTACTTTACTTTATTCATAAAAGGTTACAAGATTATCCTTTAACACTCTTCTCATTACACATTTTTCTTAGTTTATTTGTGTGCAAATATTTATAGGACAAAGGGAGTATATATTTCATTAATCTCATTACCCAAACCAAACATGCCCCAAACTCGGAAGCTTCTGAAGTAGTTACAATGGGAACATAGAGTAGTTGAATCCGGGTACAAATTCAATTACTCCTATTATTAAAAGTCGTAAAGACCGGGCCAAAAAAACTTTTTTCTCTCACCACTGAATTGTCACATCAATTAATTTTGCAGAATAAATCTCTCTCTCCTCATAATCAAAATCTTGTTCAAAAAAACTTACCGTAGTATGAATGTATGATGGTAAATGTAATTATTTCATCCCATAAATGCATTAACTTTCTCCTACCAGTAACAGTCCTCTTGCATTATCTTTTTGTCCGAAACAACTACTCCATAGTTTCCGTTTAATTGAAGAATAAATCTCTCTCCTCATAATCAAAATCTTGTTCAAAAAAACTTACCGTAGTATGAATGCATGATGGTAAATGTAATTATTTCATCCCATAAATGCATTAACTTTCTCCTACCCGTAACAGTCCTCTTGCATTATCTTTTTGTCCGAAACAACTACTCCATAGTTTCCGTTTAATTGAACATTTATTGTTTGTAAGAATTTTAATGTAAAAATTGTTTATTATGTTTATTACTCCCTCCGTTTCAGGGAAAGCTTTCCATGAGCTTCGGATACGGAAATTAAGAAATATGATATAATAAGAACATTGAGAGAGAGAAGAATATATATAATAAAATGTGAGAGAATACTTTAACAAAAAAGGAATGGGTAGCTTTCATTGGGACAGACGAAAAAGGAAAGTTGGGTAGGTGTTGAGAATAGTCGTATTTAGTTTTATCATGGTACCAGAGCGACTATTCTGGTTGATTCGATCACTTCAATAACATACTATTTCCGCTGCAATCAAACATGACCGGCAACGACAAGACGACCGAGAAAGAAGTCGGTGAGGGTTCCAAGTGGACAGAAAGCATACCGAGTCTACGATCTGGGCACCCACAAATTTTACATCTCTAGAGACGTCACATTCCTCGAACACATATTCCCGTTCAAAGGATGCAACAACATGGATCTAGTTGATGCCACGCATACAGCGCAAGCCAACATCCGAGGGGAGCACTCACTTACCAAGGGCCCTGAGCGCGAGATGGTCTATTCTCGTCCTTTCATCCGCGAGGCTACGACACCTGTGGTCGACGACACTGTTAGTCGACCCACTAGGATTGAGGCGGATGTCTCGCATGCTGGAAATAATGTGCCCTTGCCGCACAATTCCACACATTCACGCTCAGATGTTGCGCCGATCCCTGCCCCCGCGGACGATGTTGTTCCGCGCGTCAGTGGTCGAACCAAAACACAACCGAAGCGCCTGGAAGCTTTTGAAGTAAATTTGTCGCCTTCCATCGATCATGGACAACCTATTACCCAATCGAAAATTTCGACTGTATATCCGCTTTCTAATTATGTTTCATACAAAAAAAATTCTCAAGCTCACTCTGCATTCCTAGCGGCCATCACCTCGCGCGATGAGCCCAATATTTCGCCCAGGCAATTAAAGATCCATTATGGCGTGAGGCCATGGCCAAAGAGGTTCGTGCATTGGAAAGTAATGGAACATGGGTTTTGGCACCACTCCCTCCCGGAAAGAAAGTGGTGGGATCTAAGTGGGTTTATAAGATCAAATATAAACCCAATGGTGATATTGAGAGGTACAAAGCATGACTCGTCACGAAAGGTTTCACTCAGATTGAAGGTGTGGACTTTCATGAGATTTTTGCCCCAATCGTCAAGCTGGTTACGGTCCGATGCGTACTATCGGTTGCTGTGAAACGAAATTGGGAGGTTCACCAGTTGGACGTCAACAACGCATTCCTTCATGGTGATATTCATGAGGATGTGTACATGAGCATTCCACAGGGTTTTGCTAAAAATGGCGACATAAGAGTTTGCAAGCTTAAAAAGTCCCTATATGGCCTTCGCCAAGCGTCACGTAATTGGTATGAGAAATTTACCCAAGCACTAAATGCCATCGAATTTCGTCAATCACATGCGGATCATTCCTTGTTCACATTCCGATGAAAGACCACCTTTGTCGCTGCCTTAATCTATGTAGACGACGTAATACTTGCTGGAAACGATTCCTCACATATTGCCTTTGTGAAGCGTTACCTAGACAATATATTTAGCATCAAGGACTTGGGCCCCTTGAAGTACTTCTTGGGCATCAAAGTCGCCCGTTCACCTGAAGGCTTCGTCTTGAGTCAACGAAAATACGCCTTGGACATCTTGGAAGAAAGTGGACTCCAAGGATGTCGCCCGAGTCTCTTCCCGATGGAACAAAACCTGAAGTTGGACCATGACGATTCCAGCCCTTTAGTGGATGCATCACAGTAAAGACGTCTCATCGGCCGCCTTCTCTACCTAATCGTCACGCGCCCGGATATCGTCTATGCAGTGAGCCAGTTGAGCCAATTTCTTGGCCACCCTCGTCTAGCACATATGAACACTGCACAACGAGTTCTCCGATATTTGAAACACGCCCCTGGACAAGGTTTATTTCTCCCAGTGGCGGGAGGTTTCTCTCTTAGGGGACATTGCAACGCCGACTGGGTAGGCTGCCCGTTTACCCGTAGATCGTCCACTGGATACTTCATAACACTTGGAGACGCTCCGGTGTCTTGGCGCACCAAGAAAAAGTCCGTAGAGGTGCATTCCTCGGCCGAGGCGGAGTACCGAGCAATGGCTACGACCACCTACGAGATTGTATGGCTCAGATGGATGTTGAAGGATCTTGGCATTTTACAATCTGGTCCAATGCCTCTTCTTTGTGACAATCAAGCGGCTCGTCACATTGCGATGAATCCGGTGTTTCATGAACGAACCAAACACGTTGAGATGGATTGCTATTTTGTTCGTGAAAGAGTAGTCAATGGTGATATCAATCCCACTGAAGTTTCGACTACAAAGCAAGTGCCAACCGGGCGAAATACGAAGCATTTGAGTGAAATAGGGCTTGGCCGGGTGAAACCACCCGGCCGGGTGATTTTACCCGGCCAAAATACGAAGGTCTTGATGGAAAATGGCATGGCCGGGCCAAAGTGACCCGCCCAGGTGGTTCTACCCGGCTAAAACCTTCGATGGGTGAACTAATAAAAAACGTGGGTGTACAGCACTATGGCCGGGTCATTTTACCCGCCCGGGTGGTGTCACCCGGCCAAGTTTTTCATCTCTTCATATCTCGAGCTTCCGACCTCCGATTGACTCGATTCTTTTTTTTCACCCCACTCCATTTTTCGAGACGAATCCAATGGTGCAATCCTCTCTTCAGTCCAGTAAGTGCAAATGATGATCGAACACTGATTTTTGCGATTTTAATGCCTAATTCACCTCATATTCCTACAAAACGAGCTCAAACACATTTCTCAATCAAATCAATCATATGGTGATTGCATAGCATAACTTGGTTGATGAGTGCATTAATATCCTCAATTTGTTTGTGTGTTTGAGAGAAACACTATATCATGTGAGTAGAGGACTTGAGCATTTGGATTATGTTTCCCATTCACAATGTGTTGTGTGTTTGTGCATTCTTTGATTCATGAATGTGATTTGCAATAATGAGCCTATGATCTTCATTGAGAAATGCACTTTGAGAAAGAGATATCACTACATTCTTACTTTGCATGTGTGATTTGCATTGAATATTCCATTGTGATCATTCCACCCTCATTGCTTTAAGTGCTTAGTTGTTTGAGGACAAGCAACATTTTAAGTTTGGGGGAGTTTGATTCGGGTGGAATTTACACGTTTTAGAGGCACATGTTAAGCGTGTTTTGATGTGGATTTCATTGATTTATGCATTGAATATGATTGTTTAAGCCGAAATGAGAGAAAGGTTGTGTTTTGTCGATTTTGTAGGAAATACGATGGAATTTGGAGCTAAACATCAACCATACTTTACTGGATCATGAAGAGGAGTGCACGGTTGGATTCGTCTCGAAAAACGGAGTGGAATAGCCAAAAGAATCGAGTCAATCGGACACCCGAGGCGAAAGTTATGCACGAAACGAGAAAGGACCGAAGTCGACCGAGCGAGCACGGCCGAGCACCATGCTCGAGCTGGCCGTGCTCGAAACAGGGATTTTTGGGCCACGATGGAGCACGGCCGTGCTACCCCATTTTTGGTGCCTTTTGTCCATTTTCGGTGCCTTTTGTCCATTTTGGCCATTTTTTAGGGACTAACTTGCAATTCTTGCACCCAAACCCTACCCCAACACTATATAAGCCCCATTTCTTGAATTCCAAGAAATTCTTCCCCAATTCCTCAATTCCCACACATAGTTACACATACTTGGGGGGTGTTTTGGCCATATCTTCATCAAACCAAGGAAGAAATGATGCAATAGCTCCCAAATTCCATTCCCTACCACATTCTAGACTAAGCTTTCTCTTTCTTTTCCTTTTTATTTAGTTATTTCATTTGGATTTTGTAATTTCATTATGTTAGTAGTTAGCTAAACAACTTTGTGGTTCTAAGGCATTGTAAGACTTGGATTGATGTTTATGAGTAATTTCTTGCTTTAATTGGTGTTTGTTTCCTATTTGCATGTTTAATTATCCATTGTCAAGCATGTTGTTATTGGCCATGATGATTTGCTTATCCATTGTTAATTCGGGTAAGATCGAGAGATTTATTTCATTTAATCGTATGCAAGCATGCAACCCGATATTATTATGAGCTCGAGAGAGGATTAATTATCGGAGAGGGATTTGAATGATCTTAGGAGCTATTTTAGGCGGTGTAATGTTTGTGAGGTAGAAATACGAGCCTATGTTGCATTGCGCCTTTGGTTAATTAGATCGAGAGATTAATTAATTCTTCTTGTGTGATCACCCTATATGAGATAAACTTAATGGCCATCTAAACGAGATAACTCTCATAAACGGATGTCTAAATATTACAATTGCCTTGGAACCCACCTTTCCTTCTTTGCGTTTTTATCCATTTTACCTTTGTTTTATTGATTTGCATGGTATTTGATCGATTTCGTATTTACTCTTCATTACTTATTGGTGACACATTGTTAGGTAATCTTAGAGTAATTCACACCACTCAAATTATCGATCACGTCTACTTAGAACTCGACTAGCAAACTACCACTTTTACGCTTAACCTCCTTGTGGGATCGACCTCGTGCTTATCACGCTACGATAGACACCGTACACTTGCGGTTGTTTATTTTAGTATTGCATGTTGTATAAATTCTAAGTTTGGGGCTACAAGTTGTTACCTCCCTCCTTGCACATCCAATGCTCTTCAAAGATCACCATTGCACTACTTGCTTCCCCTCTCCAAAGTTGGTTTTGCTTTCTTCTTCATTCTTCAAGCTATGACATCCAAAGTATTCTTCATCCATACCTACAAAATAAACTAAGCTATCAACACTACTAAAGCAATAAAAACAATAAAGCAATAAAACCTTGGGTTGCCTCCCAAGAAGCGCTATTTTTAACGTCCTATGCCGGACGGTCCTTCCTAAAGGGGAATATCAAGTCACCCCCTTGTCATCCTTGTTCTTGACCTTCTTGGCCCAAGCAACCTTCTTGAAACCATTAAAGCATCCACTAGCCACTCCATCCGGCTCTTCAATCATGCCATAGGAGGTTGATGCTTCATTCATCCCCAAGTTCGTATAAGTAACTTTTCTTGATTTGGGGGAGTTTTTGAAGAAAACTCCCCCAAACTTGGCCTTCTTGCCCATCTCTAACTCCTTGTCTTCCACCTTGGGGTTCTCCTCCACAATATTTATCTTGGGCTCTTCTTCCACCTCCTTTCTCATGGGTATTGGGGGGTACTCTCCCTTGGGAAACCCATACTCTCCACTCTCATCATTTCGGAGTTTGATAGCTCTAAACATGTCAATCGTAACTATCTCTTGGTTCATTCGAAGCTCCAACTCTCCATTCCTCATATCAAGAATAACCCCTCCGGTTGCCAAAAATGGCCTTCCCAATATCAATGGAATGTTTTTGTCTTCCTCCATATCCAAAACCACAAAATCTACCGGAAAGAGAAGCTTGTCGATTTTGACCAATACATCCTCCGCTATACCCAAAGGGTATGTCATAGACCTATCCGCCAATTGGAGGTTCATTGTGGTTGGTGTGAGCTCTCCTAAACCAAGTGACTTGAAGAGTGACAATGGCATGAGGTTGATGCTTGCTCCCGAATCACATAGAGCTCTTAATGTACCTCCATCTCCAATAGTGCATGATAAAGTGAAGGATCCGGGATCCCTAAGCTTTGGAGGTAACTTAGCTTGAATTACGGAGCTACAATGTTCGGCTAAGTGCACCGTCTCATATGCCTCCATTTCCCTCTTGCTTGACATTATCTCCTTCAAGAATTTGAAATAATGTGGTATTTGTTCAAGAGCTTCGGCGAAAGGGATGTTGATATGGAGTTTCTTGAACATCTCCGCAAACTTGACAAACTTGCTATCCAAGTTCTTCTTCTTCTTCATCCTTTGTGGATATGGGAGGGGCATTACATTTTTACTAAACAAAGGAGGGATTGCCTCCCCACTCTTCTTCTCCCCTTCATTTTCTTTCACTAAGCCATCATCTTTGTCAACACCCTCGGGTGCCATTACCACTTCCTCCTCTAACGGCATCTTGGGCCCTTCGTAGCTCGTCCCACTTCTTAACCTTATGGCTTTGCATTGCTCCTTGGGATTTAGCTCCGTGTTAGAGGGGAATTGCCCCGGAACGTGTTGCTTTCCAATGGCATTAGCAAGTTGGCTCACTTGCTTTTCTATG
This sequence comes from Galeopsis tetrahit, assembly GCA_963675135.1. Taxonomy (NCBI): domain Eukaryota; kingdom Viridiplantae; phylum Streptophyta; class Magnoliopsida; order Lamiales; family Lamiaceae; genus Galeopsis; species Galeopsis tetrahit. The sequence continues at coordinate 96,095,990 of OY776119.1, forward strand.
ACTTTCATGTGGTTTGCCATATTCTTGATCATTTCTCCTTGTTCCTCAAATCTTTGCCGAGTTATGTTTGCATTCTCTCTAGTCTCTCTCATGAATTTTGTAGTTTCCCCCATAAAGGCACTAAACATATCCTCCATTGATGGCTTTGATGAAGACTCCACAATAGCTCCATCTCTTACATTGAAATTTGGAGGTGGGACAATGGCATTCCTTGTGTTGGCATAGGAAAAGTTCTCATGTTGCCTCAATCCGGGATGATATTGATTTGGATTAGGAGGTTGCCTCTCATTCCAACCTCTTTCTCGAAATTGACGGTCCCTTTGATAATTCATATAATGGGCCTCTTCATATTGATCATCACTAGGTCCCATTAATGACTTAGCCGCCATCATCGAAGTTAATTTGTCTACCTTGTTGGATAAGGTAACAAAATCATCCGACTCTCTTGTGGAAGCAACTTTCCGGGCTTGCCTTCTTTCTGATGGCCATTGGTTCCCGTTCTTTGCCATCTCCTCTAGAAGCACATAGCCTTCATCCGTCGTCTTTCCAAGCAAAGAACCTCCACCGGCCGAGGCGTCCACCATCCCTCTCGTTCGATGGTCCATCCCATTGTAGAAATAGCAAATCAATTGATCTCTTGAGAACCCATGTTGAGGACAACTCCGTATGAGATCCTTGAAACGCTCCCAAGCCTCGGCTAAAGACTCATCATCGTCTTGCATGAAAGAAGAAATTTCTCCTCTTATCTTGATGGTCTTGCTTGGAGGGAAGTATTTCATGAGGAAAGCATCTACAAGGTCGGCCCAATTTTCGATCGTCCTTAGATCAAGAGACATGTACCATTGCTTTGCACGATCACGGAGGGAGAATGGAAACAATTGGAGACGGATGTAATCTTGAGGGACACGATTAATCTTAACCGTTCCACTTATCTCTAGGAATTGAGATAAATGGAGGTTAGGATCCTCCTTTGACAACCCTCCAAATTGGTTGTTTTGAACCATCATGATCAAGGCCGGCTTGAGTTCGAAATTGTGAGCATCTACGGGTTCTCGACCCGCTCCTCCATATGGCCTCGGAATTGGGCGGAAATGATCTCTTAGTACCCTTTGTGGTCGATTTCCCCCATTCCCATTCGGTTCCTCAAATCCATCAACCCCTTGATTCTCAACCTCCTCCTCAACTTCTTCTACAACCGGATTCTCCCGTCGATTCATTCTTTCCAACTCTAGTCTTCTCCTTTCGGCGTTCCTTCTTCGACAATTGGCCTCAATCTCCGGATCTAAAGGTAGCACTTATTGGTGATTCCTCCTAGATCGTGTGATCATAAACCATGTCTATCAAAAGAGCAAACGAGAGTGAGAAATACAAATAAGCTCAAAGTAACAAACACAAATATTTTTGGATTTTTGCAAATAAAGAAAGCAAATAAATTGTCTAAACTAAAACTCTTCTAGCCTACACTCTAGAGCTTATAAAAACCTCCCCGGCAACGGCGCCATAAACTTGATACACGTGTTATGCAACACTAAAATAAACAACCGCAAGTGTACGGCGTCTATCGTAGCGTGATAAGCACGAGGTCGATCCCACAAGGAGGTTAAGCGTAAAAGTGGTAGTTTGCTAGTCGAGTTCTAAGTAGACGTGATCGATAATTTGAGTGGTGTGAATTACTCTAAGATTACCTAACAATGTGTCACCAATAAGTAATGAAGAGTAAATACGAAATCGATCAAATACCATGCAAATCAATAAAACGAAGGTAAAATGGATGTAACTCAAAGAAAGAAAGTGGGTTCCAAGGCGATTGTAACACTTAGATGTCCGTTTATGAATGTTATCTCGTTTAGGTGGCCATTAAGTTTATCTCATATAGGGTGATCACACAAGAAGAATTAATTAATCTCTCGATCTAATTAACCAAAGGCGCAATGCAACATAGGCTCGTATTTCTACCTCACAAACATTACACCGCCTAAAAGAGCTCCTAAGACCATTCGATTCCCTCTCCGATAATTAATCCTCTCTCGAGCTCATAATAATATCGGGTTGCATGCTTGCATACGATTAAATGAAATAAATCTCTCGATCTTACTCCAATTAACAATAGATAAGCAAATCATCATGGCCAATAACAACATGCTTGACAATGGATAATTAAACATGCAAATAAGAAACAAACACCAATTAAAGCAAGAAATTACTCATAAACATCAATCCAAGTCTTACAATGCCTTAGAACCACAAAGTTGTTTAGCTAGCTACTAACATAATGAACTTACAAAATCCAAGTGAAATAACTAAATAAAAAGGAAAAGAAAGAGAAAGCTTAGTCTAGAATGTGGTGTGGAATGGAATTTGGGAGCTATTGCATCCTTTCTTGAGTGATTTGATGAAGAATTGATGAAGATATGGCCAAAACACCTCGAAGTATGTGTAACTATGTGTCGATTGGGGGAGAATTGGGGAAGGATGGCTTGGATTTCAAGAAAAGGGGTTTAAATAGTGTTTGGGTAGGGTTTGGATGGCAAAATTGCAAGTTGGTCCCTCAAAAATGGCCAAAATGTTGAAAAAGCACCGAAAATGGGATTGGCACGGCCGTGCACGGAGCACGGCCGTGCAAAACGGCCTTTTGACTTGCAGGTGCTCGGCCGAGCAGGCGTCTCGGCCGTGCTCGGCGGGCAGGGGAAACGGGGTGTGCTCGGCCGTGGCTGCTTCTCGGCCGAGGCGATGTGGAGCAGGGCAAGGGAGTGCACGGCCGTGCCTTGAGCTCGGCCGAGGTGTGTGGTGACCAAAATCTCTCGGTCTCGAGGTCGTCCTCGTCGAGAGAGAGGCGCGGCCGTGGCATGGATTTGGGGTGTGCTCGAGCTCGACCGAGCAGGGTGCTCGGCCGTGCTGTGTCTTGGGCGACTCTTGGGTGAAAAATCCTCGGTTTTGATGTGTGTTTTCTCGAGCATGGTGCTCGAACGTGGTCTGAAAATGGCTCGGCCGAGCCATGAGCTCGGCCGTGCTCTTGCATGGTTTCTACCCCTTTCTCGTTTCGTGCATATCTTTCACCTCGGGTGTCGGATTGACTCGATTCCTTCGGCTAATCCACTCCGTTTTTCGAGACGAATCCAACCGTGCACTCCTCTTCCTGATCCAGCAAAGTATGGTTGCTGTTTTGCTCCAAATTCCATCGTATTTCCTATAAAATCAACAAAACACAACCTTTCTCTCATTTTGGCTCAAACAATCATAATCAATGCATAAATCAATGAAATCCACATCAAAACACGCTTCACATGTGCCTCTAAAACGTGTAAATTCCACCCGAATCAAAAGATTACTTTGGTTATTGGGAAAAATTTAGCTAAGTGACTTGTAGTACGAAAGATGGCCTACATCATATCTCAAAATTTCACACAATCATGATCCCAAGCAAGAACTTGGGCAAGTTCTAGAAAAGCAAGCAATGAATTGATCCACTCAAAAATGAAATAACTGGATTAATGCTCAGTTCAAAGCTCAACTCTCACTGGTTCATTCAAGACTCAAACATTCATCAATTATCACCACACATAACTCATTGTGCATGCAAAACATTCATAGGCAACAAGATGACAACAACACAAACAAGATGATTCATTCCAATCATATACACATTCAAGGAATCAAATTCACAACAAATCATTATCAAATGTGTCTCAATGATCATTAAAGCTCAAATTGCACACATACACGAAAGTACACATTGGTGTCAATAGAAAATGTAAAAACGAACGTACCCCCAAACTTTTTCATTCCCAAATCTCCTCTCTCTTCACCACCGCTGCCACCAGCCTCTCCCAGTTGTCTCTCGATGACGTCAACATAATTCACGATTTACATTACATCGATCCAACTTCTAAGTAAAGAGATTGCTGCTAATGTTTGTTGATTTTTCATCGTTGTTGCCTCCAAGGTAGGTGACTGAAAAAAAAAATTAACGTTATAGATATTACAATTAAAAACTAACTTCATAAATTTTAATATATATATATTTTTTCTTTTTTGGATCAAAATATCAAACCATGTGCAATTTTACGAGGTGTCATCTCGGCCTCGGGCAGGTAAAATTTGAAAGAAACGAAATATGGGAACATGCAATAATTTAATGGGGGACCAATACAAAAATTTTAATATATTTTATTCAAGGCAGGACTTCAAAAGCATTTATCTATACTCACTATTTTATGAAACAAGTTGCACTTTATCAATATTATCTCTCAGTCCTCCGCCCATTACTCTATTCAAATTATGCCATAAATTTGGATCTAGCTAGGAATTACATAGGCCAGGAAAAAATACTCTACTTGGGAACAAGACTGGCTTTTAGGTTGTGTTTGGATTAAGAAATTAAATTTGAAAAGACATGTTAAATGAAAGGATTTAAAAATGTGTTGGTCTCCTTTGTATAGTGGTGCAATCCACATTTTAAAGACCGATCAATCAATATATATATATATATATATGTCATAGCAAATTCTTAGTCAAAATTAATCGCAGCCTAATGGTTACCAATGTGTTTGATATGTCTGAGCTCACAACTCTCATGTTCGAAACCCGTAACAAAGAAGCGGTTCCTTTAAAAAAATACATAATTTTAATGACTCTTAACTAAAAAAAAACTATATATGAAGTATAAAATATTCCTAATTGATTACTATAAAAAGTGAATATGTGATCCCCGTTGAATTGGTGATGAGAGAAACTTGTATTTATATACTGAGATTACATGAGATATATAAGGAATATTTAACAAACTAATCTTATCACAAAAGATATTTACAGAGATATGATGGAATAAGTCAATGACTTATTCCTCAATCCTATTACCCCCCTTCAAGCAATGTTGTGGATGTAAGGAAACACAAAGCTTGGAACGAAGTAACTCAAAGCTCGGACGAGGAAGACTCTTGGTAAAAATGTCAGCAATCTGAAGAGTCGTGGGCACGAACTGAGTATCCAATCGTCCGGAAGAGACCAGTTCCCTTACAAAATGACAGTCGATATCGATGTGTTTTGCTCGCTTGTGAGCAACTGGATTTTGAGAAAGAAACAGAGCACTCTTATTGTCACATAGAAGCAAGGGACGACGAGTTGGCAGGGCACCCAATTCCCGAAGTAAGTGAGTGACCCAAACGATTTCTTGGGCCGTGTTTGCTAAGGCCTGATATTCTGATTCACAACTGGAACGGGCCACGGTAGGTTGTTTCTTAGCACTCCAAGAAATCAAATTTCCGCCTAAGTAGATAGAATAACCGTAGGTGGATCGACGTGTCTCAACACATCGAGCCCAATCGGCATCCGAGTAACCAATGATAGAGTAATCAGTGCCACGTGTGAATGATAAGACGAACTTGATAGTGCCAGCGACATAACGCAATATACGCTTAACAGCTAAAAAATGATCCACAGTAGGAGACTGAAGAAACTGACTCACATGGTTAACTGCATAAGATAAGTCAGGACGCGTGATAGTGAGATATTGGAGAGCCCCAACAAGAGAACGATAAAGTGTGGGGTTGTCAAAGGGTGTGCCAATGCTGACAAAGGATTCACTGGCCGCAAGAGGAGTTGAAACAGGCTTGGAATGTAAGAGATCAGCCCTAACAAGAATGTCGTGAGCATACTTGGCCTGACTCAAGAAAAGACCATTAGACGAGTGACACACTTCCAAACCCAAAAAATAACTGAGAGGGCCTAAATCTTTAACAGCAAATTCCTTGTGAACACGGGTGATGAAACGCCTGAGGTATGTCGGATCGTTGCCTGTGATAATGATGTCATCAACATACAAGAGCAAGTACAACGTAATAGAACCACTGGAGAAATAAAATAGAGAGGTGTCAGCTCTGCTGCACTGAAATCCCAAGCTAACAAGAAATGTGCTGAAACGAACAAACCAAGCACGGGGAGCTTGTCGAAGACCGTAAAGGGCTTTTTTGAGCTTGCAGACATGATCCGGAAAACGAGGATCCACGAAACCAGGTGGTTGAGCCATAAACACGGGTTTAGTCAAAATACCATGCAGAAAGGCATTGTTAACATCCAACTGATGTAATGGCCAACAGTTCTGGACGGCAAGAGATAAAATGATACGAACCGTAGCAGCTTTGACAACCGGACTGAAAGTGTGTGAGAAATCAGATCCAGGAATTTGAGAGAAACCCTGTGCAATGAGGCGAGCTTTATATCTATCAATAGAACCATCACTGAGAAACTTTGTACGAAATACCCATTTTGAGCCAACAATATTCGTATTTGAGGGACGAGGTACCAAATCCCAGGTATCATTTGCATAGAGGGCATCAAGCTCCGTACGCATAGCGGCCAGCCAATGTGGATGTTTAATCGCAGATTTAAATCCCCTGGGCTCATCAGTAACAGATAATGCGGACAATAATTTGGTAGTAGCAATATCAGCGAAGTAACGAGGTTTAAAAGTACCAGATTTGGCCCGTGTGGTCATTGGATGAAGAGAGACAGAGGGGCGTGGGCCAGGTTGTTGTTGGGCAGGCGGTTGGACCAAATGTTGAGCATGGACTGGAGAAACGGGCGGTTGGGCCAGAGGTGGAGTGGGCTCCTGTGGGACATCTTGGGCCTGGATAGGAGGTGGCCCAACAACCTGTTCTTCAATATGGGGAATTAATGCAGGTGGGCCTGGGCAAAGAGTGCATGGCCCAGTGGAGGAGGTGGGCTTGGACGACAAAGCTGGACCAGAGGAAGGCAGTGCTGCTGCAATTGGGCCAGGCTCAAGAAATGAGTTGAATTCCAGAGTGCTGGAATTAATAGAAGCAGGTTTATCTGAAAAAGGAAACGATGATTCATCAAATTGCGCATGACGGGTAATATAAAATCGAGAAGCGACAGGATCATAACACCGAAACCCTTTGTGAGATGAGCTGTAACCCAAAAAATACACGGAATACTACGAGGAGCAAGTTTATGTGGAGCATAATTTCTGAGATACGGAAATACCCGACAACCAAAAGTCTTGAAATTTGAATAAGACGGTGGTTGATGAAATAACAACTCAAAAGGAGACTTATCATCCAAGACAGACGAAGGCAAACGATTTATGATATAAACAGCCGAAGCAAAAGCATCAACCCAAAATTTTGCTGGAACACTGGCAAGAAACATAAGTGACAAACCCGTCTAAGTAATATGTCTATGTTTACGCTCAGCACGCCCATTTTGCTGAGGAGTGTAAGGACACGACAAACGATGATGAATACCCTTAGTAGTAAAAAAATCATGCACACGAGTGTTTACAAATTCAGTGCCACCATCACTTTGAAACACCTTAATATTACTGTTGAACTGATTTGAAACAAAAGCATGAAACCGAACTAGGACATCAAAGAATTCAGACTTTGCATGCATAGGGTAGAGCCACGTAAACCGAGAGAAATCATCAATAAATACGACATAGTAACGATAACCATCATTAGAACAAATTGGAGCATGTCCCCACAAATCACAATGAATTAATTCCAAAACACAAGAGGCACGTTTATCATTTAACCGAAAAGGAAGATGTTTACTTTTGGCTAACTGACAAGGTGTACATAAAGTTGGTTTAGGCAAAATAGACGTAACGGATAAATGTCCAAGTTTCTTTAAAGAATTAATAACGGAAATTGAGACGTGGCCTAATCTATTATGCCAAATTTCAAAAGATGCCTTCAACGAAGCCGAATGAAAAGCAGCAACTAAAGCCTGGTTTCCATGTTCCAAAACGTAGAGACCCTGACTACGTCTGCCTCGGGCCAGTGGCTCCTTGGTTAGCCGATTCTGAATCACAAACGACTGATCAATAAATAGCACATCAACAGGAAAATCTGAGGTCAATTTGCTGATTGAGAGTAAATTCTTTGTTATATGAGGCACAACTAAAACATCCAATAACCGAACATTATCATTAAGACGATAAGAGGCAACATGAGTAATAGGGATACATGTACCGTTTGCAATAACAACACTATCGTTACCATTGTAAGGAGCAAGGGCATCCATATCTGAGGCACTAGGAGTCATGTGAGCAGAAGCGCCCGTGTCGAGAAACCAATCTGAGGTTGTTGTAGGCGAAACAGAACACTGAGATTGGAAGGCCTGGGCCAAATTTACCGATTGCTTGGTGGATCGAGCATACCGATCGGAGCAACGGTCTGCGTAATGGCCTGGTTGACGACATATTTGGCAATTTGGAACATACGACCTCTTATTCCTGAAGGCAGGCGAACCAGAAGGGTGGGATGAGTGCAGAGGAGCTTGAGAGGGATCGCGGCTGGTTCCGGTGCTGAGAGGAGTCTGAGCGACGATCTGCAGTGAAGGCCGTAACAGCGGTAGATGGGGGATTCATCTGGCGCTGCAGAAAGTCAAAACTGATGGCTTGGTGTACCAAATCACGGAAAGAAGGCATTGGAGACATATTCATGCAGGTATCCGAGAAGCTGAGAAATTGAGAGCCAAGACCATTGAGAAACCAATGGCTTTGATCCAGCGTGTCTACGGGACGACCAATGGAGGCCAATTGGTCGCACAACAAGCGGAATTTGCGACTGTAGTCCTCGACTGATGAGGATCCGCGACGAAGATTAAATAGTTCACCGCGAAGCTGGTTGATGCGGGAAACGGAGGAGTGACTAAAAGCCTCTTCAATAGCCGACCAGACAGCCCGGGAGGAAGTAAGGCCGATAACTTCCGCCATTGTTTCTTCAGAGAGGGAAGAAAGGATGAGGCTTAGAACTTTTTGGTCCATAGCAAACCAAGTCGCATATTCAGGGTTAGCAGATGTTGAACCGTTTTCTGTGATGGATTTAGCCGGGGCCGAGACGGTGCCGTCGACATAGGAAATTAGGTCATGACTGGTAAGAACGGGAGTAATCTGATTCTTCCAGATGAGATAGTTAGACGATGTGAGTTTTATCGTCAACATGTGAACAAGAGTATTGAGGGGGAGAGAAGAGGAGGATAATGTGTCGGCCATGGTGAGAAAAAGATGAGAAGGCAGATTAGAAATTTAAAGGTGCAGATTATAAATTTTTAGCGGAGAAGGCAGAACAGAAATTTTTTAGCGGAGAAGAAGGCAGGTCAGAATATTTTTTTTTTTTTTTTTTTTTTTTGGCGGAGAAGGCAGATCAGAAATATTTAGCCAAGAAGGCAGAACAAAAATATTTAGCGGAGAAGGCAGAACAGAAATTTTTATGCAGATCAGAAATATTTAGCCAAGAAGGCAGAACAGAAATATTTAGCGGAGAAGGCAGAACAGAAATTTTTTATTTAGCGTGAGGCTTTTTAGTGGGAGAATAGGGTTTTGGTGGAGAAGGCAGAACAGAAATTTTTTATTTAGCGTGAGGCTTTTTAGTGGGAGAATAGGGTTTTGGTGAATATGACTGATACCATATAAAAAGTGAATATGTGATCACCGTTGAATTGGTGATGAGAGAAACTTGTATTTATATACTGAGATTACATGAGATATACAAGGAATATTTAACAAACTAATTTTATCACAAAAGATATTTACAGAGATATGATGGAATAACTGAATGACTTATTCCTCAATCCTATTAATTACTAATTAACATGATCCAATTAATATGACTGATGGGCAGAGCCGGTTCTGTCGGGGACAGGGGCCCGCTGGCGCGAGAGGGCACTTAATTGAAAATTATTTTTAATATTACACACTTCTCATTATCAGAATAAGCAATGTTTTAGAGTGTATCAATTTATTTGATAGACTAGTAGTGGTGTATGTTTGAAATTTAGAAGTGTGTTACTCTCTAAATTACAAGTTCGACTCTACTCTGTTTTGGTTTTTGTCACTATAACTTTTGCATTTTCATTTTAAGACTTAAACTTTGTACTTCCTCGGTTTTTTTATTTTTTTATTTTGTTATTTTAAATGTCTACTTTAAAACTTTACATTTCATTTTTTTTTTTTCAAGTTGTGTCTCATATTTATTAACAACCATCCCTAAATTTACACAAAATTAAACTAATGGACACTCATTTTTTCTTTCCTTCCCCATCTTTTTTTCCTTTTCTTACACTTTCCACTCCACGTTTTTTTTTTTTACACTTTTCACTAACAATTTTATACTAAATATATATTCCTCAGCACCCGTGTCATCCTCCTATTGTAAGTTTAAAGGGAAACGGACAGATTTGTCAATTTTTTCATCCCTAGTGCAGATAACTCTTGGACGTACTGGTAAAAGTGTTTGAATAAAAAAATTATCCTTGTTCAAGGGGATTTCTGCGTCATCACTCCTTTGTCTATTTACTTTTACACACTTTTAAGTTACATCTCTTTTTTACCCTACTGAAATTTAGGTGAGTAACCCTTGTACTCTGCCTTATAATTTTTTTGGCTTAAAAAAAATACATATAGTATATGACATTTAAGTGAGGTTAGTTAAATGAGAAATATGATCAAAGCAAGACATTTAAGTGAGGTTAGCTAAATGAGAAATATGATCAAAGCAAGACAAGGGAGTGCAAATTCAATTCTAAATCCTAGCTTGGTCAGATAAGGGACTCTTTTAAGAATGATGCAACTATGTCCTGTCACATATGAAAGCTTAAAAACTTTAGCAAGAAAATTTCATCAATATCTGATAGCACTGTAAGAAAATTGATTTTTAATGACAAAATTATCTTATTATAATTTATCTCTATCTGATAGCACTATAAGAAAACTTGTCCTAACCCTAATTCCATTAGAGTCAAACTTGCTCCAGGTCCATTAGGATCAAACTTGTCTACACTCCAAGCCCATTAGAGCCAAACTTGCTCCACACTCCAGGTCCGTTAGTATCAAACTTGCCCTACACTTCAAGCCTGTTAGGATCAATTCAGGCTTCACACTCCAACAAAAATAACGATACTTTTTTTATCTTTTGAGTTGTTCTGCCGGATCAATCACTTCTTATGGACTCGTTGAGAATGATTCGGATCTAGTTCATGGTCTATTAGAGGTAGAAGGCGCTATAATGGAATCTTCACAGACAAGATTGCAGTCTGTTTGATAATGATAGAGTTACATTGCTTCTTCAACCCGAATCGACGAATCCCTTAAATATTGTCACGCCCTAATTTTTCATAAAAGTAGATTTTACGAACATAATTGACAATTTTAAAATAAAGGGGCATGAACTCTAATTTTAACCTAAGAAATGATTTTACAAATTATTTAGTAATAAAATTACTTGAATTGCAACGGAAGACTCAATGAATAAATAGCAACTTAAAAGAATTCTAGAATATTAATTGAATCAAGTTTCAAAATCTCATAAAAAGTTTAATACATGAAATGAAATAACACTTAATTACTTTACTAAATATTAATAGATTAATAGATTTGCCATCCACCGCTCCTCCTCACCATCAGCTCCTTAACCTAAGATGTTAAAATGAAGGGGTGAGTATGCAAGCACACTCAGTGGGGCCCAGCTGTTCACAGTTAAATATTAGACAGATAGTTAAACACATCAATGCAAACATGAGAACATTGCCACATTCTGAACTGACTGCTATACTGACTGACTGAGCACTGCGAGCCTTGTCAAAGACATTTTAATGACCCTGGTGATTCTCGAGGACAACTTATATGGTCCCGGACTCGTGAACTAGTCCATGGCTATCTGATTTCATAACATGGATAACATGGAACATGACACGTAGCAGACACATTCAACATATCAAGTAACACATTTAACAATGAACAACTTACTCTACTAACACCTTAAAAAAAGAAAAAAACTTGCTCTACTAACCATTGTAGAGATAAGTAATGAATTTGAAAACCCCACCTTGAATGCCTATATAAAATGTGTAATGCAATCATATTATTGATGTGTCTCGTCTACTACGTCTCCTATCAAAATAATTAAATAACGAGTCTTAGAATTATTATTATATTTAGAAAAGTGTATATATACATATATATATATATATGATATCTTAGTTAATGTTTTTAATAAGTAAAAAGCTTTAACAATTTAGTTTTTATCAAGAAATTGGCAGAAGTCATTAAATGGTTTGGCTATTAACGCATATCAACAATCTAATTAATTAAATAATGATTTGGCTTTGCACTAGTGAAGAAACAATTAGTTTTAATAATAAAAGATCTTGAATACATTTAAACTTAAAAATAATCTTGTAGCATTTAGCGAAACAAGCAGTGCCTAAATCATTCTTTTACAGAAAAATAAAGATTGATGTCGTGCATATATATATATAATATATATAATATACAGTATCGAAATAAAATAGAAAAAGGGAGAAGAAGTTACTGTTTCACCGGAGAATTCAAGATGGCCGAGTTATTTAGAGACAGAAAACTATTTTGCATCAAAATATTTGAGAGAGATATGTGCTGTGAAAAAATTAGGGCAATATTTATTATATATATATTAAAAGCGGGCTTGGGCTTGGGCTTGGACTTGGGCTTGAAATGAAGATTAGAGTTTAAAATTTTAAAAGTTTAAGTTTAAATGGGTTTTAAATATTTATCTCAAATTAATAATTAAATATTTATTTGTATATTTATATTAAAAAAATTTACGGATATTACAGATATGATGCAAAATGGTTCTTGGGTCACACCCGTGACCTCAGGTTGTTTCAATTCTTCCAAATCCCATACCTCTATAGACATATAAGAGCTCTACGTGATTTAGTTAAAGACATCTACGTGATTTGATGCTCAAATGAGTATGGACAGTGGACAATCAAGTATTGAAAAATCTGGAACAAACTAGGATGCTCTCCAAAAAATCTGGAACAAACTCACTCCCTCCAAATATTAGGGATTAGCTTGGAAAATTCTAAGGGGGAGACTATCAAAGACGGTGGTGATCTATCCTGTGGCCTCGAAGAACAAACGGTGCAGCATCTCTTTTTCAATTGCAGATTCTCCTTTAAAATATGGAGGCTCTGCTTTTCATGGTTTAATTCACCTTTGCTAAGGTCTTTATGGAATTGATTACTTATAAGAATTGAGTCCTACCCATTATTAAAACTATTTCACCCAATCCACATCAATTAAGTTTTTTTTTAAAAAAAAATTACACTCAACAACCGCTATTTTCATTTTTTTAATTAATTAAACTCAAATGATTCCAACTGAATCAATTAATTTCTTTTTTTTTAATTAAACTTAATTATAAAAAAATGGTTAATTAAAATTTTCTTTGAAAAGGGGTTTGAATCATTTACCTTTTTTTTTTTTTTTTACACTCCTTCCTTGTTGTTCCTTTCGAGTACCTCTAGTATTCTAGTAATACACAATCCCAAAAAAAAAAAAAAAAAAAGTTGTACCGTGCAACTTGTGCGCGCAGAAGAAATCACTCAAATACACAAAAATTCAGTAATCCAATTAAATACAATTAATTGTAGGACCAAATACATGGTTTTGCATAATAGAATAGTATTCATAGTTTAACAGAAATAAGTACACGAGGCAATAATTAACATCAAATGTAGCAGTTCATACATAGCCCCATATACATATGTATGGTTTGCTTACTTATTGGATAAGACAATTACAAGGACACAAGTTGTCGTTATTAATGATCAAATTGTTCAAAAGAACAATATCATCCCAATAGAGATAGAAGGAGGCTCTAATCCAACGTCATGTGATTTAATAATATAACTCGCTCTGCAATCCCTATACATATCAGAAACATTTAAGGGTGGGAAAATAGCCAATTTTTGTAAAAGCAGATAACGGTAAACTAGCGAGAAAAATATATACCTGATCTAGGCTGGCTATATCAAATCATCACCAGCCAACTTTAGCTGAAGCTTCATGCCCTTAGCAGATTCAGCTATGACTTTGCGAACGCGACCAATATCCAATTTCTCGAGGACTTGTAGTATGTTATCTGGAATGGCAATGAGGCGTTCACAGTTCTTAATCTCAAGATGCCTAAGACAGGGAAATGTAGAATCTGAAGCCTTCCAAATAACCAAATCTGAATTGAGAATGTGCAACACTTGGAGTTTGAAGAAGGCCGAATGACTCTGATCAGCTTCCCAGCTGATTCCAGTGAAAGCATTTTCTTTCAGCTTCAGGACCTCCAGGCCAGGAATCATTGCTAACGTCGACATGTGCTTCCACTTGAGAAAAGTTTTCGACAATGTTAGCCTCTTGAGATTTGGCGGGAAACATCTGACTTCTGGAAAGTGCTGCAGCCGATTCTCGGATGCTTCAGTTTGATAGAGCTTCAACTTTTCGAGGCGAATCAGACTTCCCAAGGGCATGTCCTCAAAGAGAGGGGTTAATTTTCCACGAATACCTAACGTCTTTAGCTTACTTGCCTTTCGACAAACAGCCGCTGTGACTGATTCTGGAGACAATCTGCTTAGTGTCTGAAGGTTCTTCCCGCCCTCCCCTGCTTCCCCTGCCTTATACAAGACAATGGCTGCTTTTGTCCTAACATGCCTCAGTCGAATCATCCTCCATATATTTGCTTCCATCTTAAGCAAATGTGAGTTTGTGTCGACAATGATAGTTTGCAGGTTCCACAGCTGGGAAAGGGATTGGGGAAGTATCTTGAGATCAGCAACAGACAAAACAATGTACCTCAAATGATGTAACTTGGTGACATTTTGAGGAAATTCATTGAATTTGATGGACTTAGAGTGCAAAACCCTGAGCAATAAGTAGTTTTCAGGGATCACTGAATTGTATTTCGACTCCAAATCCACAACGTCCTTTCGAAAGCACAGAAAGGAGCGGACGCGTGGGCCTTTTAGATTCGCGGAGAAGAATTTGTTCAGATTAGAATGGAGACAAAGACGATGGATTTTTAGCATCCTGGACGCTAAAGCCCCATCTTCCTCTTCGTCCGACATTTTAGTCTCGTGGAATAAATTCTGCTTCGAAGCCTCGTTTACGCAGAACACGCGTATCACATCATGCACACAGCATACTTTTACTTCCTGCATTGGATTCATCTTATGAACCATCAATAAGTTCCTGCTGATGAGATCATTCAAATTATCCTCAGCGACTTCCTCCAAGCTCCGATTCTCCTCAGGTTGTATGAAGCCTTCAGCAATCCACAAGCACGTCAATGTCCGAATTAGAATCTTGTAACCAGCAGGGAACACTCCTAGATAAAGGAAACACTCTCTCAAGTGATCAGGCAATCTATGGTAACTTAATGCCACTGCCTCTTTTATTGCCTCCACCCTGTCGCCCGAAAGTAGATGTTCATTTTGAACAATCTCCTGCCATTTATTATTAACCATTGCCAACGAATCAAACCTCGTGTACGTTTCCTTGAGAAGAGCACCGATCACCACTACTGTCAGTGGCACTCCTTTACACTCTTTAGCTATATGTTCTCCTATAACTTGCAATTCTTCAGGGCAACTTTTATTTAGATTCCCAAATACCTCCAACTTTAGGAGCTCCCAACTTTCAGATTCTGTCAAAAACCTCATTTGCAGGGGATTGGTGATATGTTTTACATGTCTACCAACTTCCATTTCACGACTCGTAATCAAGACCTTTCCTTTCCCATTCCCGTAGGGCAGGGCATGTTTGATTTCATCCCAGTGGTTCTTCTTCCACACGTCGTCGATGACCAGCAGGAATTTCTCTGTATTCAAGCACTTATGAACTAGGCTGGATAACTCTTGAATGCTCATGCTAGAAACGCCATCCTTGTTGCTGGAGCTGAAACTTAGCAGGATCTTCAGAAGTACGTCCCTAGCATTGAACCTTTCGGAGAAGCCAACCCAAATGCGAATTTGGAACATCGAGCATATGTAGTCATGGTTAAAGATTTTCCATGCCGTCGCAGTCTTGCCCAAGCCAGGCATGCCAATAAGGGCGATAACGTCGAGTTCCATCTGGGGTGTTGTAAGATGCCTAATTATATTCTCTTCCGCATCTATCCGACGTACAACATTATCTTGCCGAATTGCCCGATCCTGAATAAGAATTGCAAACTTAGATTAATATGCTCATAAGGAGCTAGAGTTACTGTGATAGTAATTAGAATAGTTTCATTAACATTAAAGGTGACTTTGAAGTCATATTTATACAAGAGAAGATTAACTACTCTTGGATAGTTACCAAGAGTTAGTTGAGACTCATCTAACTAACTAAACTAAAGAGAAGCTAATTAGTTATGTTGACACCCCCCTCTAGCTAGACGGATGGGGACATACTCGAATCTTGGATCTAAAGAATTCAAACAGCGGTCAAGGAAGTGCTTTTGTGAAGATGTCTGCGATTTGTAAATTTGACGGAACAAACTGGGTAGATAGGCGACCAGCAACTACGAGCTCGCGCACTAAATGATAGTCAATGTCAATATGCTTGGCTCTTTTGTGCACAACTGGATTTTTACTTAGAAACAGTGCGCTTTTGTTGTCGCATAGAAGGTGAGGAGGATCAGGGGGCGAGGTTCGAAGTTCACGAAGAAGAGAAGTGATCCAGATTATCTCGGAAGTAGTGTATTCCATTGCACGGTATTCAGACTCACAGCTTGATCTGGAGACGGTTGGCAGTTTTAATTTTTAGCACTCCACGAGACAAGGTTGGGTCCAAGAAAGATTGAATACCCATATGTGGATCGACGATTATCTAGGCATCGAGCCCAATCAGCATCAGAGTAGGCGAGGATCTGGTTTGGGCCGTGCGAGAAGTCGAGGTCGTATTGAAGAGTGCCTTTGATATATCGCAGAATACGTTTGACCGCCTAGAAGTGATCGATAGTTAGAGATGCTTAAAACTGACTAACAATATTAACATTAAAGGAGAGATCGGGTTGCGTGATCGTAAGGTATTGAAGAGCGCCGACCAAGGAACGGTATTGAGAGATGTCGGAATGAGGAGTGCCGAGGATGCAGAGATTGTCGGTTGAAGAAAGAGGAGTAGAGATAGGTTTGGAGTCGAGCATATCGGCACGAGTGATGATGTCGCGAGCGTATTTTTATTGGCTGAGAAAGAGACCAGTAGAGGTATAAGTAATTTATAAGCCAAGAAAATAAGTAAGCTTACCGAGGTCTTTGATGGCGAACTCTTTCTGGAATCGAGTAATGAGGGGAGTAATAAAGGCATTGGCGTTGCCTGTAATGATAATATCATCAACATAAACGAGTAGGAAAAGAATAGTGGTCGCTTGATGGAAAAGAAATAGAGATGTGTCAGATTTACTTTCAGTAAATCCTAAGGATAAAAGAAAAGTGATAAAGCGAAACCAGGCCCTGGGTGCCTGTTTTAGACCATATATGGCTTTGTTTAAGCGGCAAACATGGTCTGGACGAGCAGGGTCAATGTGAACAGGAGGTTGCTCCATATAGACAGGTTTGGTTAGGAGGACATGAAGAAATGCATTGTTGACATTAAGCTGGCGAAGAGGCCATTGTTTAAAAACGACAAGAGATAGGATAATGCGAACAGTGGAAGCTTTAACAACGAGACTGAAGGATGATCATAGTAAAAACCAGGAAGTTGCTAAAATCCTTGAGCGACGAGGCGGGCTTTATGGCGATCAATACTTCCATCAGAGAGAAACTTGGTTCTGAACACCCATTTAGAGCCAATTATATTTTCAAAGTGAGGGCGAGGAACAAGAGTCCATGTGCTGTTAGAGTGGAGGGCACGAAGCTCGGTATCCATCGCTGCAGTCCATTTAGGGGATTTAGAAGTAGATTTAAAACCTTTAGGTTCTTTGGTGGAGTGAATGGAGGCGAGCAAGGCATTGGTGGCGAGGAAGGAAGTATTGATGGGATTTTTAGTTTGAAGATGCCATCTTTGGATCGAGTTCGCATGGCATGAGTGGGGCGAGGAATATCTTGACGATGTCGAGTGGAGCGAACAGGAGGAAATGGGAGAGGACGAGCAGGAGGGTTCGGGTAGCAGAGGTGGAGGAGAAGGAGGAGGAATGTCATTAGCGAAAATGCAAACAGAGTAGGGCGAGGATGGAGAGGAAGTGGATGGGTCCATGAAGGTGGAGACATTTAGAGAGGATGGCGAGGACGAGCAACGATCCAGGGTTTTGAAAGGGACCTCATGCTCGTCAACTGGGCATGGCGAGTTATGTATATGCGAGCAGTGGATGGATCCAAGCAGCAGAATCCTTGGCGACGAGAGTTGTAGCCAATAAAAACTGAAGGGATACTGCGAGGAGAAAGTTTGGTCGCTGCATAATAACAAAGGTAAGGAAAAATCTAACAACCAAAAACATGTAGATTGTCAAAGCGAGGAGGAGAGGAAAAGATAAGCTCAAAGAGGGATTTGTTATTTAGCACCGAAGAGGGGAGACGATTAATGAGATATACGACAGTGCCAAAGGCCTCAACCCAATATTGGGTTGGTACCGAGGAGTGAAAAAAGAGAGATAAACCTGTTTCAGTGATATGCCGATGTTTTCTTTCTGCTCGGCCATTCTGCGCAGGGGTATAAGGACAAGACATAGTATGAAGAATATTATTTTGCGAGAATAATGTTTGCATGTTTTTATTATTGAATTCAGTGCCCCCATCGGAGTGAAAACGTTTTATTTTTAGGGATAATTGATTTTCAACCAATTGTTTAAACTGAACAAAAATAGAATAGAAGTTAGATTTTTGCTTTACAGGATAGAACCATACAAAACGAGAGAAATCATCAACAAAAATAGTATAGTATATGTAGCCATCACAAGAGAAGGTGGCCGGGGGAAGGACCCCATAAATCACAGTGCACAAGATTGAGCAAAGCATGAGCACGAGATTTATTCATATTAAAAGGTAGTCGAGAACTTTTAGCAATTTGACAAGGAGTACAAGATACACGAGTAGGAAGAATAGAAGTAACATAAATGTGTCCTAGGCTAGCGAGCAGTTTTACATTGCTAAAATGAGTATGCCCTAGACGATTATGCCAAAGTTCATAGAAGGCCTTAGTGCTATTTCTAGAATGTAAAGTAGATACAATAGGTCGAGATGGTATGTCCAGAATATAAAGACCATTTTCACAGTGCCCTTGAGCGAGCAACATCCCTGTAGCTTGATTCTGAATTTTAAAGGAAGAGTTAGTGAACAAGACAGAAACAGGGTGATTAGATGTAAGCTGGCTAATAGATAATAAATGTTTTGTAATATTTGGTACAACAAGCACATTAGAGAGAGAGAGAGAGGGAGAGAAATATATGGAACCGGTGTGGGTGATCGGCAAGGCATTGTCGTTGCGGACCACTACACAATCAGAACATGTATAGAGAGACGAGGAGTCAAGAGCCGTAGGCGAGGAGACCATATGGGCTGAGGCTCCAGTGTCAAGGTACCAGACTGATACATTGGAGGGAGTAACGAAGGAGTAAGCAGGGATGGACTCGGCATAGTTAGATTGGCGAGCAGGAGGGGCGGTGTAGCGCTGGGGACATGAGTTAGCAATGTGACCATCTAACTTACAAATCTGACAGCGCGACGAGTAGCGACCACGACCTCTACTGCCAAAGCGGCCCTGAAAGCGACTGGGAGAGGGAGAGCGACCAAGGATCCCTCGACCACGTCGCGGAGGGCGAGCAGTTTGAGCAAAAAATGAAGGAACAACTAGAGTAGACGTGGAGGAGCTGTGCAGAGATCTTGTGAAGAGATCATGAGACTCAGCCATGGCGAGGAGATCAGCGAAGCAGGGAAGGGGCGAGAGATTAATTTGAGATGTGGAGAAGCCATGAAAGTATGGGCCAAGGCCACGAAGAAACCAGTGGGATTTATCGTTGTCGTCAAGAACACATCCCATACATGAGAGTTGTTCACATAAATTCTTGAAGAGGATACGTATTGGGCAACTGTACAGTGGCCTTTCTTGAGGGTTTGAAATTAATCTTTGAGATGAATTTATCGGGCCTTGGAAGGCTGATTGAAGGCGGTGGCTAATCTTGACCATATCTCTGGCGAGGAACTACACCCAACGATGATTGCCATTGTTTATTCCGTTAGAGTTCAAACCAAGAAGACGCGAACAATTTGGTCACGAGCGGACTAAGAAGCATGCTCAGGATTCGATTCCGACTGGTTGTCTTTGGAGATAGTGAGAGGCGGTGTCGGAGAGGTACCATCGACGAACGGTAGAAACTTTTGGGTGGCTAGTAAGGGGTGGATTTGAGTGTACCACATGGGGTAGTTCGTGGATTTGAGTTTAACGGTGATAAGGTGGGTCATGGCATGTACAATAAGGGTGGAATAAAAAAACAGAAGTAGTCGAGGAGGTGGTAGGTGGCGGCGGATCTGCCATGGAAATAGAAGATGGAAGAGAGGAAGAGAATTTTCGTCGTATTAGGCTGATACCAAGTGATGATAATTAGAATAGTTTCATTAACATGAAAGGTGACCTTGAGGTCATATTTATACAAGAGAAGATTAACTACTCTTGAGTAGTTAACAAGAGTTAGTTGAGACTCATCTAACTAATACAACTAAAGAGAAGCTAATTAGTTATGTTGATAGTTACTAACAATATTTTTTGTCTTAGCTTTTTAACTTTTGTATTCATCTTTTTTATAATAAAAGTTTAAAAAATCAGAAAACAATATGTAAAATCAAACAAACTTTGTACATAGTGTGTAGAGTTGTCGAGACGGGCCAACGGGGCGGGGCAGACCAAAATTGCAAAAGTTTGCCAATTGATAGGGCGGGGCGGCCCATTTGCTAGGCGGGCTGCCAAAATCTCAACCCAACCCACAAAGGGGCGGACCGTGAGTTTCGTCGGGCCAACACTTTTTTTAAAAAAAATTGTTTATTATATTCATCATCTTCATTTTCAAAATCCAAAGTCTCTTAATATTTATCTTCTATTAACATGCTCATTATTAAATTTACTATCTTAATCTAAAATATAACAATGAAACTATAACTAGAAAGTCGACGTCTGATGTTGGAAATAAAACAAACGGCACGAGCAGTGCGGGTTTGTGATGCGAGATAGAGACTTATTATGTTGTAAATTGCGATGTAGTGACTAGATTATGAGTTGTTGAATAAATCTAAAAAATGTGGCAAGCTTTTGTTATTTTTCTACCAATTAAATCGTCGTTGTGCCTGGGCTGTGAGGGCTCTCAGCCACATGGATAGTTCAATGTACTCATCGGCGCCTGACCCTGAGATGTGGATCATCCAAGGCACATTAGCATGGCGTACTCCTCCTGTTCGAACAGGGGTTTGAAACCAAACCTCTCCTCAGGAGGATCGATGGGGTAATACTAATTTTTTATTTTAAAAAATGGGTTAGCCCACCCCTAACCTGCCAAAGCCCGCTGCCCAAACGGGGCGGTTCGTATAGGCCCGCCTCTTAGCGTGTGTAGAAAAATTGAGCCCAACCCATAATTTTTTTATAGTGGGACGGGCTGGCCCAATGGCCTAAATCCATTTTGACACCTCTAATAATGGGCATATAACAATTGAAACAATCTTTTTTACCTTTGATTATTTCATTACTTCAATTTGGGATAGAAGTCAATTTAGTCCCATAAATTTTCAACTTTTCTGACATGGTCTCAAAAAAGTTAAATGTATCGATTTAGTCCTTTTTTTGGCAATTTGTTCTGTTTTGGTCCCAAAAAACTTTAATATACCAATTTAGTCTCATTTTATTTGCAATTTGTTTTGTTTTGGTCCCAAAAAAGTTAAATGTAATTGTGAAAAAATTGGACTAAATTGGTACATTTAACTTTTGGGGATCAAAACAGAACCGTACAAAAAAATGGGACTAAATTGGTATATTTAACTTTTTTGGGACCATTTCAAAAAAGTAGAAAGTTATGGGACTAAATTGGCTTCTATTCCCTTCCATTCTATTGGTCGAAATATAATTTTTATTCTACCTTACTAATTAGCTACTCTCTTTACAATTCACCCTCTAATTTAACCTTTGATATTTTTTTTATCTTAATTTATATAAGCAAAGCTTATATGGTAAAAGTCCTCAAAAATTAATTTTATGTAAACCAAATTGGCCTGAATTAATCCTGATTAGACTAAAATCACACTGAGTCACTGAGGACTGAAAATCACGCTTTGATCCTTGTAACTTAAGGACAATAGTTTTTAATTATGTAAATATAGGGTAAAAAAAATATTGTACTTATAAGTTTACAAAACAATTTTCCCATAAAATTCCGGAAAAGGTGTTTAGGGTGAATCCTGTGTAAGGTGTGTTCGTAGATCCTATATATGTAGTTTGAATTCAATACGATTGTTACTACTGTGATTATTCATAGGATTCTTTTAAAATTTGTTTTTGGCATGAAATATACTTTGGATGAGAATAAAGAAAGACAAAATGTAGGATTTTGATAAAAACTACAAAATGAGCATGCTTTTTATGGAGGGGGAATATCGTTTAAAGAAAGAAAAAAAACAATAATAGAGTGTGAATGATTGTACTACCGTTGTGGCTGCCCTTGGCTGCACTACTATGCCTGTGCCTAGAGCGGGCAGCATCCTGTTGGCGTCGTCCAACATTTGTTTGACTTTATCGCGTCGAAGGGACTTGACCTCATTGGCCAAGTTCACATTACTTGGACATAACCACCAAATGAAGCAACGGTTGATCTTTGCATTAGCTGCTGCTTGCGTCAACCAAGAGTCGATAGTGTCTTCAACTTCGTAAACGACTTCCCGAATCTGAATTTGGATCGATCTGGCACGATGTTCGTCACTAGACGCGTTGGCTATGTCCTTGAGGGTGTCCTTCAAAGTTTCGACATCCTCCTTGAGGCCTTTAAACTCTTTGCCAGCTCCGGATATCAGATCCGCGTACCCTTTGATCACCCCGCTCAACTGCTCCAGCAAGAATGACACTGCAGCATCCGCCATCCAATTCTTTTTTCCGATTGCACGCGGAGATTAATCACACTGATAATCTCACGATGAGACGGAGTATAATTTGATCGAGCCTGACTTTTTAATTCTTTAAAAGAAGGTTAATTTGGGAACTGCCACTTCACTTATTTATATATGTGTGTCTTCAAATTCAATACCTACTACACTGCATACATGTTCAAAATTTTGTATTTAATTTAAGACCATTGGAGTCGTCGTTTTTATTTCCAGATTGTGATCATAATTAATTGGTGCACTCATTATACTTCACCTATTTGAAATAGTCAGGATAAATAATGATATTATCAGTTCCAATGTAGCCATGTGCAAATAGGGTATCTATGCAAATAGATCATACTCCCATGTGCAACAATATATAATTAAAATGATAATGATATTTTAGACGAAAACTGCATATATGTTTCTACCTAAAGTATTTGCAGTTCAAGATCAAGACAAAAATAAATTATAAACTACGTACATATGATATAGAAATATTAAAAGTCAACATATAGATTTTAAGATTACGAGGTTATTAATTATTTTTTTTTATTTACATACGAAAGTAAAAGAATCCCTCCTAGCTCATTTGTGGGTTTAACTCTCCGTTCTACCCTTTAAGGAGACACATTGACATAAGGTTGCGTTTGTTTGGGTGGATTTGGGTTTATGGATTTCAAATCCACAGCCCAAATCCATTTCACATGTTTGGATTATAAGTGGATTTCAAATACTTAGATTTGTGTCCATACACTTTTTAGTTAAAATTGAGAGAGATTTCAAATCCTCACCAAAACCATGTCATTTAAAATCCATCTATTTGTAAAACATTTCATTTGAAATACCTCCTCAAATCAAATCCTTCCATCCAAACACAACCTAAATTTTAATAGGAGTGGAGTTACTTTTAGTGGAATTTGAACCCAAGTGGCGTGTGTCAAGACTCATATATCATGCATAAAAAAAAGAGTTTATTAATCATATAAGACAATCCATAAAACCTATAAACAAAATGAGACAAAAAAATTTAGTAAAACAATTAAGACCAAAACACCTTACAAAATTCCTAATATGCCCTGTATATTATAATTCGAATTCTGCCATTTTTCAACTCTTTCCAAAATTACAGGTTCTCTTTCCTTTTTCGAATTTAAATCTAATTTGAATCATTCAATTCAATTAAATTCGCTGATCATCTTTTCGCCTTCGTTCGATCATTTGATCAATTCAACGATCGGGACTGGGAAAAGTCAATAACATCCCACTCGTTTGCAAATTAACAGACTATCGTCGACTCTTTTTGTTGATCCACCGATCAATCAATCAACTAAATTGCAATGGAAAAAATGAGTGTGCCGAGGAAGAAGACAGGGGTGACGTGGCATTCAAGATCGTGAAGACTCTTGATGAAAAGATTGGACAAATGGTTCAGATTGAGAGGAAGAATGCTTCCCCTGATGTCATAAAGAACAATTTCATAGGTAATCTGATTTTTTTATCGAGATCTGTTGTTTTTTTTGGTTAGATCGTTTCTGGCGTGAATTTTCGATTCTAATTCATTGATTCTCGGTATTCATAATATCTGCAGTTTTTATCCTCGATTCTATTTGAAATTCACGGCGTCTCGAAAGAACTGTTTCATAGGTAATCTGATTTTTTTATATAGATTTGTTGTTTTTTTTGGGTTAGATCATTTTTCGCGTGAATTGACCATTCTAATTCATTGATTCTCTGTATTTTTCTTTGAAATTATTTTTCTAACTTGTTTGTATTGAGTTGTGATCGTTCAGTAAGATTTCCCCCTTTTCTATTGCAGATGTTTATTGCAATCCAGTGTGAGAAATGCATATTGGCGACCGTAGAGACTTTGCATTTATGAAGAAAGATGGTGGTGGCCAATCACTGCGTCTCCGTCGATCCAGAGTCGCTGCCGCGATTTTCGTCGGATTATTAATCGCCTACGTTTTCACCTTATTCTACCCTGACGGACTTTTTGTCTCATCGCCTGCCCTTATATGCAATGCACATATTATATATATGCACCAAACTATGAATATATGCACATTAGTTGCGCATTACGTATAAGACTACAGGCTAATCCGACTTTTGTGTTAAAAATTCCAATGAAATTTGAAATAATTTATTCTAATTTTTCAGTATATAAAAGATTTAAACTAACATGCAGAAAACACACCTTGAGAATCGAGCGAGTAATCGAATGTGTGAAACGAATGTGCACAGATTTAATGGTCTGCATATTTGAGAGTATATGTAATTATCGATTGCATATATAAAAAAACGCATGCATATTTGAAAGTATATGCACTTATCAGTTGCATGTAAATAAAATATGCATCTCTGCATTTTGCAAAAATATTAGACTTATTCAACAAGTATTTTTTAATACAAGTTGCTCAACAAATTATTTAAACACTTTTAGAGGTGTATCGAGTAAAATAATTTTTTTGAATGTATTAATTTTATTAAGTATTTCATAATATAATTTATATTTTAATAAGGATATGGTACGCAAAATAATAACAATATGAATATTTAATTAATTAAAGTATATTTTCGATTAATAAGAAAATTATTGAATATATAAAAATATGAATGTGGACAGACAGAAAGTATGATCTCGAATTTTAGAAAAGTAATTTGAATTGGAATTGTGCTATAATCGAGGGATAATCTCTTAGCTTTTTAAAATTTAAGAGCTTTGACTTTGCATATTTGACATTAATTAATTTAATGATTTGAAAATTCGAAATTAATGGTAAGACAAGGGTAAATTGGTACAATTATGTACTCCCTCCGTTTTTTATTAAGTGTCACTTTGCATTTTTTAATATTTTCAAAACAAGTGTCATTCTACACTTTTTTCTTTAATTTTGACAATTTTACCCTTATACATTATACTCTCTCCATTTTCTTTGCCTTGATTTAAGCTTTTACCCTTTTGAATATAATACTATAGCATAAATCATGGATAAACTTTAATTATTGTATACATGAATATCACCTACAATATTGGCCACATTCATTACTAAACATAAATTTAATATTAAAATTAGTTATCATTAATGAAGGGTAAAATGGTCCACGATTATATATCTTAATTTGTTGAAAATTGTTAGAATGACACTTAATTAAAAGTGGAGGGAGTATCATTTTATCTTTAATTGAATCATTATAAATTTTTAGCTTGAATCTTAAAGATTAGGGGTGCTTTGTATTATACCCTAAAAAAAATCATATCATCTAAAAATCAGAACTTGTACACATGTGCAAAATACAAATAAAAAAATTATATTAATTTAATAATACCATATTGTCTTATATATTTTATTTTATGATTATATTTAAATTAGGGTTTTTTTTTTTTTTGGCTAGTAACTTTATTCATTTTTTATTTTGACCTCGACCGTTTCCATTTTAAAATTGGTTCTCTAAGAGAGAAACTAAAATAAATTCGTGCAACATTAGAGTTTAATTGTTATATTTAAAAGGATATGTGATATATATGTAAAAATTATAAATGGTTGTGCTATATTGTAGTTTTCTTATACGGTGGGATACAATCTTATTCTTGTAAAAGATGTGATATATTTTGAAAAAAAAGCTAGAAATTAAATGTTGAAATATATTTGTATAGTGTTTGACTTGTTTATTTACTATGGATATACATTTCACTATAAAAAAATTATTTTTTAATTATTAACAAAAGTATCTCATTATAAGAGGGCGCACATGCAATTGGCTTGGTTCAAATTCTTCAATGAAAACGAAAATTAAAATTAAAAAGTAAAACTAATGACAATGAATTATCTTTCATTAATCTCAGTACGTTCCTTCTCATTACCCAAACCAACTTGCCCCAAAGTCAGAAGATTCTGAAGTCGTTACAATGGGAACATAGAGCAGTTAATCCGGGTACAATTAATATTAAAAGACTTAAAACCCCAAGGAGTTGGCCTAGTGGTATAGGCTTGGGACTTAGGAGTATGCTCCTCTCTAAGTCTCAGGTTCGAACCCTCTAAGGTGCAAACAATTTCTATGGGGCCATGTCGATACAGAGCGCAAAAGCTTTGACTTTAAACAATTTCTATAGGGCCATGTCCATACAGAGCGCAAAAGCTCTGACTTTAAACGGGACCCCCGCAAGTGGGTGGTGGGATTGGTCCCCGGGATTAATCGGCCCTTGGACCGGATATATACCCGAGACTTCAAAAAAAAAATATATATATATATTAAAAGACTTAAAGTAGCAGGGTCAATGATTTCAAAAGTCTCATCTGTACTGGCTATTTTATAGAAACATTTTGGAATTGTTAAAAAAATATCTACTTTAACAACTATGTCCCTTTTTATTTAGGTCATTTTTTTACAACAAAAAAAATCAAAATATTGGTTGGTTGAAACTTGAAAATCTCAACGTTTGAATTGTCTGTCATTAATTTTGCATTTTAATTTCACCTCCTTCGTGAGTCACAATATTTATTTTATGATAGTAGCTAGTATGCCCTTAATTCCCATCGCATGCATGTCTGTCAAAACCTATTCCATTTTTTTACTTTTGTTGAGCTCGTCATTTCGATATTTTTTGTGCGTCTACAATAAACTATATATATACGACATTTTGTGTGTCGCGTGCAATCTTTTTAGTGTCATTATGTATACTACAATAAACTATATGGCATAAACATAAACATTGCTATCAACTAGTGAATATTAGTTTTTTTATTTTTTTGGAAGAAAAAAAAGATTGTATTACTAGAAGTACTAAAAAAAGATGGAGCAGTTTTTTCAATTGAAGTGAGAACTCCGTTGATTTGTTAAAGAAATTTTCGAAAAAACACAATATCAATTCAGGATAAAATGAAGTGAGAACCGTTGATTTCAATAATGAAATATCCGGAAAACACAATATCGATTAAGGATGAAACCTTAAGATTTTCTTTTATATATATTTCTGAATGTCATTTCACACTGCCATATATCCTATTTAAAGGATTTTATAAAATAGTAGTCAAAACAATTAGATGACAGTAAATTAAATGGGTTTGAAAGGATTCAAATGGATTAATTTGACTAAATAAATATATTGCAGAAAATTAGAAATGACTCTTCGATTGCAGCTTCATTCTCCATCATTCTTCCCCTCTTCGGAACGATTCGCCCTTGAATCGAAAGCACAACTAGCTTCATTTTCATTGTAAATGTACGGAGACAAGCTGGAACATCTTTGTACTCTTTTAGCTACAAAAAATAATAACAATTTGACCTTCCGTCGCAAAAGTAGTGCGGTTTCCATCACCATAAGTAAATAACACAAAATAGTTTTTTTCAACTCTCATTGTTGAGTCAAGAATATTGGGATGCACATCCTCAATTATATAAATATTTTCATTCTCCTCGTCGAAAATTGGGGGACCACTATTGCCAACGTCAACATCATAAATTAAAATATTGACAAACTCCTTGAAACTTGGTGGTACATCATAACCACAAATGTCATCAGAATATTTATCAAAAATTTGTGGTCCATCATAACCACAATCTTCATCAAAATATTCATCGAAAATTGGCGGTCCGTCATAACCACAATTTTCATCAAAATATTCCTAAAAAATTGTAATCATCGTCAAAAATCATACCTGATCTCTGATTACCAACTGATGCAGGGAAGCGTCTCAATTAATTGAAGTGAGAACTCCGTTGATTTCTTAAAGAAATATTCGGAAGATAAAATGAAGTGAGAACCGTTGATTTCAATAATAAAATATCTGGAAAACACAATATCGATTAAGGATGAAACTTTAAGATTTTCTTTTATATATTTCTGAATGTCATTTCACACTGCCACATATCCTATTTAATGGATTTTATAAAGTAGTAGTCAAAACCCAAATGACAGATATCCAACAAGCACTTCAGCAGATCCTAACAAATCAGGGCACTCGTCCTCGTCCTACACCAACCTTCGGCCACAACACAGCCCCAGTGTTCGACGCCTCTGACATTGACGACGACGAAGCAACACTAGACAATCCATTTGCAGACCAGGGTCCTTATCCACCACAACGAGCTACTCGCCCTAACAAATGTAGTTTTTTGGTGGATTCATTGGTTTTTTTGGGTTATCGCATCTCTGCAAATGGTGTCCAGGTTGACGAATCTAAATTACAAGCAATTGTGGACTGGCCTACACCGAATTCAATCACGGCAGCAAGAAGCTTTCAGGGGCTCGCTTCTTTTTACCGGCATTTTATTCGCCATTTCTCCACCATAATGGCCCCAATCACGAATGTTATGAAAGGTAAGGATTTTGTTTAGACTGAAGATGCGACTTGTGCTTTCGATTTGATAAAACAGAAACTCACTACGGCGCCTCTCCTAATTTTACCGGATTTCTCCTCGCCATTTGAACTAAACTGTGATGCTTCGAAACTTGTCGTTGGCGCAGTCCTTAGCCAAGGAAACCAACTTGTTGCTTACTACAGTGAGAAACTTTCAGGGGCCCGACTTCGATACTCGACTTACGACGTCGAGTTTTATGCCATTGTGCGTGCTATACAAAATTGGCGACACTACCTCTTCCATCGAGAATTTATCTTGTTCTCCGACCACGAAGCCCTCAAGCACCAATCCACTCAAGCCAATCTTTCAGAAAGACATGTTAAATGGTCGGCATTTTTGCAACATTTCACTTTCATCGTCCACCACATCTCTAGCGCATCCAATCGCATCGTAGATGCACTCAGCCGTTGGTCATGTCTTCTTTCTGAGCTCCGCACCATTGTTCTTGTTGAGTAAAAGGTCAAACAAATGTCCCACATCGGAAAGGCATTGAAGGATTGTGGCTATAAAAGGATGGACTAGTATCCCCATTGGTATGAGGCCTTTTGGGGAAACTCAAAGTAAAGCCGTGAGGGTTTGGCAAACCCAAAGCGGACAATATCATACCAAGTGTGGGGGATACGGAAGGGTCCAGTCCTAGAAGAACCATAACAGTTCCAGGCCTGGACAATTTTTGCGAGCTCTACCAGTGTGATCCCTTTTTCGGCCCAGTTCTTAAACATATCACTGATGGCAAGAACAACAAGTTTCACTTACATAAGGGGTTTATTTTTAAAGGGCTCACCATTTGTATCCCAGACTGCAGCCTGCGATATAAACTAATATCTGAACTCCACTCGGCCGACCACGTTGGTAGGGATCGTACCATAGACCTGGTTCTACGTCGCTACTTCTGGCCTTTAGCGAGACAAGAAATTGTCAAATTTGTCTCTTGTTGTCATGTATGCCAAGTTTCCAAGGGTACAGCTTCCAATGCGGGATTATACAACCCTTTACCCGTCCCAACTCTACCTTGGGTGGCTCTAAGCATGGATTTCATTTTGGGTCTTTCGCGGACTCAACGTGGCTTTGACTCCATCTTTATCATCGTCAACCGTTTCTCCAAAATGGCACATTTTATCCCTTGAAAAAAAAACACTGATGTGGTTCATGTAGCGCAATTGTTTTTTAGGGAAATCTATCGCATTCACGGGCTGCCTCTCTCCATTGTATCGGATAGTGATACACGCTTTGTTAGCCATTTTTTGCGCTCCTTATGGAAGATGACAAAGACTAAAATCCTTTTCAGCAGTGCCTACCATCCACAGACGGACGATCAAACCGAAGTGGTTAATCGCTCTCTCGGAAACCTGCTCAAGTGTCTTGTGGGCGACAACCTAAAAACTTGGGACACTCTTTTACCACAGGCTGAATTCGCTCATAATTCGGCATTGGACCGTAGCACTTGCTTGTCGCCATTTCAAGTTGTTTATGGCATTACCCCGAGAGGCCCAACTGATCTTCTACCCCTTCTTTCATCCGCGACTCAGGACCGCCGAGCTGAAGACCTGATTTGCGACATCCAGCGTATTCAAGGCGAAATAAAACCCAACTAGAATCTGCAACGGTTGAATACAAGAGTCGAGCCGATACCAAACGCCGCTTCATCACATTTCAAGCGGGTGGCCTGTTAGGGCCATCTTAACCAAGGGTCGTTTTCCGCCGCGTGAATACAACAAACTTGCCTCTCGAAAGATAGGCCTATTGGAAATTTTGGAAGTCATTAATCACAATGCCTATCGCCTCTGTTTGCCTCCACATGTTCGCACTTCGGATGTTTTTAACGTCAAGCATCTTGTGCCCTACACTGGTGAGAACTCATACGAGAATGAAGCTTGTAGCGATTCGAGGTCGAATCATTTCCAATCGGGAGAGAATGATGAGGATGAAGCTTCATGAAGAGTCATTATTTATTTCTGCCTAGTTTTCAATATTGTTGGTCCTTCAAACACTTCTAATTTTCTACATTATCATTTATTTTTCCTTCTGGAATTCTTGCAAACATTAATTAGTTTGACTAAGTTGTAAACCTTTAAAAACGCACTACAAAATAATGGAGAAATGGGGACGGGAAAGGCATCGGATCTGCCGTCCCCAATGATGAAGGCAACGGCAAAGGCATCGGCAGTGTGCCGATGCCAATATGCTCGATGCTATTTAAATGGGCATCGGATTTGGGGAAAACCGTTGCCTTTTGGCATCGGGGGGACAGCCGATGCCAAATTGCATCGGGCCCACTGCCGATGCCTTTTCGCATCGGGGACAGCCGATGCCATTTTATTAACATTTAAAAAAGACGAATTTGGGTTTCGAACCCAGGTATCGAGGCCACCAACCCCCACCCCCCACCGCTGGGCCACCCCAATTCTCGGAAATTTGGCATTTTTCGCGAATTGTGGGGTTCGAACTCGGGACCTCGCGGTCTCGAAGGCTTTTGAGCGCCCCTATGTGCCGTTTAGGCTAGGAGCTTTTAGTCGACATGTTGTGAATGTAATTAATATATATTCAATTTAATTTGAGTTTTTAATTCTTTAATTAATTCAATCAATTCTAACTTTAATTGTTGCTTATTAAATTATTTATCAAAGCATATCATAATTATTTCTAAATTATGTTTTTCAAATTAACTAAATTATGTTTTTCAAATTAAATAATTTAATTACGGTATCAATTCACACTATTTAAATTTATTCTAATCCTCAATTTACAACATTTAAATTCATTATAATTTTTAATTTCACAACATTATAATTACATACAACATTGAATATAATTATTTTCACTTATACATTTAAATTTATTATAATCACATCATTTAAATTCATTCTAATTTTCAATTCACAACATTAAATATATATAATTATTTTCACTTATCCATTTAAAAATATGAATTCACTTATCCATTTAATTAAAAATATTTTCATCTATTATAAAATTATTCTCTAGTTCATTTTCAATTAAAATACACTTATCTAATACGGAGTACTAGCGAATACTTTTTTTTTTTTAATTGCAGAGAATAAGTGTAGGTCCCTAAGTTGAGTTAATATCGAGGGAAGCTAAAGAAAATGTCTAGAGGGGGGTGAATAGACTTTTCTAAAATCTTTCGATATATCAGAATTACACTGTGCGGAATACGAAATTAACAATGAGCCCAATTAAAGTTTATACTCAACTCAATTCGAGAACTCTGTTTTATGTATACTCAACTAGTCTAGATCAGTTATGTAATTCAATTAACTAAACAATTAATCAATTAAACAACAAACAAAAACAGTAAAGTAAATCGAACACGAGATTTATAGTGGTTCGACAACTTGTCTACATCCACTCTCACAAACCCAGTTGTGAAATTCTTATTAACTCGTCCAATGGAGTAATATGTTCTTGTAGCTTTAAGTCCCAAGAAATAAGACTTAGATCTTCTCGATAACACTTCCAAGTGCCTCTTCGATCTTACTAGCTATTTTACAAGTAACTAGCAACTTGAAACAACAAAAGAAAATAAAACTTCTCTTTCGTTCAGTAGTAGCCTTCTGATCTTCACTTGTCTTGTGTAGCTTTACTTTTTGAACTTCAATCTCTGAGAGAAAACTTCACTTGAATCTTCAACAATGCTTGTAGTATCAATATCTCAGTAATCAGTATCTCGATTATCAGTAGTCTTCAAATGATAAACTCCTTCAAGTATTTATAGACTTCGAACTTCAAGAATTCAGGTAGTTGTAACCAACCTTTCTTGATAACTGATTTCAACTGAATCTTCTTATCCATAAACGCGTTTCTTGTTACGAATTAGTTATTCCATAACTAACTTCTTCATCCTTATCTTTCACGCGTATTTGTAACTAACTTCATGATAACTTGTCTTGTGTAGTCTAGTAGATGCACTTGACTTGTAGTCCACCTGTCTTGAGTAGTAGACTGGTCTTCTCTTCTTGTGCAGTAGACTTCTAATAGAACTAATCTAGTCCTATCATCTAATCCTAACAAGACTATTACATTACATTAAGCTT
Organism: Galeopsis tetrahit; assembly: GCA_963675135.1. NCBI lineage: Eukaryota > Viridiplantae > Streptophyta > Magnoliopsida > Lamiales > Lamiaceae > Galeopsis > Galeopsis tetrahit. Next base: position 96,129,274 of record OY776119.1, read on the forward strand.
TTATAACAAAGCTTAGTCAACTTATAACTATACAATGAATCTATCTATTACATATAGAAACATGAGCTCTATACAATAATTATAGCTCAATAACAATCTAACATATACAATCAAATATGAAGTACTTATACATCGTATTTATCTTTCAATAATACTTGTATTATAAAACTGTACTTGTCTTGTGAATTCTACTGATCTGTACAAGATGACTTCAACTCAACTAGACTAGATCAATCAATACTTAGAAAATATTCAAGTCTTCTTTTGGCTTATCAAAACTTCATCTTTTATCTTTTATTCATCATTTAGGACTTGTTTTAGGATTCATATCCCAACAATTTCCCCCTTTTTGATGAAGCCAAAACTACTTGAATCTTTTCTCATTAGTAGACTAGTTAAGTAGTTACCTTGTCTTTTAACATCAAATAGTACTTATCTTTCATTCATTCAAAATGGATCAGTAGATTACACATACTTTGAATAACAAAATATCAGAGCAAAAAAAACTATCCTTCAAACGAACAAAAAAAAACTAATCTGAAAGAGTACCTCCTTCTGGGTTTGGAACACAGAATGCATCAAGGAGTCTCTTGTGAATTAGACTGACATGATCTTCATCTTCAATCTTCTCTTTATCTAGCAGCTCTTCTTCGAATTTCTTGATTTGATTAACATCAACCCTTTTTCCTGAGCTTGTCATGGGACATTTCCATTTAGGAAATTCAGGAACAAGAATGTTGAAATTAGCACTAGCAGAAATCCTTAGGATTAAATGCCATAACTTCCTGTGTTGTCCTTCCATGAACCTGTCAAATAAAGAGTATAATTCATCTTGGCTTTCAGCATTACCATATTTCCTGATGATCCAATGATCAAGTTCCCATTGACTCTTCACTTCAATCCATTCAGCTCTATGCTCATTATCTATGAAGTAATCAATGAACTTGTCTTCCATCTTGTCTTCATCAGCTTTAAACTTCTGTAGCCTTTCAATATGTTTCGTAATTTTCTTCTTGCTTGCATAATGAATCTCATCATCTGCAATTCTTTGTTTCTTCTCAACTACAGCAGTAGCAGTAGGTTCTTCAATACTCAGCTTCCTTTTAACTCGTCTGGTCTGAATCTCTGCTTCAGGAGACGATGCAACAGCTTTACCTTTCTCTAATCTTTTCTGCTTTTCAGTTTCAGCATGCTCTAGATCTGCCTTCTTCACTAATCTGCCTCTTTTAGGCCTTCTTAGTTCTTCAATTGCAATAGCAGCAGCTTTCATCTCCGGTTCAGTACTAGCAGATTTTACAACTATATCTTCAATTCTACTTGTCTCTTCCCCCTTTTTGGCTTCATCACTTGCCTTAAGAGTGAAAAGAGAAGTAAAGCGAGTCATTTCTTCTTTCAAAGCTTCCTTCATTGCTTCAGCAGCTAACTCAATGTGCTTCTGATGCGATTCCGCATTACTTATCTTGTCTAAGCGATCAATAACTAGTTCCAACTTCTGTGTACAGGAAACTAGTTCATCTTTCAATTGAGTAGTCGTCTGTCTAAGAAGAGTATTCTGTTCAGTCAACTCATGTAGAACAGCCCGAGAACGCACCAACTGATCTTGTGCCTCTCTTCTTTGTTCATCAGCAATGGCAACTTTAACACTGTAGAGTCTTTCCATTTTGCTTGACTCTTCCGCTAGCAATCGAGCAAAAGAGATTGATATTTTTTCTGAAACATCAACTTGCTTCTTCAGAAAATCTTCAATTTGAGCAAACAGCTCTTCTCGGAAAGTCGAGTCCATCTTGTTGATCTCACCAACAAATAAGTCTCTGGATTGGTCAACAAGTGACTGATTATGTGCAATTAGCACATCCTTCATTTTCAAGTTCAAGAACTCGTCTATGGCAGTATGAACAACACTTCTCAGATCAGTCTTTAAATCATCCAGAAATCTGTCTGGCACAGCTTGAGTAGAACTGGAAGTTCCAACAACATTATCAACGGCTTTGAGTTCTTCTTCATCAAACATCTCAGCATCCAAGAACTCATCATCTTCTTTACCAAGCATGAGTGAGTCGACTTCATCTTCATCGCTGTCAACAATTTCTTCCAATTGTTCTGAAGTCTGGACTGCTATCTCAGCTACTTCTGGCTTGATCTCGTCTTCCACCAGATCAGTCTGGGTTCCGACGTCAAAAGCAAATACATCCTCAATAACACCATCTGGAATATGCAGAAGCTTCTTGACTAGATCAACCAGGGCTTTGCGAGGGAATAGCTCGGAGTGATCCTTAACTCCACTATTTTCTTTCTGTTCCATCTCCCAATCCATAAAATTGGAGATTCCGCCCATGCCTTGAATGACTTCAAAAAGATCATCCGTAGAAGACTTCTTCAAAGCGAACCACGTGCAAATCCTGACTAGCTTTTCAAACTGTTCAGAAGCTGTGTCGATGTCAAGAGTCGAGAGCGTCTTCTGAAGATTTCTTGAAACTCGAGCACGAATCCTCTTCTCTCGTAGACACATTGGATAATACACTAGGGATTCAAATCTAACAACAGACGGGTCCTGAGTAGATGGGGTCTCTAACTCAGCTGTTGCAGTGGCAACTGGCGTCTTGTCTGAAGTAGATGGGTTGGGGGGTTCACCATATTCTGGTGAGGGAGAGGGAGTAAAGGCTGTGGTTTCTGTGGGTTCTGATGTGGCTTGGTCAGGTATGACAACTGTAGAAGTATTAGTTGTATCTTGTTTGGGAGTGATTTGGGGATGACTGGCTCTAAGCGGTAATGCCGCCAGTACATGTGAGGTTGAGGATAAAGGACGAGGCCTAGATCGATGTGATCTAGCCTTGGTTCGAACAGTAGAGAGAGAGAGAGAAGGAATTGACAAGGCTTGTGAAGAGGTACCAACCTGGTGACTCGACTCTTCTGGTGGAGGTGGAGTTCCAACTCTCACAAGAGTATACATCTCAGGTACTTGGTCACTCGACTCCTCCTCTTGATTTGACTCGTCATCCGATTGAGTCTTCTCCGAGTCGTCTGCACTGGACTCAGCTTCCTTAGACCCGGCTTGAGAAGAACTATCCGAATCCGCATACGGCAACACTTCAGATTCATCAAATTGAACCTGTCTAGGAGCAGCTGGCCTTCCAGCAACCTGCTTCTTCAGAGCCTCTTTCTTTAGATAGAACTTAAGAGGATGAAACGGCTTTCCCTTGCTCCAAGTGGTCTTGTTGGGCATCAACAGTGGGAGTAATATGCTCAGCTTGTTTCCATATCCAACTGCTTGAGAGACTACCCAGTTCCGAGTATCAACATCCACCCTAACACTTCTTTCGAAGTGCATCATCCTGTCAGCTATTAACTTAAACCAATTACCCTCAGTAATTCCATCATAGATAGCTGCCATAATCCTTGTTTTGACTTGGGTGACTGAGTCAAAAGATCCAGTGGCACATAGAAGCATCTTGCTAGCTATGTCCAGTAGAGTGCGATATTTTTCTAGGAGCTCACCCTTCTTGGCTGTAATAGCTTTACCATCTGGTTTCAGCTTCATCTTCCTTCCACAGAAAATGCTTAAATATCTCATCTCTTGCCCTTCCGCATACTTCTCCACATCAATCGTTCCGATGGGCAACCTCAATCTTTCAAAAAGAGCTTCACGAGTGATTTCCACTCGATTTGAACCGATAAAAGATTCGATGACATCTCCTCTTCTGCTGGCATTAGCATAGAATTCCAGAACCTCCTCTTCCAGAACAACCTTAGGAAACGCCTCCAAATAGGGTTTTAGCCCGCATCTTGTGCATTTGGTCAGAATTTCTTCATTTCCGACTGTGTGATTTCCACCAAAAAACAGGGACGGTTCAACATGCACCTTGTTGTCATTAATGTATCTGCCTAGATCAAACGGTGCCTGTATGTTGGTACTAACATCGAAGATAGATCGAATCGACATGTTAAAAGATTTGTAATGAACACAAACAATGGATTATGCAGGAAATCACTGTTAGGCGAGTAGAAGAGTTATGAAAAATGTGAGGCAAAACGTGTGCAAGTGTTGGGTTTTGTTTAAAACTGAATTTTTGATCCAACGGTCAAGATTGAAAAATTAGATCCAACGGTTGAGACCTTTGGCATTCGGTTACGGAACCGAGACAACAATGTGAATTGATTTTGTACAAATTGAAATCCGCCTCTCTTATTTGCAAACTTAAAGAGTGTACTCATCTGACCTATCTAGGTCGTGTTTTGGCATGAATTGAATGTGTACACCTCATTAACTAGTGGTGTATAAATCCAATTCTAGGATTTCCAAATTTTAACACTATCACATTACTTTAACATCGTTAATTTGTTTCGAGTAAACACTTTAACACATATCCTATTTAAATCAAAGAAAACTTAGCTTGTCTGTTCGAGTCCATCCAGAACAGATGAGTAGAACTAAGCTTCATAAGGCGAGTAGGCTTAATGGCACAAGACGAGTAGTCTTATGTCCACCTGATGAGTTCCCCCTTCGACTGTGCGTATCTGTCTGAACGTCGAACGGCTTTATGTACCTGTCTTATTTAGTACGACAGATAGTCGAGTAGAATATATAGAATGAATATCAATTCAAATCAATGATCAAGGTTCAAACAAGATGACTGTTACCAAACTAAAGAGTCAACACAAGGATTTTTAAGAAATCAAAGATTCCCCCTTAAATGTTTATTCCCTTAGTATTACCCTCAGCTTTACCAGCTTCCTCATCGGGTTGTTTGGTCAACTTGTCTGACCTTGTATACCTGTCTGTTGAGTGAGTAGATGAGTGTTCTGTGCCTTTTGTGGTAACTTGTCTATTTCTCCTTTCTTCTTAGGACTGTACCTGTTTGGTTAGTACATTGCTATATACTAGTAGGATCAAGATCAATTAGTCCTAGACTAATGCATAATTTATGAAATCGGGCCTCAGCTAATGGTTTTGTGAAAATATCAGCTCTTTGAAAATCAGTATGAATCTTTTCCATGCGAATATCCTTCTTTTCTACATGATCACGTATGAAATGGTGTTTCACATCAACATGCTTACAACGTGTGTGCAGAACAGGATTTTGTGTAATGGCAATAGCACTATTACTATCACAGAATATTGGAACATTTGATTCACAAATATTATAATCTCTAAGCTGTTGAATGAGCCATAATAATTGACTACAACAACTACCAGCAGCCATGTACTCGGCTTCAGTAGTAGAGGTAGCAACACTTGTCTGCTTTTTCGAAAACCATGAAATGAGTTTTGTGCCTAAGAATTGACAAGAACCAGATGTAGATTTCCTATCTATTCTACAACCACCAAAATCAGAATCAGAGTAGCCACTTAGAGATAGATCATCATTTGAAGGATACCATATACCACGATTGATGGTTCCTTTCAAATATTTCAAAATCCTTTTAGTGGTTTCCATATGACTCTCTTTTGGATTAGCTTGAAAACGAGCACAAACACCAACAGAAAATGCACTATCAGGTCTACTAGCAGTCAAGTAGAGTAATGAACCAATAAGACCACGGTAATGAGTTTGATCAGTACATTTACCATTCTCGTCTGGATCCATCCTGTAAGTAGGTTGCATAGGTACTCCAGAAGATTTACATGTTTTAATACCATACTTGTCTAGTAGATTACGAGTATATTTTGCTTGATTTATGAAAATCCCTTCTGGGGTCTGTTTTACTTGAAGTCCAAGAAAGTAGTTCATTTCACCCATCATAGACATCTCAAATTTACTTTGCATGAGTGTTGAGAAACTTTCACTCAGCTTTTTGTTAGGTGAACCAAAAATGATGTCATCTACGTAAATTTGGACGAGTAAAATGTCTTTCCCTTCTTGTCTTCTAAACAAGGTTCTATCTACCTTGCCTTTAGTAAAACCATTTTCTAATAGAAATTGAGAAAGAGTATCGTACCAGGCTCTTGGAGCTTGCTTTAGTCCATATAAGGCCTTCTTTAATCTGTATACCTGGTTACCTTTGACTTCGAAACCTGGGGGTTGTTCAACATACACTTCTTCCGCAAGAATACCGTTAAGAAATGCACTTTTAACATCCATTTGATATACAGTAAATTTCATGTAAGCAGCATATGCAAGGAACAATCGAATGGCTTCTAGTCTAGCAACAGGAGCATATGTTTCATCATAGTCTATGCCTTCAGCTTGTGAATAGTCTTGGGCGACTAGTCTAGCCTTATTACGAACAACTACATCATTCTCATCTTTCTTATTCTTGAAAATTCATCGAGTGCCAACTACATTATGATGTTTCGGTCTATCGACAAGTTCCCAGACGTCGTTTCGAACAAACTGATTCAACTCGTCTTGCATAGCAATGATCCAATTACTATCAGCCAATGCCTCATTAATGGTTTTAGGCTCGATAGATGAGAGGAAACAACACCAGCAAAACAGAGATGGACTAGATTGTTCTTGCGACTCAAAGAGTTGTCGTCTAGTCTTAACACCAACAGTAGAGTCACCAATAATATTTTCAGTATTATGCGCTGATTTCCATGTATTTCTATTCTTAACAATAGTACTATCATCTATATCATGTACAGCATCATGCATGTCAACATCATTATCATCAGAAGATTTAATGGGAGTAGACGAGTCGACTAGTTTAGGCATGTCAACTGGTCTAGTAGAGTTACCTTGAGCACTTACCTTCTTCTGGTCATCTGACTCAAGAGCTTTCATGAATGGATTGTATGCTTGAACGGATTCATATACCTCTGAGTCTTTGTCAGATTCGACAGTTAGCTCAGTAACTTTCTCACTGATCTTGTTGGTAGATGAGTCCTGTCGAGATTCTTCGAAAACCACATGTGGTGTTTCTTCCACACAAAGGGTTGAGTAGTTGAATACTCTAAATGCTTTGCTAGTCGAGGAGTATCCTAAGAATATCCCCTCGTCTGCTTTAGCATCAAATGCATTCAACTTGTTTTTCCCATTGTTATGGATGAAACACTTGCATCCAAATATATGAAAATATGACACTCTGGGTTTTCTACCTTTCCATACCTCATAGGGCGTCTTACCTAGTGCTTTATTGATAGCACTTCTATTTTGTGAGTGGCATGCAGTATTGATGGCTTCTGCCCAAAATTTCTGAGGCGTATTATACTCTGTCAGCATGGTCCTGCAGGCCTCCTTAAGAGTTCTGTTCCTTCGTTCTGCTACTCCATTTTGCTGTGGTGTCCTAGCTGCACTAGTAAGGTGCTGGATGCCACGCTTAGAACAAAATTCTTTAATATAGCAGTTAATGAATTCAGTACCCTTGTCACTACGGATCTTGACAATTGACTGATTCTTCTCAACCTGTAACTTCTTCAACAGATCAGGCAAAAGTGTTTGTGTATCACTCTTCTTGTGTAAGAAGACTACCCAAGTGAACTTAGAATAGTCGTCTACCACAACAAGTGTGTACCTTCTACCGTTCAGAGTTGGAGGAGTTATTGGGCCATGTAAGTCCATATGTAGAAGTTCAAGAACTCTACTGGTTGAGAGGGATGGAATAGATTTAAAAGAACCCTTTACCTGTTTACCTTTTTGACAGGACGTGCATACATGTGACTTATAGTAGACTTCATTGGGAATACCTTCCACAAGGTAGTCTCTGGCTATCTTATTAAGAACCTTAAAGTTTAGATGACAGAGGCGTCTATGCCAGAGCCAGCCAAGTTCTTTAGGATTCTTAGTAAGTAGACAGGTGTCCCTCGGACAACTGTTCCAGTTCACTATGTACACACTTCCTTGTCTAATGCCGACCAGTAAGACTGTGTGTGTCTTTTTGTCAATGATTTCACATTTCTTACTCTTGAACTACACCTTGTATCCACGATCACAAAATTGTGAAACAGAGAGTAAATTGTATTTCAAGCCTTCAACATAAGAAACATCTTGAATCTCTATGTCTCCATTCTGAATGTAACCAAATCCTTTAGTAACAGCAATGGAGCTATCACCAAATATCACTTTTGGTCCTTCTTGCTCATGGTAGTTTGATAAGAGAGTCTTGGTACCAGTCATGTGGTGCGAACAGCCACTGTCTATGTACCAAGTTTCTCCTGTTGAACCACCTTTCTTGTATAGATCGAGTCGACCCTGCATCGGATGACAATACATAATTTAGGTACCCTCCTTGTTTATTGGGGTCCTGGGGGGTTAGTCGAGTTCAACGGAATCCAAATGTACATTGGAGTCCTGAACAAGTTTGATCTTCTGAGCTTACGACCATATTTGTTGCAAAATAAGACCTTGTTGTCCTTATCTGGCCTATCAGTTGAGTTCGGGTCTACTCTTTGGAGATAGCCTTTTGACTTAATCTCTACTTGAGCAGGCACTTGTCTATGATAGTCAGAGTAAGGTTTGTATGCATTAGGTCCATACGGTTTATAGACACGTTTAGGTCTTTCTTCTCCTTTGATATCATATGACAAAGGTGGAGGATATAGAACAGCTTGTGTACGATATTTTGGACCTTCCTGTCTAGGTCTAGACGAGTAGAGTTGAGACTGCCTTATGAAAGGAGGTCTAGACTCTTGTCGTCTAGTCTGTACTAGTTTAGTACTCGTCTCCTCAGGATACCAGTCCTCGTATCTGACCTGATTTGGTCGTCCACGATTCCTAGTCCTTTGTTGACTTGTCTTAAACGGAACAGGCTTGTTGTTAACTTTCTTTTTACCTCCCTTGGTATTTGGAATGTTAACTTGAGCTTGTTTTGGTACAGTACCTTTAGATGGAGTGTCAATATCGTATATCATTGGTTCTTTTCCTTTATCATTAGTCAAAGAACTTGAGATGAAAATAGTAGGGTTCTTAGGAATTTGAGTAGACGAGCTGGGTGTCTCAGCACCTATGCCTGTCTTGTCAGCAGGAGCCCTATACCTATCTGACAGTTCAAGGTTAACCTTAGATGAGTTAACCAGGTCAGTAAGTTTAAGGTCTAGAGTGACAACCTCGGTTTCTAAGAACTTATTACGTTCTTCAAGCTTTTTGAACTTGCTTTGTAAAACATTGAATTCATGTTTCTCAGTAGCATGTGTCTTAAGTAGGTCTTGATACAACTTGTCTGTTAATGCACACTTGTCTTTGAGTTGTCTCAACTCTTCTTGCAAGCGTTCATTTAGGACTGTTATATTAGGATCTACTTTAGACTGAGCTTCCTTAAGATCGATGATTTCTTGTCTTAAAATGATGTTTTCGTCACTGACTTCAATGAATGCCTTGTTGGCAAGTAGGAGGTCGTCTTCAACTGCACTAGTAGAGTGCTGAAGACTACTCCCTACTTTGCTACTGGCAGTGTCGCTTTCATCAGAATCTGATTCATCACAAGATTGAAAGGAAGTAGCAGATGATACCTCTTGGTCGATTTTAGCCATGAAGCATAGACCATCATCTACTATGAAAGCTTCATCGTGATCTGGTTCAGACGGGTAGCTAGATGAGGATGATGGAAACTCGTCTGAGTCAGAGTCAGAGTCATCATTGGCCATCATTGCCTTCTTACCACGGTTGTATCTTCTTTCCCTTCGTGCTTTGCGTTCTTCTCGATCATCAGTACTCAGGTCTGGACATTCATATATGTAGTGACCTGGCTTTTCACAGTTATAGCATAAGAGATCATTAGTAGCCTTTTTAATAGGAGAGTTGTTCCTTCGTTTATCACGTCTATCAGAACGAGTGATCTTCCTACCATCAGACTCTCTATCTTGTCTGTTACCTTTCGAGACTTCGTCTCTCCTTTCGGACGAGTTTCGGTCTCGTCTGGTCTCAGACGAGTTCTTAGAAGCAGACCCTCTATGCTCTCTATAGAACTTCTTATATCTTCCGAAACGTTTATTCAGCCTATCAAACTTTCTAACCATGAGGCTTACCTGATCCTTCAGACTAAGATCAGTATCTAACTCGTCTTTCACAGAAGCAGACCTAGTCTTAGTCTTAGACCTGTCTATCTTAGACGAACTAGCCTTAAAAGCAACGTTCTTAGATACAGCATGTTCTCTGTCACTACTTGCTATGGGTTCATCTTCGTCTAGATCAAACTCATGGGCCTTTAGAGTTTGAAACATGGTTTCTGCTGTCCATACGTCTATATCTTGGGTATTCTTAACAAGCATTTTTACCATCTTCCATCGACTATCAAGGCTTTTGAGAATCCTAAGATTGATTTCACGTGGAGTATAAGATTTACCAAGGACTTCCAAGTCATTCATGATTTTAGTAAAACGAGTATCCAACTGGTCTATTGTTTCACCAGCTTTCATATGAAATGATTCGAATCTTTGGACTGCAGTAGAAAGCTTGCTTTCTTTGATTAGGGATGTCCCTTCACAAATGATAGCTAAGCGATCCCACATTTCTTTGGCAGTTTTACATTTTAACACTTTTCCCAGATACTCGTTAGGAAGAGTGTGTAAGATGTAATTCTTGGCCAAGCTATCCAAATTATTCTGTCTCATTTCTTCAGAGGTTAGTTCTGACCTTGGTTTCTTGACGAGTGTACCCACTGGTTGATTTGGGTCAAGGGCAGCAGTATTGGGGATCATGGTCACAATTGGACCTTCAGTGACGACGGAGATCATTAAGTCGTGAGTGGAGCTGAAGATGGCTTCCATCCTTAGCTTCCAATAGTCGTAGTCTTGTACCTGGAACTTAGGTAGCTTGTTAGCGCTGATCTCAAGAGACATGATTTCAAGAAATAAGTGTTAAGTAGAGTTATGATCAAGAATAACAGATAAGTCAAGAACAGGGAGCACGAAAACAGATGTTACAAGAATATGATCAAGAACACGTATACAAGAACAATCAAGGACCAAGACTTCACCCTAAGTCTTAAGTCGGTTATCAAGAAACAGCAGTTCGTAAACTACTGCTCTGATACCACTTGTAGGTCCCTAAGTTGAGTTAATATCGAGGGAAGCTAAAGAAAATGTCTAGAGAGGGGTGAATAGACTTTTCTAAAATCTTTCGATATATCAGAATTACACTGTGCGGAATACGAAATTAACAATGAGCCCAATTAAAGTTTATACTCAACTCAATTCGAGAACTCTGTTTTATGTATACTCAACTAGTCTAGATCAGTTATGTAATTCAATTAACTAAACAATTAATCAATTAAACAACAAACAAAAACAGTAAAGTAAATCGAACACGAGATTTATAGTGGTTCGACAACTTGTCTACATCCACTCTCACAAACCCAGTTGTGAAATTCTTATTAACTCGTCCAATGGAGTAATATGTTCTTGTAGCTTTAAGTCCCAAGAAATAAGACTTAGATCTTCTCGATAACACTTCCAAGTGCCTCTTCGATCTTACTAGCTATTTTACAAGTAACTAGCAACTTGAAACAACAAAAGAAAATAAAACTTCTCTTTCGTTCAGTAGTAGCCTTCTGATCTTCACTTGTCTTGTGTAGCTTTACTTTCTGAACTTCAATCTCTGAGAGAAAACTTCGCTTGAATCTTCAACAATGCTTGCAGTATCAATATCTCAGTAATCAGTATCTCGATTATCAGTAGTCTTCAAATGATTAACTCCTTCAAGTATTTATAGACTTCGAACTTCAAGAATTCAGGTAGTTGTAACCAACCTTTCTTGATAACTGATTTCAACTGAATCTTCTTATCCATAAACGCGTTTCTTGTTACGAATTAGTTATTCCATAACTAACTTCTTCATCCTTATCTTTCACGCGTATTTGTAACTAACTTCATGATAACTTGTCTTGTGTAGTCTAGTAGATGCACTTGACTTGTAGTCCACCTGTCTTGAGTAGTAGACTGGTCTTCTCTTCTTGTGCAGTAGACTTCTAATAGAACTAATCTAGTCCTATCATCTAATCCTAACAAGACTATTACATTACATTAAGCTTTTATGACAAAGCTTAGTCAACTTATAACTATACAATGAATCTATCTATTACATATAGAAACATGAGCTCTATACAATAATTATAGCTCAATAACAATCTAACATATACAATCAAATATTAAGTACTTATACATCGTATTTATCTTTCAATAATACTTGTATTATAAAACTGTACTTGTCTTGTGAATTCTACTGATCTGTACAAGATGACTTCAACTCAACTAGACTAGATCAATCAATACTTAGAAAATATTCAAGTCTTCTTTTGGCTTATCAAAACTTCATCTTTTATCTTTTATTCATCATTTAGGACTTGTTCTAGGATTCATATCCCAACAATAAGCTTGATTAATTTTCTAATTGTTGTAGTATATTATATATAATGTTCGTTTCACTCTGATCAGGAGTAATGCTAAATTCATATGTTTTTCAAATTAAATAATTTAATTACGGTATCAATTCACACTATTTAAATTTATTCTAATCCTCAATTTACAACATTTAAATTCATTCTAATTTTTAATTTCACAACATTATAATTACATACAACATTGAATATAATTATTTTCACTTATACATTTAAATTTATTATAATCACATCATTTAAATTCATTCTAATTTTCAATTCACAACATTAAATATATATAATTATTTTCACTTATCCATTTAAAAATATGAATTCACTTATCCATTTAATTAAAAATATTTTCATCTATTATAAAATTATTCTCTAGTTCATTTTCAATTAAAATACACTTATCTAATACGGAGTACTAGTGAATACTTTTTTTTTTAATTGCAGAGAATAAGCTTGATTAATTTCCTAATTGTTGTAGTATATTATATATAATGTTCGTTTCACTCTGATCAGGAGTAATGCTAAATTCATAAGTCATATATACTCACGTAACTATCAAAATCCACGCAAATATACATGACATATATATATATATATATATATATATATATATATATATATATATATATAGAAATGATATTGAGCTCATATAATGGGCTCCTTATGGAGTCAAATGATGATGTGTCATTATCTACATCATTATATTTACTTACATAATTAACACTATTTTATGGAAATTTAAAAAATTAAAGGATATTCCTATAAAATTAGGAAACGTAGGACAAAGATACCATAATCAAGATTACCAATGCTAATTATTTTGATTTTTTAATTAATCAAGATTAATTATTTTGATTTTTTAATTAATCAAGGTTAATTATTTTAAGATTTTTTAAAATTATTTATTAACGTGTTTATTATCAGTATATAATTATTAAATTAAAAAAAACCATACATTTATATATATAATTTTTTTAATAACAAAAAAATTAAAATTAAAGTTATAAAAATAATTAATTGAAAAATAATGACTACATTAATTAAACTAAATCATATACTCTAAACTCTAAACCCTAAAAAAAAATCATAATTTTCAATTTTAGGGTTTCAGGGTTTAGGGTTAAGAGGTTTAGGGTTTTAGGATTTTAGGGTTTAGGGTTTAGGGCGACAGGGAAGGCATCGGGCCCACTGCCAATGCCATTTTGCATCGGGGGGCCGTTACCAAATGGCATCGGGCCCACTGCCGATGCCATTTTGCATGGGCCATTAAATGCCGATGCCATTTCGCATCGGGGCCCAATGCCGATGCCATTTTGCATCGGCCATTAAATGCCGATGCCATTTCGCATCGGCCCGCCTGCCGTTGCCAATTGTCGTTGCCTTTTGGGCAATATTTTGTAGTGACGATGTATTTGGCATTTGAGAAGCATTCAGAAATTACATTGAAAACTCAAGGTTCATTCCTTAATTCGCATTTCACCAGATATTTTCATAAGAAATCAACGGAGGATTATTCGTATCCGCTGCTGCATCACTGGGGATTACCTAAATCCAGATTCACTGATTACGACTATGAATATTAGTTTAATTGCACGTTAGATTGGGTTTGAAGTTTGAACTTACAAGGCACGTGAGCTCGGTTAAGCACGTGACAAGTTCAAATTCCCTATTTACCCTTTAGTAAGACTTGCATACACTACAAAAAACGCTCGTTTATACCGACGGACGTATACCGACGGATTACCTATCTGACGGTTGTACCGACGGATTACCGACGGAATTCAAAGTCAGAAGACTCTGCCGACGGAATTCAATTTCCGTCGGCTTTCCCGACGGGATACCGACGGATATGCCGACGGACACTCAGAACTCTCTACACGGTGTCGTTTTTGGGTCACCGACCGACGGATTGTTCAGTCGGTATTGTAAATATTCCGTCGGTAACCGACCCGCATTAACTAACCGCCTTCTTGATCGACTCCCAAAATTAAATGTGGTCATTACCGACGGAAATGTCCGTCGGTAGGCGACCCGCATTAACTACCAAAATTAAATCTGGTCATTACCGACGGAAATTTCCGTCGGTAAAGGCAATTTTTTTTTGTATATAAACTGAAGAACAGATTACAGAAACCCTCCATCCTCCCTCCTCCCTGTTTCCGTCTTCATCTTCATCGCGCGAAGAAGAGGCTCGACCGAGGTGATCTCTCGACTCGATTAGAAAATCTATACGGTACGCTTTCTTAATTTGTTAGTAATTAATTTTTAAGTTATATTGTATTGCCTATAATTATGAATTAAATTGCATGTGTTAATTTAAATTGTTATATAGATTAATATGAAATTAATTGTTTGTAGTTGATGTATATAGTTAATTATTTTGAATGTATGTAGTTGATATATCTAATTAATTAGTTGATATTGTAAGTGGATAATTGCCTATATATATATACCTAGTTGATGTATATAGTTATTTATAATAAATTGATGTGATTTGTTAAGATCGATATTGCATGTTTTGCATAATTGATGTTATATATATAGTTGATATTATTGTTTAATTTGCATATACGTTGGAGTGAAGTTAATTACATAATTAAATTATGATATTGTACGTTATAATTAGCTAGATTAATATTGTTGATTTACTAATTATGAAATTATTGATTAAATTAGGGGCTTTTTTAATTATATTAGGAAATTGTTATTTTAAAGTTAGGAAAAATTGTTACTAAATTTATTAGGTTATAGATTGTTAATTAAAATTGGAAATTATTGAATAAATTAGTTATTGTTGAATAAAATAGGAAATTAGTTATTGTTGAATAAAATAGGAAATTATTTATTAAAATAGATTATTATTGATTAAATTAGGTATTGTTGATTGAATAAAAAATTATTTATTAAAATAGGTTATTATTTCTTAAAATGGGTTATTATTTAGGGATTAAATTTTAATTTATTAGATTATTGTTTTTTATTAAATTAAGAAATTTATTATTAATTAATTAGTATTATATATATAATTTATTAATTTAAATGTTTAAATTAAATAGATGACTGGAAATGGTGCTGGTGCCTCTGGTGGCTCGGGATCTCACGGGGCCTCCGAGTCACGTAGCCGATCGAGGAAGAGTCGATCCAAACTTAGACCCTAGGCGTCGGCGCCTTTACTGCCACGAACACCATTATCGTCGCCTCCGCCACCCATTCCACACCTGTCGCCTGATCAGTCGTCGTCTCATTCGTCTGTCCGGGACCATCCTGTTGTTCCTGCTCGGGATGGCCGGGAGCGCGTTTGGGCTACAAGTGGAGGAGTGTAAGTAATTAAATACTTTTATTGTTTAATAATTAATAATTAATTAATTTCGCATTCGTTTTAATTTATAATGTGTTTTGTTTGTTAATTAATGTCACAGATTGTTACCTGGTAACGAGGTCTCCAGGGCATGCACGATTGCTTTTGGCTCTTTACCGATCTCTGCGGGTGCAATTACCTGGTCGAAGGTCCCAAAACAAAAAAAGTTGGCGTACTTCGAGGAATTTCAGGTATTAATTAATTACTTAATTATTTAATTAATGTTTGTTAATTTGTTCAATAATAAACAATTTGTTATATGTGTAGAAACAAACCACTTGGGATCGGAATATGTACTCAGACCAGGCTATGTTCAAGTATTTCTGTAAATCGGCGCAAGAGCGGTATAAGGAATTAATGTACGAATGGAGAATGGCATGGCGGAGCGATGGGACGACGCAGAGCTTGGGTAAGGATGATAATGATGTTGTGTTGTGGGATTCATTGACGAGTGAGTGGCTGGATCCGGAGTACATCAGGAAGTGTGAGATTGCTAAGGCCAACCGGAGATCCGACGTTGGGGGTGGCATGTCCAGGCATCGGACTGGAGCCCGGTCCATCCTTGAGCAGTCGATGGTCATTGTAAGTGTTTATTAATTTTTTAATTAATTTCAATAAATTTAATTATATATTTAATATATATAATACATAAATTTAATTATTAGGAACGGGATACGGGGCGTGTACCCACTCACTTGGACCGGATGAGCATTGCTCATCCGTTTAATGCTGATACACAGCAATCCACATACGGACGCACAACTAACCTCCACGTAAGTAATAAAATTGTTTAATTAAATACATTTTTTATAATTTATTCTATTAATTTAAAATTATTAATTATGTAGTTGGAGATGAACCGGAGGATGGCCGAGATCGGAACTCAAGTCGACCCTACTCAAACCGGAACCAGCAGTGCCCCTACAATCGAGGAGGTGGACCGGGCTTATTTGGAAGTTGCCCCCACCACCCGCGGACGAGTTCTGGGCCTTGGTCGTATGAGCGCTGATGTCAGGTCCGGCGTTGGTCCGTCCCAGACGGCATCGCAGGGTTCCGTATCTTCCACCCCAACTCCTGATGTGACGATGGCACAATTCAACCATTACATGCATGTGATGCATGTGAATATGGGTCGAGAGATGGGGTGGTCGGACGAGAGGATCGAGGAGGTTTATCGGAGAACCATGCAAGCTCCTCCACCGACGGCCAACGTGAACGTGTTTGTTCCCCCAGGCCCCTCAGCCCCCCCAGCCCACTCAGCCTATGTCCCAACCATGCAGCAGGATGATGAGATCATGGGTCAGCAGTTCGGTGGTGGCGCCGACGTTGATGTTGATTTGTGGGACTTTGGTCCATGAGTGACTTTGAACAATTTTTTTTTTTATGTGTTTAACAATTTTATTTTTATGTCTCGTAGAACTATTTATTTTTTATCTGCATTTTTGTTGAACTATTTACTTTTATGTTTAAGTATCAGTTGTTTAATTTTAGTTATGTGTGTTTTATGTGTTAAGAATGTGTATATTTATTTTAGTTATGTTTTATGTGTGATTTTGGATGTTATCTGTATTGGATCTTCATTTATGTTTGAATGTACTCTGTTTTTTCATGTTTGTGTTTATGTGAATGTGAATGTGAATGTGATGGGAGACTATATGTGATAGATAAACAATATTTTCATTGAAAATTGCCTTGAAGAAAGGCTGTTGTTGTGGTTACATTACATGCATACACTTAACATTACATAAACTTAGCAATACATATTAGAGACATAAACTTAGGATTACATCCAACCTATAAACTTGAACACATAGGGTAGAACACAGAATACTATGGCCACAATAAGAAAGTTCATCTGCTTCTTTAGCTCTTCAACTTTTCCAGCTTCAAATCCTAATTCTGAGGTTAGTTGGTCAGATGTATCCTTATACATATCCCCAACTAGTTGCGCATGATTCAACTTGTTGTTGAGCTCTTGATTTTCAAGCAAAAGTGAGTCAATTCTCCTCACCATGCCCGGAAACATTCCGTGTGAACTCGTTCCTTGTCCGTGAATTTCGTGTTCATCGGCCCAAACAAAAAAGGAGCATCCAGAACCATTTAGTGAATCTGGGCAAGTATAAAATAGTCTACCTCTGCTTTTTTCTTGCTTCGACATGCACACACAAGCTTCTTTTCCACAATGGCATACCACAATTTTCATGGATGTCGAAGATGAAGACATGAGTTTCTGTATTTTTTTAATTTTTGATGTTTGTGAAGAAGTAGGTTGTTTTGAGTGTGGTTGGAGTGTTAAGAATACGCAGTTTAATTTTTTTTATACGCGTCTTTTACCGACGGAAAGTGATTCCGTCGGTATTGACACATGTTTTAATGCCGACGGAAATTTCCGTCGGCAATGTAATTACCGACTGAAATTTAGTCAACGGAATCTGACTGATTTGACATACATTTGAAATATGTGTTACCGACTGAAATTATCCGTCGGTATTGCAAATACCGACGGAATTTCGGCGCGTGATATACCGACGGACTGATTTGACATACATTTGAAATATGTGTTACCGACTGAAATTATCCGTCGGTATTGCCAATACCGACGGAATTTCGGCGCGTGATATACCGACGGACTGACATTTCCGTCGGCATGTAGTATTGAAAAATGTTCCAGAACCTCAAAACACGCGAAAATTTTGGAGTGGAACAAAAAATTAAGGGAAAAATTTGGATTGGAGCGAAAATTTAAGGTATGTTTTTCAGTGTGTAATTTTAATTTGGTGTTTAATTTTTTAGTATGTAATTTTACTACATAATTTTTACTTTTAGTGTTTAATTTTTAGTGTGTAATTTTAATTTGGTCAAATTGTTTAACAGATGGAATTGCCGGATCGTCGGTGGATGTATTGTACTCCTATGCTCGTTTTAGGAAATGTGAATGTTGAATTTTATGATAAACTCGTGTCATTTGTTGAATTTGCAAAGCTACACCCACATTACATGTCTGAGGATTGTATTAGGTGTCCGTGTAATGCTAAGAAATGTAAGAATAGATCATTTAAAAGCATTGATGAAGTCTTATGCCACGTTGTTATGAATGGGTTCGTTGATAATTACTATAATTGGACAAGTCATGGCGAACAACGGTGGCCTTATAATTTTGATCAAGTCTTGTACTATTACACTACTGCAATTTATGAACAACCAGTACACGTTGAGCATGTCGGCACCAGTAACGATCAAGAGTTTGGGGTGGAAGAACCCGATATGTATCAAACAATGGTGATGGAAGCCGGTGTGTCAAATATAGAGGAGGAACCAACGGATGAAGCATTTCAGTTTTATGAGATGCTCAAATTAGTCGATCGAGATTTGTACCCAGGGTGTGATTCTCATTCTCAGTTGTCATTTAATGCTCGACTTATGGCTATCAAGACGGAGAACAAGCTATCTAACAGAGCATATGAGCAAATGACACAATTATGCAGTGAGATTTGTCCTGTCGATAATAAAGTACCTACGACGTTTCATCAGAGCAAACAACTGATGAAGAATATGGGTTTGCCGGTTGAGAAGATTGATTGTTGTGTGAATGGTTGCATGTTATACTGGGGTGATGACGATAGCGATCTTCTTATGTGTAGAATGTGTGGCCATCCCCGGTACAAAGAGCCACGACGGAAGGGATCAGGTGGTCAATCGAGCAAGACAAAAAAGAAAGTGCCACACAAGAGGATGTATTATCTTCCTATCATTCCTCGTTTAATGAGATTGTTTCAATCTAGTGCTACAGCTCAACACATGACGTGGCATGCAAGAAATTCTGAAGATACTGAGGCTGGGGATATGAGACATCCGTCCGACTCTGAAGCCTGGAAACACCTTGATAACGTGTTTCCAGGATTTGCTTGTGAACCGAGGAATGTGAGATTAGGCTTGAGTACTGATGGTTTTGCACCGTTTGGGAGTTATGGAAAGAAGTATTCTTTGTGGCCGGTGATACTAACTCCGTATAATCTACCTCCATGGATGTGCATGAAACCTCAAACAATGTTTCTGACTGTATTGGTGCCTGGTCCGTCGAATCCAAAGCAAAAACTTGATGTTTATCTCCAGCCTCTTATTAAAGACTTGATCTTCCTATGGGATAACGGAGTCCAAACGTATGATGTTTCTAGGAAACAGAACTTCACGATGCGTGCTGCTTTATTGTGGACCATTAGCGACTTTCCTGCATATGCTATGTTGTCCGGGTGGAGTACAGCCGGAAAGCAAGCTTGTCCGTATTGTATGGAATATTCTGAAGCTTTCAGTCTTCCGAAGAGTAGAAAAGTTTCATGGTTCGATAATTACCGAAGGTTTTTACCTCGAGATCATCCATTTCGAAGGAATAAGGTGGACTTCACGAAGAATAGAACAGTCACAAACAATCGACCGCCCCTTCGAAATGGTATTTTATACATTTATTTTAACATGTTTTTTTGGGTTACATTTATTCTAACATTTATTAATCGTACAGGACAAAGTCTGTTACATGAGATTGAGTGGACGGGTTTGAAAAAAACTACGGAGGAAAATGCAGAAGAACACAACAAAGGAATCCCAGGTAACTGGAAGAAAAAGGGTATTTTTTGGGACTTGCCATATTGGAGTTCACTATTGCTCCGACACAATTTGGATGTCATGCACATTGAGAAGAATGTGTTTGACAATGTGTTTCACACAATCATGAACACAGAAGGCAAGACGAAAGATACTCCAAAGTCCAGGGAAGAGTTGAACACTATCTGTCGCCGTGATGAGTTGGAACAGGATACCCGTACAGGTAAATATCCAAAGGCTTGCTACACACTAGATAAGGCACAAAAACAGGAATTGTGTAGGTGGATTAAAGAGTTAAGATTTCCAGACGGCTACGTGTCAAACATGAGTCGATGCTTAGACACAACAAAAGGCAAAGTTGCAGGGATGAAGAGTCATGATTGTCATGTTTTTATGCAGCGCTTGATACCTATTGCGTTTCGAGAATTTCTTCCTCTGAATGTGTGGAGGGCTGTCACTGAATTAAGTCTCTTTTTTAGAGATTTAACGTCTACAACAATCAAGGTTGATGATATGAATCGTTTGGAACGAGACATTCCAGTTATTTTGTGTAAGTTGGAACGTTTTTTCCCACCTAGCTTCTTTGACTCGATGGAACACTTACCTGTTCACTTAGCGTATGAAGCTAGGATTTGTGGTCCAGTGCAGTACAAGTGGATGTACCCATTTGAGAGGTGAACAATTCTATTTCTCTCATTTAATTAGTTTTTAGTATAAGAAGCCTTATTTTAATTTGTTAACTATTATAATTTTAGGTATCTCTACAACTTGAAGCGCAATGCTAAACAAAAGGCAAACGTCGAAGCATCGATTGTTAATGCGTATTTGAATGAAGAGGTTGGCATGTTTTGTTCATATTATTTTGAAGACCATGTCAACACGAGGATCGGGAATGAACCACGTAACTTCGATGGTAGAGGTACGCAACAAGAAGTCGATTGCATGCTCTCTGTATTCAAGTCTAAGGGGCGACCTATAGGAAAAGCCACTGAACGATATTGGTCAACAAACACAGAGGCTGAAATAGCACAAACGTACGTGTTATTGAATTGTGATGAAGTTCAGCCTTACATTGAGTAAGTATTTCATATATTTATCATCTAATTAAATAGCACTAAACGTGCGTCATTTATCATCTAATTGTGTTGTGAATTATTAGGATGTATACACAAGAACTACGACATGCAGATCAAAACATCTCAGATAGAGACATAGATACTAGTCTTCAACGTCAATTTGCCCGATGGTTCCAACGTTATGTGAGTATCATTAATTGAATTTTACGTGAACAAATAATTGTTTTGATTAATGTTAATTTTAACTGTACATATAGGGACAATCGCACGATTTTCAGAGCCGGTTCTTACAGGATCTCAGCCAAGGACCACTACGGCGTGTGAGGACTTACAACGGCTATATTGTGAAAGGCTACAGGTTTCATACATCAGAGTATGCATCAACAAGAACGACTAACAATAGTGGTGTTTGTCTTAGGGGTGCAAATTACAATGCAGATGCAAGTGATTACTTTGGGGTGTTGCACGAAGTCGTTGAAATTGAATATCCGGGATATCCAGTGAAAACCGTAATGTTGTTCAAGTGCCATTGGTTTGACACATCCCCTTTAGGAACCAAAATTCATCCGGAGTACAAGCTTGTGGATGTTAATTCGAAAAGGAAGTATAGCGGGGATGATCTGTTTGTATTTGCCTCTCAGGTATCTCAAGTCTACTACTGCACGTATCCAGGAGCTGGAAAAAGTAATAGATCAGAATGGCACGCTGTTTGCAAAGTGAAGGCAAGGTCAATGGTGGAGGTCCCCCAAAAGGAAAACAACGATGAAGATGAACCTCCGTTTCAAATGGAACAAATAGAGAATCAAACTGAAGTGTTTGCGGGAGATTTTAATCTTTCGGTAGACTTGACGGCTGCAAATCCACAATTGATTGTTATTGAAAACGATAGTGGACATGAGGAGGAGGATGAACATGACGAGAGGGAGGATGAAGAAGATGAGGATGAAGAAGATGAGGAGGAAGATGTGGCAAATAATGAAAATGAAGACGAAGATGAAGATGAATATTAAATTAATGTAACCTAACTATTTTATTTTGTACAATTTATGAGATTTCATTATTTATCATTTGGTTATAACTTATAATTTAATTATTTATCATTTGGTTATGTTATAACTTATAATTTAATTATTTATCATTTGGTTTTAAAAATTCAAGGGCGACGGAAAATTTCCGTCGCTAACGGCAACGAGCCAAAGCCGACCGAAATATCCGTCGCCATTTCCGTCGCTAACGGCAACGAGCCAAAGCCGACCGAAATATCCATCGCTAACGGCATCGAGCCAAAGTCGACCGAATTATCCGTCGCCATTTCCGTCGCTAACGGCAACGAGCCAAAGCCGACCGAATTATCAGTCGCCATTTCCGTCGGCATTTCCGATTATAAATGTAACTTTCTCTCATTTCACGCGTATTTTCCATCCCTCTCTCTATGTCTCTCCCTCTCCCTATGTCTCTCCCTCTCCCACCGATTCTCATCTCTGTTCGCCCATCCCACCGTCCAAAGAAATACGAGACCATAAATATAATAGCCGGAGTCCGCCCATCCCACCGTCCGCGTTGCAGTCCGGCGACACCCTACCGTCCCTCCCCGACACGCCGCCGTCCAAGTCAGGTGAGCACATCCCTTCTTTGTTTTTTTAGTTTTATATTTGGATGTATGGTAAAAGATGAACATGTTCTTTTTGTTTTTCCAAAGGTTTGATCAAAGAAAATTGAATTTCCTTCATATCTCCTTTAGATTGAAACTCTAATTTGTGTTTTTAATTTAAGAGTTGGAAGGCAAAAGTTTTTTTTTTTTTTAAATTCTGCATACTCTGTGTGATATGTATGTGTGCTGCTTTTCTTGAATTCTTCACGAATTACGTTTTGATGGTTAGTGTGCTGCTTTTCGCCCCAATTTTTTGTGGAGTAGTAATGTTTTTTACTTGATTAATGTGCCTCTATCTGTCAGGAATCTAATTTCATAAGATCTCAGTTCGTGCTTTTGATTGTCGTGTTATCTTTGTTGAATTGAATTGTGATTTTCATTAGGGATGTCCTGTAATATTCAATTATTGAAATGTTATTGATAATTTACTTTGCGAAATTTGATTTCATATTCTGATTCCGAGGGACAAACCAGTTGAGAAAACCGTGTTATGAATTCCTTAAACAAAAGATAGAACAGGGTTTTTGTTTTTTGTTTTTGAGTGAGCCACAATTTCTGTTTTTCATTTTATCTTCTTTAATGGTTAAGGTGTAATTGTAGTAATATATCAGGTTAGATTTCTGCTTTTTTTTGTTCCTGCATTAAGAGTCTTTTTCAAGCATTGTGTCCAAAATTGAATTTTATTAGACTGAAGATAGAGTGAATGGATTTTTAATTCATGATGTTGTAGTAATGAAGTTTGCTGAGACCGACCGAAACTATGCGAGCCTAATGAAGTTACTTGATCTCTGTTGAGGTATGTTCAATTTTTATGATAATTTAATTTATGTTTAAATATATAAAATGACAATTGAATCTTGATTCTTTGGAATTGATTTTGAAATGGCAGGGATGGAGTCGAGTCAGCGAAGGACAGTTTAATATACTCCACGGTTCGTATTAATATACTCATATTCTTGTTAAATTATTTCTCATATAAGTTTTTGTTAATGTTTACTACGTTGTTTTAATATTTCAGAGCTTTTTCAACCATTCTAGTGAGGGGTATAGTTGTCATAATTAGAAGCAAAATTCTATTTGCTTCTTACTTGATCGATCATCTGCCAATTTCGGAACACCATTAGATTCCTTTGATGCCTTAGCACTCTGGTCTACATCATCAACTGGTCTACATCATCAAGTTTTTGCTGTTTGCTCAAGCAAAGGACGACGATTTTGTTTATTCTGTTGGATCTAATGTAGATTTGTGTATTGAATTATTTAAGCAATTTTGATCGGGTCGGATCCCGATCGCAAATAAATTTTTTTTTAAAATTATTGGTACTTACCGACGGACTATTCCGTCGGTTTAGCGTCGGTAATACCGACGGGCAAGCCGACGGAATATCATTTTTTTTTAAAAAAATTTTTCCGTCGGTAAATAAAAATAATAAAATTTAAGTCCAAAATATACCGACGGATTTACCGACGAAAAATTGATTTGGGATCCGTCGGTACAGGCAACCCGGTTTGAAAACTTGGTTTGAAAACGGGTTGGCTTGACTGCCGACGGAATTGAATCCGTCGGTATAGGCGACCCGGTTTGAAAACGGGTTGGTTTGAATCCGTCGGGAATCCGTCGGCATATACCGACGGATGCATATTTTCCGTCGGTAACCACTACCGACCAATTGATTGACGACGGATGAAATCCGTCGGTAAGAGCCAATACCGACTGAATATCCGTCGGCATAACCGTCGGTAAAACACCTCTTTTTTGTAGTGATAATTTGATTTAAAAATCATTAATAGCACGATAACAAGACTTATCTACTCCACATCTTCGAGTCAATGAATTAGGGCATGATTGGTATAACTGAATGAAATTGTGACTGAATTGAATGAACTCATGAATGGAATGAAGGCCTGAATGGAATGAATGTTTGAATGAAATTTTCATGATTGGTATTAACTAGGAATGGAAAAATCATTTCTTGGTTGATTTCATTCTCATGATTGGTATAATAAATGAGATGAAAAATAATATACATGGTTTATATTAAATGACTAAAATACCCTTCAATATATATTTATAAAAATATATTAAATTAGTCAATATGCTATTATTAATATAATAATAAAATTTTAGATAAATAATTTTTAATTTAGAAAAAATAGTGAACATCTTACAATTCCTTCTGCAATCAAGAAACGATTCATGTATAATATATATATATATATATATATATATATATATATATATTATATCTTTTCAAATCATGAATGAACACAATTAAACTACAATTATATCTATATTATTTCTTCTTCTTTTGTTTCATATATATATATATATATATACGCAGATATATAGTATAGAACAGAACTTCTGGATATTTCTCTAATTCATGTGTCTAGTTCTTTTTTCTTAGAGAATCAACGTCCTTCACTCCTTGACATCTTTATTTTTTGGGTGAAGCCGCCAATTGGGTTGTAGAGATTCGAGAATTAGGTTTATGAAAATCATTGCGTGAATTAGGGTTCAAGGTTTTGATTAAAGATCGTGATTAATGAATATCTTGTTTAATTATTAGGAAGGATAATTTTGTAAAAATAAATATAAGTGATGATTTTATTTTAAAAAATTAAAAAATAATTAATTCCACACAGAATGGAATGGGAAAAGACATGGGGATGGAGAGAAATCACAATTCTTTATTTTTGGG
Organism: Galeopsis tetrahit; assembly: GCA_963675135.1. NCBI lineage: Eukaryota > Viridiplantae > Streptophyta > Magnoliopsida > Lamiales > Lamiaceae > Galeopsis > Galeopsis tetrahit. The sequence continues at coordinate 96,154,924 of OY776119.1, forward strand.
AATCATCATTCCCTGTGGAATCGCGATTCCAAATAAAAAAACATACAAATCTAGAGATTAGGAACAGGGAATCGCGATTCCAAATAAAAAAACATACAAATCTAGAGATTATGAATAGACTCATGAATGCTCATTCCATTTCAAATCTATTACCACATACCAATCATACCCTTAGTGTTGGGGCCACCACATAGAAAACCTAAATATTGCTACCAATTAGAAGTACCAAGAATACTTGTTTCCCGGGAAAAAGGGGGCAAATTTATTCTTTTTGTCCCATAACTTACCTTTAGGGATGACAATGGACCTGACCCGCATTAAACCTGCCTTGGATGGAATGGATTTGAATCCAATTAAGCGGGTATGAGACTGATCGTGATTTTTGTCGAACCCGTCTCATCAATTCGTCTCTGGGCCCATTATATATAAATATAATAGTTAATATATGTGTATTTATATGAACTTATATGCATATACTTTTGTGTAAAAATATTCCATATGAAATGGTATTTTAAACAATTATATATTTTAATTTTAATTATTTAATGTTAATATCAAGATATTGTTTATATAAAAATTAAGTACGGGTAATTTTTAAATTGTCATAGACCCTCCGTTTATTCAAATTGTGCTCACTTTTTTTAGACAAGTTTTAAGACAAAATAAATAAACTAAAACTGTAAAAGTTAAATTGTCAGAGTCCCTCCGTTTATTAAAACTGTGCTCACTTTTTTCAGCACAGATTTTAAGAAAAAAATAGATAAACTAAAATTGTAAAAGTGTTGCAGGATTATTGTGCAGTAAAGATAAAGTGATTAATTATATATTTTATGTTTGTTTTGAAATTTAAGTAAGGTATGATATATTTATTGCAAGTATTTACTACTTAGGGTATGATTTTAAAATTCAAATTCTTAAATTCCAAAGTAAAACGAAGTTGTTTGTTAATGGGCTGATCGATTTGAAGATATAATCCGCACTTCTCAAACGACGATTCCTAACACTGTAAGTCAATTTATCGATTTATTTAAATTATTATTGATTGAATAATTCATATACTAGATATCTAACTATATTGATTGATCGTTGTTTGCAGTTTGTCTATGAACGTTCGCTCAAGACTTACAACGACAAAATAATGGATAAATGAAAAAGAGATTGGACGGGGTACCTTTACAATCGATTTTTGTATATTTATAATTAAAGTGGTATAACTTTTGGTACCATGTAATTAACTTATATTTGTGATGATATTTCATGTTTTTAGTGTATATTGGACGTATGTATGTGTATGTTTATGTATTTGATGTTTTGGTATTTGACGTATATATATATTTTAGTGGTATAAACAGGATGTTTAAAATATAAAATAATTATTAAAAAAAAAAATATATATATATATATATATTAAAACTGCTGTAAAAATAAAACGAATTAAAAATATATATACATATTAGACAGCGGTTATGAACCGCTGTAAGTGAAACGAATTAAAAAATATATATTTTAGACAGTGGTATGAACCGCTGTCCAAGTGCTTTTCTTAGACAACGTTCTTTAACAGTTGTCTAAGTTTAGACAATTGTTACTTGAAGAGCTGTTAAAACCGCTGTCTAAGACCATTTTTAAGGGTTGTGCAAAGTCAAATTTGTATTAGTGCAGGCAAGAGGATCAGTTCTCAGTAATTTTCTAGATTATAGTAAACTTTTAGTGTTGCTTGTTGATGGGATGATATGGTTTCTTGACTTCCATATTCTAGCTATTTGGTCCATATATATTACGTTTTTAATCCATGTGCATCAATTGCATAGTGCAAACTAGGTACATGAGGAAACGTGACTCCATTAATTTTGAGTGAAACATAACACTAACTCTAACATTAAATGTGTGAGTTAATATAACCAAACAGAACAATCACAAGTAAATGAAACATGACATTAATTGTAACTAAAATATGGCGGTTGCACAAAAAACTAAGATCATAAGAAACTTCACAAATTATTTAATGTAAAAAAATGTCATTGTTTTTAAGTAAAATTGGATAAAAACATACTCCAATGTTTTAGCCTTTTCTCTTGTACACAATTAAATGATATTTTAGAATTTTTTGCATTCTCTGTTCCAATTATACTCTCCCTTAACTTTAAAAAATCTCCTAATTTCTAACTTACTTTTATTAATTATGGAAAATGTGCATTAGAAAATTAATGTGATTATAAAGTTCCTTTATTTTATTAAGGATATACTTGTCAATACACACCTTCTAAACGTCAACAAATTTTACAAAAACATCATTTATTAAAAAACGGGGAGCATTTAGTTTCGTTTAAAATTAGTGATATGAGACCCGAGATCTTCCCCCATGATAGTGTGAGTCATGAATGCTCAAATGGATCTTCTTGACACTTTCCTTAATGGAAAACCTACATAGGTATTGTTGTTGGCGGTCAAACCTAATTCGACTTATAAACTTAGACTTTTGAACTTTTTCTTTTATTATACAACAATTATTCGTCTACAAAGGATCTGACCTAGTCTTCCTTAACATTGTGCATCCTCTCCAATATCTCTAACTATAAACAAATACTTATAAGGATACCAAACAATGTTCGAAGATGACAACCTAATTAGATGCAAACCATTGCCACAAACTAGCTACCAAACACCATTTCCTGAGTCTTTAATCTCTCGGTACCCGATACTAGCAAACGATCTCGGTAAAGATCAACGCGCCCGAAAGCATTCGTCCCGGGAGGGCACTCCAATGCTGCTTCAAGAATCCGATGGTGCACACCGTAATCATCAATCGAGTATCCGCCTTTGTGATCATGTCCAGCAAGACAAACCTTCACGCATTCGTACCGATGAATCACGTCCATCACTTCGTTATAGTTCCACAACAATGCCTCGTTCGATGATGCTCGAGCATCCAACGGTAGATGGCAACATACCACCACCTTTTGGCCCTTTTTCGTCGCATCCTGAAGGACTCGATCCAGCCACTCCAACTGCTCGTGCCCAACTGCCCCGTTGAACATAAGAAACCGTCTATCGAGCCCCAAAAGTCCATCCGGGCTATTCTTATCAGAATTTGGATTTCTTTCCATAAGAAAATTTATGGCCTTTATTGTATTGGGATGATCTTTAGGCCAACCAATGGCACTAATATCATAACCATCAAGAACTACGAATCGATACTCTGGAACAGGGGAGAACTCGTAATAGGCGAGACTATCGCGGCCACGAATGTTTAACAAGGGGAGAAGCTTCTCGCGAGGGAGATTGTACAGACAGTGGTTACCAATCATGTGATAAACGGGGCCTTTGAAACGACTGTATTCGTTTACAATGTTCTTGACAACGGATAGGGATTGGTCTTTGGGGCAGAATCCATCAACAGTGTCACCAAAGTTAATCACAAATTTCATCTTTTCTTCGTTCCATTCATTTACTGCTCGTTGCAAAACGAGCAGGCTGTGCCTGTAGTAACGAGGCACGCCAAGAAACGAGTAGCCATCGGGAATGTCAGCGTACTGGACATCGGATATTACCCCGAAGGATGCTAGAGGCTCCTTTTCTAGTGCATCAGTGAGCCCATTTGGATATCCCATTGTGCAGCAAAATGAGAGGCCCTAGAAAATGTAAATATATATAGTGCATTAATAGACTGACCATTTGATCATCAAAATAGAACTTCTTGTGATTAGTTACATGAAACAAGTTATTACACTTCAAAAAAACAGAGAGCAATTAAATGAGAACGAATGGAAACTAGAGCAAATTGGCTAATTCATTTATTTGGTCATGAAAATCTATTACTCCCTCCGTCCCGAAAACTTTTAAACTTTTTCGAACATCCCGTAATAAGAGGGTGTTTTGCAAACTCTTTTAACAGTTTAGAAGTACTTATTAGAAGCTAAAGCAGAATGGGGCAACTTTTTTAAAAAAATGATTTTGCCCCCCTCCAATTGAATTTGCAAACAACCCTTAACTTTTACACTCCCATAAACTGAAAAACTCTTTATAAACTTTATAAACAGCAACCTCACAATATCACAAATTAACACAGAATGTCATTACTTTTGGTCCATACATACACACTATTCAATCAATTCATTTTACTTTTTAGAGAAAAGTTTACAAATTTCGAGGGAGTACCATTTAGTTTCTCATTTGGATTCAACTCAAAATTGGAATCAATGTGAAAGATCTATCTTAATCGATAACAAGATGAGAAATGCAGCAAATCGAAAGACTGAAGAAATTAAAATACCTACAATTTTGAGGCATAAACACCAAAAAAGATGGAATTTTGGCATAAGAATTAAGTTGTTAGCAACAATCAAAAGGAAAAAGTTATTTCACAATCAAAAAACAAAAAATCAAGAATTCAATACACAATGATTCTTGAGGATTCCCATCGCCATTATATTTAAATTAAACCTATCATCAACGAACAGCCAATTACCGAATGAAATGCACAAAACTCCAAAGAAATTGAATAGCATGCAATAACAGATGAAGAAAAATGGAAAAGGTTATAAAATAATTTAGACGAACCCTTCTTCTCCAGAAATCAAAGCTGTAATTACAGAGAAGAGGCAGGGGGGTGCCCTGCAACCTTGGGCTCGGTGAACATATATATAAAGATGTACGTACGATATATGCCGCGTACCTTGGTCGGTTACCTTATTCATTAATTCATTCTTTGTGAGTTCCAACTCAACCATTTATGACTTAATTATACAAACCAACTACTTGACTTAATTAGTCTACACAATTGAATTTTAAAATTTGTTTTTTTATTTTTAATATCAATATTCATCTTAAAAAAGTCGACAAATTTGAAAGATTAATCCAACTGTCGTTCACCAGCAGAAGTCCTAATTTATCTGCTTTATATGGACAGGTCCATTAGAAATTGTTTGCAACCTTCGAATTTGTTAAAATTTGACTCTCTTCATTTCATTCTTTTTTTAAATCTTATTTTAATATATTTATTGTTTTAAGTATTTTTACTATGTTTTAACTCTAAATTACACATATATAAATTTCACTTTTTCTTTTTTTTTTTCTTTCTAAATATCAATTTTCGTATTTGTACTGATTATGGTAAATTACAAACTAATGTCCACATTAATATTATTTGACAAAAATTTGTGTAAGATCATCTCTTAAATTTGTTTTCGTGAGACTGGACCCTTTTGACTCTTATTTTAGATTTTTGGGTTGGACTATCATTTTTTAAAAAAAAGAAATTATGTTTGCCAAAATACAGCTCTGATATATTTTTGGACGGCACTTAAAAAGTGAAAATGTTTTTTAACAAAAATAACTATTATATTTTACTTAAATATTATCACTTACATCGTGTCAAGAGAGACTCGTCTCATAAAATGCGTCTCATAAAATGAGATTTGTGAGATAGTCTCACCTAACACCTGCTCATATTATTTATTTATAACGTGATGTGAGAAAACATTGGGTTACCTATTTGATTTCGAATTTCTATTCCAACTAAAAATATCATAATTTAGGGTTCAATAACTTGTATTGTTAAGCACGCATATTAAAAGTCATTCTTACAAAAATGTCATACGAGAGACGTGGTGAAGCAAAGACGTGCTGCCAAGAAACATTGGGGAAAAATATAGATTGTGTGATCCATTAATTCCCGTTACATATCAATATAGGTTGTTATATTTCAATTGATACAGTATACTCAATACGAAATTGTAAACTTTTATAAATAAAGTAAAGATAAATTAGATTAAATGTAAAGTAAAGATAAATTAGATTAAATGTAGAAAAATATTGTAAACTTTTATAAATAAAGTAAAGATAAATTAGATTAAATGTAGAAAAATATTGACATGAATAATTTATATGAATAAATATGTGTATATTTTAAGAAAAATGTTATAATGATGTTCTCTTTAATGAAGTGTGTAAATTTTATGGGACGTCCCTGCATTAGAGTATATTATCAAAATGTTCCCCTTAAAACATATTCAAATTAAAAATTACTCCTTTCATTCAAATCAAGTATTCTACCTCTTCTTATTCATTGGCTAAACTTGAATAATTATAATTACTCCATAAAAAGAAAAAAAGAAAACTATTGATACAAAATCATTTCAAATTATTGATAACAATTCAAACCACAAAGTATTTTTATCAACTTATATAAAGCTCAAATGAAATTTTTGTATTTTACACTATATAAGTACTTTCAAATATAGAGACTAAACCAAGCAAGAAGTTTCGTACTAAACCAAGCAAGAAATAACGAAACGCCACAAAGAGCCTTAATACTGTGACAAAATTCTTTTCATTAGCATTAGCACAATATAGAATATACACAGAGCCAAACAGGTAACACAGATCCAGAAATGACTTACACCTAGTTCCTAAACTAATAAAAATCACTGAGAAAACTGAGAATAGATCTAAAAAATAGAGGCCGCAATCTTCTTTCCCATGCAATGTCGATATGTACATGGATTCACAAGAGGGCAAAAATTAAGGTCTCACAAATAGAAACCGTGCACCACTCCGGTCCATTGTCGCATTGTACGAGCGCCAACTGCACTACACTAGAATCTGCATTGCTTGATCTCCCCTGGCCCACATAGAATTATAACAAGAAATCCAGTTTCTTTCAGCATCTTCTCAGATGATCCTTAGTAAAGAACGGGTGTCGTAGAGCATCATGGGCAGACAATCTATCAGCAGGATCATATTTCAGAAGCCCTTGTAATAGATGAATAAGATCCCCAGCTGAGTGATCTACGTGTTGCATGATCAGATTTTGGAGCCGGGGCAGCTTCAGAACAGCTTTAATACTATCTCTTGATGTTGCTCCCTCAGGCCAGTCCAATCTACCCCTTCTGACATACTTGTCTGCATGTCGACTGCGTAACAATAAACCGAGCTCAGCAAGATATTTAATTATTTATTCAAATAGATAACCAAAGTTATGGCTTACTCTGCTTTCTTCAACATAGGCTGGGGTAGAGGTCCAAGAACCCTTTCCATCATTGCTAGGTGCTCCAAATTTTCATGGGTTTGGAATAATGCTTCACCCTAAAAAATCGCAATAAACGTGTTAATTGAGACTACTCTAGGATTTCATCAACTGCAACAGCAAAAAAAATATCAATATTAACATACCGAACAAAGCTCGACCAGGATACAGCCAACACTCCATATATCACAAGGATAGCTCCATCCAAGTCCTTCAAAGAAATAAAAAAAGTCAAAATTAGTGAGATAATTGTTTTACAAGACATCAGGGGAATCAGCAGGCATAAACACTTACCTAAAATAACCTCAGGAGCTCGGTAATGGCGTGTTGAAACAATGTACGTCTGTTCTTGCTTATCATATGTTGTGCTACCAAAATCAATTACCTTGATAGCACTCGACTTTGGGACTCTCTTGTAATATGAACCATCCTTGGGTGAACGTGATGAAACCTGGGGACAATGGCAATACATTATGAAACAATAGCCGAGCAAAAGAATATCTTGACATGTTTCATAAAGAAATCCATTCAATTGCACCAAGATCATGCAAGCTACCTTGTAGTCAGGCACTTTTAAGTAATCCGATGAGACAAGAAGAATATTTTCGGGCTTCAAATCCGTATGGATGAGGTGCAAATCATGCATAACTGAGGTGATGGAGAAAAAAATCAACAAAACAAAGTAACACCAATCAAAAACCTAAGATCATGATGTTAACATTAACAAAATCTAATGAATGATGTTCTATAATCTCAGAATTAGAAGACTAGTGATATTGATTTCCTATTGATTGATTCTCTAATAAAAAATATTAATGAGTAGAAACTATTTACACACATGCTACACATTCCAACAGTTGTCTGCCAATCTCACGGACAAGATCAATGGGAAATGAGCGATAATTGTTTTTGCGTAGGAAATCGTATAAGCTTGGTCCAAGCTTCTCAAAGACCTGTTGACACCATTTAAGTCCATCCACAACTTTAATCCCCATAATAGGTGTTAGGATGGGGAAATTAATCCACCAAATCAATTATATACTTACAATACAGATATGGTTACGATAGTCAAACCAGTTCCGTATTTGAACACAACTGCAAGGAATAAACTTGTTCAACCTCTGCAATCATTTACAAAAGCCAAAAAAAAGTGGTAAAATCATAACCAATTAGAATTAGATACTCACCGACTGCCCTCTTTGTCATGTCTACCAAGTTGTTGGAGCACTTCTATTTCAATCATTGCTGCATCACGATATTTCTTAATCCCACGAACAATTTTAATAGCTACCATTTCCTTCCTTTCCCTATCCCAGCATTCCAAAACCTGTCCAAAGGTACCTGCAGGGAAGAAATGCATTTTATAATTACACAGGAAAAAAACAAAGCATAGAAATTCAAAACTCAAGAAAATGAATAACATACCTTCACCCATCTTGCCTTGAATCTTATCTGCAAATAGAGAGAACAAAAAATAAGAACAGAGGCTACAAAATATTGTAACATGAATCAAATATACAAGACAATATCTTTTGTTTTTCAATAAATACAGCACTTTTAAATTGTTAAAAAGATAAAATTAAGTTATACTTAACATATCTGAAAAGGAGAAATATTTCACTCATCACATATTAAGCCAATTCATATAACTCAAATTATATATAAAGGCAATAATGAAAATAATAGGATTTTATTTGGTGAAGGTAGTTACAGCGAGAAGTTATATTATCTCCGATCTCAAACATATAATGGCCATCTTTGTCATCTTCTCTCCATGGAGGTGAGCCATTTCGATTGAAGCCCTTAACAAACAGTGAACTAGGATGGTCCGACAGCCCCCTTGAAGGTGCATAGCTTGTCACATCAAACTCGGGTCCAGAAAACAATCCTAGCTGAGCCTACACACAGGCATCCATGTACATTTTCCTCAAAATCAATAATTACTTATTTTGTTAACCTCCTCGGGCACCATACCAATTCAGTATCCCATAACATGAAACCAAAAAAATATCGAACAAAGAACAGAGTTGATAAAAACAAATAACTCATAATAAATAATTAAATATGAAGTTTTGACTTCAGGATTTCATATGTTAAATGGAAAGAACCAATTTTTCCAACAGATCTGCTTAAAATACCTACGGGTTTATATTCTTCTAGCACAGATGAAAATTGTAAAATTATAAAGTTTCAATCTCCTTAAACATGAGCAGTAAATCAATAGAGCTAGCCACGACATTCAGATTTAGAGGATTAAAAGACGAACACAACAAAAAACGAGCCGAATCCATAGAAATCGAACAGATCAAGATAAAACCACATGCCCCACAATCATCACACAAAGAAAAAAAAAACATAATCCATACCTGATGCCATAAAACCATAATTTTCCATCAGATCTACACGAGAAAACAAGGAAAAAAAATGAAAAAGCCCAATAATTTAAGGATCTCGAAAATACCTTAGGGGCCTGAGGAAGAACATCCCAACCCAAACGCGCCCTCTTTCTCGGACGCCGATCCATCGACAGCTCCGTCACGCGTTCCATCTCCATCTCTGGATTGCACGAAAAATCTAGAGAGAGAATTGTGCTGTTCTATCGAGAGTAAAATTCTAGGGTTAGAAGAGAGAGAGGGGTGCAAGGATAATCCATGGAAGCGTGAAGATGCTACCTAATATTGACCTAACGTGCGTGACGAGTCGGTTGTGGCGAAATCTAACCGTACACGTGGCGCTCTTATGGCCCCTGCTTTTTTATGATGATTCTTCTATCACTAAAATGTTTGGGCTGTGATAAAATAAGGGATATTTTTGGGCCCATTAAATGGAATTATTCCTTTGGCACTTGATTCGATTTGACAATTATACCCTTCACAATTTTTTAGTATCTCCTTTTCCACCGTAATAACTTAAAAAAACAAAAGATAATGAATATAGTTTTGAAAGATAATTTTATAAAATTTTAGGCATAAAATAAAAAGGAGAGTTGCTTTGTGTGTATTTGTGAGCCAAAAAGTAATACTACATTCGTCCCTGAAAAGTTTGCATACGTTGTAAACTAGTAAAATTCAATTACAAATTAAATTGCGACGCGTGGAAATTACGGGTTAAATATTAATTAAGTTTATTATTTATTTGTTGGAATTTAAATAAATTTAATTTCTAAAGTAAATATATAAGTAATTAATTATTTAATTAGTCCCTCCAATTAATTTGGACCTCCAAAAGCCCAATAAATCAAGTTAAAATTCAAGTCAGGCCTCTAAGTCCAGACGGGCCTCTAAAGTCCGGTAAATCAAAATGGGTCTCTAAAGTCTAGTAAATCAAGACGGACATCTAAAGTTCAGAAAATCAAGACGGACCTTTAAAGTCCAACAAATTAAATTGGTTCAATAAGATTTGACTAAGTCGTCCTAACTACTTAGTACAAATATCTCTAGCCCATCAAATTTGGCCCATAAAAACTCTAAGTTTTACACCTATAAATAGAGTCCCATTTCATTCATTTGGAGATCAAGAAATTGATTTGTCATGTGATTGCTTGAATTGTGGAAGAATTGTGCTTTAAATACCAAGTAATGCTTCCAAGAATCGTATAATTGTGAGTTAATTCTCGAAATTTTGATACACGAACGTTCTTGTTTGATTTCTAGGTAAAATGAGGAGTTTCGAAGCAAATCACAAAGAATCCAGCCATTGGATCAATCCAATGAGTCAACCACAGGAAAGACATCGAAGAGAGGGTCAAAATGAGACGAGAATCGAGTCAATCGGACACCCGGATCAAAAGATATGCACAAAACAAGAAGAGGGTGGATGAGGCACGGCCGAGCCTCGTTCTCGAGCTGGACGAGCTCGATCCAGAAACTTTTGGAAATTGATGAAGCACGGCCGAGCTCCTAGCTCGGCCAAGCTCGATGGGGGATAAAGATGGCCAGGGCATGGCCGAGCTCCTGGGCGATGAAGGCGCAAGCACGTTTTATGCACAGGCAGCTCGGTCGTGCTCCGCTTAAAAATTCTGAATCCTCCCCTTTGACCTAGGGACACATGCCAAGCTTGATTGGAAGAGTATTTAAGCCCCAAATTTCGTTTTTGACAAGGAAGCAGTTATTGGAACACCATTCAAGCTCCCCAAGTCCAAATTCCATCATCTTTCACTCAAATTAGCTAGCTTAATCCATAGATATTAGTAGTTTTCATAATTGAGTTGTTATTGTGGGTTGTAATTTCATTTCAAGTAAGGATTGAAGATTCCATTGAAGCACTTTAAGGTTTTTGTCTACATTTTCAATCAAAGAGGTGATACATTTACTTTTATTCAAGAATTTAGTGTTATTAATCATGGGTATGTTTATTTTCTCACTTTTCTTCCTTAACTTCCCTAAATTAGCCATGGGCTAAGCAATTTGGTGTTTGGGTGTTGTAGAATTGTGATGGAATTAATGTTTTAGCTTGATTTTGATTGTGGCATTCATTGGAAGGTGCATTTGTTAGGTTTATGGGTTTTGATAGATCATTTTGCTAGAATTCAATTAGTAAGTTATATTAGAAGCTCAATTAATGCAACGAGAGTTGGTTAATTGGGGTAGATAGTATAATTGAGCATTGGGAGTCGAGTGAATTGAGTAAATAATGATTTATCGCAACGAGAGTTGAGTAAATTTCAATAGAACCCCATTTATCTACATTAATTGCTTGAATTAACATTTGAGTGATTGGTGAGAAGGCCATAGGAGTTTGGTTGTTAGTATTGAAGTGGAAAAACATGATTAGGGATTAGTTTAGTATAACTTAGGTAGAGTCGAACTCCCTAGTTGTGTGATTACCCGGGTAAGAAAACCTCTTTTCATCCTCTCGATCCTAAGTCCCTTATAAGACATATGTGTTAATGATTGCTTCTACCAAGTGCCATCCAATGAAATTCACATAGAAGTCGACTAGTAGCATTGATTCCACACAAGGACGAACACCCGAGCACTACCTCTCATCACTTGATTTTCATCATTATCTCTTTAGCTATTGCTTATCATAGTTATTAATTGGAAGTTTAATTTAAATTTCTTTGCACAAACCATGAATTTCCACTATATTCAAAGAACAATACATAGCACTAAGACTACTTTAACATACTAGTCTCGTGGATCGATAATTTAATCGGGCCTTGCTTTTATTACATACGATCCTCTTATACTTGAGAGGAACGTGTTGGTAAAAACACGTGTCAGAAATCAGAAGCATTCAAGACTCTAAAATTCTCTGCAAAGATTTTGGAGTGTTCTTCAGCAATCGGAGGAGCTTCAAAGACGTTCTTCGTGCAAAGCGGCGAGAAGTAGTGTTCGAGTGGAGATCAAGATGCTAAGCCCCTTCGATTCGACGTTTCTTCAAAGTTCTTCATGGATCTTCAACGAAAAAGTCCCGACAAGTCCTGGAAGGTCCCGAAAAGTCCCCTAAATCAACGTTCACTACTACACATTTAAGCTTGGAGAGCTGTACTTGGACAACCCTTTTTTCAAACAGCTCTCCAAGACATAGCTTGGAGAGCGGTTTTATTAAAACAAAAAAAAAATAACACTTGGACAGCGGTTTAGAACCGCTCTCCAAGTAAACACTTGGAAACCAAGAGAAGTTATTAGACCAAATATTCTTTCTCCCCCCTCCCAAATCTTTCTCCCCCAAATTAATTCAATACGCGTTTAATTTCTCCCCCAAATTCAATACTGTTTTCCCCCAGATACACAGAAAGCTTTCTCCCCAAAATTAATCACCATCGTCGTCACCTCCCTCCTCGCGCCGTCGCCTCCCTTCTCGTCGCCGTCGCCTCCCTCCTCGTCGCCGTCGCCTCTCCCTCCCTCTCCAGCTGTCGCCGTCGCCTCCCTCTCCTGCGTGCCATAGATAGAGAGATGCAGTGTTTTTTGGTGTTTCCAATTCGATGTGATTTTTTACCGCTAGAAATTGGGAGGGGTGCGACAAGAGATGCGGCGCTGTTGGGCCGCCGCTGAATGGTTTCGGCCGTTGTGTCCGGCGAGAGAAAGTTAGGGTTCGTGACACAGGCGATCGGCGACGGGTCAAGCAGGGGCCGTCGATTAGTGGGCGACGCGGTGGTGAAGATGCGGCGCTAAATTATTATTCAAAAGATCAGGAATCTAATATTGTGGAGTAGTTTAATTTTTCCCAACGATAAACTAGAGAGAGAGAGAGAGAGAGAAAGAGTCCTCCATGTGTGTACGCATAATTTCTTGCTCCGTGGATAGATATAGACTATAGAGACCGAAATTGACCGGCATTTTCGCCTTGAGCTCGTCGTCCCTCTCTCAATCGATCAATCCCTCAAGTAAACCCTACTTTCTCTCTTTCCTCTGTTTCGCGGTTTCTCACTCACACACAACACCGTAAGTTTGTATATATTCCCGAATATTTGCTTCACCAACTGGATTATGATTTTGATTTTCCTCTTTCTGCTTTTGATGCTTCTTTTGAGCTCTTCTACTTTTCCTCATATAATTTGACTTTGCTCCCCTGTTTTTTCTGCTTCCTCTTTCTTTTACATGAATATATACATGAATCAGGTTTGATTTAGTCGTTCTGCTTACAAATAGGGTTCAACATGGTTGCTTCTATTATAATTGCCATTATTATTAATGTCGTCCTCAGTTATCCTACACTCCCAGTAAGTTAATTATCTCAATATCCCCTTTCTTTCTTTTAGTCATTTAGTAGTATGAAGTGTGTTTTTGGATGTGATTAGTGATGAGATTTGGTTGGCTAATGATGAAAACAGGGGTGGTTTCCATCTCCTTTGTTCCCTATATACTTGTACAATATCCATAAGGCCAAACATGGAAGCGATACTAAAACATATGACAATGAAGGAAGGTACTCAGTTCAGTTTGCAGCATATTTTTGTATTTTAATTTCAGATTGAATAGATTTGATATGATGTGATGATGATTCACAGGCATGTTAATTAATTGTACTATTTCTCCAAAAGTGCAATTTTGATGAATTTTGACACTCTTGTGCACGTGTATGCACATTAGTTAACACTTTGGAATATTTGTTTGAGCATTATAAAATTTATTTTCCGATTTACTCCTCCTGGACAAGTATATACTCCCTTCTTTGTTTGTGTGAATTTGAGGCTGAAGATAAGCTCAGGCTTTTGCCTAAATGTAGCCATGCTTTTCACATGGATTGTATTGATACTTGGCTTTTGTCTCACTCAACTTGCCCTATTTGTAGAGCTAGTTTGCTTCAAGACTTCTCACCAAATACCCATTGTTCCCCTATAGTTCTTGTTCTTGAATCTGGGAGTGAGAGTTCTAGGGAGATTGGGAGGGTGAATTCAAATCTGAGTGATGCTGCAATTAGTGTAGAGAAATCCGATGAAATTCAACCAAAAGATGATGAAATTAGTAAGAAGAAAGTGGAGAAAGTTGTGTCAACAGCCTTAGTAAACATTTTTCTCTTTTTGTAAGCTCTTCTCCTAGATTTCTGTTAATTGTTTGATGATCAAACATTGTTATTGATTTCTAACTGTTTTTGGCGCTTTCACGTTATCTATCTTCTTATGGAGCTTCTGAAGTGATTGTGGACTTATAATCTCTTAATTGTGTCATAGGTGAAAAGCAATGACGCAGATCTTGCTTCATGGAACTCTTCATGTCACGGTCTATGAAGTGGATAGGCTTTCACTAGAGGGGGTGGGAATTTCTTCAGTAAGGTATTTATTAGTTTGATCAGAAATCAAATTGGTTTTAACTGCTGAAATTACTAGTTGATTATCTCTAAATGGATAGATCTTATTCTGTTAAGTAGTAATTAATTTCATTTCCTGTTAGTGAGAAGAGATGTCTCTTTATTATTATTGAATCTGGTTGAAGCAGAGGCACCATATCAATATGTGAAGTTCGTAAAATTCGTTGTAATATCGTTGTAAGAAGATGGCAGAGGAAGTGATTTCAAGTCAAACTCCTACAACCAATAATCCTCCTGCACTAAAGAAGAAGAGAAACCTTCCGAGAAATCCAGGTTATTTCTTATTATTAATCTTTGTTTGTTATAATTAATTAATTAAAACAACTATGTTATTAATGATGGAATTAATGGGTGCAGATCCAGAGGCAGAAGTTATAGCACTTTCTCCGAAGACGTTGATGGCGACGAACAGATTCTTGTGTGAAATATGTGGAAAGGGTTTCCAGAGAGATCAGAATCTGCAGCTGCATAGGAGGGGGCATAACATGCCGTGGAAGCTGAAGCAAAGGAGCAGCAAGGTAATTCTAGTAATTCTAGGTAATTCTAGTAGTCGAGCCTAGGTAATTCTAGTAGTCGAGCCTCTTGTGAGCTAACTCGTAAAATATTTTGGCTCGACTCAAATTTAAACGAGTTGAACTCAAACTCAACAATACTTGAGCACATTAACCTTGCTGAACTTAGACATTACAATATTTGATTATTGCATATGGTTTTATATATAAGTAGTCTAGCTGATCATTTTGGATACACCCCCAAGCATTTGATGTCTGAATTGTTTTCTGTACTGATTCTTGAATTTTTCGTGCAGGTTTAATCCTAAAATAATGCTGCAAAAACTTAAAATTAAACTTTTTCTGTGTAAAGTTCTTAAATTATACTAGTATATATTTATTTGGGACTGAATTTATGTCTTGTTTTCAACAAATCGTGTAGGAAGATGATGCTACCATAGAGTTCTATTGAGCTCCCTTTCTGATAGAATCCAAAACAGATGTTCATATAAAAACAGATCCAAAACAGAGAATTCTGTAAGTTAAATCTGTCTTGAATGTTATAAATTGCAATATCAGGTGTGTTATTTTATTACTATGCATTGTCCGTTTAAAAAAAAATGATAGTATCACATAGGTACAAAAAGTATTGTTTGACAAGAGTCGTCTATTTTGAATTTTCTACTATTGATTGATGTATTTCAACTATTATACTTTTTTAATTTTGTCATTGGTGGGACATTCTTCTAGACGATCGATAACTTTCAGGAGAAAGTTGGTCTCGGCGATGGAACTCCCAAAATGTATGCAACCATTGATTTAGAAAAGGCAGGCTAGAGTTGGTATATTGAAGATATAATCCTCGCTTCTCAAACGACGATTAATCCTATATTGATTGGTCTCGGCGATGGAACTCCCACAATGTAAGTCAATTTATCGATTTATTTAAATTATTATTGATTGAATAAAACTTCATATACTATATATCTAACTATATTGATTGATCGTTGTTTGCAGTTTGTCTATGATCGTCCGCTCAAGACTTACAACGACAAAAGAATGGACAAATGGAAAAAAGATTGGATAGGGTACATTTACAATCGATTTTTGTATAGCTATAATTTAGTATAACTTTTGGTAGCATGTAATATATTAACTTATACATTTGTGATGATATTTAATTTTTTGGTGTATATTGCACGTATGTTAGTGTACGTTTATTTATTTGATTTTTTGGTATTTGACGTGTATATATATATATATATATATATATATATATTGGTATATAAATAAATTTTGGTTTCGTATAAAATGAATTTTTAAAATATAAAATAATTATTAAAAAAAATATATATAAAAAAAATTAAATATATTACTTAGAGAGCGGTTTTGAACCGCTCTCCAAGTGAAATTAATAATTTTTTTTTTTTACATAGAGAGCGGTTTTGAACCGCTCTCCAAGGTCTTTTACTTGGAGAGCGGTTCATAACCGCTGTCTAAGGTCTCCACTTGCAGAGCGGTTCAAAACCGCTTTCCAAGTCCTTTTACTTAGAGAGCGGTTTTTAACCGCTCTCTTAGCTTGGAGAGCTGTCACTTGGAGAGCTGTTTTAAAAGCTCTCCAAGGCCCTTTTTCAAAGCTCTCCAAGTCCAATTTTGTAGTAGTGGTTTAATCCAAAATACGGCGTCAAACCCTTGGATTAACGTTACAAAGTTCCAAGTTCAAGAATGATCATCAACGACGTTCATCTCAAAAAGTCCCTAAAATCGACGTTTAATCCAAAATACGGCGTCAAACCTTTGAATTAACGTTATAAAGTCCCAAATCCAATTGGATTAACGTTATAAAGTCTCAAATTCAAGATCGGAGAGGATCCGGCTGCCAATCCGACCCCAAGTGAAGTCAAGAAGAGAGAATTAGAGGAGAAATTAGAGATTGTAACCCACAATATTTATCGGTTTTAATCCGAAAGAAATACATTGTTTCGCATTTTCGTGTTTTAATATTTAATTCACGAAATTTGTGTTTACACACATATTTACCCTTCATACAATATCTTTTGGGGTCCACCATACATTCAATCAAACTACTTTATTTACTTTATATATAAAAGTTACAAAATTACCTTCAAGACTCTAATTATTATACTTTTTACTTAAACTTCGTTCCATTAAATGAAAACTTTTCAAGCACTGAGGGAGTAACATTTTGGGTTAATTTGGATTGATTGATGGGATAATGTTGGATAAATTAACTCACCCCTCCTCTATGATTAATCCCACATATGCATAATAAATAGTGAAAATTTGTCGGGCCTTGCATTAATCCTGGGCCACAATCAATCAAACCAAACGTCTGATTCGTTGGGAATAAAAAGTCAATCAAGTCTAATCAATTGAACCAAACTAGCCCTTATTGTAAAATTCAGTATATTGTGAAAATTATTATGGAACGTCACATAAAGAATAGTGTGAAAGTTATTGTGGAATGGAAAGAGTACTCTCGAAATTATTATATTTTTTTTATGTAATTTATTATTCCACCCTCATTCACATTTAAATAGACTTGTTTGACTTTTCACAAAATTATGGGAAGACACATAATGCATAGGATTATATTAGTAAATGAATAGAAAATATTATTTTATATGTAAACAAGTTTATTTAAATGGTACATCCATAAAAGGAAAACAAGTCTATCTAATTGAGACGGATGAAGTATATTTTTATATTGTGTTCTCTGATATTTTAGTTAAAAGTCACATCAGTGTGCATTCAATTGCATCAATTGTACGATGCAAGTGAGCTTCAATTTTTATTTGGTTCTGTTGATATATAGAAAAGTTGTCATTCTCAATGACAAAGTTTTGGTCCCGATTTTTCTGATCAGTCTTATATTGCTTTTCTAGCAAATATATCTATTGAGAAGGAACCTGTCTTTTATGGTCAGGCTAGTCAAAGTAAAGAATGGGTGGAGGCTATGAATCTTGAGCTGAAAGCTTTGGAAGACAACAATACTTGGGATTTGGTGGTTCCTCCTCCGGGCAAGAAGGTGATAGGGAGTAAATGGGTTTATAAGATTAAAAGGCATGCGGATGGCACCATTGACAGGTATAAGGCCAGACTGGTGGCTAAAGGGTACAATCAAACTGCTGGTGTGGACTATTTTGAGTCTTTCTCACCAGTGGCAAAGTTGGTTACTGTGAGATTGTTTATTGCTATTGCTTCCATGAAATGTTGGAGTTTACATCAATTGGATGTAAACAATATTTTTTTGCATGGACATTTGAATGATGAGGTGTATATGGCTCCTCCCCTTGGTTATTCTAAAGCTGCCAAAGGTGAGGTTTGTAGATTGAAGAGAAGCTTGTATGGCTTGAAGCAGGCTTCAAGGGAATGGAATAATGAGTTATGTCTGACCCTATCTCAGTTTGGTATGGTTCAGTCCAAATTTGATCACTGCCTATTCACTATGCACACTGACGATCATTTTCTTGCTATGTTAATATATGTCGATGATATTTTGGTAACTGGTTCGAGTGATGAACTGATTGATAAACTCAAGCGTTTTCTTGATAGAAAATTCACTATTAAGGATTTGAAGTTGGCTAAATATTTTTTGGGGATAGAAATTGGTAGGACAAATTCTGGAATTTATTTGTGCCAAAGGAAGTATGTCTTGGATATTTTGTCAGATGTTGGTTTGCATGGTTGTAAACCTGTTTCCACACCGTTACCACATGGCTTACACCTTACAACTTCTGATGGTGTGCCACTATCTCATCCCGAGCAGTATAGAAGACTTGTTGGGAGGCTTCTATACTTAAATATGACAAGACCAGATGTTACTTATGCTGTTCAACAGTTGAGTCAATTTGTGAATGCACCACAGACTTCTCATTGGGATGCTGCTCTACATGTTCTCAAGTATCTAAAGGGGTCTCCTTCTCTGGGTCTATTTTTTCCATCCTCTAGCTCTATGGCACTCGATAGTTACTGTGATGCAGACTGGGCTGCATGCAAGGATACGCGTCGTTCTATCACTGGTTTTTGCATTTTTCTAGGGAATGCTTTGATATCTTGGCGAAGTAAAAAGCAAACTACTGTTTCCAAGTCTTCTGCCGAGGCAGAGTATCGATCCATGGCATCTACTGTTTGTGAACTTCAATGGATCAGCTACGTATTGCGAGATTTTGGGGTCTCTATCTCTTCTCCTATTCCTTTACGGTGTGATAATCAAGCAGCTTTGCATATAACAGCTAATCCCGTATTTCATGAACGTACTAAACACTTGGATATTGATTGTCATATTGTTCGGGATCAGTACAAGTTGGGTTTCATTGCTCCTATCTTTGTTCCTTCTAAGTTGCAGGTTGCTGATTTCTTCACGAAGATTCTTTTTGGCCCTCATTTTAGCTCGTTTTTCTCCAAGCTGGGATTGATAGCAGCCTACCTATCTCCAGCTTGAGGGGGGGTGTTGATATATAGAAAAGTTGTCATTCTCAATTCACGTTTTTATTAGTAATAGTAGCACTTTATAATTCATGGGCTAGGTTGTATATATAAATACAATTGCTGTATTTCAGAGAATAGAATATATAACATTTCTGCTCCTTTTCTAAATCAATGGAAAGCGGTTACCAATTTTTCTCTTGGCTTTAACAGGTTCGAATTTATTGATAAAAAATTTAATTGAATAATAAAAAATACATTAAAATTACTTAAAACTCAATTGTATATTTACATTCCATTGTATAGTAGAATTTATTTTTAGTTAACGAGTATATAAGGATATGTATGCTTATGTAAGAAGCTCGAGGAAAAATTTATGGGCCTGTCTAATGCGGTTTGGATTGGGGGTGATATCACGTTGATTAAACGTGTAATGTCTAAATTGCCCCTCATGGATTGGGAGTTTCATCATTTCCCTTAGCTGCAGAACAATTCTCACTTTTGTATTCATATTGAACTTAGAAAACTTGGTTTTCAATTTTTTTTGTTTGGAGGTGATACATTTTTTTTCTACTATCATTTTTATCAGGTAGTACTTTTTCTGTTGTTTCTCTAGCCATTGGATACGTATATGAGCTTTGGCAAGACATGTCATCACTTGTCAACCGAATTTTAAAAATGTATCTCAAATTACAATAATATATAAGAGGTTGGACATTTTTACAGTAATGTTGATAGCCGTGATTAAATAGATATTAAATTTAGTGAATTTATATAGAATTAAACCTTAAAACTTTGACACTCAAGAGTCGAGATAGAAATTCGATGCCGGCCCTACTCCAGCATGTTATTGTTGCCAACCTTTGGTACTATTTTTTTTCAAGTCTTATTAGCCACACCATGAGCTGGATAGCCCAATAAACTTGATATACAAATAATATAAGCAGAAACGGACAAATATATATTTAAATAATAAAGGGATCTAGTGTATATATATACAGTATACATTTTGTTTTACAGGATACTTATACGGTCAAACTCAAATGAGAATTATAAAAATAGACGAAGAAGTATACAACTGTCAATGATTACAGAGAGGTATCAAAGGTTAAGCATGAAGTCAAGCGTCAACGTGAAAACTTAAACTATGAATCGGGCCCATGTGGGTATGGACAATGGCAACTATTTAAAAAATGTTTTTTTCTCTCTCTCTCTGGCATTTCACCAATGTGAAAGTAGTGTTTTAGATTCCTCAGTTTCTTGAGTTGTTTCTTTCTAATTTCCAGAAATCTTTTTTCTTTAGGAATGGGGCTGGACGGATTCAAGAAGACGGGCTTTGTCAGAATCAATGGTAAGTTACGAGTTAAAAAACATACCTTTGATTGATTATTGAAGTCAAAATCAAGTCTTTTTCACATTATTGAAGTCAAAATGAAGTCTTTTTCACATTATTGCAGCACTGCTGTGGGCGGACATCTTGGTGTCGTACGCTCTGTTCGTGATGCAAGATTATTTGACCGGTGTTTGGAAGCTAGACTTTACTCATGCTGCCGCAATCTTGAACATCTGGGGTGGAATTTCCAAGCTGTTGCCACTTCTCTTCCTCTTCTTCGTCGACACACTTCTCGGAAATTTCAAGATGCTCGTCATTTCTAGCATATCCTACAGTGTGGTGAGTCAGATAAAGTAAGAGTATTGTAGAGTATTATGAGGTCCATTGTAAATAAAGTTGATTGTAAATAAAGTTGATGACAATTTGAATAATTAAGTAAGGGTTGCACTCTTGTGTACCAAAAACATACCTATAACTTGTTTGTATTTAATATTTGAACTAATACTATACAATATGTGAGCTAATACTATACTTTATTTGAACTAATATTATACTGTATTTGCCCATACTCATGAGTAACATTCACCCATTTAAAAAAATTGTATAGTTACATGTATGTAACCGGTACACACAAGTATTTGTCATTAAGTAATGAATGAAGGGTGATGATAAAGTAATGATTGAAATAAAGTGTGTGGAACTACATTTTGTGATTTTGTGGGTGGAGAGAATACGTATACAAGTCCAAGTTTTGCATAGTTGTTCAAATTCCAACTCTTTTGCAATGCAGGGTATCAGCTTACTTGCAATGTCAATGCCGCCAGTGCTTGCCAATGCAACAGGCACGTGCAAACAATACAAACCAGAATGTATAGGCCATACTCAGGAAGTTCTCTTCTACATAGGCATGGCACTGATAGCGGTTGGAATGGCCGGAAATATCGTGTCTGAAGAGACTTTCCGCGATGCCCAAGACGAGGAATGTCATACTCCCACAATAGGGATCTTAAGAATACCAGGTTTTATCATTGTGGCATTTGTACCTGTAATTGGGGCCATTGCACTGCCGTATTTCAAACAGTGGTCAGTCCGGTTTGGAGTTCCAGCAATCTGTACTGTCATTGGCACTCTTACGTTTATGACTGGTTGGTGTGGTCGGTGGAAGTATACGAAGGACGAACCAAAACCCGATGGGAGCCCCATAACTAATGTTTGCAGAGTGTATGTAGCTGCTGCTTCCAAGATGTGGATGACGTTTCCACTCAATGCTCAAAAGTATCACAAGAACGACGAGAAGGAGAAAGTTACGCCTACTCGTTTCCTCAGGTGCCTACCTGTGTGATTAGTGTTTACATTAGCATTATTAGTTCCTCAAGGGTAATTGGTTGATTGGAATCTGAAATTTTTTTATGACCTTATTTCAGGTGTCTGGAGAAGGCAGCCATCATACCAGATGGTGTGGATCCAAATGAGAATAAATGGAGGGTATGTTCGGTAGCTGAAGTCGAGGAGGCCAAGATTGCAGTGCGCATGGTTCCTATGTGGATGACTTTCGTAATTTGTGGGATTGTGTCCTCTATCGGAAACACCTACTTCGTAGAACAAGCAAAAAAAATGGATCGCCACATGGGAACGTGGAAAGTTCCTCCTCAGATACTTCTACTTATTTTCAACACTGCAAAGGGTGCGTTTAGCATCTTGGCAGCTTGGGTTTTACAGAAGGAAAAACAAGGGAAAGAGGAGACAGACGAAGACTTCAAAAAACGTGTAAAAGAAACAAAGAGTGTTGCACCAGCCATAGGGATTGGACTGGGCATGGTATTCTCGGTTCTGTGTTGTATAACTGCAGCCAAATTTGAGACACGTAGGCTTGGAGTTATTAGGAGCCATGGATTACTCGAGAAGCCAGATGAGGACATCCCGATGAGCATGTTTTGGCTGGTTTTCCAGTTTATCCTACTGGCTGGTCTGGACTCATTCTTGGAAGACAGTGTTTCCGAGTTCTACGTACATCAGTCCCCTGAATCAATGGAAAACTACTTGGATCATTTCACTAAGGGGGTGTCTGGTCTGGGATTCATGTTGAGTACGCTTTGCGTTTATGTTGTAGGAAAGATTAAACCAAGCTGGTTCCAAGCAACCTTGAACAAGAGTCGTTTGGATCATTACTATTGGGTTTTGGCAGCGTTAAGTTCTGCTAATCTACTTTTATTCATCTTTGTGGCTTACATTTACAGATATAAACCACGAAACGACGAGGCCAACAGTTCAAGTGGAGGAGGACGAGGAGAAGATGACGGACAAGGTAACTTGGAACTTGGAAGACATGACTAAAAAATTCTGCGCGGTGGTTAAGCCAACCACTGCATTCTTGGAATTCAATTTCATAAAGCATTTGTCTATAGTACAAATGGAAATTTATAAAGTGTGTTTTCATTTGTGCATGTTTCTAAAAGTTGTGTAGCATTCAGCCAACCACTGCATTCTTGGAATTCAATTTCATAAAGCATTTGTCTACAGTACTAATGGAAATTTTGCATTAGATTAAAGTTGGAGATTTTATTTAAACTGGTTCTTACTAATGGAAATTTTACATTAGATGCAACTAATATAAAATATGGGCATCTGGGGTATCATCACCCACGATTATATCCTTATTTCATATGCACGTACAGATCAAGCAATCTTTGGTTTCTAAAGGCATGCAGAGACGGTCAGAAGGTCTCTAAACAGGCATAAGGGAATTGATACATCTCTATTACTCATCAACAAATAAACTCATTTCATACCTCTCTGTTACAAAATAGAGTAATATTATTAAAAAACGAACGAGGAAAGCCACAACCCGACTTTCAAGGCTTTTAAAAGAAAATATACTTAGAAAGGCCTCATCAAAAAACCTTATTCCAAATAATTCGAATGGAAAAACCGGAAACAAGGAAAAAGAGTACCCAACCAGCATTGAAAACCAAAGTAGCTAGGAAAATGATAAATCTCTTTTACAAACCAACCATCAACTATAGTAAAAGGAATATATATGTTGCACAATTAAAGGTTTGAGTTTGATAAATCAAAGCAAAGCAAATCAACTTCGAAGCATCACTCGTTTTATTTTCACAAGAACCAACTCCTGCTCGTTTTGCTAGTAGACAAACACAACGAGCTTTATTGCATAATCTTCTCATTCAAATGTAAACCACCACTTGGAACCCACTCTGCAACCTTAGATGAAGGATTTCCGAGCATCTTGTCAAGTAAATCAAACTTGCAAGTGAGCATTCTGCATCCTAAAATTGCACCCCCACACAACAAAAAAATTAGTCAATCCACTCGGATATGAAGATCAGAATTGCACATAAGGAAAATTAGTCAATTTCAATATATTTTTTTTGCCCCTCCAAATTTCATGTGTTCAAGTTTAGTATCCTTTTCTATCAAAGTTGCAATCAATATTTATATCAATCTTTTTGAAAGACATGTTTCTTTCTAGCATTTTATGAAAAAGAAGAAAAGGATAGAAATGAATTACAAACCTTGTGTACGTAGTTTCTCTAGCTGGTTTCCATGAATAATGCACCGCAATATCCGGTTTTTTGGAAGGACTTTTTAGCATACTCAATTTTATACTCTTTTCTACAAGAGGATTGCTATCAACTAGTTCGATCGTTGTAATATAAGAATCATCAGGGAACTGGATCTCCTCCAATTTATAGCAGTGTTTAATACTTAGGAACCCAAGATATCTAAAGCTTCCCACCAATTTTACCAGATCAATGTCTTCCATTAGAAGAAAGTAGAGGCTTGGAAATCCCTCCTCTTCTACTTGCCAATTTTCGCCTTGAAAGGCATTGCATTGCAGTTTCAGCTGTTGAAGACATGGCAATAAAGCAATCTCCCTCATTTCTTCCCAAGGATACCCCATTCCACTCAAACTCAGCTTCTTAAGCGAAGATGGGAGGACAGGAAACGAAGCAACTGGAGGAACAACCTGATCAAACTTGAATCCTGGATTCACGACGATGCATTTAAATGATTCTAGATTAATCATATTGGAGATATGATCAGAGAAACGCGAGGGATCTGGCGCTCCCTTAAGTAATCCATATGAAAGATCCTAGATGTAATCAAGACTCGACTTTCAGTTTCGTGAAGCTTTCCTAACAATTTGTACCAGTCATCGTCAAACTTGTGATTATCCCATACATCATCCAACACGACGAGGCATCACTTATCCTTCAAAAGTTGCTTCAACTGTTGAGCTGCGTCTCCTCCCAAAAGCAGCATCTCAGCTGGGTCGAGTTGAGCAAGAATGGCTTGTGTGAAATCTTCAGGCTTGAGTTCAAGGCGTACAGTCACCCACGCACGATGTTGGTACCACTCGAAAATATCCAAATCTTGAAAAACTTCCCTGGCAAGCGTAGTCTTACCGATGCCTGCCATCCCATGGAGTAAAACATATCTGATAGGTGTGGTCGAGTGATGTTGAAGCAGTACGAGTTTGAGATCAAACCTCACATCAGCATGTCCAACCATGTTTGATGATAAAACATTATAAATTTCATCTTGCTTATAGTTATAGTACTCCTCCTTCGTCTTCTTCATTGTCTCCATTAACGAATGACTTCTTTCGGCCATATCATCATCAGAACAATCATCATCATCGAGTGCTTCAAGTGCTTCGTCTGTGACTCGTTGAAGCGAAGCACTCATTCTCTTCCTGCTCCTGCTATCCAATCTTGAAACAAAATCTAGAAAAGACTTGGACTCCTTGTATGCTAACTCATAAAATTTCAGATCCTTGTCGGGAAGGATAGCATCATAGTAATGTAACACACCTGAAAAGGTGAGATTCAGATTAGCCACCGCACTGTAAGTCGACATTGATCAATCTGAAATTTCTCTCTAGCTATTATTTTTTATTTTTGATGAACATCAGTACTGCAGGGTAATTTCATTTTCAGAATTAAGATCGATGCAAAAGCAAGTAAGTCAACGACTGAAATG
This sequence comes from Galeopsis tetrahit, assembly GCA_963675135.1. NCBI lineage: Eukaryota > Viridiplantae > Streptophyta > Magnoliopsida > Lamiales > Lamiaceae > Galeopsis > Galeopsis tetrahit. Next base: position 96,180,983 of record OY776119.1, read on the forward strand.
ATAATGTTTTAATAGTAGTAGTATTACATTACATTTGATTAATAATGGCGAAATCAGTTTTTTTTATCAAAAATATAGTAGTATTGAAGAACCTAACTATGGTATACTCACCGAATCAATAAATTAACAATATTTATAATTAAACAGTGGGTAAGTGTACCAATAAACTATCATCGCCTTCTCAATAGTTTTTTTTAGGGGTTTACAAATCAACCCAAAATACAAAGTAAAAGCTCATGATCTTCGATCAATATGGATCTCTGCGGTATCCCCTCCTATCTTCAATTGTGGAAAAGAAAAAATGAGTGTACTATTTATCCACAACGTCCAGATCTTCATTCTCCAACTAAGACAACTAAGGTGTTCTCATGTGAAGAAAAATAAATAAAGTTCCACCAACTATCAGATGCAAAGGACTATCAAGTCTATCTAAAAAAAGTCCCAACACGAAGAAAAGAGGCCGGCAACGAGAAACAGGCAACACACATGCCAAGGAAAATAAAAACGGAATAGAAATAAACAGCAATCCAAATAACTAAAATACAATAAATAACTAAAAAAAAAGCGATCAATAGGTAATTCACTCGATCAGTCACTGTTAGGGTTAGGGGTGTGCACCGGTCTAAAATCGGACCGGACCGGAATCGATTTGGACCGGGACCGGAATCGATTTGGACCGGGACCGGAATCTACCTTAATGGTCGGTCCGAGTTTGGACCGGTTTTTAATTTATTTTTTATTTTTTCAAATATTTTTTTTCAAGTTTTTTTTAAGTTTTTTGAAGCAAGAACAAGAATGATGAATTTGTGTATGAAAATTTGTGTTAGTTCTTCATTTGAGATCAATTTTCGTCAATGTGAATTTTATTTACAATATTATTAATGGTATTTTGACACTAAAAGTAAATTGATTATTTTTGTTCAATTATATACTTGAAAAAATGTAATAAATCTCAACACTTTTACTTCACATCCTCATCAATTATTTGATTCTAAGCATAGTGAAAGAAATATTTTTAAAGTTTTCAAATTAGCAATCCTAATTTTATTTAATTTATAACAATTAAGGTTGTATTATTAGAAAAATATAAAGAATATAAATAAAAAAAATTCCAGTCCGATCCGGACCAGTAAATTCCGATGTTAACCCGAATCGGACCAGAAACCCGGAATCTTAAAATTCAATGGACCGGAGACCGGACCGGAAACTAACCGGTCAGTCCGGTTCCAGTCTTTTTTTCCGGTCCGTTTTTTTTTTTTTGCACACTCCTAGTCACTGTAGCTAGCGCCGTCGAGGAGGATGTACCCATTAATCCCAACTATACTCTTAAAGAAAACTACATAATTAAACTCAAATATGGATATGAGGAGGAGACCAATGGAGCAACGAGTGATCACCGGTGGATCGGCTGAGAGGTGGCGGCGGTACGACAATGATACGGTGGTGCAGCGACGAGGTGGTTTTTTACCCAGATCTTCAGTTCTGTTAAGTGGTGGCCATGGATGATGGGCAATGTCCGATGGAGAGATCAATATGAATGATCCTAGATGTAATCAAGACTCGACTTCTACTTTTTTCGTGAAGCGATCCTAAGAATTCTTTAAAAAAAAAATTATTTACTTTTCGTAACTTTCATCTTTTTTTTAACAGTTCCAAAATATATATATATTTAATTTACGTATCATAATTTTGTAAATTGCTTAATTTACATACCATAATTTCATAAATTGATTAATATACGTTATTTTTCTTCATTATGCATATTAGAAGTAATGCAATATTGAAGTTGTCAGTTGATTAGTATGTCTAACAGAAGAGAAGCCGTAGTCGTTTGGTTAGATCAGATTAGCTAAGTAAGGTCAACTCATGCTGATAAGGTTTAGTCATCTGATCTAGAATCAACTCATCGGGTAGAGTAAGGACAACTCTACTGGGTCTATGTCTATTGATCTATATCGGCAGAGTTGAGTCCAAGTCGTTTGAGCCAAGTCAGCTGATAGACATATATATCAGCTGAGTCAAATCTTCTAATTCAGTTTGTTCCAGAATTAGTTATAGGCAGTTATTTATGTTAGGGTAGTTAGTAATTAGTTTGTGGCAGTTCATATGGACATTGTATCTCTATAAATACAACCCTTAGTGCATAGTAGTAAGATGATATTTGATAATCTTCGTGATAATCTTTGTGAGTTGAATACTTGAGTAAGTTAGCAAGTTTCTTAGTGAGTCATACTTGTAATTTGTAAACACTTGTTCAACTTTAGTGAAGAGAACTTCTATCCTCCGTGGACGTAGATTAATTGGATCGAACCACGTAAAATTCTATGTTTGTTCTTACTTGTTCATTTTATTGCGTTCTTGAGTGTACTTGATTTATCATTTGAATTCGATATTGTTTTGAGACAATTTCATAACAATTGGCGCCGTCTGTGGGAAGTTCAGCTGAAAGATAAAGTAAAGAATCGAGAATGAGTTATGTGAAGATGGAAGTGGAGAAATTCACAAGTAAAAATGATTTTGGGTTGTGAAAAGTTAAGATGAAAGACACTCTTATCACATTATGGGATAAAGTATACCCTAGTCCCTCTTGACACTACTGCATCTGAGGCTGACAAGGCCAATAAAGAAGAGTTGATGGAAAAGGCTCACAATATTGTCGTTCTGAGTTTAGGTGACAACATTTTGAGAGAGGTGATTAAGGAGAAGGATGTAGCTGATGTGTGGGAAATGCTGGATAGTCTGTATTTGACTCAATCTTTGTCAAATCAGATGTTCATGAAGAGGAAACTCACAAACTTCAAAATGACATATGAGAAGACACTTGATGAGTGATTAGTGTGATAATTATTTGAAATTCATGTGTTTATTTTACATATTTTTAAGGATTTTATTGCATTTTTACATTAAATTGACTCATCGTACTTGATTTGGAGAAAGTGTGTGGTTTGCTATTTTTGTAGAAAAAATGACAATTTTTTAGCAAAACACGTCTCAATTATTTTATGAAGTCAATTGAAGGAGTGAGACGAAAATGGAGCTCAAACGAAAAAAAGTTAAAGATCAAAATTATTTGGGTTTGTCAAGTAATTTGTACAGCCCATTTAATTAAATAAAGATCCAAAAAGATTGAGCCCAAGTCTCCAATCTAGGTGTGAGAAATTATACTAAGCAATCATGTCATTTGTTAATCAACATGTGAAGTCCATTTGTTAATTGGATGATCTTGAAAATGTGAGAGCCACTTTGAAAGATCGTGAGTCCTTTTTACTCCCAAAAAAAAAAAGGTAATGCTAAGTATAAAGAAGTCTTATCTATTCTCAAAACTAAGGTGGTGTTTGATTTGAGATTGTGGTGGATTGGATTGGGATTTGGGTAATCCATGAATAGTAATTGTGTGTAAGTTGTGTTTGGTTAAGGATTGAGAAGTAGGGGTAGATTTAACTTTATGTCACATCAAAAGGGATGTTATAATATTTTATTATGATTAGTAGTGAAAAAAAAGTAAGAGAGAGAAGAAAATAGGAGAGATAATGAGTGTGTGAAAGAAAAGTAAGAGAGAGAAGAAAGTAGGAGAGAATGAAAAGAAAAATAGTGATTTGATTGTATAAAAATGGGTGTATAGGTGTATTATAGGGGTGATTGGTATTTGAATTTGTATTTGGATTGAAATGGATTGAGAGAGATTTGATTGGGATTGAGCCAATCCAAATCTGGATTGGTCAATCCCAAAACAAACACCACCTAAGTGATTGCATGTGACAAATTCTTTCAAGAAGGCCAAGAACCAAGGGGAAGGTTTGAATGTGAAATTCAAGAATGACAAAAAATGGCAAGGCAAGAAAGACAATGCCAAACCAGCTGATAAATCAAAACCTAAATTTATCAAGAAGACATGCCATAAGTGTTATAAGGAAGGACATTTCCATTAGAGATTCTCCAGAAATGAAGAAGGTTACTAAAGCTCCCAAAGCTGATGTAACAGAAGCTAAGGATGGATATGAAAGTGCAGAAGTTATGAATGTAACCGAAAGTAAGTTGTACAATGAATGGGTACTTGACTCTGGATGTTCATTCCATACGTGTCCCACCAAATCTTGGTTCCAGAACCTAGAGATGAGTGATGGTGGATCAAGTACTATTGGGAAATGATGAGAGTTGTACTGTATGGGGCATTGGTACTGTGAGGATAAAGATGGTTAATAAGAAACATGTGATCCTAACTAATGTCAGATATGTTGAAGAGGAACCTGATATCTCTTGGCACACTAAATGCTTTAGGGTACATCATATTTCAAGATTAAGGACCTTGGACTATTGAAGTATTTTCTTAGTATTGAGATAGCCCATTTTAAGAAGGGCATATCCTTTAACCAAAGAAAATACAACCTTGATATTTTACAGGAAGCATGTTTACGTGGCACAAAATCGGCAAAGATTCCTATGGAGCAATCGTTGAAGCTCACTTTTACTGATGGAGATTTACTCAAAGATCCGACACACTACCGAAGATTGGTAGGAAAAATATCTACTTAACCATCACAAGGCCATAAATCTCTTGCGGTCAGCACCCTCAGTGAATTCATGCAAGAACCTCGACGACCCCATCTTGAAGTTGTTCATCGTTTACTCCGCTACTTAAAAGGTTCACCGGGACAAGGATTATTTTTTCCATCCGAAAATGATTTTAATCTAGTTGAGTTCTACGATAAAGATTGGGCACGAGATGTAAACACCCGACAATCGGTGACAGGTTATTGCATCTTCTTAGAAAAATCTCTCATTTCTTGGAAAAGCAAAAAATAAAGCACGGTGTCTAGATCCTTAGCTGAGGCTGAAAACAAATCAATGACTACTACAACTAGCATGTGAGATAACTTGGTTGAGATATTTGCTTCAAGACCTACAAATAAGCATTGACCCCCCAGTGACCTTATATTGTGATAATCAAGCGACCATGCATATTGCTTTTAATCTAGTATTCCACGAAAGAACAAAGCACATTGAGATTGATTGTCACTTTATTCGAAAATGCATCAACAAAGGAGAAATCAAGACTCAATATATATCAAGCAAAATTCAAGTTGCCGACATATTCACTAAAGTGTTAGGAGATGAGTCATTCCGATCACTTGTTCACAAATTGGGCATTCTTGATATCCATGCTACGTGAGGGGGAGTATTAAAGATAATTGATTTAATTCTCTAGCTTAATTTATATACTCATAATCAATTAGCTTGATTTGTAGTCAATTAGTCTTAGTTTCTTTTCTTAGTAGTCAATCAATTCTAGTTAATAGATTGATGTAATTAGTCTATATATGACCATGTATTCCTTTCACAGAATACACATACGAAATATACACTTCTTCCATTTTTCACACCAATGCTCATTAATAAACGATAGCTTTTACTCAGAAATAAAAATATTAACTAATGATAAATACAAGTGGAAAAATGATAATTCTATTTTACTCACCAACCATTCATTATAGTAAAAGAAATATACTTCTTGGGACCTAGCTTTCACCTTTTTTTTTGTTTTAAAATGATTTTTTTTTATAAACTCCACATATGTACAATTTTAAATAAAATGCCATTACTTTTGGGTCCACACATATACACCAGACAACTTATTTATTTACCTTATAAAAGGTTTACCATTTCTCAAAAAGTGTGTCCACTCGCCTATGAAAGAGGTATTTCAGGACGGTTGCACGACAAAAGGCTCAAATTTGATGAATCAAACTTAGAAGCATCACTTGTTTTATTTTGACAAACACAAGAATCAACACTTGCTCGTTTTGGTAGTAGACAAACATCACACACTTTATTGCATAATCTTACCATTCATACGCGACCAATTAAAACTTGAAACCCATTCTGCAACCTTAGATCGATGAAGGATTTCCGAGCCTCTTAACTTGTCCCGTAAATCAAATGTACATGTGCGCATTCACCCACCTAAAATTGCAACAAAAAACTTATTAATGAGCTAAACAATACAATTGCATTCATCATTCCACTTGGATCAAAAAGAAGAAATTAAAGGATAGACATGAATTTCTAACCATCTGAACGGAGTCTCTCTAGCTGATTTCCATGAATAATGCACCAAAATAATACCTTTGAAAGCAGTTTGAACTAGCATACTCGTTTTTATACTCTTTTCTACCAGAGGATTGCTATCAACTAGTTCGATCCTTGAAACGTCGTTATAATTAATGACCTGGATCTCCTCCAATTTATAGCAGTGGTTAATGGTTAGGTGCTTAAGAGATCTAAAGCTTCCAACCAATTTTACGAGATCAATGTCTTCAAGTAGAAGAAAGTAGAGGCTTGGAAATCCCTCATCTTCTACTTGCCAATTTTGGCCTTGAAAGGCATTGCATCGCAGTTTCAGCTGTTGAAGACATGGCAATAAAGCAATCTCCCTCATTTCTTCCCAAGGATACCCCATTCCACTCAAACTCAACTTCTTAAGCGAAGATGGGAGGACAGGAAACGAAGCAACTGGGGGAACAACCTGATCAAACTTGCATCCCGGATTCACAACAATGCATTTAAATGATTCTAGGTTAATCATATTGGAGATATGATCAGAGAAACCCGAGGGATCTGCCGCATCAGGTGTGAGTTCAATTCTAATTTTCAGTTTCTTTAGATTCGGGAGTCGATAAAGAACGTTGCAACTGGCCGTGCTCACATCTAAAAGTGTTGAAAGCCTTCCCAAGGACTTGTCGCCAAGATCTGGTAGGTCGCTTCCCATGACCTGGAGATGCTTCAGTTGTTCCAAATCCCATATCTCCACAGGCATATAAGACAGAGCTACACCTGATTTGGTTCTCAAATGAGGATGGACAATCAGGTATTGGAGTCTCCCAAGTTTGGAGATGGAAGGAGGAAGGTTTCCATTGCAAGTGAGAGCGAGGTACCTTAATTCGACTAGCTTCAGCACTTCCAAAGGGAAATCATAGAAACGAATGTTTAGAGCATCCAGTCTCTGCAGCAACTTTAAACCGAAACATATTGGTACCTCATATTGATGATACGGTCCAAAACAGAGGAGAGATTCTGCAGAGGTTGCACAATTTTCCTCCATTGATTTGTACACATCTTTGCGGGCAAATAGAACATTATGGTGGATGTTCAACCTAGTCTGACTTTTTATACCTTCTTTCAAACCATCTTCAGGACAATCTAAGACATAGAAAAAATTGGTACTTCTAGCTTCTCTTTGGCAGAAGTGCCACCACGAAGAATGGAGGCCACATGTTCTTATTGGTTGAGTAGGCGGCTTACCAAAATAAGTACTGCTATTTTCGTAGACCATAAGAAGACTACATAAATCAAGACACTTCAATGATTCTAGATCATGATGATAGAGTTCACTTGGTTGAACAGTTGGATCAAAAATTTCCTCAGCTATCCACAAATTAATGAGCTTAGTTCGGCGTATCTTAGACTTTAGCGGAAAAACTGCCATATAGAGAAAGCATAACTTTAATTCATCAATTAGTTCCTTGTAGCTGGGATAGAGTACCTTTGATATTTGATCATATGCATCAACAAAGAGCTGATGTTTCCTCTGGGCTGCTACGTCGTTCCAGAGTGATTCCTGGGCCTTTGATAAGAGGTCAGCAACCGTGACAATTGTAAGAGGAAGACCATCACACTTCTCCGCAATCTCCTTACCAGCTTTCACAAGTTGATGAGGGCACGGGCCTCCAGCAAACGCCTTGTCACGTAGAAGATTCCAACTTTCTTCTATATTCAACAACCGCATTTGAATGGGACACCAATACCTAGAATCCCTGGTGTAATCTATATGAATGATCCTAGATGTAATCAAGACTCGACTTCCACTATTTTCGTTAAACTCTCCTAAGAAATTGTACCAGTCCTCGTTGAACTTGTAATTATCCCATACATCATCCAACACAACGAGACATCGCTTATCATTCAAAAGTTGGTTCAACCGTTGAGCAGCTTCCTCCTCGTCTGCCTCCATAACCGTCTTGTGCAGGACAGGCCAGTTGAGTTGAGCAAGAATGGCTTCTGTGAAATCTTGTGGTTTTCGTTCAAGGCCTACTCTCACCCACGCACGACATTCGAACCATTCGGAAATATCTAAATCTTCAAAAACGTCCCTCGCAAGAGTAGTCTTACCAATTCCAGCCATCCCATAGAGTGACAAAAAATGGGAAGGCATCACCAAGGGACTTGCAATTAGGGCGACTTTGAGCTCAGTCCTCAGATCACAAAATCCAACCATGTTTGATGATGAATCATTAATTTGTCCTTCATCATCATCATCTTGAATTAGCTGCAACGAGTACTTATAGTACTCCTCCTTCGTCTTCTTCATTGTCTCCATCAATGAATTAGATTTTTCGATTATATTTTTATATTCATTAACATCGTCTAAAACTTCAAGTGCTTCCACTGTGAGTCGTTGAAGCGAAGCACTCATTCTCTTTCTGCTCCTGGTATCCAATCTTTCCAAAAAATCACCAAACGACTTCAACTCCTTGTATACAAACTCAATGAATTTCAGAGCATTGGGAGGAAGGGCAGCATCATATAAATATAAAATAGCTGAAAACCGGGCATTGAGAGAAACCACCGCACTGTAAGTCGCCATCGATCACTCTGAAATTTCTCAGCTCTATTTTTTTTCTGAAAACCTACATATATCACAGATTAGCAATTTGGTATGAATTGTAAGTAAGTCAACGAGTGAAATGATAATATACATTTGATTAATGATGAAATCAGATTTTATTTTTTTTATCAAAAAGTCAATGAACCCAACAAGCTTTTGCTGTGGCCAACTATATATGGTATACTGAGCTAATCAATAAATTAACTAATTAACTAGTGGGTAGGACCGCATTATTACTTAAAAAGAAAAAAAGATACTCCCTCCGTCCCATAAATGACGTTTTCACCAAAAAAAAAAAAAAAATAGCACACAAACTAAAAAAAATGTGTAATGAGTGTGGAGTGTTGAAGTTAATTTTATAAACTTTTATGAATATAGTAAAATAAATGATTGGATCTAGCCTGATCATAGGGTTTATCCCCCGACTGAATGATGACCCTTCCAATAATTGTGTTCTCATATAATGAGACCCTCTTCTGGAAGATATTCTTATCAATGTTGACCACCAGTGGCCTTGAAGGCCCCTGCTTGGAGTTGGCCGTGGCCTTGGCATAAGAAACACCCGTAGGAACGTAGACCTGTGAGGGAATAGAAGACGAAACAGTACCAGAAGTCGAATTAAGTAATGGAAATTCGCTTTGATAATTGCACATACGGCAGACGCCTTCTCAGTCATAGGAGCCTTCCCACGAGCATAAGGGGCCTTTCCACAATAGGTGTTTTTTGGATCTCTAGCACGAGCAATATCCGATCGGATGGACTTGTCCTGGGCCAAAGGTGAAACATCTGTCAATGGTGCAACAAGGCCAGCGAGTCATCGACGGGGACCACCTATTGGGCTGAAGAAATCGATGGTGCATGAGTTTGCTCCAAGTCTGGGTGTATTTATGAATGTTGTGGGTGCACCCAGCCAGGGTGAATTGATTGGAAAAGTGAGTGCACATAAGGGCTGGGAAACCATAGTCCATTACCAGGCCAAATGGGGGGGGGGGGGGGACCTAGCCCCCGCCCTAGCAAATGTTCCAATCAAAGGTGACCGAAGGACAAATATAACATTCTAGTTTGAATAGTTTCAAAATTAAGCTAATTAATAACCCATTTCATAAAATCAAATTTAAGAAATACATAACAGAAAGGAATTAATATCATCAAAGCTTAAACTCCAAAACCCAATTTTTTTTTTGTCACAGCACAGGGAGAACGTTAATCCAGATGCAGGCAATTACCAAACGGGAGTTAAAATACCAGATTCACAAGCATCACAGATAAAAAGATCCTAACCATTTTCCCATTAAATTCAAAGGTTTCAGCTTCTGAAAAAAAACAAAAATAGATCTATTCAATTCACCATTTCTACACTAAATCACAGAAATAGTTTATCACGTATTCAATTTATTTACAATACCGTACTTATGAAACTTGATTACGGATGAGGCTGACCGGAATTTCTCTACGGAGCTTCATGGAAAGCTCACGCGCCACCGCTATGCGCCTACCACCACCATGTCCGCCGTTTCCTTGAGAACCGAATTGTGCATCTCTGTTGAAAGAAACCGGGTGCATTTTGTAGCTACTTCTAATCATCTTATCTCTTGATTGAGCGTTGCATTTAATCATTCTTTCTCTTGATTTGTGTGGATTTGAATTTTCAATTTGAGAAGAAAGAAGAAGAAGGAAGAGAGAGAGAGAGACGGGCGGGAACAGGGAAATGAATTGTCTTCATTTTTTTTCATAATTTTTTTTGTAAAGGAAAGGGTAATACGGACATTTAGGGGAAAATTGCACTTTGGTCCTGTAAGAATTAGTCAAATCATTTTCAGTCTTTTTTATACACTTTTAGTCCTGTGGTATATTTCGTTAAAGACTGCACTTTTGGTTCTGTAAAAATTAGGTAACATCACTTTTGGTCATTTTTCACACACTTTTAGTCCTGTAGTAAATTTATGTTTGTTTTAACAGGTAGATATTGTGTGAAAGTCACGCACCCGTTAAAACACATTCAAAAGTCTAATATCGAATTAAAAAAAAAAAACGAATCATAATTCCCCCTCCCCCAATCGCACACAAATTGAACGAAATTCAAACTCAATTCACAAGACATGTATGAGGAATGTGCCAACTTTCACCCCCAAAAAATACAAGAAAACATTTACTTCATGTATTATTTCATTATTAGGTTTAGGTGATTTCATGAAACTATAAACTAGAAATGAATTTCGAGTAAAGTACGAGCATTGAAAGAAGTGTACAATTTTAATAAATTTTTGCCTCTTTTTAAATTTTTTTTTTATTAGAAATCCGTCAAATAAATTGAGGCTTCTAGCCAAATGTGCAATTTTTGAACTTTTTTTTTTACAGTTTAGTCTTTTTATATAACCTTTCTCGGCCTTTTGGCTAAGATCAAGTGTAGTCTTTTTATATATATTAAAAGGTAAAGTCTAGTATGCACTCGAGTGCATGATGTGCACCCTAGTCCATGTGCACTTTTCAGTTTACTGACTTACACTTTTTGGTAATGATGTTGCACTTTTCAATTATTACTCATTTACCAAAAAGTGTAAGTCAGTAAACTGAAAAGTGCACATAGACTAGGGTGCATGCACTCGAGTTCATAGCAGACCAACCCATATTAAAAACTAAATTAATTCAAAATTATAAAAATTAAGGAAGAATGTTATAATAAATAAAAATTATATTTTTAAGTATATCGTTAAAAATACAATTTTTGTATTATAATTTAAAATTATAATAAAAATTCAAATAAATAAAATGTAAATCTTAATATATTTTTTTAATGTAAATTTTTAAAACATGTGAAGATAAGGTTTTTAAAATCGGAACCTTAAGTAAATTGTAAATATATATTTATCATTATTTTTATAAAAACACTACACCACATCTATAATTTCATGAATTTTAGATAATTTTTAGATCAGATTTTTGAAAAAAAAAAATCTAATTATTAAATACAAAAGTATTATTGTAAACTAAAAAATATATAGTATTAAATTTGAAATTTTCTCTTCAATGGAAAACAACCCCAAACAGTTTGATGATAGAAGGGAACTTACTTTTGCAATATTTTGAGTTTTCTTCTTCGTATTTTCTTGTTGAGTATCTCTTGTTTTCACAATAAATAAAGTTTAATTTTACTTGTTTTAAAAAAAAAAAAGTAGAATTGTCAAAGATATTTATATATCTATTGGATGTGCTAGGGGCCAATTTATTGAAAGAATGAACTATTTTCCTCCAAAAATTTTATCCTAAAAGTATTTTTTTTCTCCAATTTTAGAAACTAACGGATTTCGTTAACCATTCAACGGACAGGAGCATTTCTGCAACAAAAAGGACCATTTTCGAATTATAGGACCAAAAGTGATTTGACCTCATTTTTACATGACCAATCTCAACATATTGTTCTAATAAAATTATTGAATTTTTTTTCTTGAAATTACAATAACCAGCAGATGTGTACGTCAACTCTGGTTTGAAACCTACTGTGCACCAAAAAACTCTTCATCCTTACGAATACAACATCTAAAAACAATACTTTTGACATGATTATGCTGTGGATAACCAATCATTACTGCAAACATATGGATGACTTTGTGCTCTGTAGTGGGGACAACTGCTGCTGTATATTCGGCATACATTTATATTCATTAGAAACCCCTGAGGAGTTGACTGAGTGGTATAAACTTGAAAATAGACATTAATTGAAGGGTGTAAATGGGCAGGTTAAGTAATGGATCCACCTGTCATAAACGCTAAAATAATGCTCGTAGTTCACATCATACAGTATAAAATTTTAAAGTGAAAACAGAATCCAAAGGATTTCATATATTAGCTGGAGCAACAATGGCGCATTCATGTTGTACACAAAATTATCATACAACACAAACTTATTAATGAACTACACAATACATCAATCAACTTGGATATGAAGATCAGATTGACTTAGCACATAAGGAACATTAATCAATTTCATTACAGTTTTTGCTCCTCCAATGTTATTACAATAGAAATTGAAAGCAACAACCCGACTTTCAAGTGTTTGAAAGGAAAATATACTTAGAAAGGCCTCATCAAAAATCCTTATTCCAAATAATTCGAATGGAAAAACCGGAAACAAGGAAAAAGAGTACACAACAATCAAGAACCCAAGTGGAAAAATGAGGAGTATATCTCTTTTACCGATCAACCATCAATTATAGTAAAAGAAATATATATCTTGCACCACAAAAAGACTCAATCTTGATAAATCAAAACAAATCAACTTAGAAGCATCACTTGTTTTATTTTTCACAAACACAAGAACCAACTCTTGCTTGTGCTGCTAGTAGACAAACATCACAAGCTTTACTGCATAATCTTCCCATTCACTCTGCAACCTTAGATGAAGGATTTCCGATCAACTTGTCCCGTAAATCAAACGCGCCTGAGAGAATTTAGCATCCTAAAATTGCACCCATATACAAAAAAAAAAAAAAAAACTTATTAATAAGCTAAACAATACAATTTCATTCCTCAATCCATTCAGATATGAAGATCAGAATTGCACCTCCAATGTTCTTGTGTTCAAGTTTTGTGCATATAGTTCACTGAGTTACAATAATAATGTAGCTAGAATACAAAATTTCAACTTTGCTTACGAAGAGTGGAAACAAACATCTCTATTATGCTTTTTCATTTGCTTCACATGCATGCAGATATTTCTAGGAAATGCAACTAGCATTTTATCAAAAAGAAGAAAATGATAGAAATGAATTACAAACCTTCTGAAAGAAGATTCTCTAGCTGATTTCCATGAACAGTGCACTGAAATATCACCAAACAAAGCAGTTTCAGAACCACTTGTTTCTAGCATACTCGTTTTTATACTCTTTTCTACCAGAGGATTGCTATCTACTACTTCGACCCTTGATCTCCTCCAATCCATACTTAACTCGATCTCCTCCAATTTATAGCAGTGTTTAATGCTTAGGTGCTTAAGAGATCTAAAGCTTCCAACCAATTTTACGAGATCAATGTCTTCAATTAGAAGAAAGTAGAGGCTTGGAAATCCCTCCTCTTCTACTTGCCATTTTTGTCCTTGAAAGGCATTGCATCGCAGTTTCAGCTGTTGAAGACATGGCAATAAACCAATCTCCCTCATTTCATCCCAAGGATCCCCATTCCACTCAAACTCAACTTTTTAAGCGAAGATGGGAGGACAGGAAACGAAGCAACTGGGGGAACAACCTGATCAAACTTGCATTCTGGATTCATGACGATGCATTTAAATGATTCTAGATTAATCATATTGGAGATATGATCAGAGAAACACGGGAGATCTGCTGGATCAGGAGTGAGTTCAATTCTAATTTTAAGTTTCTTTAAATTCGGGAGTCGATAAAGAACTTTGTGTCAAGAAGATTCTGATCGGTTAGACGTCTCCAACTAATTAGAACACTTGAATATATAAGAAATAACTGCTCTTAGGATAGTAATTCAGAAAAGTAATCAACGAGACAAACAACACACAAGGATTTAAGTGGTTCGATCAATGTGATCTACATCCACTGGACCAGATTAGTACTTCTTTGATTGATAAAGAATGTTTACACACTCATTCACTCGGAATTGGATATTTCCTCACTTCACTCGTGAACTCACACAACTCAAAGAATACAATAACGTACTAAATCTCTCTATCCAACCTTTACAATGTACACAAACAAGAGTATATAAAGACCAAATGTAGTTGCTGCTGTTAGGAACTGTTTTGAGTAGTTATCAACCGTTTGCAACCGCTTGTAACAACCCATGTGCTCTGTTATTGCCCAACTGAAATGGTAGTTATGCCCTCAAGTTGTTGTAACTGTAAAACTGTTAGTTAAACTAACTAACTTCGAACCAGAAGATTTGTCCATAAAGATCAGATCACTACTTAGTGTTCTGATACTCAACTCTTCTGTTCTGATGATCAAAAGCTAACTCTGCTGATAGACTTCATACTGTGCTGATCTTAACTGCACTGACCAAGTACTGTGCTGACCCAAGTACTGTGCTGACCTGGTACTGTGCTGATCTGGTACTGAGCTGATCTACTCTGCTGAAGTACTGATCTTGGTACACTCTGCTGAAGTACTGATCTTAGTTCAGTCTGCTGAAGTACTGATCCTAGTCCAGGACTGTGCTGATTCCAACTGTGCTGAACTCTAAGCATCACCTTCTCATCTGATTGAAACCCTTCAACTCATCTGATAAGGCCTAAGTCATCTTATCTGATCCTATCAGCTCAGTACTTTACTGTGCTGATTTTGAGATTATGAGATAACACTCACAATTCTCCACCTTTAGCTCATAATCGAACTAATCTCCACCAAAACAAAAACACCAACACTATTCTCCTCAAAGAATAGCCTCCACTACTGATCTTCTGCCACTAGAACAGTAGCCTTCTCCTCAGAGGAATTAATGCAGTCCAATAAGTCTAAGACACAAGCCAAACTCCTCTTTTGGCAATGCCTTAGTGAACGCATCAGCAGGGTTCTCCTCTGTAGCAATCTTCACTACCTGGACCACCCCCTTCTCTACAATATCTCTTACAAAGTACAGCTTTACATCTATGTGCTTAGTTCTCTCATGATACCCCTGATGCTTTGCAAGATGTATTGCACTTTGGTTATCACAGAAGACAGTCACACTTCTTTGTGATATACCAAACTCCTTCAAGATCTCCCTAAGCCACATGCTCTCCTTTACTGCTTCAGTCAAGGCTACATATTCTGATTCTGTAGTAGATAATGGAACTACGAACTGATGTATTGACCTCCATGATATAGCTGTACCAAATAAGGTGAATACATACCCTGTTAAGGACTTTCTTGTGTCTACATTGGCTGCATAGTCGGCATCAACATATCCCACAAGTGTTTCTCCCTCATCTGATATCTTCTGAAATTTCAGACCTTTCTCAGCTGATCCTAGAACATATCTCATGACCCACTTAACTGTCTCCCAATGACTCAAATCTGGATCACTCATGTATCTGCTGATTACACTCATTGCATGAGTTAAATCTGGTCTACAACACACCATAGCATACATTAAACTCCCTACTGCACTGGCATAAGGAACCTTACTCATCTGAGCTCTTTCTTGGCTGTTCTTGGGACACATCTGATTGGATAGCTTCTGATGCTGGCCAATTGGTGTAGAAACTGACTTAGCTTGATTCATCCTGAATCTCTCTAACACCTTCCTCAGATAGGTAGGCTGACTAAGCTGAATTGCTCCCTCAACTCTACTGATCTCCATCCCAAGAATCACTTTAGCTTCACCAAGATCTTTCATCTCAAACTCCCTTTTGAGAATCTCCTTAACCTGATTGATACTGTTAATAGACTCCCCAGCTATTAACACATCATCTACATACAGCAGAAGATAGGTAACTGAACTCCCAACCCTCCTGAAGTAAACACAACTGTCATACAAGCTTCTTGCAAAACCAACTGAGCAAATGTACTCATCAAACCTCAAGTACCATTGTCTAGGGCTTTGTTTAAGGCCATAGAGTGATTTTCTGAGTAAGCACACTTTGTCTTCTCCATCTTCTATGTCCAACCCTTCTGGTATTTTCATGTAGATCTTCTCATCTAAAGTCCCATGAAGAAATGCTGTGGTCACATCCATCTGATGCAGCTCCAATTCATATTGAGCAACCATAGCCAACAAGATTCTGATGCTACAATGCTTTACAACAGGTGAGAAGATTTCATTAAAGTTAATACCTTCTTTCTGTGTAAATCCTTTAGCTACAAGTCTTGCCTTGTACCTAATCTTGCCACCTCTCTGAGCCTCCACCTTTTTCTTGTAGATCCACTTACACCCAACAAGTTTCTTGTTCTTAGGCCTCTCAACAATCTCCCAAGTCTGGTTCTTGTTAAGAGATAACAGTTCTTCCTCCATAGCAACTAACCACTTCTCTTTTTCATGGCAGTTTATGGCTTCTGTGTAAGTTTTAGGCTCCAAAGACTCCACCTCAAGAGCTGCACATAATGCAAATGATACTATGTCAGCTTGACCATACCTCTGAGGTGGGTGGACTTCTCTTCTGGTTCTGTCCCTAGTCAGCTGATAGTCATGAAGATCAGTATCACTGTGAGTAGTTTCCTCCTCATCTGGATTAATCTGCTCTTCAGTTAGTGTTCTGATGTCACCATGCTCCACCTCCACCTGTGTCTCATCTGGTTTGTTGTGTGCTGTACTGGAGCTTGCCTCCTCTTTCAATGGCATTCTATTCTCATCAAAAGTTACATCTCTGCTGATAATACACTTTTGCATTCCAGCTTCTAGGCACCACAATCTGTATCCTTTCACACCTGAAGGATACCCTATGAACACACATTTCAAGGCTCGAGGCTCAAGCTTATCTTGCTTGACATGGGCATATGCTAAACAACCATACACCTTCAAATTACTGTACTCAGCTGCATGGCCAGACCATAACTCTTCTGGGGTTTTAAATTGCACAGCTGAGGAAGGGCTTCTGTTTATCAAGTAGGTTTCTGTTGACACTGCTTCTCCCCAAAATACTTTAGGTAATCCAGAGCTGCTCAACATGCATCTAACTCTCTCAAGCAAAGTCTGGTTCATTCTCTCAGCTACTCCATTCTGCTGAGGTGTACCTGGTACTGTTCTATGCCTCACTATACCCTTCTTCTTGCAGAAAACATTGAACTGTTCTGATATGAACTCCAGCCCATTATCAGTTCTCAAATGCTTTAGATTCTTTCCAGAAATGTTCTCCACCTCAGTGAGCCATTCCTTAAATTTTTCAAATGCTTCTGACTTGGATTTCAGGATAGTGATCCATACCTTTCTTGAGTAGTCATCTATGATAGACATGAAGTATCTCCCACCACTTCTGGTCTGATTCCTAGCTGGCCCCCATAAATCTGAATGGACATAGTCCAAAATTCCTTTGATAGAGTGTGAACTCTTCCCAAACTTCAATCTCTTGGATTTCCCAAGAATGCAGTGCTCACACAAATCAAGCTTTGTGATCTTGTCACCACATATGAATCCTTGCTTACTTAGCTCAACTAGGCCCTTCTCTCCTATATGACATAATATTCTGTGCCACAACATTGAGTTTTCTTGCACCCTTGCCACATCTGATCTGCCAATAACTGTTCCCCCCTTAAGAAAGTAGAGATCATTTCTTCTCTCACATTTAAGAACAGTAAGCTTCCCCTTTGAAACTCTGAGCTCTCCATCTTCTGACTGGAATTTATAGCCCAATGAATCCAACATACCAAGAGATATCAAATTTCTCTTGAGTTCAGGTACATACCTGACCCTCTTGAGAATCCTCACTACTCCATCATACATCTTCAAGTGTACTGTACCTTCACCTCTGACTTTGCAAGTGTGATCATTCCCTAACAACACAGAACCTCCATTCGGATGCTTAAAATCATGAAACCACTCTCTTCTTGGAGTCATGTGGAAAGAACACCCTGAATCTAAAATCCAATCTTGCTGCTCTTTAGTGGAAGTGATGGATAGGGACTGAGCTGACTCATAGCCTTTCTGCTCCTTATCATCTTGGGTTTGATTTGCTTGATTCTTATCAACAGGGTTCTTAGGACCAGATTTTCTCATAAGCTGTTTGTACTTGTAATAAGTACTCTTAAAGTGCCCAGGTTTGTTGCAGTGGTGGCACACTACTTCCCCTTGATTTGACACAGCTGATTTACCCTTATCAGCTCCCTTGGGTTGACTAGACCCCTTCTTGGAGACAGATTTCTTCTGTCCTCCCTTGATTGCCAATTCTTCCCCACTACTACTTTTATCTCCTTGAGATGTTTTGTTATGTAACAGCTTGGACTTGACAGCCAAGATCACATCCTCCAATGTGATTGCTTCCTTTCTACAATACAAGATGGTGTCCTTTAGGATTTCAAAGGACTTAGGCAGAGCACTCAACAAGATCAGAGCCTTATCCTCTTCCTCTAACTTGACATCTAAATTCTCCAGATCATCAAGAATCTTGTTGAACTCATCTAGCTTCTCCGTAATGGGTTTGTCATCTCCCATTCTAAAGTCATACAACTTCTGCTTCGAATAGAGTCGGTTAGCAAGAGTTTTCACCATGTATAGTTTCTCAAGCTTATCCCAAACCTCCTTCGCTGACTTCTCTTTAGCAACCTTCCTCAAGACCTTATCCCCAAGGCAGAGTAGGATCGTGCTTCGAGCTTTCCTTAGCAACTTGCTCCTTTCAGCCGCAGCTGTTGCAGATTCTTCTGCAATCTCTTCGGATTCTTCGAGAGCTTCGAATAATCCTTGCTGTTTAAGGAGGGCCTGCATCTTGACCTTCCACAGCCCAAAATATCCAGTGCCTGTAAACTTCTCTATGTTGTACTTGGTAGAATTCCCCATCTTTAGATCTGCAGCTACTTCAGTTTCCCACAGACGGCGCCAATTATCAAGAAGATTTCGATCGGTTAGACGTCTCCAACTAATTAGAACACTTGAATATAGAAGAAATAACTGCTCTTAGGATAGTAATTCAGAAAAGTAATCAACGAGACAAACAACACACAAGGATTTAAGTGGTTCGATCAATGTGATCTACATCCACTGGACCAGATTAGTACTTCTTTGATTGATAAAGAATGTTTACACACTCATTCACTCGAAATTGGATATTTCCTCACTTCACTCGTGAACTCACACAACTCAAAGAATACAATAACGTACTAAATCTCTCTATCCAACCTTTACAATGTACACAAACAAGAGTATATAAAGACCAAAGGTAGTTGCTGCTGTTAGGAACTGTTTTGAGTAGTTATCAACCGTTTGCAACCGCTTGTAACAACCCATGTGCTATGTTATTGCCCAACTGAAATGGTAGTTATGCCCTCAAGTTGTTGTAACTGTAAAACTGTTAGTTAAACTAACTAACTTCGAACCAGAAGATTTGTCCATAAAGATCAGATCACTACTTAGTGTTCTGATACTCAACTCTTCTGTTCTGATGATCAAAAGCTAACTCTGCTAATAGACTTCATACTGTGCTGATCTTAACTGCACTGACCAAGTACTGTGCTGACCCAAGTACTGTGCTGACCTGGTACTGTGCTGATCTGGTACTGAGCTGATCTACTCTGCTGAAGTACTGATCTTGGTACACTCTGCTGAAGTACTGATCTTAGTCCAGTCTGCTGAAGTACTGATCCTAGTCTAGGACTGTGCTGATCTTACTGTGCTGATCCCAACTGTGCTGAACTCTAAGCATCACCTTCTCATCTGATTGAAACCCTTCAACTCATCTGATAAGGCCTAAGTCATCTTATCTGATCCTATCAGCTCAGTACTTTACTGTGCTGATTTTGAGATTATGAGATAACACTCACACTTTGCAACTGGCGGTGCTCACATCTAAAAGTGCTGAAAGCATTCCCAAGGACTTGTCACCAAAATCTGGTAGGTCGCTTCCCAAGACCTGAAGATGCTTCAATTCTTCCAAATCCCATATCTCGGCAGGCATATAAGACGGAGCTCCACTTGATTTGATTCTCAAATGAGGATGGACAGTCAAGAATTGGAGTCTCCGAAGTTTGGAGATGGATGAAGGAAGGCTTCCATTGCACGTGAGAGCCAGGTACCTTAACTTGACTAGCTTCAGCACTTCCAAAGGGAAATCATAGAAACGGATGTTTAGAGCATCCAGTCTTTGCATCAACTTTAAACCGAAACATATTGGTACCTCATATTGGTGATACTGTCCAAAACAGAGGAGAGATTCTGTAGAGGCTGCACAATTTTCCTCAATTGAGTTGTACACATCTTTGCGGGCAAATAGAACATTATGGTGGATGCTCAACCTAGTCTGGCTTTTTATACCTTCTTCTTTCAAACCGTCTTCAGGACCATCTAGGACATAAAAAAAATTGGTCTTCCTAGCTTGTCTTTGGCAGAAGTGCCCCCACGAAGAATGAAGGCCACATGTTCTTATTGCTTGAGTAGGTGGCTCATCAAAATAAGTACTACTCTTTTCGTAGACCATAAGAAGACTAGAGAAATCAAGACACTTCAATGATTCTAGATCATGATGATAATGTTCACTTGATTTAACAATTGGATCAAAAATGTCCTCAACAGTCCACAAATTAATGAGTTTAGTTCGGCGTATCTTAGACTTTAGTCGAAAAACTCCCATATAAAGAAAGCATAACTTTAATTCATCAATTAGTTCCTTGTAGCTAGGATAGAGTACCTTTGATATTTGATCATATGCATGAACAAAGAGCTGATGTTTCCTCTTGGCTGCTACGTCGATCCAGAGTGATTCCTGGGCATTTGATAGGAGATGAGCAATCGTGACAATTGTAAGAGGAAGACCATCACACCTCTCTGCAATATCCTTACCAGCTTTCTCAAGTTGAGGCCTCCCACAAACGCCTTTTCGCGTAGAAGAGCCCAACTTTCTTCTATATTCAGTAACCGCATTAGAATGCGATACCAAACCGTATCCCCCCTAGAGTAATCCATATGAAATATCCTAGATGTAATCAAGACTCGACTTCCACTTTCTCTGTGAAGCTCTCTTAAGGAGCTGTACCAGTCATCATTTAACTTGTGATTATCCCATACATCATCGAACACGAGGAGGCATCGCTTATCATTCAAAAGTTGGTTCAACTGTTGAGCAGCATCTCCTCCCATAACCATCGACTCAGCAGGGTTGAGTTGAGCGACAATGGCTTGTGTGAAATCTTGAGGTTTGCGTTCAAAGCCTACTCTAACCCAGGCACGACGTTCGAACCACTCGGAAACATCCAAATCTTCAAAAAGGTCCCTGGCAAGAGTAGTCTTACTAATGCCTGCCATCCCATAGAGTAAATAAAAATTGCAGGGCATCACCGAGGGACTTGCAATTAGTGCGAGTTTGAGGTCACTCCTCACATCACCAAGTCCAACCATCTTTGATGATGATGATGAAACATTATTATAAATTTGTCCTCCTCCTTCATCTTGAAGAAGCTGCTGCTGCTGCAACGAGTATTCCTCCTTCGTCTTCTTCATTGTCTCCATTAATGAATGAATTTTTTCAACTATTTCAGAATCATCAATGTCAGTGTTCACAACTTCGTCTACAAATTGAAGTGCTTCCAGTGTGACTCGTTGAAGCGAAGCACTCATTCTGTTCCTGCTCCTGCTGTCCAATCTTTCAAGAAAATCTTGAAACGACTTCAACTCATTGTATGCTGACTCAATGAATTTCAGATCGTCGGGAGTAAGGAGAGCATCAAGTAAATGTAACGAAGCTGAATAGAAGGTATTGAGAGAAACCAGCGCACTGTAAGTTGCCATCACTCTGAAATTAATTGTCTAAATTTTGAGAATGAAGATGCAAAAGTTACAAGTCAACGAATGAAATGACAATTATTTTTATCACAAAGTCGAAGAACCCAACACGGCTGCCCAACTATGGTATACTCACCTAATCAATAAATTAACAAGTGGGTACGTATAATTTACTTAAATGGATCAAGCTACCCGATAAAAACCTACTACTTGGTCTTCCTAAATTAATAAAGAAGCTAGACTCCGGTATTTTTTTTTTTTTTTGACAATATAAAACAAGGATACATCAATTACAATCGGAAAGTAGAGAAAACCAGATCCTTGTAATATTGCGGACAATCAGCTTCACACCAATCTTGAGGTGATGAAGTGTGATAAACTCCTTGGGCTAGCTCATGTGCTACACAGTTAAGGGATCTAGGAACATACTGGCAATCCCACACTAGGATTTGCTGAAGTGCTTGCTTAACTTTAGTAGCAATTTTTCCTTCGTTCGACCCATCCTCAACACACATTTTAATCGCATTAATCGCTTCCATAGAATCCGATCTACACTACTACACATTTAAGCTTGGAGAGCTTTTAGAAGAGCTCTCCAAGCTAAATTGCACTTGGAGAGCCCTTAATTGCACTTGGAGAGCCCTTAAGCTTGGACAGCTCCCACTTGGATGTGTAGTAGTGCTAATGCCTGCAAGCTTAATTCTATTTTGTGTGCACTTCGTGATACCAATTTCCATAGCCTTGAGCTCAGCACCATAAACAGTACCTATATTTTCAATCAATGATGCTCCTGCTAGCAACACATTCCCATTTGGACTAATAGCCACATATCTTGCTGCAAAAAAACTTTTAGCTTCATTGAAAGCAGCATCCGTGAACAAGAGATTACCCTCTTTTTGTGCCAAAAAAAGTTCTTTTTTCTTAGTCACAAAATTCGCCAGCACATTCTCTACTTTATCAGATCCTACTAAATCAGCCCAATAGGACAAAGCCCATGCAACATCATACTTAAGGCACCTAATCATACCAATACCATTCTTAGTTTCAAGATGTATAAGTTTACATCTCTCTTTCCATATAGCCCAAGCCACCATAGCTATGCACTCCATACTTTCTTTATCTAAATTATGAATGCACCACATCATAAAATCCAGTCCATCTCCTTTAACAGCCCTTTTAATAAATCTCCAAAAGTTTTGATGCTTCCATGTATTTTTGGCCAGTGGACAAATAAATATGCAGTGCATAGTATTAGCCAAATGAAAATCACAGCATAAACATCGAGAATTGGTAGGCACATGATGATGAACAAGATTATCTTCAGAAGCAATCAAACCCCTCACCAATTTCCAGCAAACTATACGTACCTTAGGCGGCACTCGAAGCTTCCAAATATGTTTAAATACCCTTTGCAGAGTATTCTCACTCGAAGATGCCAACCCTGAGAGAGCCTGTATCTGATTGCATGCAATTTGATACCCTGATGAAACAGTATACTTTCCCGTCGATGTTTTTGGCCAAAAAAGTTGATCTTCCTCGTCCGGAGCCATCCTCGACATTGATAAAATTCTTTCAGCTTCAAAAGGGAGAAAAGCTTGTTGGACCAGCGGTTCGTTCCACCCTCCATCTTGCAACAAAAAGCGACTAACCTTAGATGCACTTGCTATTCTTGAATTAATGTGACCCTCATTCAAGCCAACAATCCATCGATTCTTGAAAATATGGACATTGTCACCCTGGTATTTTTAGTTTTGATAAGACGCAATAGTTTTTATATTCATTAAGGCTCCCTTTGGATGGAGGGATTTGATCTATGGATTTTAAATTTATCATTCAAATCCACTTCACTTGTTTGGATTACAAATGGATTTCAAATACTTAGATTTTTGTCCACTCATTTTTTAGTTAAAATTGAGAGGATTTCAAATACCCACTAAAAATCATGTCATTTGAAATTCATGCATTTTTAACTCCATTCATTTGAAATGACTCCTCAAATCAAATCCCCACATCCAAATACAACCTAACATCGTCTAAAACTTCAAGTGCTTCCACTGTGAGTCGTTGAAGCGAAGTACTCATTCTCTTTCTGCTCCTGCTATCCAATCTTTCCAAAAAATCACCAAACGACTTCAACTCCTTGTATACAAACTCAATGAATTTCAGAGCGTTGGGAGGAAGGGCAGCATCATATAAATATAAAATAGCTGAAAACCGGGCATTGAGAGAAACCACCGCACTGTAAGTCGCCATCGATCACTCTCAAATTTCTCAGCTCTATTTTTTTTTCTGAAAACCTACATATATCACAGATTAGAAATTTGGTATGAATTGTAAGTCAACGAGTGAAATGATAATATACATTTGATTAATGATGAAATCAGATTTTATTTTTTTTATCAAAAAGTCAATGAATCCAACAAGCTTTTGTTGTGGCCAACTATACAGTAAAACCTCTATAAATTAATACTCTATAAATTAATAACCTCTTTAAAATAATAAAATCTACCGACTTGGGCCTTTGTAAAAAATCATCAAATTCGATAAGATAATAAGATAATAATTTTTCGGAAAATCCCTTTATAAATATTAGGTCCCATTAAAACTCTAAATTAATAATTCATGAATATTACAATTATTATAAATATTGTGGTAATTTGCTAAAATATGAATGTATTGTTACTTGATTTTTCTTAAAATTTAAATCTAATTGGATTTCATCTCTAACTTTTTTAATTGCAGCCAAGAGTTTCGGTGTCGAGTTCTCTAGCAGCAACAAAAAATTGTGAAGAGTTGTTGTCGCGCTCAAAGCCTCCTTTCTCGTGACAGGTTCCAACAGTATTAAATCATCTTCAGCTTCATCATTAGTAGGATCTTCAATAATATTAGCAACAATTTCCTCTAAACTTTGAGCCGTTGAACATTCATCATTTTCACCCGGATAGTCCACCAATTTGTTGACGTCCATGTCATTGCGATAACCAACATCCTTGACCATATTGAGATTTATATTGTAGTATATGTTTCATTCATCATGCATGAATATATTTAAGTGCAACGAATTAATGTAAACATGTATACAATGAATTGATATTATACATGAATATATTTAATTAGTTACAAAGAATTGGTTAATGCATGAATATAATCAATAAAACATGTATGCATTCATTTATTTTCAATACATATGTACTAAATTTGTTGAATTTAAAAAGTCTCTCTTTTAATTAATAAATATTAATTTATCGATAAATTAATATCTCTTTAAATTAATAAAATTGCATGGTCCCAAAGTTATTAATTTATAGAGGTTTTACTGTATATATGGTATACTGAGCTAATCAATAAATTAACTAATTAACATGTGGGTAGGACCGCATTATTACTATAAAGAAAAAAAAGGATACTCCCTCCATCCCATAAATGACGTTTTTTTATAAACTTTATGAATAGAGTAAAATAAATTAAATGATTGGATTGAGTGTAAAAGTAATGATATTTTGTGTAAATATGATTGGATCGAGTAGTCTCGCCTGATGATAGGCCAGGTTTATCCCCCGACTGAATGATGACCCTTCCAATAATTGTGTTCTCATATAATGAGACCCTCCTCTGAAAGATATTTGTTGTGCAATAACTTGCACGGTCAGATTGTATATCCCGTGGATTAAATATCCGGGATTTCGCTCTAGTATGAATGATTCTCGAATGTAATGTCTTCTTGGAATTAGCCTCTTGAGAACCTGCAAAAAATACGCCGGAGGGGAGTCCGGCGCGGACACTCCGATGCTTAAGTCAGTAAGCGTATTTTCGTATTACGTAAGGACTAGAGAGTCCTCTGATCGTCAAAGAGATCCTCCAGAGGTATATGAGTATCAAGTAAAAGACTCAGTGTGTAAAAATGATGTTAGAGATCGTACCCTATGAATGTACCTAAGCGTACTTATTTATAGAGGAATTCTACCTGAGGGGAAGTTAGGTTTTCCCCTTATCTCGGACCTGCACCTCTTACTATCTTTGAATAGTCCAGCCACCTTTGACAGGGTCTCCCGATCTCTCAGTCCCTGAAGAAACGCAACCACTCCCTATTGTGGACTCAAGTCGTTGAGATGGAGAAGAATGGGTCCTCTTCTATGCAACCTTATCCCCGTTTTATACGGAACCTCTCCTGTTATCCCGGCCAACTAATTCCCCCAGGACCGGGTCTCCTCGGTGTTCCTCCCCCGAGGTCCTTGGGTAGAGCTCCCTCCGGAGGGTCATCCGGGCGGACTCCTGCATTCTGAGGAGTCCTCTCCAATCCGTATTCTCCCGTTAATCCCATCATCTATATACGTGTCGACTTCTTACGGGATGACGATTTTAGGCCGCATCATCTACTCCCCCCTACTCTCATAAAGTGCTCATATCTTTGTGAGAGTAAGAAAGCTAGAAGGCCTGGAATATGGTACCTCTACGAAGAGGTGCATTTTACCTTCGCTCTGGTGCCCTTCTCTCTCTCTCTCTCTCCTTCTACTTTCTCGAGGAGAAGCCCTAAATGCAGCCCTCTACCTCTCTATTTTTTTTTAATTTTTTTTTTGAATTCTCATCTTCTCCGACTTCCATCGCAACTAGCAATCCCGTCCGATTTCACAGCCCTTTTAGCAGGGTAACCCAGCTCTCTTCTATATATAATTTTTCTTTTATGCTTCATGTTTGCCTCTCAAATCATAACTTCTTATTTTCAAATTTTCCATTCTCAAGCTCTAACAATTTCTTTCTATGTTCTGCAAATAAAACTTCTTTATATTTCTTGGAATAAGGTTAAGGTATCAATATGACGCCTACTCCCCCTAGCTTCGAAGCCTCTCATGGGTGGAGTTCTCATTTCTCTGGATCGTCAATCTTTCATAATCGTCATTCCTCTAAATCCTTATGAGCTCTAGCACTTTTCCCATGCGTTATTTGCTTTAGAACCTTTTTAGAAATTTCGGTCGTATCATAATTTATCCTGTAATGTAGTTCGTATCCTAAATCTCACAGGCTTTCCGATGTTCAACACCTGATGCTCCATCATTCAACTTCATCAAGACTCGTTGAAGAGTGTGGTTCATCTTTTGAACCTCATGATCTCTCAAGTGTTTCATCACTTGATATTTCAAAGAATTAAGCCATATCGTGGCTACTCAGAAAGGTATGGTTCATATCTTGAACCTCTCGAGCTCTCAAGTAAAAAATCTCAGCCACATCCCGGCTTATCAAACAATGTGGTTCATACCTTGAGCCTCATTACTCTTAAGTGTTTCTCACTCTCAATTCAAGGTGTTGATCATATCAAGACCTTTCAAGTTCAAGTAATTCTCTTGGATTTAGAGTAGGGTGAGGAGCTCTCTAGCTCTCCTCGGCCTCGTGGCCTCTGAGTGTTTCTCACTCTCATTTCAAGGTATTGATCGTATCAAGACCTTTCAAGTTCAAGTAATCCGCTTGGATTTAGAGTAGGTGAGGAGCTCTCTAGCTCTCCTCGGCCTCGTGGCCTCTGAGTGTTTCTCACTCTCATTTCAAGGTATTAATCTCATTAAACCTTTGTAAATTAAGTAATCCACTTGGATCTCGAGTAGGGTGAGGAGCTCTCTAGCTCTCCTCGGTCTCGTGGCCTCTGAGTGTTTCCCACTCTTATTTCAAGGTGTTGATCATATCAAGACCTTTCAAGTTTAAGTAATCTTCTTGGATTTAGAGTAGGGTGAGGAGCTCTCTAGCTCTCCTCGGCCTCGTGGCCTCTGAGTGTTTCTCACTCTTATTTCAAGGTATTAATCTCATTAAACCTTTGTAAATTAAGTAATCCACTTGGATCTCGAGTAGGGTGAGGAGCTCTCTAGCTCTCCTCGGCCTCGTGGCCTCTGAGTGTTTCTCACTCTTATTTCAAGGTATTAATCTCATTAAACCTTTGTAAATTAAGTAATCCACTTGGATCTCGAGTAGGGTGAGGAGCTCTCTAGCTCTCCTCGGCCTCGTGGCCTCTAACATCTCTAACTTTATCAAATACATGTACTAACCGGTGGTCCCAAATGTACTCGTCATTTAGGGATCAGCCCAATAACAGGTTAGGTGTTATGGTCCAGCGACTCGGCTGGTTTTCCATGGCTCCATTCTTTCTTCGGTAATCTTGCTCTCTCGAGCTCCTCTAGTACTTATAGGTTCTCCAGCCCCTCCTCATAGGCTCATTATTAGTCATAGACTAGGTAAACTGACTCATACCAGCAACATTATTAGATCTAAATTTCACCATCTACCGAGAGGGTAAAATTACTCATCAAATTCCTCAGGGACCTCGCATCCTTCATCCGTTCTCAGGTAATTCGATTTCTAATATGCCTCATGGTCCTGGACCTCCAGGTCTTGGTCATTCACTACACGTCTCTTGATCTGGATCCTAAACCTCAAGGTCTTGGATAGTCGTCTCGGGCATTTCGATCTTTGTAATCTACAGATCCTCAATCTATAACAGCCTCCTCCTCTAACTAGGGCAGTGTTTTCTTCCAACCTAATCTACAGCTAGACGTCTTTTATATCATGGTTCCGATACTTAACTCAAGCCTAGGGAGCTCTTAAGAGGAAACTCCCTCGTTATGTTCTAGTTCAGGTTCTGGTCTGACATGTAGATCTCCAGGTTTACTCGTATATCAATCCCGAATTGATCCTGTAAAGATACACCAAAAAGGGTCTCCAACACAGGCTCTCAAGTGCTCAGATAAGCTTCATAAGCCTCAATTATATAATTTAAATATGAAATAATTAAAGAATGCAAATCAAGTCTCTTTTGATCTCAAACCTGAAACCTGTACCCTCTCTAGGACCTCCAGTCTCGACAAGATGATTAGTCTCTCTAATCTCAAATCTCAGAAGAGGATCATTTTCTTTGATCCTCGAACCTCTTACGTCCTCTGAAATTCTTCCTGGATCTCAACTTAGGAATATCAACTGAGGGGGACGGCTTTTATCCCGATTCTAGGAGGCCTCCTCCTTCTTGGTCTTCCTGTCCTCAGGTTCTCTCCTCTTCTGCCCTCGAGGGCCTCGGTCAACTACGTAAACAAATTCTCTCAGATGTTAAACTTGAATCATTCTCTCAATTTCATCCTCCAAATGGTAATATTGATTGCTGTCGTGCACATATTCATTGTGGAGTCTCAAAAATCGGTCCGACTTGGACTTTTGAGGACCTTAGTTCCCCGAACAAGGGAATTTCAGATCTGGATGATCTCCAACAACCTCCAAGACCTTTGTAGGTTCCAATCTCAGTTGTGTATATTTCTAAAACCTCCCTCGAGGCCCAGATCGGGATCCTCCCGCAGTATTGCAGTTTCCTGTTCCTCTGGAGTTTCGGGGAGCTTCTGGGTTGGACCTCCTTGCT
Organism: Galeopsis tetrahit; assembly: GCA_963675135.1. NCBI lineage: Eukaryota > Viridiplantae > Streptophyta > Magnoliopsida > Lamiales > Lamiaceae > Galeopsis > Galeopsis tetrahit. Next base: position 96,210,391 of record OY776119.1, read on the forward strand.
GTAGATTCTCTCTTCCTCTCTCCACTAGCTTGCCTCACCTCTTCGAGGGTGAGATACTTTTCAACTCTGAAGATTCTCAAGTTCTCTACCCGCTTCAGGTAATCAATCATCCTCTTACCCACTCTAGTTTTCGGACTTATCGTTTTGTCTGTTTAGGGCTATTGGCCTTGATCTCAGGGACCTAAATAGGCTCAATCTTCACTTTCCATTTCCGAGCTTATCCCGAAATCCTCCTGGACTTGGATAGAATCAACCTATAATCTAAAATGTTCTGAACCTTCCCAGAGATCCTCCAGAACCTGGATAGACTTAATCTATAATCTGAAATCTTCTGAACCTACCCAGAGATCCTCCAGAACCTGGATAGGCTCGGTCTGTAATAAGAAATTATATCTAAAATATGGAAACATGTTAATCGTGTGCAATAAAAATAATAATTATGTTAATCTTTGCTTCCAAAATCATAATCATCATCAACGTCTAATCATTAATTCTACCACATAAAGTAATCACAAGACTCAACATGTGAATTGCTTACCCATGCTTCTACGATTTCAAGTAATTCTTAATTCTAAGATCGTTTCTAGAGTATCAATCATATAAGCTTAGGAGAATCATGCTTAATTCAATGGAAAAAATAAGTTCGTGTCATATATGTCAATATCATTAAAATATGCTCATAGCAATATCAAATTACTACAAAAGATCTAATACTTTAGGCTCTATCAAACACCTGTACTAACCTGTAGTACCGATGCACTTATCATATCTCTGCCTCGTACTCCCACGTTTAGATTTTGGACCTCGAGGCCCTAAATACTCTTCCTCATACCTCCAAGTTTTGATTCTGGACCTCGGGGTCCTGAATACTCTACCTCGTACCTCCAGATCCGATCCTGGGATCCTGGACCTCGGGGCCCTGAATACTCCACCTCGTACCTCCAAGTTTGGATTCTGGACCTCGGGGTCCTGAATACTCTGCTGCTCATGGAGGGGCACGGATGTGGTCATCCCCTGCAGCGGCGGGAGGTATCTCCTTGCCAGGTCCACTCCCGAGGGCTCCAGACGTGCCAACAATATCACCCCCTGTAGAGATAGGGGTGTCTCGAGCCTCTTCCATCAGGTTCTGACCTTTTACAGGTGCGCGGGACGGATTTGCCCCTGAAGAAACGAATACAAGTTATTTTCCCAAACTTCCCTAGAGTAGGCATGATTGTGTTATTCCCTCCGCCCATAGTTCAAACAGATAGAAAATCGTGAGAAGATCCCTTAGACGTTCCCACAGACGGAGCCAGTTGTTGTGCAATAACTTGCACGGTCAGATTGTATATTCCATGGATTAAATATCCGGGATTTCGCTCTAGTATGAATGATCCTCGAATGTAATGTCTTCTTGGAATTAGGCTCTCGAGAAATTGCAAAAAATACGCCGAAGGGGAGTCCGGCGCGGACACTCCGATGCTTAAGTCAGTAAGCGTATTTTCGTATTAGGTAAGGACTAGAGAGTCCTCTGATCGTCAAAGAGATCCTCAAGAGGTATATGAGTATCAAGTAAAAGACTCAGTGTGTAAAAATGATGTTAGAGATCGTACCCTATGAATGTACCTAAGCGTACTTATTTATAGAGGAATTCTACCTGAGGGAAAGTTAGGTTTTCCCCTTATCTCGGACCTGCACCTCTTACTATCTTTGAATTAGTCCAGCCACCTTTGACAGGGTCTCCCGATCTCTCAGTCCCTGAAGAAACGCAACCACTCCCTATTGTGGACTCAAGTCGTTGAGATGGAGAAGAATGGGTCCTCTTCTATGCAACCTTATCCCCGTTTTATACGAAACCTCTCCTGTTATCCCGGCCAACTAATTCCCCCAGGACCGGGTCTCCTCGGTGTTCCTCCCCCGAGGTCCTTGGGTAGAGCTCCCTCCGGAGGGTCATCCAGGCGGACTCCTGCATTCTGAGGAGTCCTCTCCAATCCGTATTCTCCCGTTAATCCCATCATCTATATACGTGTCGACTTTTTACGGGATGACAATTTTAGGCCGCATCAATATTCTTATCAATTAATGTTGACCACCTGTGGCCTTGAAGGCCCCTGCTTGGAGTTGGCCGTGGCCTTGGCATAAGAAACACCCGTAGGAGCGCAGACCTGTGAGCAATATCCAATCGGAAGGACTTGTCCTGGGCCGGAGGTCCCGAGGCCGAAGGTGAAACATCTGTCAATGGTGAAACAAGGCCAGCGAGTCATCGACGGGGACCACCTATTGGGCTGAAGAAATCGATGGTGCATGAGTTTGCTCCAAGTATGGGTGTATTTATGAATGTTGTGGGTGCACCCAGCCGGGGTGTATTGATTGGAAAAGTGAGTGCACATAAGGGCTGGGAAACCATAGTCCATTACCAGGCCTAATGGGTGGGTGGGGGGACCTAGCCCCGCCCTACTGCCCTAGCATGTGCGCGGCCTATGAAATCTCCGGCAACGGGACGGGCTGTAAATCTCCGACGATATGGTGGGAAGTCATCGCTGAGACGCCAGTGGCGCCGCCCGAGGAGAGAGAGGTATGAGGACGCGGCCGGCGTGGAAAGTAACAGTCTGAGAGTGGCGGCCGGCTACTTGGGAAGAAACAATGGATGACAAAGCTTCGATCGTGGCCGGCAGATGTTCACGATCGCGAGGCAAATGCGTCGTGCGGCGGTCAGCGCCGTCCATGGCGTGAATGGGCACAAAATATCGAGCACTCCAATTGTTTGTACAAATGCCTCAATTTGAAACACAGATAAACATATCATTCTCAAGATTGGAAGCAAAAATACCCAAACATAGATTTCCTCAGACACCAGCTTGTAGTATGTTCATCAGCTAACTTCAATAATTAAAAGCATCGCAGAAAGCATAAGTGTTGAGTTAAAAGAGATTTATCACAGAAGACTCAAGTTTGATAAATCACTCGTTTTATTTTTCACAAACACAAGAACCAACTCCTGCTCCTGTTGACAGTAGACAAACATCACAAGCTTTAACGCATAATCTTGCCATTCACTCTGCAACCTTAGATGAAGGATTTCCGATCCACTTGTCTCATAAATCAAACGCGCCTAACAGCATTCAGCATCCTAAAATTGCACCCCCATACAACAAAAAACTTATTAATAAGCTAAACAATATAATTGCGTTCCTCAATACATTCAAATATGAAGATCAGAATTGCACCTCCAATATTCCTGTGTTCAAGTTTTGTGCATATGGTGGATGCTCAACCTAGTCTGGCTTCTTATACATTCTTCATTCAAACCGTCTTCAGGACCATCTAGGACATAAAAAAAGTTGGTCTTCCTAGCTTCTCTTTGGCAGAAGTGCCACCACGAAGAATGGAGGCCACATGTTCTTATTGCTTGAGCATAATACTTACCAAAATAAGTACTGCTCTTTTCGTAGACCATAAGAAGACTAGAGAAATCAAGACACTTGAATGATTCTAGATCATGATGATTATGTTCACTTGGTTTAAAAGTTGGATCAAAAATATCCTCAACATCCCACAAATTAATGAGCTTAGTTCGGCGTATCTTAGACTTTAGCGGAAAAACTGCCATATAAAGAAAGCATAACTTTAATTCATCAATTAGTTCCTTGTAGCTGGGATACAGTACCTTTGATATTTGATCATATGCATTAACAAAGATGGGATGTTTCCTCTGGGCTGCTAAGTCGATCCAGAGTGATTCCTGCAGGTCCTTTGATAGGGGTGATTCCTGGGCGTTTGATAGGAGGTGAGCAACCGTAAGAATTGTAAGAGGAAGACCATCACACCTCTCCGCAATCTTCTCAAGTCATGTTTGATGATGAAGATGAAACATTATTATAAATTTCATGTCCTTCATCATCATCATCTTGAATAATTAGCTGCTGCTTATAGTACTCCTCCTTCGTCTTCTTCATTGTCTCAATTAATGAATGAGTTTTTTCGACTATCTCAACGAGTACTTATAGTACTCCTCCTTCGTCTTCTTCAGTGTCTCCATTAATGAATATGTTTGTTCAACTGTATCAGAATCACCAGCGTCATTGTGTATATATATCGTCTACAATTTGAAGTGCTTCCACCGTGAGTCGTTGAAGCGAAGCACTCATTCTGTTCCTGCTCCTGCTGTCATGTCCAATCTTTCCACAAAATCTTCAAACGACTTCAACTCCTTGTATGCTAACTCAATGAATTTCAGTTGTTCTGGAGAAAGGGCAGCATCAAATAAATGTAAAGCAGCTGTAAAGCCGGCTTTCAGAGAAACCACCGCACTGTAAGTCGCCATCGATCACTCTAAATTTCTCCCTTTTTTTTTTCTCTCAAAACCAAAGATCACAGACTAGCAATTTGGTAATTTAATTTTGAGAATTAAGATGCAAAAGTTATAAGTCAACGAATGAAATGACAATTATTTTATAGTAAATGCAAAAGTACTCCCTCCGTCACAGCATTTTTTGCATGGTTTGACCATCACGGAGTTTAAGAAAATGGAATATAGTGATGTGTAAAGTAAAATAAATGAGGGGTATTATTGGTAAAGATTATGTTAGTTATTTCCTTTTTTGAAGTGTGCAAATAATGTTGGGACATCCCGTTAAGAAAAGTGTGCAAATAATCACGGGACTGAGGGAATATATGTGAAAGGTTGCAATAACATACATAATCTGATTTTTATTTTTATTTTTATAAAAAAGCCCAACACGCCTAGCCAACTATGGTATACTGACCTAATCAATAAATTAACAAGTGGGTAGGTATAATTAATAAAGAAGCTAGACTTCAACTTTTTTAGTTGTTAGAAGATGCAATAGTAATCCTAGCTGATTATTTTAATAAATGCATAACTACATCTGATTAATGATGTTCAAAATTTTTTTTATCAAAAATCCTAGCTGTTAGGAATGTGCAAAAAAAAAAAATCGGACCGAAAAAAAGATCGGAATCGGATCGGAACAGGATCGACCGGTTAGTTTTCGGTCCAGTCTCCGGTCCATTGAATTTTAAGTTTTCGGGTTAATTCACGTATTTCACAACTCTAAAATACACGACCGCAAGTATACGGTGTATATCGTAGTGAAGTAATTAAGTACGAGGTCGATCCCACAGAGAGTTGTAGTGTAAAAGTATAGTTTGTTGATGTAAGTTCTAAATAGACGGTGATCGATAAGTTTGAATGGTGAAATTACCCCTAATTATCTACCAAAGCGTCACAAATAGACAATAAAGAGTAATAATAAATCGATCAAATATCATGCAAATCAAATAAAAGAGAAATAAATGAGTGAAACTCAAATATGAGAAGATAGATTCCAATGCATTTGCAATATTTATATATTAATCTATGATTGATAAATCATTCAAATGGCAATTAAGGTTGTCCTCTTATAAGGTTGACCACTAAAGAAGAATTAATCAATCTCTCGATATAACTAATCCAAAGAAAAATGCAATATAAGTTCGTATCTCTACATCACAAATATTACATCACCTAATTTAGCCCAAATGGTCATTCAATTCCCTCCCAATAATTAATCCTCTCTCGAGATCATAATAATATTGGGTTGCATGCTTACATACGATCAATGAAATAAATCTCTCGATACTACCCCAATTAACAATAGATTAAGCACATTATCATGGCCAATAATAACATGCTTCCATATAAGAATTAAGCACACAAATAAAAGACAAACACCATTTAAAGCAAGAAATTAGTTCATAAATTTCAATCCAAATATTTACAAAGCCCTAGAACAAAAAGTGTTCTAACCAACAATCAACTTAATTCAATTAACACAAACAAATGAAATAAGCAAATAAAAAGAGAGAGAATGAGAAAGATTAGTCTAATGGATGATGAGTAATTGAATTTCAAAGCTATTGACTCCTTCCTTGCTTGATTTGGTGGAGAATTGAAGAATTGGATGATGATTACCTCCAAGTGTGTGTGATTGTGTGTAAGAGTTCTTGAGAAAGGGGTAAAGTGTGTTTGAATTCAAGAATGAGGGTATTTATAGTGTTGGGGTAGGGTTTGGGGATAAGTTTTGCACTTAAGTCCCTTAAAAATAGCCAAATTTCACTAAAAACTCCGAGTTTGAAAGTGACCCGGCCGGGCAATAACTTTGTATATTGAATTTTTGCGAAAATACGCGCAGGGGTGCATTTATTAAAAAGCTGGGTGCAGATCGGCCCGGTCGGGCGGAAAAGTCGCCCGGCCGGGGCGGATGTTTCGTATTGCTTTTCGACCTCCAACTTCGTCCCTCCGTATCTTGAGCTTCCGACCTCCGATTGACTAGATTCTTTTTGCTATTCCACTCCATTTTTCGAGCCGGATCCAATGGTGCACTCCTATTTTTGGTCCAGTGACTTGTGGTAGGTGTTTTACTCCCAAAATCCTTCGTTTTCCTACAAAATCGACCAAACACCACATTCCTCTTATTTTGACCAAAACAATCATGATCAACCCATAAATCAATTAAATCACAACCAAAATGAGCTTCACATGTGCATAAAAAACGTGTAAATTACACCTGAATCACGGGTTTCCGGTCCGGGTTAAGATCGGAATTTACCGGTCCGGACCGGAATTTTTAATTTTTTTTTAAATTTATTTATATTCTTTATATTTTTCTAATAATACAACCTTAATTATTATAAACTAAATAAAATTAGGATTGCTAATTTGAAAACTTTGAAAATATTTCTTTCATTATGCTTAGAATCAAATAATTGATGAGGATGTGAAGTAAAAGTGTTGAAATTTATTACATTTTTCAAGTATATAATTAAACAAAAATAATCAATTTAATTACTTTTAGTGTCAAAATACAATTAATAATATTGTAAATAAAATTCACATTGGCGAAAATTGATCTCAAATGAAGAACTAACACAAATTCATCATTTTTGTTCTTGCTCCAAAAAACTTAAAAAACAACTTGAAAAAAATATTTGAAAAAAATGAAAAAATAAATTAAAAACCGATCCGAACCGGTCCGGGTTTGGACCGGTTCATTCTGGTCCGGTCTTCGGTCCGACCATTAAGGTCGATTCCGGTCCTAGTCCAAACCGATTCCGATTCGATTTTGGACCGGTGCACACCCTACTAGCTATTGCTAACTACAAGTATGGTAGTTATACTGAGCTAGGAGTATGAAAAAAAAGACCAAATCGAATAAAAGATTGAAATCGGACCGACCGATTAGTAATACCAGTCTGATCCTCAATCCTTTTAATTTTAGGATTCTACATTTTTGGTCCGATTCGAATTAAAATCGGAATTTACCGGTCCAATCTGAAAACCCGATTTTATTATTTTATATATATCCTTTATATTTTTTAATAATTAATGCACCCTCAATTATTTTAAACTAAATAAAATCAGGTTATTAATTGATTCGGGTGTAATTTACACACTTTAGATGCACATATGGAGCTCATTTTGATGTTGATTTCATTGATTTATAGATTGAATATGATAATTTGAGCCAAAATGTGGGAAATATTGTGTTTTGTCGATTTTGTAGGAAAACGATGGAATTTGGAGCAAAATACCTACCATACTTCACTGGATAAAATAGAGGAGTGCACTATTGGATTCCTCTCGAAAAACGGAGTGGAATAGCAAAAAAAATCGAGTCGATCGGACACCCGAGGCGAAAGATATGCACAAGAGAAGAAAGTTTGAAGTCGACCGAGAGCACGGCCGAGCTCATGCCTCGGCCGAGCTACGTCCCAAGCCAAAATCAGCGAGTACGCTTGAGAGGAGCGCTCGAGATGGCCGCCATCGATACAGGAAGTTTAGGCCACGCGATGCCTCGGCCGAGCTCAAGGCACGACCGAGCTCCCCCAACACCACAATCCAAGAGCCACGGCCGAGCACCATGCTCGACAAGGCCGTGGTCGATACATATTTTTTTGATGCCAAGGGAGGGCACGGCCGAGGCCTTAGCACGGCCGAGATCGAGAAGAATTGAGGTGCCGCACATCACAGCCGAGCTGCCTGCTCGGCCGAGCTCCCTGAAGACCAAAACTCAATTTTGCACGACCGTGCTACCCCAATTTCGGTGCTTTTTGTGTATTTTGGCCATTTTTGAAGGACTAACTTGCAATTATTGCACCCAAACCCTACCCCAACACTATATAAGCCCCCATTCTTAAAACCAATTGTACCTTCCCCCAATTCCTCAAATTCCACACATACAAACACACACTTGGAGGTGATTTGACCATAACTTCTTCAATTCTTCATCAATTCAAGCAAGGGAGGCATCATTAGCTTTGGAATTTCATTCCACACCATACTTTAGACTAAAATTTCTATTTCTCTCTCTTTTTATTTAGTTATTTCATTTGGTTTTGTTAATTTGATTATGTTGTTGATTAGCTAGAACACTTTTGGTTCTAAGGTTTTGTAAATATTTGGATTGAAGTTTATGAACTAATTTCTTGCTTTAAATGGTGTTTGTCTCTTATTTGTATGCTTAACTCTTATATGAAAGCATGTTGTTATTGACCATGATGATTTGTTTAATCTATTGTTAATTGGGGTAATATTGAAAGATTTATTCCATTAATCTTATGTAAGCATGCAACCCAATATTATTATGATATCGAGAGAGGATTAGTTATTGGGAGGGAATTGAATGACCTTTGGAGCTATATTAGGTGGTGTGATGTTTGTAATGTAGAGATATGAACTTACGTCGCATAATCCTTTGGATTAGTTATATCGAGAGATTGATTAATTCTTTTTTAGTGGTCAACCTTATAAGAGGACAACCTTAATTGCCATTTGAATGAGTTACAAATCATAAATGGATATCTAAGTATTGAAAATGCCTTGAAACCTACCTTTTCTTAATCGAGTTTTAACCGTATTTCTCTCGTTTTGTGATTTGCATGAGCATTTGTTTATCGATTTCTTTATTACTCTTTTAATTGTCTATTTGTGACAACTTGGGTAGATAATTAGGGGTAATTTCACACTTACAAACTTATCGATCGCCGTCTATTTAGAATTCCATCGACAAACTTCGCTTTTACACTACACCTCCTCGTGGGATCGACCTTGTACTTATCACGCTACAATATACGCCGTATACTTGCGGTTGTGTATTTTGATGTTGCATAATACGTGAATCATTAATTTGAAAACTTCAAAAATATTTCTTCCATTAACACTCTACAAAAATGATAGAAATTATCTTCCAACCTTTTTATAAGAAGGAGGATTAGAAATCAATAATTAATGCTCTCCTAATCATGCAAAAATTAGGGAGCTTATTACAGGAAAAATCAGAGCAGAAGGAAATCGCATATGTTTCTCCTAATCATGATTTATTGCCATGATTATTTCCTTTGATTTTGTCAAACTTGTCAAGGAAAGCTAACGCGGCCGTATCTTCATCATTCTCACGGGTGTTGGAGCGATTCGACCTCGAATCGGCAGCGGCCGTATCTCCATGGTAAGGAATGAGATGTTTAACGTTAAAAACGTCGGAAGTCTTCATGTGGCTCGGGAGCTTGAGGCAGTAGGCGTTCGGGTTTATCTTCTCCAAGATTTCAACGGGCCCAATCTTGCGAGGTGAGAGCTTATTGTATTCTTGTGCAGGGTAGCGATCCTTAGTAAGCACTGCCCTCACATAAACACCTACATCGAACTGAATATCGCGTCGGTGTAAGTCTGCAGCCTGTTTGTATCGGGCAGTGGCGTCTATTAGATGGGCCTCAGTTGCTGCATGTATAGCATAAATGTCACCTATCATATCCACAACTTGTTTATCCTCCCGATGTCTAGAAGGTAAAGCAAGCAAATCCACTGGGGCTCGAGGTAGAAGACCATATACCACCATAAAAGGGTTGTACCCATTGCTTCTGTTCGGCGCCATATTGTGAGCGAATTCTGCTTGTCCCAAACAAATATCCCAAGTCTTTGGTTTGTCGCCCACTAAGCAGCGAAGTAAGTTGCCCAGAGATCGGTTGACAACCTCGGTTTGTCCGTCGGTTTGAGGATGGTAAGCCCTACTAAAGTGGAGTTGAGTGTGAGCCATGCGCTAAAGGGTCCGCCAAAAATGGCTCAAGAAACGTGTATCCCTATCCGAAACGATTGACGTGGGTAAGCCATGGAGGCGATACACCTCTCGAAAAAACAGTTTGGCAACATTCACAGCGTCTGCAGTTTTCTTACATGGGACGAAATGTACCATTTTCGAGAATCGATCAACAATAACAAATATGGAGTCGGCTCCACGTTGGGTTCTAGGAAAATCGAGTACGAAATCCATGCTAATTGCTTCCCATGGTCGGGTCAGGATAGGCAAAGGCCGGTACAATCCTGCATTTGTTGTTGTGCCCTTTGAAACGTGGCAAATTCGGCAACGCTCAACATAACGGGACACATCACGAGTCATATGGGGCCAGAAATAGAGCCGTTTGACCATGGCAAGTGTCCGATCACGACCGGCATGGCCAACCCCGTGAAGCTCCGAGATAAGATGGTTTCGTAGACTGCCCTCCGGGATACACAATTGTGTACCGCGAAAAAGAAACCCATCAAGTAACAAAAACTGGGAATTTGCATACGTGTCCAGATTATGGAAAATATTAGCAAAATATGGGTCAGTTTCATACATACCCCGAAAGTCATCGAACTCGGCCACGGTAAGGCGCATTTCCGTCAATAGGATACGACATCGACTGAAGGCATCTGCCGATTTATGGTTCACCACAAAAGTGAATTGTTGTAGATATGAAACCCATGTGGCATGTCGTGCCGTCAGTGAATCTTGGCCTTGTAGGTGTTTCAACGCCTCATGGTCTGTATAGAGAATGAACTCACGAGGGAATAGATAGTGGCGCCAATGACGAATGGCGCGATCAATAGCATAGAACTCGACGTCATATGTGTTGTAACGACCACGAGTAGAGTTCAATTTCTCACTAAAAAAATCAACCAGGTGGCCCACTTAACTGAGAACTGCTCCTATTCCCACTTTACAAATGAAAATCAGGTAATACGAGGACTGGGGCATTCGTCAAACATAATTTTATGTCCGCAAAAGCCTTGGCTGCAGCTTGAGTCCAAACAAATGTCTTTCCATGCAAACAATCAGTAAATGGAGCCATAATTGTGCTAAAATTATGAATGAAACGACGGTAAAAAGAAGCCAAACCGTGGAAACTATGTGTCTCAGTAAATGTTGTGGGAGGCGGCTAGTCACGAATTACTTGAATTTTAGCCGAATCGACACTAATTCCTTCCGAAGAAATGCAGTACCCCAAGAATAAAACCGTATCTGTGAGAAATAGGCACTTGGATGGGCTTGCATAAAATTGTTCTTTGCGTAAGATGGTGAGTACCGACCGGAGATGCTCAAGATGGTCTGTGACGTTCTTGCTATACACGAGTATGTCGTCGAAATACACGACGACACATGTTCCAATCAAAGGTCGTAATGTCTGATTCATAACTCTCATAAATGTGGTAGGGGTGTTTGAGAGGCCGAATGGCATGACGAGCCACTCAAAAAGGCCCTCTCGAGTTTTGAAAGCGGTCTTCCACTCGTCTCCAGGCTTGATCCGTATCTGATGGTACCCACTCCGCAAGTCTAATTTACTGAACACGGTAGCCCCTGAAATTTGATCCAGTAGATCATCTAATCTCGGGATTGGAAAACTATAACGAACTGTTATACGATTAATGGCACGGCTGTCCGTGCACATACGCCATACCCCCTCATTTTTTGGGACTATGAGAGCTGGAACCGCACACGAACTCAGGCTTTCTCGGACATGGCCCAAGGCCAATAATTCTTCGACTTGCCAGCGTAGCTCAGCATGTTCGATGGGGCTCATGCGATAATGGGGTCGGTTAGGGAGAGCAGCCCTGGGAACAAGGTCAATTTGGTGTTGTATTTCTCGCATCAGGGGTAGGCCGGATGGTAATTGTTGTGGAAATACATCTGCAAAGTCAGTTATGAGAGGTAGCACAACATCGAGAATTTTTGTGGATGGTGATTCATCAAGTGCTATCAACAACATCAAGTAAGGAGTATCCTTCACTGTGGTAGATAATTCTTTGCCCATAACAAACAAAACCCTGTCAGGTGTGGTGACTGGTGGAGGAGTTTGGATGCTTGGCAATAGGGTGATTCGACGATCCTCGAATGTGAAAGAATATGTGTTTCTACGACCATCAAAGAGAACCCCCCGATCAAACTGCCACGGGCGGCCAAGCAATAAATGGCATGCGTCCATGGGGACGACATCGCACCAGACCTGATCGGTGTAAATTGTTCCAATTGAAAATGTTAATTGAACTCGACGATCAACAGAAATAGAGTTGCCTCGTTGCAGCCAAGCAAGTGTGTAAGGTTGAGGATGAGCTTTTGTTGTAAGATTTAGTTTAGAAATGACATCGGCGGTAATGACATTCTCGCAGGCCCCGGAGTCAATGATAAAGTGACATACCTTGCCAAGAATAGTGCAAGTGGATTCAAATATCCGCTGGCGTTGAGTGGCGTCGTCGTAGGTATCGCGAGGTGTAAGGCAGGTTCGTCGAAGAACAAGAAGTGGACCAATATCCCCTGAAAGCTCCTCGTCGATCAATTGAGGGGCGTCATCAAAGATGGGCGGACCATCGTAAATGGGTTCTTGGTCGTCCTCACAAAATAGGGCTCGACCCCCGGTATGACGCGCACATGCAGATTGGTAGTGTCCTGTTTCGCCACACGTAAAACAGCGGATGGACCGTGCTTGAGTATTGGCAGGGCGAGTAGGAAGCGGTCAGGGTGTTGAATCACCAGGTGGTTGAGAAGGGCCCGGAGTGAAGGGCGGGGGTTGCTAATCGCTCGTGGGACGCGTAGGCACAGAGGTGGACCGTCGTTGTGATTGTTGTTCTAAAAGAACAGCCCGCTGGTGGGCTTCAGATAGAGTAGGTGGATTCAAAAGGTTCAGGGAGTCTTGGAATGAGATGCGTAGCCCACCGATGTATCGAGCAATCAACGGATCTGGTGTTTCGGTGACATCATCACGATGTAACAGATTATAGAATTCCTCAGAATAATCTGCCACAGATCGAGGTCCTTGTCGCAAGTTTTGGAGTTGTTGATAGAGGACACGCCTATAATTATAAGGCAAGAACTCACGTTCCATGTGTTTGCGGAATTTTGCCCTTGAAGTGATCGAAGGTTTGTTCTGGGATCTTCGTGTGCCTTTGAGATGTTGCCACCAAGCAGATGCGCGACCACGAAAATGGGTGTTCGCGTATTTTACAACACTAAAATAAATGACCGCAAGTATACGGTGTAAATCGTAGTGAGGTAAGTACGAGTCGATCCCACATGGAGGGGGAGTGTAAAAATGGCGTTTGTTGATCGAGTTCTAAATAAACAATGATCGAAATTTTGAATGTTGAATTACCCTAAATTGCCTACCAAATTTGTCACAAGTAAACAATTAAAAGCAATAAGTAAATTCGATCAAACAACTTATGCAAATCACAAAAATAGGAAAAATATGGATTAAACTCAATTAAGAGAAGGTAGGTTCCAAGACATATGTCACACTAAGGGGTCAATTTATGATAAAATCCTATTTAAATGGTGTTGTGTTTGTTTCTATAGGGTTAATCACTAAATAATGAATTAAAAGTTCTTTCGATCCAATTAATCCAATAGAAATATTATACAAACTAGTATTTCTACCTAGAATGCACAATAAAACCCAAAAATGCTCCTAAGATCATCACACACCCTCCTAATAGTTGATCCTCTCTCGAGCTCACAATAAATTAGGTGGAATGTTTGAGTTCGATTAATGAAAAAGATTTCTCAATCCAATTTCAATTAACAAAAGATAAGCAAATCATCATGTACACTAATGACATACTTGCAATAAAAACCAAACATTCAAATAGGAGTATTAACACAAACACCAAATAAACAAGAATTTAATTCATAAATATCATCAAAAGTGTAGACATAGCCCTAGAACCAAAATGATTTTAGCCAAATACCAACATTATCTAAACTATTACAAAATATATATCAAAAGCTAAATAAAAGAAAGGGCAAGAAAAGCTTAGTCTAAATGGATGGTGGATAATGAAACTCCAAAGCTAATGCTCCAATTCTTGCTCCAAAATGTGAAGGAATGAAGAAAATGGAGGAAGAACACCTTCAAGTGTGTGTTTGTGTGTGAGGGTTTTTTTGGTGGCTTGGGGTGAAATTCTTCTAAAATATGATAAGAATACTACTTAAAGTGTAGGGAGAAAGCTTGGTTCGAATTTGCAAATTAGTCCTTCGAAAATAAGAGATTTTTGAATTTTTCCGCGCAAATGGAGGTGTTGACTCGATCAACCGAGTAGGATGGAGTTACAGAAAACTCTCTGGAATGAGCTATGACTCGGTCAGCCGATTGAGGTCAATCGACTGTCCGATTGAGTATGTTAATTTTGAATTCAAATTGAAAATTAAAAGGAAAGCTTGACTGGCGAGCACGGAGCTCGAGGTGCAGGGCAGCAGCTTTTTTTCTCCTTTCTTGCATTAATGGTCAACTCCTCTCTCTCTTCCTAAAGAGCACGTCAATTGCTAAGCCTTTTGTCTTCAATTAATTTGTGCTGCACACAATAAAGAAATGGGCCCACAATTAATTTGTATCCTCTCTCTTCACACTTTGCCCAGCTTGCTTCTCTCTCTCCTCTTCTTTCCTCATGCATGCGTACGTGTACAGCTTCTTTGCACAACCCTCAATTTAATAAATGGGCTCCTTCCCTTTTAATTAAATGGGCCAACAGATTTAATTGTTGGCCCAAATAATTTTTTCCCTACTCGTTTTTCTCTCGATCTCAATTTCTTCTTTTCGTTGCTCCACCAAAATTAGGTCGGTGCTTTTGCCTTCAAAATACCCATTTTTCCTACAAAATGCATAAAACACCACCTTTCTCCAAATCAAGTGAATTTATTCAAATTGAGCAATAAAATCCTGAAATTATGAGAAAATTAAGCTCAAATTGTGCACTAAAATCATGCAAATTCCACTCGAATCAGTAGAAGCCAAAGCCACCCGTAGAGTATCTGGGACGGCCTTGAAGTCCAAAACGTCTTCCATTGTATGGATCCAATCAAGAAACTCAGTGGTGGATAGAGTCCCTGTAAATTCCGGAAGGTCGAGTTTTAACCCATTCTCCCAACGACGGTCCTCTGGTTGTCGAGCGACTCGTTCAGGAGCAAGCGGAACAAAGGGATTGTCCACCGAGAGTGTTTCTTCGTCATCAACCACTGGATTTGGATCCTGTGGAAAAGGATCCGCCGGGTAAGGCGGCGGGACCGGAGCTTGACGGCCACGCTGTTGATCTCGCCTAAGGTTTTCGATGGCTTCCATCATGATACCTTGTTGGGCGGTAATGGAAGCCAACTGTTCTGCTAGTGCATGAGCGTCCATCCGAGGCAAAGCGTTGCGTCGATGAGGCATTGCAGGAGCGTACGTTGACTCTGGATACCAAAATGATGCAAGCACAGCTTAGGTTGAATAAGATCTGCTCTTTATTTTAATAATTCAAAACGTGATCTCCTTACAATTATCTTCCAACCTTTTTATAAGAAGGTGGATTAGAAATCACTAATAATGCTCTCCTAATCATGCAAAAATTAGGGAGCTTATTACAGGAAAAATTAGAGCAGAAGGAAATCGCATATGTTTCTCCTAATCATGATTTCTTGCCAGAATTCTTTCCTTTGATTTTGTCAAACTTGTCAAGGAAAGCTAACGCGGCCGTATCTTCATCATGGAGTGTCATGGATATGACCACATTTGGGTTTAGCCCATTATCACCTAGTCACTTTTATTATTTAATTTCAATTGGGCTTTCATATTTTGTATTTAAGCCCATTAGCATAGGGTTTTTATGTTTAAATATGTAAAAGAAAGAAATAGAATACAACAAGAAAATATTCCTAAAATCTCTTCTATCTCAATCTTCCCCCTCTCTCACGTCTTTTTCTCATTTTACAAACATTCATCTTCTCAACCAATTTCTTCTTAGAAAACTATTAGAAAATTATATGGATTTCAAGGGTAGTGATGAGTTCACTACAAATGGTATTTAGAGTCACCCATCCTACAAAATATGAAAGTCCAATTGAAATTAAATAATAAAAGCGACTAGGAGATAATGAGATAAACCCAAATGTGGTCATATCCATGACATGGAGATTGACAGAAACCGCCGCACTGTAAGTCGCCATCGATCACTCTACAAACTATAGGAACCAGATTGTACAGTACTGAAATGAAATTATAGGAACGTACCAGCTTTCCTTTTAGAAAATATGAAACTGAAAAAACCAAATTTTTTTAAAATTAGGCACACTACAAACTACACTAATACAGGACACAGTGATTCATTAATTGCAAGTTACTACTTTCTAGTATCAATATAAATCAAAGTTATCAAACAGAATCTTTGTTGGAATTAATGGGAATTAATTGGGTTTTGACACCCTGATCTAATTTAATTAATTAGACGGACTAAACGTTAATTAAGAAATAATTGAACGTGACATGGTCGTTCTACTCGCGGAGTAGATGAACGTGGTATATTTAATATCTCAAAACCGAGTTAAGGTGAGTGAGAAATTAATTGTTGAAGTTGAAGAGGTTCAACTTGGAAAGTTTGAGAAAGTGGGAATTTGTCCCACATAGGAAACCTACAAAACATTTATGATGTATAAAGGTATTGAAGTAACTTGGTAGTTCAACTATCTAAAAGAGGGACACTCCTCTAAGAGCCACACGCGCGCGCGCGCCCGGCCGGCCGGCTCGGCTTCGGATTTGGCAATTGGTCTTTGGGGCCCACCTATCTTTTTGCAGACCCAAAAACTCCGAAAGCCCAACTCAGGAATGGGCTCGGCCCAATTCGAACTACTTCAGTCTCAAACTTAGTCTTCAAGATTCGGTCTTAGACTTATCCACGAGTGAGATATTATCTCAACCGCTGCAATATTTTTGCAATATATTCCCACGATTTTCTCAACAACCTCATAGGGTTTCTTGTGCCTATAAATACAGACTCTTCCCTCATTCCAAATTTACGCTGAAATTCGCCCCTCTACCTTTCTCTCTCCTCTCGTCCCTACGCAGTGTATTGAGCTACCGAAAGCCTTACACTGTTCTTTCTTGTGCCGGATTTATTTCCGAGAGTGTTCAGTTCGTACTACGTACGTTCGTCGATACTTCTTATACAGTGGTGCTACTGTGTATTAAGTGAAAGTCGTTTTACCTTTGGGAACGGAACGCCGTAACAGTCGAGCACTATCCTGGGCGTATTCTGTTCTGCGGGAAAAGGGTTTCCCTTGACTCGACTTATTTGTGGAATTTACTTGTTATTCTGACATTTTTGATATTGCAGTTTACACGGCGTAGACCAGTTTCCAACAATCGCAGAACAGAATATTTAATTAGTATTTTCGGACTTAATTAATTGAATTAATATTTTCGAAACTAATTAATTTAATTAAAATTTACTGCAGTATCAAAGATGAATGATAACATGGATGTCGATCCCGTTAATTCGGAAGCAGTGCGTGGCACTGAAAATATTGGCAACAATGCTAATAACGGAGCATCTCCCGATCGCTCGGAGTCGCACAGTTCCGACTTGAGATCACAAGGAAAACAAAGTGATCATGCGGAAAGAGTCAAAAACAGAAGCAATCCGCATGAACCACTCCCTGCCTTCCACAATCCCGTAAGGGATCCCGTGTTTACCTTCTCCGCACCAGGGCCGAGGCCTATGGTCGTACAAGGAGAAAAGCCGGAAAAATTTTCCGGAACTGAATTCAAGCGATGGCAAAGTAAGATGCGATTTTACTTGACCATGCTTGGAATGGATAGGTTTCTAACCGAAATAAAACCTACACAGCCTGAGGCAAATGCTAGCCAACAAGAAAGGATCTTCTATGATCAATGGCTAAGTGGTGATTATCTATGCAGAAATCACATTATTGGAGGACTTTCTGATGCCCTCTACAGTGTCTACTGTGACATTCAATCTGCCAAGGAACTGTGGGAATCCTTGGAGAAGAAATACAGAACTGAAGGCGCCGGATTAAAGAAATTCGTCGTTTCACAACTGTACGATTTTAAGATGGATGACAATAAGTCTGTAGTGGATCAAGTCCAGAAACTGCAGATTATTTTCCACAAGATTGCTGCTGAGGATATGGTGTTACCTGATGCATTTCAAGTAGCGACCGTGGTCGAGAAACTGCCTTCATCGTGGAAGGATTTCAAATCATATCTAAAGCACAAACGAAAGCTGATGAGCTTGGAGGACCTGATTATCCGTCTCAGGATTGAGGAGGACAATTGGAAGAGAGAAGGCAAGGGATCTGCCCCCCAGATTGAAGCCAAAGCTAACTTGATGGAACAAGAGGGTCCGTCAAGGAAAATGAGACGTCCAAACGAATCTACTGCCCCCACAACGAAGAATGTGAAGGGGAAGGGTCCAGCCACAAAGCAGAAATTCACTGGAAACTGCTACAACTGTGGGAAACCAAACCATAGGTCCAGTGAGTGTCGTCAACCTCGTCGTGACGATAAGGGAAAGGGCAAACAGAAAGCACAAGATTCTGTGAACCTTACAGATTTGGACATGTCCGCAGTGGTGACGGAGGTCAACATGGTGGACAACAAGAAAGAGTGGTTTGTGGACACTGGTGCCACCTGCCACGTCTGCTCGGAGAGATCTGCATTCACAGACTACTCTCCATCTGATGGGAGAAAATTGTTCATGGGCAATCAAGCCTCATCTGAAGTGGCTGGAATTGGGTCAGTGGTGCTTAAACTGACATCTGGAAAGGAGCTAACATTGAAGAACGTGCTGCATGTCCCAGACATCCGGAAGAATCTGATTTCGGGATCTCTTCTAGTTAGCAACAAATTTAGACTAGTCTTTGAAGCTGATAAGATAGTTCTAAGTAAGTTTGGTCAATTTCTCGGGAAGGGTTATCTCGAGAATGGTTTGTTTAAATTAAGCACAATGGTTGTAAGCTCCAAAGGCAAACAAGTTATTAATGAAATTGCTTCCACTTCTGCTTATATCGTTGAGTGTTCCTCTTTATGGCATTCTAGATTAGGACATGTGAATCTAAAATCCTTAAAGCGATTAGTAAATCTCGATTTACTTAAAATTGACAACGTTGATACATCCAAACGATGTGAAATATGCACGGAAGCAAAAATGACCAAACTACCGTTTAAAACTGTTGAAAGGAACACTGCTGCTCCTCTAGACTTAATTCACACGGATGTATGTGATTTGAAGTTTGTACAAACTAGAGGAGGGAAAAAGTATTTTATTACTTTTATAGACGATTGTACAAGATTCTGCTACGTTTACCTCTTAAAGAGTAAAGACGAAGCTATTGAAGCTTTTAAACG
The DNA here is from genome assembly GCA_963675135.1 of Galeopsis tetrahit. Taxonomy (NCBI): domain Eukaryota; kingdom Viridiplantae; phylum Streptophyta; class Magnoliopsida; order Lamiales; family Lamiaceae; genus Galeopsis; species Galeopsis tetrahit. The sequence goes on from OY776119.1 coordinate 96,229,852, forward strand.
TTACAAAACTGAAGTAGAGAATCAATTGGACACTCGAATTAAATCAATTCGTAGTGATAGAGAAGGAGAGTACGTAGCTCCGTTTGAACAATTATGTATTGAATCAGGGATTATACATCAAATGACAGCCCCTTACTCACCTCAGTCTAATGGTGTGGCGGAAAGGAAAAACCGAACACTAAAGGAGATGATGAACGCAATGTTAATCAGCTCTGGTCTACCTCAGAACTTGTGGGGGGAAGCTATCCTGTCGGCTAACCACATTCTGAATAAGATTCCTCATAAAATTAAGGATCAAACTCCTTATGAAGTATGGAGGAAACGAAAACCTTCATACAACTACCTCAAAGTGTGGGGGTGTTTGGCTAAGGTTGAAGTACCGCTTCCTAAACAAGTTAAAATCGGACCTAAAACCGTCGATTGTATCTTTATAGGATATGCTTCAAATAGCAGTGCCTATCGATTTCTGATTCACAAATCCGAAGTACCGGATATGACAGAAGGCACTACAATTGAGTCAAGGAACGCAGTATTCTTTGAAAACATTTTTCCTCTTAAGTAAAGAGAGGAAGACTATTCGAGTAAAAGAACTCTCGAAGCAACGGACGGCACTGTTAGTCCTTCCACTCAAGAGAGTGAAGAACCGAGACGCAGTAAGAGAGCTAGAATTGATAAAGATTTTGGTTCAGACTTCATTACTTATGTTTTGGAGGAAGAAGAACCCAAAACTATCAAAGAAGCAATGGCAAGACCAGATGCACACCTCTGGAAAGAAGCCATAAAAAGTGAATACGAGTCTATTCTCTTAAACCACACATGGGAGTTGGTTGACCTCCCCAAAGGTTGTAAGCCCTTAGGATGCAAGTGGATCCTTAGAAGAAAGTACAAAGCAGATGGATCTGTTGATAAGTACAAAGCTCGTCTTGTTGCAAAGGGATTTAAACAAAAGGAAGGGTATGATTTCTTCGATACATACTCACCAGTGACAAGGATCACCTCCATTCGGGTGTTGGTCGCTATTGCTGCGTTGCACAATCTCGAAATACACCAAATGGACGTTAAGACGGCATTTCTTAATGGTGAGATGGATGCTGAAATATACATGGATCAACCTGAAGGATATGTTGCTCCTGGGAACGAGAAAAAGGTGTGCAAACTCGTTCGATCACTGTATGGACTTAAGCAAGCTCCTAAACAGTGGCACTTGAAATTTGACAATACGATGTTGTCAAATGGGTTTCGAATTAACGAATGTGATAAGTGTGTATACGTGAAGGACACACCAAATGGATATGTTATTGTGTGCTTATATGTCGATGACATGTTAATCATGAGTAACAATCACGATATCATAGTTAATACGAAAAACATGTTAAGTAGAAACTTCGACATGAAGGACATGGGATTAGCAGATGTGATTCTTGGAATCAAGATAGAGAAAACGTCCAATGGAATTTCCTTGACACAATCTCACTATGTGGAGAAGGTACTAAAGCAATTTAAGGCCTTTGACGATCCACTTGCTAAGACACCTTTGGAACTCAATGTTCACTTGAAAAAGAACAGAGGAGAACCAGTGGCTCAATTAGAATACGCAAGGATCATTGGAAGTGTGATGTACATCACGAACTGTACACGCCCTGATCTTGCATGTTCGGTAAACAAGTTGAGTCAATACACGAACAATCCAAGTCATGAGCACTGGAAAGCGTTGAAAAGGGTATTAAGATACTTGAAGTACACCATTGATTATGGGCTTCACTACACAAGACATCCAGCTGTAGTCGAAGGATACAGTGATGCAAATTGGATATCAGACACCAAAGACTCATTGTCCACTAGTGGATATGTATTCACTATTGGAGGAGCAGCAGTGTCGTGGAGGTCCAAGAAACAAACATGTATTGCTCGTTCCACAATGGAATCAGAATTTATAGCGCTAGACCTAGCCGCTGCAGAGGCTGAATGGTTGCGTAATTTTCTGGAAGACATTCCTTGTTGGAGAAAGCCTGTACCTGCGGTGACGGTACACAGTGACAGTCAAGCTGCCATTGGGAGAGCTACGAATGTCATGTACAACGGAAAGTCGAGACACATACGTCGTCGACACAACTCCGTTAGAGAATTGATCTCCACTGGAGTAATGTCCATTGATTATGTCAATACGAAGGACAATATAGCGGATCCGCTCACGAAGAGCATAAACCGAGATCAATTGAACAAGCTGGTAGAAGGAATGGGTCTAAAACCCACAATAAAAACCAAAGCAGTGGTAACCCAACCATGATGACTGGAGATCCCAAGAACTTGGTTCAATGGGAAAACGAAGCTGTGGAGGTTAGTGATAAAACACTTGAAAATTACGACTATTCCGGACAGCACTATCTCAAGTGTTAAAGACCCGTAAGATGTGGTAAAGGCTGAGTCTTCGACTCTTAATGATTCCTAGAGTATAACAGGATACTCGAAAGGAAGTCACCTATATAAATGAGAAGTGAGGGCCGCTTCGACCAAACATTTATGAACACAAAGGACGTCCATGGCCAAAACGGACAAAAACGTGAGAACGTTACAAAGACGAGATTGAAGTGTGCTGACACTGTTGTCTAGGTATACACTTTGGAGGAATAGTTCAAGGCATCGCGTCCACTAAGCCGCCGGTATATCCGATAGTGTTTGGCTACGGAAAGTTCAAGGCCAAAAACCACTTATCCGGAAGCACGGAGATCTCACTCGAACTGAACACTGAGTCTGATGTTGTATAGATACGATTTTCACTCATGTGGGGGATTGTTGGAATTAATGGGAATTAATTGGGTTTTGACACCCTGATCTAATTTAATTAATTAGACGGACTAAACGTTAATTAAGAAATAATTGAACGTGACATGGTCGTTCTACTCGCGGAGTAGATGAACGTGGTATATTTAATATCTCAAAACCGAGTTAAGGTGAGTGAGAAATTAATTGTTGAAGTTGAAGAGGTTCAACTTGGAAAGTTTGAGAAAGTGGGAATTTGTCCCACATAGGAAACCTACAAAACATTTATGATGTATAAAGGTATTGAAGTAACTTGGTAGTTCAACTATCTAAAAGAGGGACACTCCTCTAAGAGCCACACGCGCGCGCGCGCCCGGCCGGCCGGCTCGGCTCGGCTCGGCTTCGGATTTGGCAATTGATCTTTGGGGCCCACCTATCTTTTTGCAGACCCAAAAACTCCGAAAGCCCAACTCAGGAATGGGCTCGGCCCAATTCGAACTACTTCAGTCTCAAACTTAGTCTTCAAGATTCGGTCTTAGACTTATCCACGAGTGAGATATTATCTCAACCGCTGCAATATTTTTGCAATATATTCCCACGATTTTCTCAACAACCTCATAGGGTTTCTTGTGCCTATAAATACAGACTCTTCCCTCATTCCAAATTTACGCTGAAATTCGCCCCTCTACCTTTCTCTCTCCTCTCGTCCCTACGCAGTGTATTGAGCTACCGAAAGCCTTACACTGTTCTTTCTTGTGCCGGATTTATTTCCGAGAGTGTTCAGTTCGTACTACGTACGTTCGTCGATACTTCTTATACAGTGGTGCTACTGTGTATTAAGTGAAAGTCGTTTTACCTTTGGGAACGGAACGCCGTAACAGTCGAGCACTATCCTGGGCGTATTCTGTTCTGCGGGAAAAGGGTTTCCCTTGACTCGACTTATTTGTGGAATTTACTTGTTATTCTGACATTTTTGATATTGCAGTTTACACGGCGTAGACCAGTTTCCAACAATCTCAGATTTTAGATGTTCAAAACCCTGCATTTAGTTTCAAAATGGTATCTATGGCCTTGAAAGGCATTTGTTGAAGACATGGCAGTAAAGCAATCTCCCTCATTTCTTCTAAATGATATCCCATTCCACTCAAACTCAACTTTTTTTTTTAAGCGAAGATGGGAGGACGGGAAACAAAGCAACTGAGGGGACAACCTGATCAAACTTGAATCCCGGATTCACGACGATGCATTTAGATGATTCTAGATTATATGATCAGATGAATTTAAAATAAACTTATTGATATTATATTCAAAATGATTATTGTGTTAGTACAATTATTATTATGAATTGTACCGATTGAAGAATTGCAGCTTCTTTAATTTATCAAAACAAATAAGAGTACAAAATAAAGATGGATCATATTGAGCACATCAACTTTTCTAACCTAGTGATTGATATGTGCATCTCTTGGCAAGATTTTGTGTTCGACTCAAAAACAAGAAAATTAAGAAGCTTAAGATTTTGAAGCATAATAGAAAATCGAATGACTCGTATGGCATTATAACGAAATGTAGATCGTTATAAGCATTAACAATTATATATTCATCATTTGCTCACAGTCATGTGTTTGTGTTACTATGACTAATGGATAAAACTTGGATATAAACACTAGAAATTAAACAGAATAAATGCTCTCAAACCCAATGTGACAAGTTGGACCAGTATGAGAAATCACATTCATCCACATTAAACAAGCGATGCTCTTGTTGAGCTAATGCTAGTGTCAATCCATTGCATACCATTATCCAACAACCCAACAAAGGGATTTCTACGCAAATTAGTTAGACGAAAATGAAAATACCAACTAAGGATACAAAATAAATACTATCTAAAAAAAGATCGATCACATTGAGCACATCAACTTTTCTAACCGAACTCACAACTTTAGCCTAGCGATATGTGCATCGCTTGGCAAGATTTTGGCCCGTTTCATCACTTGCGCATCTTATACACCACAAGAGGCGCATCATCTTGTGACTCAAAAAGAAGAAAAGAACCTTAATATCTAGAAAACAAAATGATGTATTTCACATGTTGTGCTCGGATGTAGCTTAGGCAATCACTGAAGCCAGACTGCAAAGGGACTTATGAGCACTTCCTTTTCTGTTCCAGACATTCAACTGTCTAAACAACCACGAAAGCATTACACACCACGAAGTTAATTTGGACGCGTGAGACGTCCTTACGATTTGAGGAATTGCATGACCTCGTGTTCGAACACGAACATTCCATCAAAAATACTGAATTAGCCCAATCCCAGCTTTTCGCCACAGCCAATATGACCCATTACCAGCATCGAGGCTACAACCGTGGCAATTCTTCCCACCGTGGAAGTTCTCGTGGACCTTCTCACCGAGGAAATCATTCACACGACAACTATTCTCGGGGAAATCACACCGGTTCCCCTCGCCGTTTTTACCAGCGAAGCAACCACAATGCTCGCCCCCCTCCTATCTCAGGTACTTCCTACCCTAATACTCGAGATCCGATCCTATGCCAACTTTGTGGATTCCCAGGACACACTGCTCCTACATGCCGCCGACCACCATATTCGGCAAGTGTCGCTCACTCCATTCCTCAGTCACCAGTTCATCCTTGGCTGGTGGATTCCGGAGCATCTCACAACCTGACATCTGATTTGAACAATCTGTCAATTCACTCAGAATATGACGGCACAGATGAAGTCCATATAGCCGACGGCTCAAGCCTCCCAATCTCTCACACGGGTACTTCTACAATTTCATTCCCTGATCGCAAATTTATTTTGTCTGATATTTTATGTGTTCCGTCGGCATCCCAAAATCTCTTATCGGTTAGCAAATTCACTAAAGCAAATACCGTGTCTATGGAATTTTTCCCCGACTTTTTTGTTATTAAGGATCTAGCCACGGGAGATCGCCTTCTTAAAGGCCCTTGTCAAGATGGTGTCTATCGCTTGTTTCCTCCAACAGATGTGCAAAGACCGATCACGGCCACCATAGGTGTTCGCACCTCCCATGACTCGTGGCATGCTCGCTTTGGACATCCTTCTCAGGATACGAGTGAAGCAATAATTAGACATTTCCATTTACATGTTTTGAATAAATCCCACACATCGGGATCAGATTGTATTTCCTGCACATTGAGTAAATCTCATAAACTACAATTCCGGTCATCATCTTTTATTGCACATCATCCACTACATTATATTTATGCCGATGTTTGGGGTCCGGCTCCCGTGTACTCATTGGATGGCTCAAAATATTTTATCTTGTTGGTGGATTTGTTTACCCGTTATTGCTGGATCTATCCGTTATGTTCTAAATCACAGGTTGCTTCAATATTTCCTCAGTATCGCACACTTGTAGAGAAACAGTTCGGTTATGAGATTAAGAACCTATTTTCTGACAATGGAGGAGAGTTTACTGCCTTACGCCCCTACTTAACTATGAATGGCATCTCTTGGCTCACAACTGCTCCACACACTCCACAGCAAAATGGCATAGTCGAGCGCCGCAACCGCCACATCCTTGAGATTGCTCGCTCACTACTTCACCATGCTTCTCTCCCTCCATCTTACTGGTCGGATGCAATCCAAACAGCGGTCTACTTAATCAATCGCATGCCTAATCCAACTCTTCAAGGACGCAGCCCATTTCAGGCCCTCTTTCAGAAACAGCCCAACTATTCAAAGCTTAAAATATTTGGGTGTCTATGCTTTCCGTGGTTGCGTCCGTATCTATCGGGTAAACTTACTCCCCCATCTTTACCTTGTGTTTTCATTGGGTATTCAACCTCTCAAAATGCTTACAAATGTTATGAACCTCTGTCTGGTCGCACTTACATCTCACGACATGTTGTTTTCCATGAGACTAAGTTTCCAGGTTCATCTCCTGCTCCCACAACACCTAACGACAACAACACCAACCAGTTCTCTCTCACAATCCTACCTCAAAATCCATCACAACCTGAAGCTCGCTCAGACTCACCCGAGCAAGAACCACCACCGACGATCATAATGCCCCAACATTTAACCACACCACCAACCGCTCCGTCGGACACTCATGCACCGACACTGCACGTGGTCGCTCCTCGACGAACTCACACCATGCAAACTCGTAGCCTTAACAACATTCACAGGCCTAAACGCCTGTTCGCTGCGATCAAGCACCCATTACCCAGTGATGTTGAACCAACCACTGTTCGCCAGGCCTTAGCCGACAAACGCTGGCGAGCAGCTATGGACGAGGAATTCTCTGCTCTTCAAAAATTTGGAACATGGGATTTGGTGAAACCGCCATCAGATGCTAACATCATAGGGTGCAAATGGGTTTTTCGCATTAAAAGGAATCCTGATGGTTCAGTTGATAAATTCAAAGCACGCCTCGTCGCGAAAGGATTCCATCAACGACCCGACATAGACTTTCGGGAAACATTCAGCCCAGTTGTCAAACCTGCAACCATACGGGTCGTCTTATCTTTGGCCTTGCAGTACGGTTGGTCGCTCCGTCAACTCGACATTAGCAATGCCTTTTTGCATGGAAAACTTGATGTTCCGGTATACATGTCACAACCATCAGGTATGGTGGATCGCTCATTCTCTGACCATGTATGTCTTCTTCGCCGAACTCTCTATGGTCTTCGTCAGGCTCCCAGGGCCTGGTACACAGCTCTAAGTTCTGGCCTTACCTCATTTGGTTTTAAACAATCCCGGGCTGATTCCTCACTCTTCACATTCCGACGAGGCTCAATTACTCTCTTTGTGCTCGCATATATTGATGATCTCATCTTGACAGGCTCATGCTCGTCCACTATATCAGCCCTCACCCGCCACTTACAGACTCAGTTCGCCGTCAAAGATTTAGGCCCTCTCACCTACTTCCTTGGCATTGAGGTCGCTACTTGTAAGGAAGGGTTGTTCCTCTCGCAGCACAAATACACTGTGGATCTTCTTCGACGTTTCCGACTTGATGGTGCTAAACCGGTCAGTACACCTATCTCCATGAAGACATCCTCATCCACATGCTCGCTTGATTCCACTGAGTATCGAAGTGCTATTGGTGGTCTCCAATACCTCACGTTCACTCGCCCGGACATTGCATTCACTGTGAACAAGCTCGCCCAACACATGTCTTCCCCATCAGCTTCCCACTGGGACGCAGTCAAACGGCTGTTCCGATATCTGAAAGGCTCCTTGCACCATGGATTACTACTTCGCCGATCCTCATCATCCATGTTAACTGCGTATACTGATTCGGATTTTGGTGGTGACTTGTCGGATGGGAAGTCCACTTCAGCCTATATTGTCTTCCTCGGCCCCAATGCCATCTCTTGGCGATCTCGAAAACAACGTGGAGTTGCTCGGTCATCAACAGAGGCTGAATATCGAGCCTTGGCTGCAGCTGCGTCCGAGGTCTGCTGGCTCCATCACCTATTTGATGATCTCGGCATCCGCATATCCTCACCTCCTCGCCTTCTTTGTGACAACATGGGCGCTACTCGCCTAGCCCCCAACATTCCAGAATGAAACACATTGCGATAGATCTCCATTTTGTCCGTGACTTGGCCTCCAAAGGTCGCCTCTCGGTCGCCTATGTCAACACAAATGACCAGCTCGCCGACCTTCTCACCAAGCCACTTGCTCGTGCTCGCTTCCATCTCCTTCGATCCAAAATTTCCGTTGCCGATGGAATGTCCATTTTGAGGGGTCGTATAACAGATATATCTTAGGAGTGATTGTCTCCAATCACTCCGTCATAAATATCAATTGTAAATAGTGATTTTAGGGATTGCTACATTATAGGAACCGTTACAATAGTTGAACCACTATATATTGTAAACTCTTGTACAGAAGCTAATCAATTCAATCCATTACCATTCTATAAAGTCATGGGTCACGATTGAGAAGTCGAACAAGGTCTTCAAAGTAAATGGAAGAACTATTGTTGAGAATATTAATTATGAGTTGATTATAATTCCCAAAAAACCTCATACAGATAAAGTCAGATATTTAACAAAGGCATACATTTCAAGCAAATTTTAGATGTTCAGAACCCTGCATTGAATTTCAAAATGGTATCTATGGGATCAATGCACGCTGAAAGTAGCTAGAATAATTTCAATCCAATTCGGCTACCTTTTAATCTGAACAAGATCGATCCAACACATCTTCAAGGATTCAACAAACATTCAAACTATATGACAATCAAAGACTTAACCATCGAAACAACAGCTAGCATTGAACTGAATGATCAACAAATAAACTCATTTGATACCTAGCTCTGTGTCATTATTAAAAATGAAATTGAAACGAAGAAGAAAAGCCACGACCCGACTTTCAAGGGTTTGAAAAGAAAATATACTTGAAAGGCCTCATTACAAAACCTTATTCCGAATAATTCATAGGGGAAAATTGAAGCAATGAATTAAAAAGAGTACCCAACAAGCATCGAAAATCAAAGTAGGAAAATGATAAATCTCTTGTACAAACCAACCATCAATTATAGTACATAAAAGTAATATATATGTTGCACCATTAAAGGCTTGAGTTTGATAAATCAAAGCAAAGCAAATCAACTTCACTCGTTTTATTTTCACAAACACAAGAACCAACTCCTGCTCGTGTTGCTAGTAGACAAACATCACAAGCTTTACTGCATAATCTTGCCATTCACTCTGCAACCTTATATGAAGGATTTCCGATCCACTTGTCCCGTAAATCAAATGTGTGTGACAGCATTCATCATCCTAAAATTGCACCCCCATACAACAAAAAAACTTATTAATAAGCTAAACAATACAATTGCATTCATCAATCCACTCAGATATGAAGTTCAGAATGGAAACTCCAATGTTCCTGGTTTCAAGTTTTGTGCATATAGTTCACTGAGTTACAATAATACTGTAGCTAGAATACAAACTTTCAACTTTGCGCACATATATATGATAATTTACCAAGAGTGGAAACAATAAACATCTCTTCTATCCTTTTTTATTTGCTTCACATGCAGATATTTCTAGGAAATGCAACTAGCTAGCATTTTATCAAAAAGAAGAAAAGGATAGAATTGAATTACAAACCTTCTAAACGAAGTTTCTCTAGCTGGTTTCCATGAATAGTGCGCCGAAATATCACCATAGAAAGCCGTTTTGGTACTACAGTTTTCTAGGATACTTGTTTTTATACACTTTTCTACCAGAGGATTGCTATCTACTACTTCGATCCTTGAAACATCTTTAAAACCATTGAACTGGATCTCCTTCAATTTATAGCAGTTTTTAATGCTTAGGTGCTTAAGACACCTAAAGTTTCCCACAATTTTTACCAGATCAATGTCTTCAATTAGAAGAAAGTAGAGGCTTGGAAATCCCTCCTCTTCTACTTGCCAATTTTGGCCTTGAAAGGCATTGCATCGCAGTTTTAGCTGTTGAAGACATGGCAATAAACCAATCTCCCTCATTTCTTCCCAAGGATACCCCATTCCACTCAAACTCAACTTCGTAAGCGAAGATGGGAGGACAGGAAGCGAAGCAACTGGGGGAACAACCTGATCAAACTTGCATCCCGGATTCACAACAATGCATTTAAATGATTCTAGATTAATCATATTGGAGATATGATCAGAGAAACATGAGGGATCTGCCGCATCAGGTGTGAGTTCAATTCTAATTTTCAGTTTCTTTAGATTCGGGAGTCGATGAAGAATGTTGCAACTAGCCGTGCTCACATCTAAAAGTGTTGAAAGCATTCCCAAGGACTTGTCACCAAAATCTGGTAGGTCACTTCCCAAGACCTGAAGATGCTTCAATTCTTCCAAATCCCATATCTCCACAGGCATATAAGACGGAGCTCCACTTGATTTGATTCTCAAATGAGGATGGACAGTCAAGTATTGGAGTCTCCCAAGTTTGGAGATGGATGGAGGAAGCTTTCCATTGCACGTGAGGGCGAGGTACCTTAACTTAATAAGTTCCACTACTTCCAAAGGGAAATCATAGAAACGGATGTTTAGAGCATCCAGTCTCTGCAGCAACTTTAAACCGAAACATATTGGTACCTCATACTGGTGATACGGTCCAAAACAGAGGAGAGATTGTGCAGTGGATGCACAATTTTCCTCCATTGAGTTGTACACATCTTTGCGGGCAAATAGAACATTATGGTGGATGCTCAACCTAGTCTGGCTTTTTATAACTTCTTCTTTCAAACCGTCTTCAGGACAATCTAGGACATAAAAAAAGTTGGTTTTCCTAGCTTCTCTTTGGCAGAAGTACCACCACGAAGAATGGAGGCCACACATTCTTATTGCTTGAGTAGGCGGCTCATCAAAATAAGTACTGCTTTTTTCGTAGACCATAAGAAGACTAGATAAATCAAAACACTTCAATGATTCTAGATCATGACGATAGAGTTCACTTGGTTTAACAGTTGGATCAAAAATATCCTCAACAGTCCACAAGTTAATGAGCTTAGTTCGACGTATCTTAGACTTTAGCGGAAAAACTCCAATATAAAGAAAGCATAACTTTAATTCATCAATTAGTTCATTGTAGCTGGGATAGAGTACCTTTGATATTTGGTCATATGCATCGACAAAGAGCGGATGTTTCCTCCTGGCTGCTACGTCGATCCAGAGTGATTCCTGGGCGTTTGATAGGAGGTGAGCAACCGTGAGAATTGTAAGAGGAAGACCATCACACTTCTCCGCAATCTTCTTACCAGGTTTCTCAAGTTGAGGAGGGCAGGAGCCTCCAGCAAACGCCTTGTGACGTAGAAGATCCCAACTTTCTTCAATATTTAGCAACCGCATTTGAATGAGAAAGAAATTCTTAGCCTTTTTGAAGTAATCATCATCATTTTTTATGTAATCTTTATGAAAGATCCTAGATGTAATCACGACTCGACTTCCACTTTCTTCGTGAAGTTCTCCTAAGAAGTTGTACCAGTCATCGTCGAAGTTGTGATTATGATCCCATACATCATCGAAGACGAGGAGGCATCGCTTATCCTTCAAAAGTTGGTTCAACCGTTGCTCCTCGTCCTCGTCTCCTCGCATAACCATCTCTGCAGGGTTGAGTTGAGAGAGAATGGCTTGTGTGAAATCTTGAGGTTTGCGTTGAAGGCCTACACTCACCCACACACGACGTTCGAACCACTCGCAAATATCCAAATCTTCAAACACATCCCTGGCAAGTGTAGTCTTACCAATGCCTGCCATCCCATGGAGAAAGATCAAATTTAAAGGCCTCATGCAGGGTCTTAGAAGTAGTGCAACTTTGAGATCAATCCTCAGATCATCAAGTCCAACCATGTTTGATGATGAAACATTATTATAAATTTCATCTTGAATAATTAGCTGCTGCGGCTTATAGTACTCCTCCTTCGTCTTCTTCAGTGTCACCATTAATGAATTAATTCTTTCGTCTACATCATCATATTTTTCATGTTCAAAAACATCGTCTACAAATTCAAGTAGTTCCACCGTGACTCGTTGAAGCGAAGCACTCATTCTCTTCCTGCTCTTGCTATCCAATCTATCAAGAAAATCTTGAAAAGACTTCAACTCCTTCTCTGCCAACTCATAGAATTTCAGTACGTCAGGAGGAAAGAGAGCATCGTATAAATGTAATAGAGATGAAAAGTAGAGATCGAGAGAAACCAGCGCACTGTAAGCCGCCATCGATCACTCTAAATTTCTCCCTTTTTTTTTTTTTTTTTTCTCAAACCCAAAGATCACGAACTAGCAATTTGGTATGAAAATCATCACTGGGTAATTTAATTTTGAGAATGAAGATCGATGCAAAAGTTATAAGTCAAACAAATGAAATGACAATTATTTAATATATGTAACGGTTGCAATAATATACATTTGATTAATGATGAAATCTGATTTTTTTTTTTTTTTATCAAAAAGTCAAAGAACCCAACTATGGTATACTGACCTAATCATCAATAAATTATAATTAACAAGTGGGTCGGTATAATTAACTGCAAATGGATCAAACTACCCCGACCGATAGAGACCTACGACTGGTCTACTTAAATTAATAAACAAGCTAGACTCTGGCATTTTTAGTAAATTAACCATAGCTACAATTATTAGTGATTAAACCCATTGGATTGGTTTAGTAAGGGAAACACTAAAACAGGACAAAAGACTACCCAATAAGCATCGAGAACCCAAGTAGAAAAATGATAAATCTCTTTTACCGATCAATCAGCAATTATAGTAAAAGAAATATATACGTTGCACCACAAAAGACTCAAGTTTAATAAATAAATCAACTCAGATATGAAGATCAGAATTGCACCTCCAATATTCCTGTTTAATTTCAAGTTTTGTGCATATAGAATAATAGCTAGAATACAAACTTTCAACTTTGCGCACATAATTAATTAAATATCATGATAATTTACAAAGAGTGGAAACAAACATCTCTACTAAGAGTACAATAATAAATATCTCATATATTGAGGAGCACATCAACTTTTCTAACCTATATAGTGATATGTGCATCTCTTGGCAAGATTTTGTGTTCGACTCAAAAACAAGAAAACAACCTTAAAATCAGACAAATACGTGTATTTTTCTAGAAAACAAAATCACGTGTTGTAGCTTGGGTCTGCAAAAAAATAATCAATAATCGTATTTATTCCCTCTAATGCACTTTTGCAAAAAGTTTCATATATAATCACAAAGTTGTGCGTTAATCAAAATTATATTTATTCCTCTAATGCCTTATTTTATTTTTTATTCCTTAGTGATGTTAGCTTTATTTTTTCTTTTTATTTTTTTGAGCGAAAACTCCCTATTTATTAGGAGCAAGAACAAAAAACTTCAGGAATTGGTCATCCACAAATTCCATGTTTTCATATGTTATGTTGCTTTTTTTTTTTTTTTTTTGCAATTTTAAGACGTCACATTAAATTAAAATTGATCGAAAAATATATCAGTACATTAAATTGCAAAACTTAAAAAGACAGTGCAATTGAATTGTAAAGAAAAAAATAATAGGTTGATAAATACTTGAAAGGTGGTAATTTTTTTTTTTTTTAAAATTAACTCATAAATTAACCATAACTAGTGGATAAGGCCACATATATCAAATAATTTTATGAAGCATTAACGAATTCACAAATTAAATTTTAATTTTATCCCCTCATATTGCGTGAGATGCAGATGTCAACGAGTGAAATGCAAATGTATATGCATCGGTTGCAGTAATATACATTTGATTAATGATAAAAATCTGATTTTTTTTATCAAAAAGTCAAAGAACCCAAGTATGGTATACTGACCTAATCAATAAAATAAACATAGCTACATATATACTCCCTCCGTCCCGCTATAAACTTCTCCTTTCTTTTGGGTGTTTTGATTAAGAAATATAATAAAATAATAAATAAAATATAAGTGATGGGATGATGAGAGAAAAAATAATAGATGGATGTTAGATGAAGTATGATAAAATAATAGATAAAGTAGAAGTGAGTGATTGGGAGAGAGAAAATAATATGCCAAAAATGGAATGGAAAACTTATAGTGGAACATCCATAAAAAAAAAAAGTGGAAAACTTATAGTGGGACGGAGGGAGTAGTTAACAACTGGGTACAGCTCGGTCTACTTAAATTACCATACAAGCTAGACTCTGGCATTTTTAGTAAATTAACCATAGCTACGTATATAATTAACAAGTGGGTACGTATAATTAACTGTAAATTGATCAAGCTACCCGATAAAATTCTACAACCCAGACTTTGTTTGCTGGATGGGTTGAGGCTTGGGTTTGGTACGTAAACATACCTTCTTCCATGTTTGATAGTATTTGATTTTTATGTTCATATGTAAAAAAGTAAACAAATATGGGATGAGTTCGTAAATCTGAAATTTTCCAACCAATCTAAACCCAACCCACGTACCAAACAAACAAAAAGGGCTAAATGTGGGAAATCACATTCATCCCCAAGTGGCGTCCTTATTGAGCTAATGCTAGTGTCAATACCATTAATCATTATCCAACAACTCAACAAGGGATATCTATGAAAAGACTAACTAAAATAAATACCTCATTAAAGATCTATCATACTGAGAACATCAACTTTTCTAACCTAGTGATATGTGCATCTCTTGGCAAGATTTTGTGTTCGACTCAAAAACAAGAAGCTTAAAATAGCTGACAAATACATGTATTATTCTAGAAAACAAAATGACATGTTGTGCTCGGATGTAGCTTAGGTCTGCAAAACAAAAAAAAAATTCATAATCACACAAGTTGTGTATTAACCATAATCACATTTATTCATCTCATGCCTTAATATTTTTTTCCTTTGTGATGTTGTCTTATTTTTTCTTAATCACATGAAAAATATTTTCATATGTTATGTTGCATTTTTTTTCCTAATCTTACCCAACACGACGAACTCGCAATTTTACGTCGAATTAAAATTGATCGACTGGAAAATACATCGTTACATTAAATTGCAAAAATTGTAAAAGATGATGCATTAAATTTCAAATAAAAATAAATAAATTGTAATTAATAAATACTCCAAAGTTTTAATATATATTTTTTCAATTAATCCAACTAGTGGGTAAGCTAAGGCTACGTACAATCAAATAATTATGAAGCATTAACGAATTCACAAATTAAATTTTAATTTTATCCCCACATATTGCGTGAGATGCAGATGTCAACGAGTGAAATGATAATTATTTAATAGTAAATGCAAAAGTATATGTATCGGTTGCAATAATATAGTACATTTGATTAATGATGAAGTCTGAATATTTTTTTTTATCAAAAAGTCAAAGAACCTAACACGAGCTAGCTGTGGCCAACTATGGTATACGTACTGACCTAATCAATAAATTAACTAGTGGTAGGTATAATATATTAACTAATCGATAGGGCGTAAAAGAAAAACGAAATTTAAATTAATATGGAGTATTAATTCTTTGACAATTTAATAGAGTATTAATGAATTCACATATTAACTTTTAATTAACTAGTGGGTAGGCATAATACGCGGGATGAATGGATTTTTTATTTTTTTTAATTAAATACTTCAAATTCAATTCATGAATGTTTTTCAAAATTTTATAAATGCAATATAAAATAAACATATATATCAATAATATATTTTAACTGAAATTAAAATTCAAAATGATTTTTGTGTTGATACAATTATTAGTATGATTTGTATCTCAATGAATGGTCGAAGATTGAAGAATTGCAGCTCAATCTTCATCCAAAAACATATGATTGTAAATGTGAATTATCATAAAGTATTATATTAACAGAATAAAAATAATTTCACATGTTAGATTTTGTTACAACACCCATTGGTCTAAATGCATTAGAGTTGGATAATTCAAGCAACACTTTTGTAAAATAGTTTTTAAAATTCTTAAATCACATCTACATGTGAATTTATAACTCATCTTATCTTAATTAGCTATATTTCATATAAGTTTTAACAACAAAAATCATGTATTCTATGAATTTCATTAGAGATTATTACCTAATAAGTCCATTATTATAACCCCTTAATCTAATAGAAACTCCAAGTTGTATATTTTTCTAATAGAGTCAAAATATAGCTATACCCTTAATCTAATTATTTAATCTATTTAATTATTTAAATTCCATAAAACTTGCAGAGTCAACATCCTAGAAATTAGCTCATGTTTCCCGTAATTAAATGACTTTCCAAATTCGATTTTCAAAATTATTAATCCTTCATTCTTGTTACGCACCGAACATGGGACTTTGGGGCAATTAGTGAGAGACACTATCGAATTAATTGGTGTTTAGCGTATAGTTCATCATCTGCACTCAATTTCTCCTTGAAATCTCAAAATTATGGAATTTGCAGAGTAATCTGGTACGAGTTCTTGAAGAAGTTTTAGGGTTCTTGATTCAGTTTTATTCTTAGGGTTGTGGCAAACGATTAAAACTGCGGCTATTAAACCCGTTCGTGAGATTCTTGACCCCTTTTATGGATAAATCAAGAAGCATAAAGGTGAATAAGGATGGAGAAGCACCTACAACTCCTGTATCTATGTCGAGATTCTTGACCAGTTCATAAGATTCTTGACCCCTTTTATTTTTTAACATTTGAAGCATCAAAATCGTCGCCATTGTAACATACGAGTTCGAATTTGAGTAAGATTCTTCTAGATTTTTGTAGATTTTGTTTTTTAAATACATGATTTTTTAGGTTAGCTTTCAATTTTTTTGCAAAATAGTCATTCTATTTCAATCGAGTATGATATTCAACGTAATCATCATATTTTGAATTATGCATAAAGTTATATGCAAAATAATCATCATATTTTGAATTACGTATGCATATTTGTCGTCATGTTTATATGCAAAATAATTATCATATTTTGTAATATTACATTTTGTCATTCATACATTCCTTTATATACGTATGCATATTTGTCATGTTTATATGCATTTTGTCCTTCATATATTACCTGGTGTATATGCATCTTGTCCTTCGTATATTATCGGGTGTATATGCATGTTGTCCTTCAATTATATTATATATCAGCTCAGTCCTGAGTACTCCATCATTAAAATTATACAATAAATTTGGATTTAGGAATTTCACAGGCCAAGAAAAATCACTCTACTTGTTCGGTAGTTTCAATGTGAACATACAATAATTAAATCGGGGAACATTAATACAAATTTAAATATTTTTATTTTATTCAAGGCTGCATCGCAGGTTCATTGACTTCAAAAACATTTATCTGTACTCACTATTTTATCAATTATATTATTTATATATATCAGCTCAGTCCTGACTCCATTAAAATTATACAATAAATTTGGATCTAGGAATTTCATAGGCCAAGAAAAATCACTCTACTTGTGAACAAGGCGACTTTTGATGACTAAGGTCTTCCTTAGTGGTGAAATGGTATACACGCCGAGACTCAAAATCTCGTGTTAAAGAGGCTGGAGGTTCGAGTCCTCTTCCAAGACATAATATTGAAAATACTCATTGAATAAGTAATTCAATAAGAGAGCTCGGAACGAATCAGTATTGATATATACCGAACTACACAAGCCCCATTTGTATAAGACTTTGTGTTAATTCTTATATATGTCCACCCATTTATTTGGTTATACAACAAAATATTTTATACGTTTATGGGTAGACATTATAGATATTATTACAATTAAAAACTAACTTCATAAATTTTACGCCCTCAATCTTATTTTTTCTTCCATAAAAAATATGGTTGCATTTTATTTAAATAGTTAACTTTTAATTACTTTTTCTATTTTACTAAAAAAAGTTAATGATCTATCGACAATTCTTTTTACTCTTTACTCGCATATGTATTTTATATATTAAAATATGAATTATACATGGGGGCAAGCGCTTGCTTTAAAGATCATAAGACAAGGCTACTTTTGGCCAACACTGAAGAAGGATGCAATCCACTACGCGCAGACGTGCAAAAGATGCCAAGCCTTCGCTCCCGCCATTCACTCACCACCAGATGAGCTCATCTCGGTTTATAGTTCGTGGCCTTTCGCGAAGTGGGGGATCGACATCATCGGACCTTTCCCACCAGCTGCTGGGGGAGTAACTTTCGTAGTCGTAGTAGTCGATTACTTCACCAAATGGACAGAGGCAAAGGCATTGAAGACCATCACAACGGGCCAGATGACAAGCTTCATTTGGAAGAATATAATTTGCAGGTTCAGCCTACCACGAGCGATAGTGACCGACAACGGACGTCAGTTCACGAGTCAAGACATGCTGGAATTCTGCTCAAAATGGAACATCAAGAAAAAAAAATTCAACACCCTATCATCCACAATCAAATGTGCAAGTGGAGGTAATCAACAAAATCATCAAGCACACCTTGAAAGCTAAGCTAGATGGATTGAAGGGCAAATGGGCGGACGAGCTGCACATGGTTCTGTGGGCATATCGGACAACCACTAGGAATTCTACAGGTGAGACACCGTTCGCGCTCGCGTTCGGAACCGAAGCTGTCATACCAGCAGAGGGGCAGGTCGCCACCTTTCGAGTAGCAAATTATGACGAGCAGTTAAATAACGATGCACAACTCTCCGATTTGGACTTCCTAGAGGAGCGAAGACTAACAGCGGACGAGAAGAATGTGGTCTACAAACAAAGGTTAGAGCGCTACTACAACACCAAAGTACGTGCTCGCCAATTCTCCATCGGCCAGCTCGTACTTCGGTTGGCGACAAAGCAATCCATTGGCATACTTGGCCCGACTTGGGAGGGTCCGTACCGAATAACGCTCACACTCTTGAACGGATCGTACGAGCTAGAAGATCTCGAGGGCAAACCAAGCAAGTACCCATGGAATGCAGTCAAGTTGAAGAAATTTTATCAGTACGTTTTTAATTTCTTTATATATGTGTAATTTGTATCTAGTCATGTTTCAATTCATCAAATCTTTAGTACCAAGTGTTTATCAGAAAGTTTGTAAATTTCATCAAAGTGTTAGATAAGTTTTAGAAATTTTAGATAGGGCTCTGCGTAGCCAGCTGTGAAAGACGAGCACTATTTCTTAAAGATGCTCGCAGGGTAGTGGCGACGACGATCACTACCTAAGATAAAAGAGTTCAACCGAAGAATGGTTAACTCTGAAAGACGAGCACTCTTTCTTAAAGAGGCTCGCAAAGGAAAGACGAGCACTCTTTCTTAACGATGCTCGCAAAGGAAAGACGAGCACTCTTTCTTAAAGAGGCTCGCAAAGGAAAGACGAGCACTCTTTCTTAACGATGCTCGCAAAGGAAAGACGAGCACTCTTTTTAAAAAAAAAGAGGCTCGCAAAGGAAAGACGAGCACTCTTTCTTAAAGAGGCTCGCAAAGGAAAGACGAGCACTCTTTCTTAAAGATGCTCGCAAGATAACAACGACGAACTTAAACCAATGAAAGAAAATATAAAAAACATTTATTAAAAAGTACTTGCAAAAGATAAATAACATAAATTGGAAAGTAGTGACAAGGAAAAACGAACACGTCATAAGCAAAAAGTTTCATTCATTAAAAAAGCCTTGGAAAGGCTGGAATTATAAAAAGGCCAAGTGGCCGGACAGTCCTAACAAAAAGAAAAAGAGATTTTACTTCTCAGTGGCATTCTCCTCGGCAGGACCCTCTTCCTCGCCCGCGGCCGCCACCTCGGCAGGAGCATCCTGCTCGCCTCCAACCTCCTCAGCTGGGGGGTCATTGAAGTACACTGGAACGCCCAAAAGACGAGGGAACTGGAGCCCCATTTTCAGCAAAGGGAGTAGGGGCAAACTTGACTCAGCCTTGGGATTTTCATCCATGAGGAGGTCGTCTATGAAGCCGCCGAGCAGGGTGACGTCCACAGCTGGTTGAGCCTCCTTGAGTTTGTGAACGAGCTCATGGGCGGTGAGGGCAACTGATAGAATGGCTGCGCACGCGGCGATATCATTGCTTTCATCTCTCTCCTCGGATACGGCGACCAGCTCTTGCCGAAGATTGGCCAAGTTTTCCTCAGCAGTTGCAGAATTATTTTGAAGAATGCCCACCTCGGCAGTTTTCTGTTTTAGCTCGTTCTCGGCAGCATTGAAGCGAGCACGGAGATCTTCGATCACTTGAAGATCCTCCTGATCTTTCTTCCGAACGACCTCAAGCTGGGCCTCAGATTCGGCCAGTTTGGTCTCGAGATCGACCACTTTCTCCTCCGAGACAGCCAGCTGCCTGTCTACGCCCGCTTTATCCCTCACCAGGCGAGCGAGCTTCACGCTCCTCTCCTCGCTGATCTTGCGAATCTCGTAGATTTGGATGCAGAGTTTCTCGGCAGCAAAGGAGGCGCGGCTAAGCTCAATGGTGACCTGCCTTGCATTCTCCAAGGAATTTTGATTGTCGACCTCGTCGACAAAGTTCGTGGTCAACGAGCGTGGCATGTGCCTCATGGCCCTGACCAAGGTCTGGGGTACACCTCCTCATCTTGCGGATCCCGCAAGCGGTGAAAGCCGAGGAGTTCCTCGTTGAACGGTTCAACAACCGGGTGCTCGACAAGCCTAGTTTAGAAGAGAGGAAGTTTAGAAAAGGTACTTAGAAAATATTCAAAGGCATTTTCTCGGAAAACTTACTTGGCAACCCTGACGGCGTCCCAGCCGAGAAGAGTATTATCACCAGGGGCCCGTTGTCCGGCGGACGAGCTCCCAGCAACCTCTCGCGTCCTTGTGCTTCGGCGAGGAGGAGATGGCCTTGGTGGGGGTACGGCCAGTGGAGGGGGGGCGAGTTACCCCTCGGCGGGGATCCCCTCGGCGAGACGTTCCCCTCGACGTTTGGCCCTAGCCACTGCTCGGCAGCGTTTGGGCGAGAAGGGCCCCCTCGGGGTTATTTTGCAGCCCTTTTCGGAGGCGCCGCCGCGATCTCCGGTTTCTTTCTCTTGCCCGAGCCGTCGACGATCTGTCGCTCGCGGAGAGCTTTCGCCGCTCGGATCATCTTGCTCGACATGATTCGGTCGAGATCGAGGGTCGGAGGAAGGTAGGTGATAACTTTGTCAGGAACCACTACTAAAAGCAAAAAGGATAAGTATTACGAAGAGAAGAATTTTTTGCAAAAAATACTTGGAAATATTTCTAATACCTGGAGGAAACTCTCGAGTGATATGGTGAGGAGGTACTCTAAGGCCTGCTCGTTCGCGCATACACTCCCTATTCAAAAAGCGGTAGGACCTCTCCAAATAGCGACGATTAAGCGCGCAGCAAATGTGATAGTTGAAGAGGGTAGTGAGACGGTGCTCGGCAGTCCTCGTGCGAGCAAGTTCACCTGCAAGAGCGAGGAGTTATTTAGTATAGACAAGAACGAGAAGAAATAAAAAGACTTACCACGAATTCTCTGGTATTCAGTGGCGATGAGAATGCGATCAGGTGATCCGTCCGGCCTGACCGCACTTTTCCAGTCACCGGCTACCCACCACCAGTTGGTCTTCCAATCACGGATCTTGTTGGGGACCCCTTCGACCAATTTGATGTTGTCACGGCTTTTTACATAGTAAAAACCGTAGCCCACCTTTTTTCCAACCTCGGCCGCTTGAAGTAAGTAATTGATCTCCTTCGGGCTCAGCCAAGTGTTCCGACAACCATTCTCGACCGCGATCAGGCCGAACAGGGTGAGGAGCCCGATCAGATTCGAGCAACCGTTCGACAATATCTGAGAAGGGGCCACCCCTAGAAAGCGTAAGAAGTTTGTAACACCGGGGTGTAGGGGGAACCTCAGCCCTGCCTCCATCATGCCTATGTTGACGGCGACCATCCCTTCTGGCGGCTGGTCGGCCCTCTCGTCGGCACGAGGAACGAAGAAGCAGACATCGGCTGGCAATTGATACTTCTTTCGAGAGTTCTCCAATTGGGCCGAGGAGACGCTGCTCGCATACTCGTAGGCCGCATACATCGATCCAGAGGCTGCTCGGTACGGGCGAGGAACCTCTCTTGGCGGGTAATCGTGGTAATACTCGTAAAATGTTTCCCTCGAGAGTTCATCACCATCCAACCCCTCTCGACCACTCAAAATATCCCTTATGCTCGCCGCATAGCGAACAACCTCCTCATGGTCCTCGCGGAGGCTGCTCGACAAAGTCTCCTCGACTCGAGCAGGGTCGATCTGTTCGCCCACCCCCTATCTAGGCTCTGATCGCGCAGATCAGAGTCGGTCTCATCATCGTCCTCCTCGGCATCGTTGCTGGCATCTTCCCTATCATTTTCGGAGGACTCTTCTAGGTCGACGACCACCTCCGGTCTAATATTGTGAACTCTCACGCTGAAGGGTTCGGGGGAATAGATCCTAGAGTCCGAAGAGGCTGTCCTCTCCACTAAGGCTAAAGTTAAGTTGTCGGCCTCGCCGAAATTTACGGCCCCACCGTCCAACGGCGGCGGACTACCACCGGAGCCACCACCAACCTCCATTTTTTCTTAAGAAATGGGGGAAAAGAAGATTTTTAAAGAAAGAAATGTAAGTTTTACCTTTTCGTCGATCGGAAACCACCCAAAGTCGCCGGAAAAGCTTGAAGAAGAAGACTTGGAAGGAAACTCGAGAAGAAATTTCAGAGTGCAAAGAGTGGAAAGTGTTTTGAAGGAGATGAAGCCCATATTTATAGGCAAAATCGATCAGGGACCTATGTGCAAAAAACGGGGTCAAAATCGCAATTTTCCAAAAGTTTTGGGGTCATTTCCGAAATCGAGGACGGAAAGTGAGCCCACGCGCGACCGTTGAGGTCGGCACGCGCCCCACGCGCTCAATTCAAATTTTTGGGCGTCAATCACGCGTCTGACACAGGTCACGTCAATCATCATTAAAAGTGCTTCGGAAAGCGTGCTCGGCGTAGGAAACGAGGCGACCGCCTCCGTTTTACGTCATCAAGATTCCAAAATTGATTTGCTTGTCAAAGACAAATCTAAGAAGACGAGTACACTGCTCGCCTTACCATTCTATGAATGCGAAGAAAGGCGACCAGGGGGCAAATGTTATACCCAGTCAAAGAAGTCAATCTTTGACAATTCAATACTAGTCACCGGCTTACGTGGCGAGGACCAGTCAACAAAGTCAAGCGACGACCAGTCAACAGAGTCAAGCGACGACCAGTCAACAAGAAGAAAATGTAATATAATTATTGTATTTAATATATTTGAGTGCTCGCCCAAATATGTTGGCGAGCACATTCTAGTGAACTGCTCGCCCAAAGATGTTGGCGAGCAGGTATACGTTTGAGCTAAAGAAGGCAAGTGTTGAAGCTTTAGGAGATGACACAAGACATGGCGACCAGTTTCTCCGGCGACCACGGCGGCGAGTGACGAGCTGGTTTTCCAGTTGCTCGGCATCTCGCCGAGGACGACCACCAGAGGCGGTTTAGCATTAAATGCGCCATCCCATCACCTTTTCGAGCAGAAGACAGGTCCAGTAAGGTTGTGCCACGTGTAAAGGGCGGGCAGACCCCAAAAACCACTATATAATGCCTAAAAGGCTCATTGTAACACACAAGTTCTCCATTCCACAAAATCACCCAAACCTAAGCAATATACTCTTCCTAAGCTCTCAAGCTTTTAGCTTCTCCAAGAAGCTATATCCATTGTTCTTGCTTATTTTCTTCATATTATCTTCGTTAATCATCATAATAACCCGTTCAAACACGTAATAACCCCTGATCATAATATATGTTTGTATCGTACTAACGAATAGTCCACATCCGAATCATCCCGATATTAGTGCATACAACATAAGCATATGAAATTCATACCAAAAAAAAAAGTATTAATTGAATCATCCCGATATTAGTGCATACAACATAAGCATATGAAATTCATACCAAAAAAAAAAGTATTAATTGAATTATCTTGGACATAAATTAATAATTTTCGCCTGTTTAAAGTGTTGTTTTTAATCTAGAATAGAATAATACGTTTTTTGCCAACACATCCAAGCCATATAACTTATTTCCTGTATTCATTATAATTATACTTAGGTTGTGTTTGGATGGAGGGATTTAGGTATGGATTTTAAATCTATGATCTAAATTCACTCCATCAGTTTGGATTAAATGAATGGATATCAAATATTTAACATCTTTTTTAGTTAAAATTGAGAGAATTTCAAATCCTTACTCAAATCATGTTATTTGAAATCCATCTAATTTTAAATCATTTCATTTGAAATCCCCTCGTCCAAACACAACCTTAGTGTTAAGTGATCTAGAATTCGAGATTTTGTTATTTCTTTTCTATGAAGCATGATATAAAGATGTCTTAAGCTTTCACTTGAGAGAAAAAAATTATTTATGTCCCAAAATAGTTAAAATTTTAATTTACATTCCATAACTTTTTCAATTGTTTAATTTACGTCCAATTTTTGCTGGAAATCCCCAAATTTATATAAATGAGACGTAAATTGAGCAATTAAAAAAAGTTATGAAACGTAAATTAAATTTTTAATTAAAATGGGACGTTATGCGAAAAAAATAAAAATATTCAACAAATGTGAACAATTTACTGTAAAATTAATGTAGATTTTTGGATATATAAAATCTAAAACAATAGAATAACATTCTCACTGCTGCTTCAATTTCCGCTCTCGTCCCAGATCAATTCGGCCGCCCTCCTGCCTGCTTCTCACAATTGGCGGCTGATATATAATAACTCCTCTTATGGGCCACTAGAGCCCAAAATCAATAAATGACGTAATGGACTTTTAATTATCTTCTATTCACTTGGCCCATTTAAGTAACAAACAATGGGCTCAACCTTTTTTCTTTTATTTTTGGCCCAACAACAATATTATAGGTCCAAGGAATTAATTTTCCTCCTTTTATTTTACTCCTTTCGTATGCAGTCCAAAAAAAATAACTTTCAATCTCCTCAAAAATGCTCCATTTTATCTGATTAAATCAGAAATTAGCTAGAAGTATCAAGATAATTGAAGTTACAAAGTAATTAGACGAAAAGATGTACTAAAATACCAATTTAATTCACAAAAAATATTCAATTAAAGCACAAAAATAGGCAATAAATCAGACTCATCACTTCAATAATTAAAAGCATCGCAGAAAGAAAAAGTGTAGATTTAAATTAGATTAGAAATCAAAACGAACAAAAATCACAAAACACAACTACTATACTACCATATTCCGCAACAGAATCATCCATATCTTATCTTAATAATGTATAATTGATTATGCAATAACCTTAGTAACACATATATATACTGGATGCAAACTAATGTAAAATATGGGCATCTGGTATCACTTATTTCATATGCACGTACAG
Organism: Galeopsis tetrahit; assembly: GCA_963675135.1. Taxonomy (NCBI): domain Eukaryota; kingdom Viridiplantae; phylum Streptophyta; class Magnoliopsida; order Lamiales; family Lamiaceae; genus Galeopsis; species Galeopsis tetrahit. Next base: position 96,255,447 of record OY776119.1, read on the forward strand.
ATCAAGCAATCTGGAGACAAGTTTGAATAAAAATGCAGATATTAATATCAAGTTACTTTGATTTCTAAAGGCATAACAGGCATATGGGAATTGATACATTTCTATTACTGATCATCAAATAAACTCATTTCATACCTCTCTGTTACCAAATAGAGTAATATTATTAAAAAAAACAATGTGGAAAGCCACAACCCGACTTTCAAGGGTTTGAAAAGGAAATATACTTAGAAAGGCCTCATAAAACTTTATTCCGAAATATTCAAAGGGAAAAACTGAAGCAATGAATTAAAAAGAGTACCCAAGAAGCATCGAAAACCAAGTAGAAAAATGAGGAGTATATCTCTTTTACCTATCAACCATCAATTATAGTAAAAGAAATATATATGTTGCACTACAAAAGACTCAAGTTTGATAAATCAAAACAAATCAACTTAAAAGCATCACTCTTTTTATTTTTCACAAACACAAGAACCAACTCTAGCTTGCTCGTACGTGTGTCTAGTAGACAAACATCACAATCTTGTTATTCATATCGTCCCACTCTGCAACCTTAGCTGAAGGATTTCCGATCCACTTGTCCCGTAAATCAAACGCGCATGTGAGCATTCAGCATCCTAAAATTGCACCCCAATGCAACAAAAAAGTTATTAATAAGCTAAACAATACAATTGCATTCGTAATCCATTCAGATATGAAGATCAGAATTGCACCTCCAATATTCCTGTGTTCAAGTTTTGTGCATATAGTTCACTGAGTTACAATAATAGCTAGAATAAAAGTAAAACTTTCAACTTTGCGTACATAAATAGTGCATAATTTACAGAGTTACAATAATGATATTTCTAGGAAGTGCAACTAGCATTTTATCAAAAAGAAGATAAGGATAGAAATGAATTACAAACCTTCTGAACGAAGTTTCTCTAGCTGATTTCCATGTATAGTGCGCCGAAATATCACCATAGACAGCCGTTTCGGAATCACAGTTTTCTAGGATATTCGTTTGTATAAACTTTTCTACCAGAGGATTGCTATCTACTAGTTCGATCCTTGACACATCAAAATCATCAGTGAACTGGATCTCCTCCAATTTGTAGCAGTGTTTAATGCTTAGGTGCTTAAGAGATCTAAAGCTTCCCACAATTTTTAAAAGATCAATGTCTTCAATTAGAAGAAAGTAGAGGCTTGGAAATTCCTCCTCTTCTACTTGCCAATTTTGGCCTTGAAAGGCATTGCATCGCAGCTTCAGTTGTTGAAGACATGGCAATAAAGCAATCTCCCTCATTTCATCCCAAGGATACCCCATTCCACTCAAACTCAACTTCTTAAGCGAAGATGGGAGAACAGGCAACGAAGCAACTGGAGGAACAACCTGATCAAACTTGCATCCCGGATTCACCACGATGCATTTAAATGATTCTAGATTAATCATATTGGAGATATGATCAGAGAAGCATGAGGGATCTGCCGCATCAGGTGTGAGTTCAATTCTAATTTTCAGTTTCTTTAGATTTGGGAGATGATAAAGAACGTTGCAACTGGCTGTGCTCACATCTAAAAGTGTTGAAAGCATTCCCAAGGACTTGTCGCCAATATCTGGTAGGTCGCTTCCCAAGACCTGAAGATGCTTCAGTTCTTCCAAATCCCATATCTCGGCAGGCATATAAGACGGAGCTCCACTTGATTTGATTCTCAAATGAGGATGGACAGTCAAGAATTGGAGTCTCTGAAGTTTGGAGATGGATGGGGGAAGCTTTCCATTGCACGTGAGGGCGAGGTACCTTAACTTGACTAGCTTCAGCACTTCCAAAGGGAAATCATAGAAACGGATGTTTAGAGCATCCAGTCTCTGCAGCAACTTTAAACCGAAACATATTGATACCTCATATGGATGATACGGTCCAAAACAGAGAAGAGATTCTGCAGAGGTTGCACAATTTTCCTCCATTGAGTTGTACACATCTTTGCGGGCAAATAGAACATTATGGTGGATGCTCAACCTAGTCTGGCTTTTTATACCTTCTTCTTTCAAACCGTCTTCAGGACCATCTAGGACATAAAAAAAGTTGGTGTTCCTAGCTTCTCTTTGGCAGAAGTACCACCACGAAGAATGGAGGCCACACATTCTTATTGCTTGAGTAGGCGGCTCATCAAAATAAGTACTGCCCTTTTCGTAGACCATAAGAAGACTACATAAATCAAGACACCTCAATGATTCTAGATCATGACGATAGAGTTCACTTGGTTTAACAGTTGGATCAAAAATATCCTCAACAGTCCACAAATTAATGAGCTTAGTTCGACGTATCTTAGACTTTAGCGGAAAAACTGCCATATAAAGCAAGCACAACTTTAATTCATCAATTAGTTCCTTGTAGCTGGGATAGAGTACCTTTGATATTTGATTGTATGCATCAACAAAGAGTGGATGTTTCCTCTGGGCTGCTACGTCGATCCAGAGGGATTCCTGGGCGTTTGATAGGAGGTGAGCAACCGTGAGAATTGTAAGAGGAAGACCATCACACCTCTCCGCAATCTTCTTGCCAGCTTTCTCATGTTGAGGAGGGCAGGAGCCTCCAGCAAACGCCTTCTGACGTAGAAGATCCCAACTTTCTTCTATATTTAGTAACCGCATTTGAATGAGAAAGAAATCCTTAGCCTTTTTGAAGTAATCATCATCATTTTTTATGTAATATTTATGAAGGATCCTAGATGTAATCACAACTCGACTTCCACTTTCTTCGGGAAGGTTTCCTAAGAATCTGTACCAGTCATCGTTGAAGTTTTGATTAGCCCATACATCATCGAAGACGACGAGGCATCGCTTATCCTTCAAAAGTTGGTTCAACCGTTGAGCTGCTTCCTCCTCGTCCTCGTCTCCTCCCAGAACAACCATCTCTGCAGGGTTGAGTTGAGCAAGAATGACTTGTGTGAAATCTCCAGGTTTCCGATCATGGCCTAGTGTCACCCACGCACGATGTTGGAACCACTCGCAAATATCCAAATCTTGAAAAACTTCCCTGGCAAGTGTAGTCTTACCAATGCCTGCCATCCCATGGAGAAAGATCAAATTTGAAGCCTTCATGGAGGGTCTTAGAAGTAGTGCGAGTTTGAGATCAATCCTCACATCACCAAGTCCAACCAGTGACGGACCCAGAAATTTTCGGTAGGGGGACCCGATTAACATTATTATAAAAAAAAAATATATATATACTCATTTTCATCAAAATTTCACATTATAAAATTGCCAACACGTCACATTTCATTAAATTAAATTGATCGGATAAGTTGACTTTTGCTATGTTTTGGTACAAGTTAATACTCCCTCCGTCACGTTATAACTTGCACATTTTAATCGATTCACTTTAAAAAACATTTGAATTTAGTGGTGTAGAGTCAAATAAGAAATTGTATTTTGAGTGATTTGATAAGGTGTAAGGAGGATTTAGTAGGATGTAAAATAGATTTAGTGAAATTTAGGATAAAATGTAGACCCAAAATGAGTGACGATTTTAAAATAAAATAATGTTTGGATATATATTAATTTTGTGGATTATTTTTATATCAGAAGTTTGTAAATAATTATAAAATAGAGTATTAATTTTAATATGTGTGAAATTACCAAAATACCCCTAACAAATTTACAAAATTAGTGGGGGGCCCACGGCCCCGGGCATAACGTAGGTCCGCCAATGAGTCCAACCATGTTTGATGACGATGATGAAACATTATTATAATCTTGAATTAGCTGCTGCAACGAGTACTCCTCCTTCGTCTTCTTCATTGTGGCCTTTTCGCGTAGAAGAGCCCAACTTTCTTCTATATTCAGTAACCGCATTAGAATGCGATACCAAACCGTATCCCCCCTGGAGTAATCCATATGAAATATCCTAGATGTAATCAAGACTCGACTTCCACTTTCTCTGTGAAGCTCTCTTAAGAAGCTGTACCAGTCATCATTTAACTTGTGATTATCCCATACATCATCGAACACGAGGAGGCATCGCTTATCATTCAAAATCAAAAGTTGGTTCAACTGTTGAGCAGCGTCTCCTCCCATAACCATCGACTCAGCAGGGTTGAGTTGAGCGAGAATGGCTTGTGTGAAATCTTGAGGTTTGCGTTCAAAGCCTACTCTAACCCAGGCACGAAGTTCGAACCACTCGGAAACATCCAAATCTTCAAAAAGGTCCCTGGCAAGAGTAGTCTTACCAATGCCTGCCATCCCATAGAGTAAATAAAAATTGCAGGGCATCACCGAGGGACTTGCAATTAGTGCGAGTTTGAGGTCACTCCTCACATCACCAAGTCCAACCATCTTTGATGATGATGATGAAACATTATAAATTTGTCCTTCATCTTCAAGCTTCGTCTTCTTCAGTGTCTCCATTAATGAATGCATTTTTTCAACTATTTCAGAATCATCAATGTCAGTGTTCACAACTTCGTCTACAAATTGAAGTGCTTCCAGTGTGAGTCGTTGAAGCGAAGCACTCATTCTGTTCCTGCTCCTGCTGTCCAATCTTTCAAGAAAATCTTGAAACGACTTCAACTCATTGTATGCTGACTCAATGAATTTCAGATCGTCGGGAGTAAGGAGAGCATCAAGTAAATGTAACGAAGCTGAATAGAAGGCATTGAGAGAAACCAGCGCACTGTAAGTTGCCATCACTCTGAAATTAATTGTCTAAATTTTGAGAATGAAGATGCAAAAGTTACAAGTCAACGAATGAAATGACAATTATTTTTATCACAAAGTCGAAGAACCCAACACGGCTGCCCAACTATGGTATACTCACCTAATCAATAAATTAACCATACCTACATATATAATTAACAAGTGGGTACGTATAATTTACTTAAATGGATCAAGCTACCCGATAAAAACCTACTACTTGGTCTACTTAAATTAATAAACAAGCTAGACTCCGGTATTTTTAGTTTTGATAAGACGCAATAGTTTTTATATTCGTTAAGGCTCCGGATGGAGGGATTTGATCTATGGATTTTAAATTTATCATTTAAATCCACTCCACTTATTTAGATTACGAATGGATTTCAAATACTTAGATTTTTGTCCACTCATTTTTTAGTTAAAATTGAGAGGATTTCAAATACCCACTAAAAATTATGTCATTTGAAATTCATGTATTTTTAACTCCATTCATTTGAAATGAATCCTCAAATCAAATTCCCACATCCAAACACAACCTAACATCGTCTAAAACTTCAAGTGCTTCCACTGTGAGTCGTTGAAGTGAAGTACTCATTCTGTTCTGCTATCCAATCTTTCCAAAAAATCACCAAACGACTTCAACTCCTTGTATACAAACTCAATGAATTTCAGAGCGTTGGGAGGAAGGGCAGCATCATATAAATATAAAATAGCTGAAAACCGGGCATTGAGAGTGTGAACAATGAGATATGATCACCGTTAAATTGGTGAGTGGGGAATGACTTGTATTTATAAGAGTAATTACAGTATAACCTAATTACATGATTTTAGGAAAAGATAAATACAAAAGATAAATATAACAAATATGTCCTATATACAAGGAATGTTTTGACTATTCCTTAATATCCCCGTCAAGCGATGCGTGGGATGAGGAAAAACGCAGAGCTTGGATCGAAGGAATTCAAACGTCGGGCAAGGAAGGCTCTTCGTGAAGATGTCGGCGAGCTGGAGATGTGTGGGGACGAACTGTGTGAGTAGCTTGCCAGAGGTGACGAGCTCGCGAACAAAGTGACAATCAATGTCGATGTGCTTTGCCCGTTTGTGTGCCACTGGATTTTGATTGAGGAACAGGGCGTTGTTGTTGTCGGATAGGAGAACGGGGCGAGCTGGTAACGGAACGCGGAGCTCGCGGAGCAGAGAGGTTAGCCAACCGACCTCGACAACTGCATTGGCTAAGGCACGATACTCCGATTCACAGTTGGAGCGAGCAACAGTGGGCTGCTTCTTGGCACTCCAGGACACCAGATTTCCACCTAAGAAAACTGAATAACCATAGGTTGATCGGCGAGTTTTCGCAAAACGAGCCCAATCTGCGTCCGAGTAGGCGACCACAGAGGAGTCTGGTTGTCGAGTGAAGGAAAGGCCAAAGTTGACAGTGTGCTTAACATAGCGAAAAATCCTCTTTACTGCCGAGAAGTGGTCGCTGGTCGGCACCTGGAGAAACTGGCTGACATGATTTACCGAGAAGGATAGATCAGGTCGAGTAATGGTGAGATACTAGAGGGCGCCCACCAAGGAGCAATAAAGAGTTGGATCCGAAAAAGGGTCACCAGTGCTGACCAGGGTTTCGCCCGCGGCCAAGGGAGTGACAATGGGCTTGGAGTCTTGAAGTTCGGCTCGCTCAAGAATCTCGCGAGCATATTTGGACTGCCCGACGAACAGCCCAGAAGGGGTGTAAGAGATTTCCAAACCCAAAAAGTAATTAAGGCGACCGAGATCTTTGAGTGCGAACTCCTTGTTCGCCCTAGCAATAAAACAAGCAACAGTGGCGGGGTCATTCCCAGTGACAATGATATCGTCCACATACAAAAGTAGATAGACGACCGAGGAACCCTGAAATAGGTAAAACAGCGAGGAGTCAGACTTGCACGCCTTGAAGCCAATGCCGAGCAGGAAGGAGCTGAACCGCTGAAACCAGGCCAAGGGGGCCTGGCGAAGACTATATAGTGTCTTCTTTAGTTTGCAGACATGATCCGGGAGCCGAGGATCGACAAAGCCAGGAGGTTGAGCCATGAAGACTGGCTTCTGGAGATACCCGTTAAGAAAAGCGTTCTTGACATCCAACTGATGAATGGGCCAATTGTTTTGAACAAAGAGAGCCAAAATAACACGAACAATGGCCGCCTTGACAACCGGACTGAAGGTGTGCGAGAAGTCTGTGCCAGGGATTTGGGTGAAACCCTGAGCGACCAGTCGGGCTTTGTCTCGTTCAATGGAACCATCCGATTTGTACTTTGTTCCAAAGACCCATTTGGAACCAACAATGTTCGCATCCTGAGGGCGAGGAACAAGATCCCAAGTTTTGTTAACTCGCAAAGCATCAATTTCTTCCTGCATGGCGGCCAACCATTCAGGGGACTTGGCTGCAGACTTGAAACCACGGGGTTCCGATAAGGTAGTGAGGGCACTGAGCAGGGCAGTGGAGGCCAAGTTTAGTGGGTACTTCGGTTTGAAGATCCCAGATTTAGCTCGCGTGATCATTTGGTGGTTGGACCGTGGTCGCTCCATTGGTGGGTCAGTGGTCGGCAGAGGTTGCTCGGCCGGTGCAGGGGGAGCAGGTGGCTCCGCAGTAGGGACTGGCGGAGGAAGTGGGTCCTCGCCAGGATCAGAGATACATGCCGAGCAGGGCATGGTTGAAGTAGGAGCAATAGACTCAGGAGAGGAGTCATTCGAGGAGCCCAGGTCGGCGTCCAAGAAGGAAGAGACCACTACATTGGTCGGCAGGGGCCGAGCAGAACCTGAAAAAGGAAAGCAACCTTCATCAAATATAGCATGTCGAGTAACAAAGACTTTGGAGGAGTCGGGATCATAACACCGGAAGCCCTTGTGAAGGCTACTGTAACCCAAGAAAATGCATGGTCGGCTGCGAGGAGATAGCTTGTTCGAGGCATAATCGCGTAAGTATGGAAAAACCCGACAACCAAAGGGCTTGAAATTCCCATAGAGAGGCATAGTGCCAAACAGAACCTGAAACGACGATTGACCACCCAAAATGGAGGATGGAAGACGGTTAATGAGATGTACTGCAGTAGCAAAGGCATCGAACCAAAATTCACTCGGAGCACGGGCATGGAAAAGCATGGAGAGACCAGTTTCAGTTATATGGCGACGCTTTTGCTCGGCGCGACCATTCTGCTGGGGTGTGTAAGGGCATGACACTCGATGTAATATTCCATGGTCGGTCATGAAGGTGCGAACAGTCTTGTTAACGAACTCAGTACCACCATCACTCTGAAAAACTTTTAGAGATGCCGAAAATTGGGTGTATACAAACTTGTGAAATGCGACCAATGTAGCAAAAAACTCAGATTTCGCACGGAGAGGATATATCCATGAGAAATGAGAAAAGTCATCGACGAACACAACATAATAGCGAAAACCAGAAAGCGCAGTTACGGGGGCGGGACCCCAAAGGTCGCAATGAACTAAATCAAGAGTAGCAGAAGCACGTTTTTCATTAATGTGAAAAGACAAACGTTTACTCTTGGCCAACTGGCAAGAGGTGCAAACAGTAGGGTTCGGTAAAACGGAATTAACAGATATATGCCCTAATTTATTTAAATCCTTAATAACATCAAAAGGAACATGTCCCAAATGAGAATGCCATAAATCGAAGGAGGCGCGAGCAGCACCGGGCTTCTTCAAGGCAGCGACCAAAGCTGGGAGTGCCTTTCCAACACGTACAACCCCTGTTCACAACGCCCCTGAGCCACCACCTCCTTGGTAGCCCGATTCTGAACAATAAATGTCTTGTCAGAAAAGCAAACATCAACTGGAAAGTCAGACGTGAGCTTGCTAATAGATAAAAGATTCTTGGTGATATGAGGAACAACAAGAACATCTAGAAGACCAATATCCTTAGAGATTGAATGCAAACCAACATAAGAAATCCGTAGTGAGTGACCATTACCAACAATAACCTGACCATTACCAGAATATGGAGCCGAAGAGTCCAGATGCGAGGTACTGGAAGTCATATGAGCCGAGGCACCTGAGTCAACATACCAATCCGAGGAGGCCGGCGAGGAGACTGTGCAAGCCGAGTGAAAGGCTTGAGCAAGGTTGGCGGATGGGTCCTCGGACAGGCGGGCGGATGGGCGAGCAGGGAGACGAGGATCTAGTCCGCGAACAAAACATTGAGGGCATTTGGTGGCATAGTGCTCGCCACGACAAATTTGGCAACGAGGGACGTAGGATTTCTGCCCTCCGCGACCACCAGAGAAGTCGGAGCGACCACCACGAGAGAACCCAGAAGGGCGACCACCAGTATGGTCGCGAGTGTTCGAGCGAGCAGAGGGTTGATCGCGAGCATAAAAGGCAACTGGAGCGGGTTCGGCGAGATCAGGCTTGTTCATGATCTCAAAGGCAATTGCCTGATGTGGTAAGTCACAGAAAGTAGGCACATGTGAGAGGGCCACTCTGGTGTCGGCAAACCCGCTGAATTTGGGGCCAAGACCCCGTAGAAACCAGTGGGACATGTCAGATTTGTCCACTGGTTTGCCAATGGCGGCAAGTTGGTCGCACAATTCCTTAAAGCACCGACCGTAGTCGGCAACAGGGAGAGAGTCACGCTTGAGGAGAAGGAGCTCCTCACGAAGTTGGATAATTCGTGACTGGGAGGAGTGACTGAAAGCATCCTCCAGAGCAAGCCAAGTGTCAAGGGCCGTGTCACATTGAACGACCTCGGCCAGGGTTTCTTCAGTGAGAGAGGAGAGGAGAAGAGCAAGTACTTTCTGATCCTTCGATTTCCAGGCAGCGAAGGTCGTGTGAGTGGCGGCAGGGGGGGCGGATGTGCCATCCACAAGGCCATAGAGATCGGCACAAGTAAGCATCGGGACAACCTGCTTCTTCCATAGGAGATAATTGGAAGAAAAGAGTTTCACTGTAACCATATGAATAAGGACATTCATAGGGATAGAAGAGTCTGCCATTGAAAGGAGACGATCGAGGGGGACAAGCTCGATGATAGGTGAAGTGGCGGCGGCGGCGGTAGAGAGGGAGAAAGAGAAATTAGGGTTAGGGTTTAGGATCGTGTTTAGCCTGATACCATGTGAACAATGAGATATGATCACCGTTAAATTGGTGAGTGTGGAATGACTTGTATTTATAGGAGTAATTACAGTATAACCTAATTACATGATTTTAGGAAAAGATAAATACAAAAAATAAATATAACAAATATGTTCTATATACGAAGAATGTTTTAACTATTCCTTAATAGAGAGAAACCACCGGACTGTAAGTCGCCATCGATCACTCTGAAATTTCTCAGCTCTATTTTTTTTCTGAAAACCTACATATATCACAGACTAGCAATTTGGTATGAATTGTAAGTAAGTCAACGAGTGAAATGATAATATACATTTGATTAATGATGAAATCAGATTTTATTTTTTTTATCAAAAAGTCAATGAACCCAACAAGCTTTTGCTGTGGCCAACTATATATGGTATAGTGAGCTAATCAATAAATTAACTAATTAACATGTGGGTAGGACCGCATTATTACTATAAAGAAAAAAAGGATACTCCCTCCGTCCCATAAATGACGTTTTTTTATAAACTTTATGAATAGAGTAAAATAAATGATTGAATTGAGTGTAAAAATAATAATATTTTGTGTAAATATGATTGAATCGAGTAGTCTCGCCTGATGATCATAAGCCAGGTTTATCCCCCGACTGAATGATGACCCTTCCAATAATTGTGTTCTCATATAATGAGACCCTCCTCTGTAAGATATTCTAATCAATTAATGTTGACCACCTGTGGCCTTGAAGGCCCCTGCTTGGAGTTGGCCGTGGCCTTGGCATAAGAAACACCCGTAGGAGCGCAGACCTGTGAGCAATATCCAATCGGATGGACTTATCCTAGGCCGGAGGTCCCGAGGCCGAAGGTGAAACATCTGTCAATGGTGCAACAAGGCCAGCGAGTCATCGACGGGGACCACCTATTGGGCTGAAGAAATCGATGGTGCATGAGTTTGCTCCAAGTCTGGGTGTATTTATGAATGTTGTGGGTGCACCCAGCCGGGGTGTATTGATTGGAAAAGTGAGTGCAAATAAGGGCTGGGAAACCATAGTCCATTACCAGGCCAAATTGGGGGGGGGGGACCTAGCCGCCGCCTATGAAATCTCCGGCAACGGGACGGGCTGTAAATCTCCGACGATATGGTGGGAAGTCGTCGCTGAGACGCCAGTAGCTGTAGCAAGTGGCGCCGCCCGAGGAGAGAGGTATGAGGACGCGGCCGGCGTGGAATGCAACAGTCTGAGAGTGGCGACCGGCTACTTGAGAAGAAACAATGGATGACAAAGCTTCGATCGTGGCCGGAAACGGGGCCGGTAGATGTTCACGATCGCGAGGCAAATGCGTCGTGCGGCGGTCAGCGCCGTCCATGGCGTGAATGGGCACAAAATATCGAGCACTCCAATTGTTTGTACAAATGCCTCAATTTGAAACACAGATAAACATATCATTCTCAAGATTGGAAGCAAAAATACCCAAACATAGATTTGCTCAGACACCAGCTTGTAGTATGTTCATCAGCTAACTTCAATAATTAAAAGCATCGCAGAAAGCATAAGTGTTGAGTGAAAAGAGATTTTATTGAGTATATTGGGCTTGGCCCACTTATTTAATAGCTTTAGTCCACTAGTTTATTAGTTGGCCCATTTGTTAATTAGGGCTCATGAGGCTTCTGTATATATACTTCCTCCTGTATCGTTTCTTCAATTGAATTCAATATACCAAAATCTATTATGTTGCGCATATCTGCTCTTATCATGGTACCAGAGCTAAACTCCTGGTAGCTTCATCGCAATTTTCGTGTTATCTTCAACACATCGTTTCTTTTCTTCTCCATCCACGCGCTTGGTAAATCATGTCCAACGATAAAGATGGAGAGAAAACTGGTGGCACCGACGCCGGTGGTAAACAAGCGGTTGTTGTGATTGATCATATGTCACCGTACTATTTGCACGCATCGGACAAGCCTGGTGACGTGTTCGTAGGTGATTTACTTAAAGATGGAAATTATAGCGACTGGATCGACGACATGACAAATTCCTTATATGCTAAGAACAAGATTGGCTTTGTTGATGGCGAAATTCCGATGCCGTCTGCGACGGACCCATAACTGCCATACTGGAAGAGAACCAACGCCATGGTAAAGGGGTGGCTCTTGAGCAGCATGGAACCGGAGATTAGGCAAAGCGTCAAATTCAGAACGGCATGGGAAATTTGGAAGGATCTTGAAGAGAGGTTTGGGAAGGAGAGCGCACCTCGGGCGTATGAGCTGCATCGCGCGCTCAGCCTTGTTCGCCAAGAATCTGAGACGGTCTCTTCGTACTACAGCAAATTGCGTCGAATCTGGGACGAAGTGGCCTCAGTTTTGCCGAACCCCTCTTACACATGTGATGGGTGCACCTGTAACTTGCAGAAACAGTTAATGGAGAGTCGAGACCGTGATCGTCTCTATGACTTTCTTATGGGCCTCGATGAGGTGTATGGGCCCATTCGGACGCAGATACTCAGTACTCGGCCGATAATCTCATTGAGCACAGCCTACCACCTCGTATCAGAGGAGGAGCAGCACCGAGCAATTTCACTCGCAAGAAAGCCATCGACTGATGCAACTGCCTTTCAAGTCCAAGGCAAGAAGGTTGAAGAAAACAGTCGTCGATCAGTTTCAAAGGATGGACGACATTGTTCGCACTGTGGAAAAACAAACCATACATATGATGTGTGTTTCGAACGCATTGGTTATCCAGCGAATTGGGGCAGACGTGGAAATTCAGGAAAGACGCAGATTGGAAGTCGTGAAGGTCGTTCGCAAACAACTCAAGGGAGCAAGACCACAAATCAAACCCAGGCTGCACAGGTCCGTAGCGATTCATCCGCCGTCCCTGGACTTACGACGGACCAATTAACGCGCCTTACACAATTCATGAAGACGGAATTGGACACCAGCAGCTCCGTCACCAATTCGGTCAATATGGCAGGTATTACGACAAATATTTCGAAGTATTGGGTCCTTGATTCGGGAGCAACCGAACACATCACATGTAGTGGCGATTCTTTGATTAATGTTATGACAAACCATACGGAGCCCCCAGTGAGAATACCAAATGGGGAAATCATCCCTGTTCGCGCGATTGGACAGATTACTTTCAAGAATGGAATGCATCTTGATCGTGTTTTATATTTACCGCAATTTCATTGCAACTTACTCTCCATACGTCGCCTCACACATGATCTAAATTGCGTTTTCACATTCTTTCCCGATTTCTGTGTGATACAGAACTCACTCTCGAGGAAGCTGATTGGAGTGGGTAATCAACGAGATGGTCTATACTACTTGGGGCCTCTAGTGGATAATGGGGCTGCATTCTCAGTTCAAGATAGTTCGTCAGAATTGTGGCATCGCCGCTTGGGGCATGCATCTAACGGCAAGCTGAAAAATATTGTTGAATTGAAAAACTTTACTAGAAACACAATTTTGTGACTCGTGTATACGTGCAAAACAAACGCGTCTACCTTTTCCTGTTAGCACTATTAAAACTTCACGTTGCTTTGAGTTGATTCACTGTGATATTTGGGGGCCATATAAATGTGAAACTTTTGCCGGTGCTCGTTATTTCTTATCCATTGTAGACGATTTCAGTAGAGGAGTTTGGGTGTTTTTATTCCGTAAAAAATCTGAAGTTGCTGCAGTTTTGATCCAGTTTTGTAAAATGATTCAAAATCAATTTTCCACACATGTCAAGAGAGTTAGATCTGACAATGGGATGGAATTTCAGGCTTCCATTTTGCTTGAATATTATTCAGACAATGGAATTTTAAGTGAAAGTTCTTGCGCCGACACGCCATAACAAAATGGCGTTGTCGAACGCAAACATCGACATATCTTGGAGGTGGCTAGGGCACTTCGATTTAAGTCTGGTTTGCCCGTCGAATTTTGGGGAGAATGCGTGCTGACAACAGTCTACATCATCAATAGGCTACCCTCTCCGGTCATTTCGAACAAAACACCATATGAAATCCTTTTCCAAAAGCCACCAACGTACACACATTTCAGAATTTCTGGGTGCTTGGTGTATGCCCATGACAATCGTCGCAAGGACAAATTCAGTGAACGAGGCAGTGCTTGTATATTCGTTGGGTATCCGAATGGTCAGAAGGCTTACCGTGTTTTCGATTTACAAACCAACAAATTTTACAGCTCGCGAGACGTTACATTCTTTGAGCATATCCTCCCACTTAAAGGCAGCGACAACCTTGATTTTTCGAAGGCTATTGCACGCGCATTTGACCGAGTACGTGGCCTCCAACCACTTTCTAATCCGATTGTTGGACAGCCTCGCCCATTCATCCGCCGACCTGAACAGCAGCCTGTGGACGGCACATACCAGGTCGCGGACAGCGCTCCCATTTCAACGCCTAGCACTGTACCAGCCAGTAGCGATTCACCCCAGCCGATCGCTCCTGCTGCGACTCCGATATCTGAAGACGCAGTTCAGTCACTAGATCATCGTCGCATTAGACGCCGACCCAAACACCTTGATGATTACGTCACAGATTTACCCCCTTCTATAGACCATCCTCCACCCACGGCCAATTCAACATCCTCGACGGTACATCCCTTGTCTAATTTCATTACATATGATAAATTCTCCATTGCTCACAAATATTATCTAGCAGCCATCACGTCTCGTGATGAGCTGAAATACTTCGCCCAGGTAGTTAAGGATCCTCTTTGGCGAGAGGCCATGGAAAAGGAAATTAGAGCATTGGAATCAAATGGAACTTGGACACTCTCTCAGCTTCCACAAGGGAAACGAGCAGTCGGGTCGAAGTGGGTTTACAAGATTAAGTATAAACCCAATGGGGAGGGGGAGCGATATAAGGCTCGCCTAGTTGCAAAGGGGTTCACACAAATCGAAGGTGTTGATTTTCACGAGACCTTTGCCCCCGTTGCCAAACCAGTCACTGTTCGATGCCTACTCACCATTGCAGCCAACCGAAACTGGATCGTCCATCAACTGGATGTTAATAACGCTTTCCTCCACGACGACTTACATGAAGAGGTATATATGCACATTCCGCAGGGTTTTGCAAAAGATGGTGAAACTCGTGTGTGCAAACTACAAAAATCTTTATATGGGCTCCGCCAAGCCTCTCGAAACTGGTATGAGAAATTCACTCGTGCTCTCACCTTGATTGGCTTTCGCCAATCACATGCTGATCATTCCCTATTCTTTTATCAAAAAGGGTCCATACATGTTTCCGCATTAATCTACGTCGACGATGTTCTATTAGCCGGGAATGATCTTGCCAAAATCTCTTTTGTGAAGAAGTACTTAGACACTAAATTCAGTATTAAGGACTTGGGGCCCCTCAAATATTTCCTTGGAATTGAAGTTGCACGCTCGCCGGACGGCTTCGTTTTGAGTCAACGAAAGTACACGTTGGATATTTTGGAAGAGAGTGGTCTTCAAGGTGGCAGGCCAAGTGCGTTTCCAATGGAATGGAAGAGAGTGGTCTTCAAGGTGGTAGGCCAAGTGCGTTTCCAATGGAACAAAACTTAAAATTGCGTCCCGATGATGACAGCCCGTTAGTTAAAGCCGCACCTTATAGACGGCTCGTCGGACGATTGCTTTATCTCACTGTGACGCGTCCCGACATCGTGTTTGTTGTTAGTCAATTGAGTCAATTCCTAAGCGCTCCACGCCAATCACACCTCACAGCAGCCCAACGTGTGCTCCATTTTTTGAAGAATGCCCCTGGTCAAGGCATCTTACTCTCGGCAAAGGGTAATCTCACCTTGCACGGGAGCTGCGACGCAGATTGGGCAGGCTGCCCATTCACGCGCAGATCGTCCACCGGCTACGTGATTTTTCTTGGTGACTCGCCTATATCCTAGCGAACAAAGAAGCAGACTGTGGTGTCTCGATCGTCGGCCGAAGCCGAATACCGCGCCATGGCAACAACAGTTTGTGAGATTATTTGGTTGCGCTGGCTCCTTCTTGACTTTGGTGTTCGACTTGCAGGGCCTACTCCTCTCTTTTGTGACAACCAAGCAGCCCGCCACATTGCAGTTAATCCGGTGTTCCACGAACGAACCAAACATGTCGAGATGGATTGCTATTTCGTCCGTGAGAGAGTGACGAAAGGGGACATCAAGCCGTGTATGGTATCTACGGAAAACCAAGTTGCAGACTTGTTTATAAAACCCCTAGGTGCTGATCGTTTTCATTTTCTCTGTGGCAAGTTGGGTGTTCGAGACTTGCACACGCCAACTTGAGGGGGAGTATTGAGTATATTGGGCTTGGCCCACTTATTTAATAACTTTAGTCTACTAGTTTATTAGTTGCCCCATTTGTTAATTAGGGCTCATGAGGCTTCTGTATATATACTTCCTCCTGTATCGTTTCTTCAATTGAATTCAATATACCAAAATCTATTATGTTGCGCATATCTGCTCTTATCAGATTTATCACAGAAGACTCAAGTTTGATAAATCAAAACAAATCAACTTAGAAGAATCACTCGTTTTATTTTTCACAAATATCACAAGCTTTAACGTATAATCTTGCCATTCACTCTGCAACCTTAGATGAAGGATTTCCGATCCACTTGTCTCATAAATCAAACGCGCCTAACAGCATTCAGCATCCTAAAATTGCACCCCCATACAACAAAAAACTTATTAATAAGCTAAACAATATAATTGCGTTCCTCAATACATTCAAATATGAAGATCAGAATTGCACCTCCAATATTCCTGTGTTCAAGTTTTGTGCATATAGAATAATAGCTAGAATACAAACTTTCAACTTTGCGCACATATAGTATATGATAATTTATGAAGAGTGGAAATAAATATCTCTACTATCCATTTTTATTTGCTTCACATGCAGATATTTCTAGGAAATTCAACTAGCATTTTATCAAAAAGAAGAAAATGATAGAAATGAGTTACAAACCTTCTGAACGAAGATTCTCTAGCTGATTTCCATGAACAGTGCACCGAAATATCACCAACGAAAGAAGTTTCGGAATCACTTTCTTTTAATATGCTCATTTTTATACTCTTTTCTACCAAAGGATTGCTATCTACTACTTCGATCCTTGAAACATCTTCAAAATCAGTGAACTGGATCTCCTCCAATTTATAACAGTGTTTAATGTTTAGGTGCTTAAGACATCTAAAGCTTCCCACCAATTTTACTAAATCAATGTCTTCAATTAGAAGAAAGTAGAGGCTTGGAAATCCCTCCTCTTCTACTTGCCAAATTTGGCCTTGAAAGGCATTGCATCGCAGTTTCAGCTGTTGAAGACATGGCAATAAACCAATCTCCCTCATTTCTTCCCAAGGATATCCCATTCCACTCAAACTCAACTTCGTAAGCGAAGATGGGAGGACAGGAAGCGAAGCAACTGATGGAACAACCTGATCAAACTTGAATCCTGGATTCACGACGATGCATTTAAATGATTCTAGATTAACCATATTGGAGATTTGATCTGAGAAACATGATGGATCTGCCGCATCAGGTGTGAGTTCAATTCTAATTTTCAGTTTCTTTAGATTAGGGAGTCGATAAAGAACGGTGCAACTGGCCATGCTCACATCTAAAAGTGTTGAAAGCATTTCCAAGGACTTGTTGCCAAGATCTGGTAGGTCGCTTCCCACGACCTGGAGATGCTTCAGTTGTTCCAAATCCCATATCTCCACTGGCATATAAGTCGGAGCTCCACCTGATTTGATTCTCAAATGAGGATGAACAATCATGTATTGGAGTCTCCCAAGTTTGGAGATGGAAGGAGGAAGGTTTCCATTGCAAGTGAGAGCGAGGTACGTTAATTCGACTAGCTTCAGTACTTCCAAAGGGAAATCATAGAAACGATTGTTTAGAGCATCCAGTCTCTGCAGCAACTTTAAACCGAAACATATTGGTACCTCATATTGATGATACGGTCCAAAACATAGGAGAGATTCTGCAGAGGTTGCACAAATTTTCTCCATTGAGGTGTACACATCTTTGTGGGCAAATAGAACATTATGGTGGATGCTCAACCTAGTTTGGCTTCTTATACCTTCTTCGTTCAAACCGTCTTCAGGACCATCTAGGACATTAAAAAAGTTGGTCTTCCTAGCTTCTCTTTGGCAGAAGTGCCACCACGAAGAATGGAGGCCACATGTTCTTATTGCTTGAGTAGGCGGATCATCAAAATAAGTACTGCTCTTTTCGTAGACCATAAGAAGACTACATAAATCAAGACACCTCAATGATTCTAGATCATGACGATAGAGTTCACTTGGTTTAACGGTTGGACAAAAAATATCCTCAACAATCCACAAATTAATGAGCTTAGTTCGACGTATCTTAGACTTTAGCGGAAAAACTCCCATATAAAGAAAGCATAACTTTAATTCATCAATTAGTTCCTTGTAGATGGGATAGAGTACCTTTGATATTTGATCATATGCATTAACAAAGAGCGGATGTTTCCTCTGGGCTGCTACGTCGATCTAGAGTGATTCCTGCATGTCCTTTGATAGGGGTGATTCCTGGGCATTTGATAGGAGGTGAGCAACCGTAAGAATTGTAAGAGGAAGACCATCACACGTCTCCGCAATCTTCTTACCAGCTTTCTCAAGTTGAGGAGGGCAGGGGCCTCCAGCAAACGCCTTTTCACGTAGAAGATCCCAACTTTCTTCTATATCCAGCAACCGCATTTTACTGCGATACCATTCCCTAGAGTAATCCGAATACATGGTCCTAGATGTAATCAAGACCCGACTTCCATTTTCTGCGTGAAGGTCTCCTAAGAATCTGTACCAGTCATCGTGGAACTTGTGATTCTCCCATACATCATCGAACACGACGAGGCATCGCTTATCATTCAAAAGTTGGTTCAACCGTTGAGCTGCTTCCTCCTTCTCCTCCTCCTCGTCTCCTCCCAAAAGCAACTCAGGGTTGAGTTGAACAAGAATGGCTTGTGTGAAATCTTCAGGTTTCCGTTCAAGGCCAACTCTCACCCACGCTCGATGTTGGAACCACTCGAAAATATCCAAATCTTCAAAAAGGTCCCTTGCAAGAGTAGTCTTACCAATGTCTACCATCCCATAGATTAAATAAAAATCGCCCTGCATCACTATGGGATTGAGCATTAGTGCGACTTTGAGGTCAATCCTCACATCACCAAGTCCAACCATGTTTGATGATGAAACGTTATTATAAATTTCATGTCCTTCATCATCATCTTGAATAATTAGCTGCTTATAGTACTCCTCCTTCGCCTTCTTCATTGTCTCTGATAATATAAAATTGTATTTATTTTTATTGAGTGAATAATGAGGTAATTACATTGTCAATATATACACAAGAGTTGGAAACTACTATGGAAAGTCAGAGAATATAATTACAATCCCTAAATTAGTGGAATAATTAGGACCAAATCATCCTGATTTACTTGACAGTATTATCCCCCCGCAAGCAAGACGAGGGATGAGGTCCAACGCGCAGCTTGTCCCTAAAGAACTCGAACAAAGGTCGAGGCAGTGTCTTGGTGAAAACATCAGCAATCTGGAGGTCCGAAGAGATATATTTAGTTTGAATGTGACCGGCCGTAACAAGCTCTCGGACGAAGTGATAGTCGATATCTATGTGCTTGGCACGTTTATGAGCACTCGGATTTTGACTAAGAAAGATGGTATTGTTATTGTCCGAGTATAGCGTGGGGCAAGATGGAGGTCGTACATGAAGCTCATGGAGAAGTTGAAGAATACAGACTAACTCCGAGGCAGTATTGGCCATAGCACGATACTCGGACTCACAGCTGGAGCGGGAGACTGTAGGCTGCTTCTTAGCGCTCTAAGAGATAAGATTTCCACCCAAAAAATAGAGTATCCATAGGTTGAACGACGTGTTTCCACACAGCGGGCCCAATCAGCATCTGAGAATGCATGAATAGCAGGAGAGGGGCCTCTTGAGAAGGAAAGTCCATAGGAAGGAGTGTGTTTAATATAGCGAAGAATACGCTTTACAGCCTGAAAGTGGGGAACAGTAGGGGCATGTAGATGCTGACTGACGAGGTTGACAGCAAAGGAAATGTTTGGTCGTGTGATCGTGAGATACTGAAGTGCCCCCACTAAGGACCGGTAGAGAGTCGGGTCGTCAAATAGGGGACCATCGGTTGGCAACTGACAACCAACGACCAAAGGAGTCGAGATGGGTTTAGCATCCTCAAGAGCGGCTCGTTGAAGAATGTCACGAGAATATTTAGCCTGATTCAAAAATAGACCCGAAGACGTGTAAGTAACCTCAAGACTTAATAAATAACTTAGCTTACCCAAATCCTTAATAGCAAACTCTTTACTCAGACGAGCAATAAACGAGGACACCTCTTCCGGAGAGTTCCCTGTAAGGATAAAATCATCAACATATACTAAAAGATAAAGAATTGAAGAATTGCGCATAAAAATAAATAAGGAGGAGTCAGAACGACTACAAATAAACCTGATACTCAATAGAAAATCGTTGAGCCGTTGAAACCAAGCACGAGGGGCCTGCTTTAGACCATATAGAGCTTTCTTGAGACGACAGACGTGATTAGGAAACTGGGAATCAAGAAATCCAGGGGGCTGCTCCATAAAAACTGGTTTAGGCAGTACACCATTCAGGAATGCATTTTTGACATCCAGCTGATGAAGGGGCCAATTCTGTAAGACAGCAAGAGAGAGAACAACCCGAACAGTAGAGGCACGAACGACAGGGCTGAACGTGTCAGAGTAGTCAAAGCCAGGGAGCTGAGTGAAGCCTTGAGCAACGAGGCGAGTTTTGTGACGATCGATTGAACCGTCAGCCAAGAATTTGGTGCGGAAGACCCATTTAGAGCCCACAACATTTGTATTAGCAGGACGAGGCACAAGATCCCACGTCTGGTTTTGAGACAAAGCAGAGAGTTCCTCATGCATAGCAGCAACCCATTCAGGGTGTTTCAAAGCAGTCTTAACACCACGGGGTTCGCTAACTGCAATAAGAGCATAAAAAAGAGAAGAATGAGCATAATATGTAACATGCTTGGGTTTAAAAATACCAGACTTGGCACGAGTGCGCATGGGGTGCGTGGCCCGAGGGGGCGAAACAGTAGGCGTCAGATTGGCAGGTGGGATAGTAACATTCTCAGCAGCAGGCACATGATCGTCCAACGCAATAACAGGCGTAGACGATGTAGAATCTAGTGAAGGACACAATGAACAAGAAAGGCTGGGAGAAGCCTCAACAACCGGAGGTGCAAGGGCTGGAACATTGCTGGGCGACCTAAGGGGCTCAAAAAATTCTGAAATTGGCAAAGAAGAAGAGTTTGTTAAGCCAGGCAATTTAGAGAAAGGAAAAGAAAATTCATCAAACTTAGCATGACGAGAAATATAGATGCGGAAGGACGAAGGATCGTAGCAACGAAACCCTTTGTGAGAGCTGCTGTAGCCCAAGAAAATACACGCCTTGCTACGGGGCTCAAATTTAGTTTTGGTATAGTCCCGTAGGCATGGATAAACCCTGCAACCAAAAGGATGAAAATTCCCAAAATGTGGGGTGGTAGAAAATAGCAATTCATACGGGGATTTACCATCAAGAAGTTTAGTTGGCAAACGATTAATTATATAGACAGCACTACTAAATGCATCCACCCAAAAATTCATCGGAGTGTGTGAGTGAAAAAGCATGGCAAGACCAGTTTCAGTGATATGTCTATGTTTGCGTTCAGCCTTACCATTTTGAGCAGGCGTGTAAGGGCAAGAAAAAATATGACGAATGCCCTTATTTTGGAAAAATTGTTGCACTTTAGTGTTAGTAAATTCAGTACCCCCATCACTGTGAAAAGTTTTAATTTGACAAGAGAACTGATTTTCAACAAACTTATTAAATTGGAGAAGCACTTCAAAAAAATCAGATTTATGTCGCAAAGGATATAGCCAAGTAAAACGAGAAAAATCGTCCACAAAAATGACGTAATAACGAAAATCAGAATCAGAGCATACGGGCGCAGGGCCCCACAAGTCACAATGAATAATATCTAGAACAGAAGACGCACGCTTAATGTCTAAATTAAAAGGTAAGCGTTTTCTTTTAGCTTGTTCACACGATCCACAAACCACGGGTTTAGGTAATAGAGCAGTAACAGTAATAAAACCAAGTTTTTGCAATAACGAAATTACATCAAAAGAAACATGGCCTAATCTTGAGTGCCATAATTCAAACGAGGCCTTAGGAGAACTAGAAGCAACCAAAGCCAACTGCATAACATCCAAAACGTAAAGGCCATTCCTACGACTGCCCCGAGCCAGTATAGTTCGAGTGTCTCGATGCTGAACAAAAAAACAATCATCATTAAAAACAACAGAAACTGGCGAATCAGCAGTTAATCTGCTCACAGAAAGAAATTTTTTTGTGAGGCCTGGAACAACCATAACATTAGATAAAGAAATAGAGGGATTTAAGACAATAAAACCAATATGAGAAATAGGGAGAGAAGCGCCATTACCAACGACGACAGAGTCCAAACCTGTATATGGAACACAAGAGTCCATTCGAGTTGTTGAGGGAGTCATGTGAGCCGAAGCCCCCGTGTCAAGATACCAATCCGACGGGGCGTCAGAAACAGAGCAAGCAGCCTGAAAAGCTTCTGCAATATGAGCAGAGGCATCACCAAGAGAGGCCGGAGGGACTGGGATTGGACGGGCAAGTGGAGCAGGCAAATGAGATGAGGCTGGAGAGGGCTGTTTGAAATGATCTGGACAAGTATTTGCATAGTGCCCATTGGTACGACAAATCTGACAGTGAGGCGGACGACGTTGACCAGTTCCACGTTGACCTGTTCCACAACCCCCGGGTTCACCATTAAAACGGACAGGATGAGCAGTGTAAGCAGCTTGGACAGAAGCAGGTGGGTCTAGTGCCTGTTGAAACATGTCCCAAGCTTCAGCATTATTTTGGAGGTCGGCAAAGGTAGGAAGAGGCGACAAGGCCATCTGTGTGGCTGAAAAACTTGAGAATGCAGGACCAAGGCCCTTGAGAAATAGATGGATTTTACCAGTGTCATCCACACGGCTACCAATAGCCGATAATTGATCGCAAATAAGCTTGAAATCACGACCAAAATCGGCGACCGATTTTTCACCCTTCTTGATCGATTGAAGTTGCCCCTTGAGACGGAACTCACGAGCCTTTGAGTGGTGGCTGAATGAATTTTCGAGAGCAAGCCACACCTCTCGAGCAGAAGAGCAACCCACCACAACGGACATAGCCTCCTCAGTCAAAGAAGAGAAGAGAAGACTTACAAGTCTCTGATCTGCAACGCGCCAAGTGGCGCAGGCTGGATTTGGAATAGATTTTCCGGCGGATTCAATTTCAGCCGGCGGCGAAGGTTTGGTACAGTCGACAAGGTCGATGAGGCCCTGTCCAATTAAGAGGGGAGATACTTGACTACGCCAGAGAAGGTAGTTCGTAGAAGAAAGTTTAATCGTGAGCATATGTATTAGGGTATTATACGGTAGCGCTGCAGAGGAATCAGTTTGAGCGGCCATGGTGATTTGAAGATGACAAAGAAAGGGATGTAAGAGATATACGCTTGTGATTGAAATTTCTGGTATATGGAGAATGATTAAGAAAAAGGGAAAGTTAGAGAAAAGGAGAATTGAGTAGAGTATGGTCGGTGATGAAAGAATATGCGGTGATGAAGAAAAGAGAATTGAAGAATGGTGCCTATGTGAGAGAGAGTGGGCGGCGGAAAAAAAAGAAGAGAGGGTTTCGGTGCCCTAATTAGGCTGATACCATGATAATATAAAATTGTATTTATTTTTATTGAGTGAATAATGAGGTAATTACATTGTCAATATATACACAAGAGTTGGAAACTACTATGGAAAGTCAGAGAATATAATTACAATCCCTAAATTAGTGGAATAATTAGGACCAAATCATCTTGATTTACTTGACACTATTAGTCTCCATTAATGAATATGTTTGTTCAACTGTATCAGAATCACCAGCGTCATTGTGTATATCGTCTAAAATTTGAAGTGCTTCCACCGTGACTCGTTGAAGCGAAGCACTCATTCTGTTCCTGCTCCTGCTGTCCAATCTTTCCACAAAATCTTCAAACGACTTCAACTCCTTGTATGCTAACTCAACGAATTTCAGTTGTTCTGGAGAAAGGGCAGCATCAAATAAATGTAAAGCAGCTGTAAAGCTGGCTTTCAGAGAAACCACCTCACTGTAAGTCGCCATCGATCACTCTAAATTTCTCCCTCTTTTTTTTTTTTCTCTCAAAACCAAAGATCACAGACTAGCAATTTGGTAATTTAATTTTGAGAATTAAGATGCAAAAGTTATAAGTCAACGAATGAAATGACAATTATCTTATAGTAAATGCAAATGTATATGTGAAGGTTGCAATAACATACATAATCTGATTTTTTTTTTTTTATAAAAAAGCCCAACACGCCTAGCCAACTGTGGTATACTGACCTAATCAATAAATTAACAAGTGGGTAGGTATAATTAATAAAGAAGCTAGACTTCAACTTTTTTAGTTGTTAGAAGATGCAATAGTAATCCCACGTGATTATTTAATAAATGCATAACTACATCTGATTAATGATGTCCATAATTTTTTTTATCAAAAATCCTAGCTGTTAGGAGTGTGCCAAAAAAAAAATTAAATTGGATCGGAAAAAAGATCGGAATCGGACCTGAACCGGATCGACAGGTTAGTTTTCGGTCCGATCTCCGGTCCATTGAATTTTAAGTTTTCGGGTTGATTCACGTATTTCACAACTTTAAAATACACGATCTCAAGTATACGGTGTATATCGTAGTGAAGTAAGTACGAGGTCGATCCCACGGAGAGGTGTAGTGTAAAAGTATAGTTTGTTGATGTAATTTCTAAATAGACGGTGATCGATAAGTTTGAATGGTGAAATTACCCCTAATTATCTACCCAGGTCACAAATAGACAATAAATAGTAATAAGAAATCGATCAAATATCATGCAAATCAAAGAAACGAGAAATATACGAGTGAAACTCAAATATGAGAAGATAGATTCCAATGCATTTGCAATATTTAGATATTCATCTATGATTGATAACTCATTCAAATGGCAATTAAGGTTGTCCTCTTATAAGGTTGACCACTAAAGAAGAATTAATCAATCTCTCGATATAACTAATCCAAAGAAAAATGCAATATAAGTTCGTATCTCTACATTGACTTGGTTCGTATTTTGCACACTTTTTAGCACAACAATAACAATCCCCACAAGCGTATGGGTTCGTTATAGTTAAGTAAGTATACGACCTAGTAGTTATCGTCCAAGGACTTAATTGAGTGAGAATGAGTGATTAGTGTGAAAATTGCTTGAAATTCATGTGTATATTTTGCATAATTTTATAGAGTTTCATTGCATTTTTACACTAAATTGACTAATTGCACTTGAAATGAGAAAGGTACGTGTTTTGCTATTTTTGTAGGTTAATTGAGGATTTTTGAAGTAAAACACGCCTCAATATTATTGTAGAGTCGATCGAAGGAATAAATCTTAAAGCGTAGGCGTGCTATTGAAATTAAATGGAAGAAACCAAAGCCGCGGACCCATAAATTAAAGAAAGGAGTACTGGGCCATTTTTATTGATGATTAATTGAGGTCCATTCTCTGGGGCATTAGCAATCAAGGAAAAAAGAAAAGACCACTTCAGTTTTGGCCTACGTGAATTGAGCAACAAGCTAGAATTTTAAAATGTTTATGCCTAAGTCCATTTCACAAGCCCACATATATATATACCCCGTAGCAATTCAACAAGGGGTATCAGCCAACACACGCAGAACAGGGGCAGCTCTCCATTGGGGGAGAAATCTCTTCTCCTCCCCACCACTCCACTCATTAGATAGTTTAATTTGTTATTTCATTTCATAGATAGATTTCAATTTAGTATTTCATTTTCTTGTTGGTGAGATTGAAGTATTTGAAGACAATAGAGGTGCTTTCTTTCCTTATTTCAATATTAGTTGATTATTTGATTTTAATTCATGTTTTGTAGTTTAATTTTCATGAGTTTTATTCTAGTTGTTAATTTAGACATGGGCTAATCTCCAATTGCTTTGGGTGTTGATGTTTTGATGAAAATTTAGTGTAAATTGTGGATTAATTGCATGATAAGCTTATAATTTTGGTGATTAGGTTTCTAGGGTTGTATTTTGGATGATTCATTTGGTTGATTAACCCTATTAGCAAGCATGCTCGATTATGTTTATTGCAACGAGAGTTGGGTAGCATGATTGGGAGTGTGAGTGTGAGTTTTGATCAATTGAATAGAAGTTAATTAGTAATTAGCTCATCCGAGAGGGGTGTTAATGGCTAGACCGACAACCTTAGACACTAAACGAGTAGAGGTCGTCTAGGAGTTTGGTGAGAGGGCGTTTCATAAGCATTAGTAACCGTGTTGAAAGTGCTTATGAAACACTATCTTAGGGGCTTATGGTATTTGGTTAGATCCTATAATTGCTAATCAATGCACGATGTTTACCTATGCCTTTCGAGGGGGTTTGCACACATTTGTGATAGCCTTTAGCTTAACCTGAATTCGTAGTAAAATCATGTAATTGGTTCGCTAATTCACTTAATTTCTCACAAAACGGAAACACTCGAGGCAATACTTTCTCACCTTGCACTTTCATTATTGAGAGTTAGTTTAGTTGTTTGCATTATTGTTTCTTTTTCTTATTGATATTTGCTTTATCCTCACGTTTAGCTTCTATAACACCATTTTAACTTATAGTTTTGGGGCTCCACGCTCTCTCTAGGTCCTTGGACGATAACTACTTGGTCGTATACTTACTCAACTATAACGAACCCATACGCTTGTGGGGATTGTTATTGTTGTACTAAAAAGTGTGCAAAATACGAACCAAGTCAATGAGCCCCTAAAGTTACAAGTTATCATGCTATTGTAATAACTAAATGATGTTGTTTGAATTTTTGGGAATAAGAACAAAGGTATTAAACTAGATTAACTAAGATAACAAGAATATAACAAAAGAAATAACGAACTATCTAACTTTCGATAGAAAGTGCAAGAGAAGGGTATTGCCTCGGGTGTTTCCGTTTTGTGAGCAATTAAGTGAACTAGTGAACCAATTACATGATTTTACTAAGAATTTGGGTCAAGCTAAAGGCTATCACAAATGTGTGCAAACCCCCTCGAAAGGCATAGGTAAACAACGTGCATTGATTAGAAATTATAGGATCTAACCAAATACCATAAACTCCTAAGATAGTGTTGCATAAGCACTTTCAACACGGTTACTAATGCTTATGAAACACCCTCTCACCAAACTCCTAGACGACCTCTATTTGTTTAGTGTTCAAAGTTGTCGGTCTAGCCATTAACCCCCCTATCGGTTAGCTAATTACTAATTAACTTCTATTCAATTGACCAAAGCTCACACTCACACTCCCAATCATGCTACCCAACTCTCGTTGCAATAAACATAATCGAACATGCTCGCTAATAGGGTTGATCAACCAAATGAATCAATCAAAGTACAACTCTAGAAACATAAAAACCCAAATTATAAGCTAATCATGCAATTAATCCACAATTACACTAAATTCTCATCAAAACATCCACACCCAAGGAAATTGAGGATTAGCCCATGGTTCTTTGAGAGAATCTCATGGCTATAACAACAAATAACATCAAACTCATGGTGAAAAAGCAAGAGAAATGAGAATTTAAGAAAATACCAAATTGACTTGCAAAATAGAGTAATATCACCTTGATCATGGATTTGTAGCTACAATATGATGAAATAAGCAAATCCCACTTACAATCCTTGATTGAAAATGCCAAATTAACTAAACTCTAAGCTAATCTATGGAAAACTAGAAGAAAACTATCTCAAAAACCTATTACTATGTGTTACTATGTGTAGAGTCTTCTCAATGTGTTGAATCCCCTTTCAAAAACGAACTTTTGACCTTATATACCTTTCCAAAAGTGCTGAACACGTGCCCTTAAGTCGAAACACGTTTTTAGGTGAAAATAAGAGGTCACACGGCCGAGTCGGGCACTTCTAAAAGCGTGTAATGCATTTTGTTCACTCAGCAGATCGGCCGAGTCGGGCCTTAAATTATCTTGCCCATTCTTCAGACAACTCGGCCGGATGGTGTAGCTCGGCCGAGTTGAGAATCATTCCAGATTCTGAGTTGTAATTCCACTCGGCCGAGTTGTGGAGCTCGGCCGAGTCATGCCTTGAACATATTGTGACCATTCTTCAGGCAACTCGGCCGGATGGTGTAGCTCGGCCGAGTAGCCCTGACTTCCAGATTCTGCCTTAGACCTTCCACTCGGCCGAGTTGCGGGGCTCGGCCGAGTTGTCCAACCTTTTCGCTTGGCCGAATGGTATCGACTTCCAGTTTCTAACTCTCCTTTTCACTCGACCGAATGGTAGAGCTCGGCCGAGTTGCAAAATGTTCCAGATTCTGGACTCCTTTTTCACTCGGCCGAGGTCTGAGCTTTGTCTCTAGTTCGACCGAGTTGTCCAACTCGACCGAGTGGCTTCTTGCCTCTTCTTTTGTGCACCATTTCCAATTCGTGACTCCGATTGGCTCGATTCTTCTTGCATATGCACCCTCTCTTCATATTCTTTCATCTGACGTTTTCCTCAGATTGATTCCTTCGTGTGATTTGCTTCAAAACTCATCGTTTTTCCCTAAAAACAATACAAAACCATCATGTATCAATAATTCGATAAACAAACTACTTTTACATAACTTTTGCAATCTTAATACCACGATTAAAGCATATTCACACTATAAATTCATGCAATCTCACCACAAATCATACATCACAAATATTACATCACCTAATTTAGCCCAAAGGGTCATTCAATTCCCTCCCAATAATTAATCCTCTCTCGAGATCATAATAATATTGGGTTGCATGCTTACATACGGTCAATGGAATAAATCTCTCGATACTACCCCAATTAACAATAGATTAAGCACATTATATCATGGCCAATAATAACATTCTTCCATATAAGAATTAAGCACACAAATAAGAGACAAACACCATTTAAAGCAAGAAATTAGTTCATAAACTTCAATCCAAATATTTACAAAGCCCTAGAACCAAAAGTGTTCTAGCCAACAATCAATTTAATCCAATTAACACAAACTAATGAAATAAGCAAATAAAAAGAGAGAGAATGAGAAAGATTAGTCTAATGGATGATGGGTAATTGAATTCCAAAGCTATTGACTTCTTCCTTGTTTGATTTTGTGAAGAATTGGATGATGATTACCTCCAAGTGTGTGTGATTGTGTGTAAGAGTTCTTGAAAAAGGGGTAAAGTGTGTTTGACTTCAAGAATGAGGGTATTTATAGTGTTGGGGTAGGGTTTGGGGATAAGTTTTGCACTTAAGTCCCTTAAAATTGGCCAAATTTCACTAAAACCCCCGAGTTTGAAAGTGGTTTGGCCGGGTAATATCTTCGTATATTGATTTTTTGCCAAAATACGCGCATGGGTGCATTTATCAAAAATCTGGGTGCAGATCGGTCCGGTCGGGCGGAAAAGTGGCCCGGCTGGGCGGAAGTTTCGTATTGCTTTTTGACATCCAACTTCATCTCCGTATCTTGAGCTTCCGACCTCCGATTGACTCGATTCTTTTTGCTATTTCACTCCATTTTTCGACCCGGATCCAATGGCGCACTCCTCTTTTTGGTCCAGTGACTTGTGGTAGGTGTTTTGCTCCCAAAATTCTTCGTTTTTCCTACAAAATCGACAAAACACATGTGCATAAAAAATGAAATCACAACCAAAATGAGCTTCACATGTGCATAAAAAACGTGTAAATTACACCTGAATCACGGGTTTTCGGTCTGGTCCGGGTTAAGATCGGAATTTACCGGTCCGAACCGAAATTTTTAAAATTTTTATTTATTTATTTATGTTCTTTATATTTTTCTAATAATGCAACCTTAATTATTATAAACTAAATAAAATTAGGATTGCTAATTTGAAAACTTTGAAAATATTTCTTTCATCATGCTTAGAATTAAATAATTGATGAGGATGTGAAGTAAAAGTGTTAAAATTTATTACATTTTTTCAAGTATATAATTAAACAAAAATAATCAATTTACTTTTAGTGTCAAAATACCATTAATAATATTGTAAATAAAATTCACATTGACGAAAATTGATCTCAAATGAAGAACTGACACAAATTCATTATTCTTGTTCTTGCTTCAAAAAACTTAAAAAACAACTTGAAAAAAATATTTGAAAAAATAAAAATAAAAATTAAAAATCGATTTGAACCGGTCCGGTCTTCGGTTCGACCATTAAGGTCGATTCCGGTCTGGTCTTCGGTTCAACTCCTTGTATGCTAACTCCAAGAATGCCAGATTGTCACATCCCAAATTTAGGGCCTAGATGAAAACACTATACTCTAGTATTTTAATAAAAACATGCAGCGGAAAACGATTTATTTAAATGAGATCTCATATCATATATATAGAGAAATACTTATTATAATTTAATTCAAACAATGAGCCTCAACCACTTATTTCAAAAGAAGAAACTAAAACAGTGCAGAAACTAATAATTCGCTTAACTCTATATAAAGCTATATTAAATAAAATAAAGTAGATAAATATCTTTGCATGGCAAGACATCCACATCCACCGTCCCTTCACCACAACTCCATAAAATCTGAAAATATCAAAATAATATTGGGGTGAGCAAACAACTAGCTCAGTGGGGACCCGTTTGTCAATGTTAAACACAAATCATGCAAAATCATCATCAGATACTACAACACACTGTAATTTTAGAAAGAACCCACAAGTGATCCGAGCTATTATAGAAACTGTTGAGCATATCATATCACACAACTGTAGCTGTTGACTGTTGACTATAGAATGTCGCATTTAGACAATAACAATTCACATTCAAAGCATTTAATAAAGACAAACATAAATAGTAATAGAAATTCCCACCTTAAGTCCTGATTAGCTTTGTAAATGTATAGCTCGAATTAATGCAAGAATCACTCGTCACCTATCATGAATTAAGTCTTATTTAGAAACTAAACCACCTAACCTGCTAGCTTTACATGAATATTTAAATAAATTAACAAATAATCAGAATCTTATCATTGGACTAAGAAATTAGTTAAAAATAATAAAAATTAGGAATTTGCCAATATTTAAAACCATTTACTAAAGTACTATCATTACTTACTTGAAAAATGAATGTCTACGTTTAGAAACTAATATATCAAATCTACGATTTTGCAGTTGAAACATGAAACTCGACGACAATTTGGATTTTTAAAAATTAACAGCCTATATGTGGTTTGAGCAAACAAGATCATTCAATTGTTTTTGGAATTACACCAAAACAAAAACAATAGAAATATTAACAGGTGTAATGTATTGAGTCCCAGAAAGTAGGATTACTCAGTTAGGATTGTTGGCAATTTTTGATAAATCGATACTAGAAGAACATGATTTGGCGTAAAAAAAATATTTAATGAGAATTACAGAGGAAAGAAGTACTCGTATGGCATTATAACGAAATGTAGATCATTATAATTAAGCAATAACAATTATATATTCATCATTTGCTCGATCACAGTTATGTGTTTGTGTTACTATGACTAATGGATAAAACTTGGATATAAACACTAGAAATTAAACAGAATAAATGCTCTCAAACCCAATGTGACAAGTTGGACCAGTATGAGAAATTACATTCATCCCCATTAAACAAGAGATGCTCTTGTTGAGCTTATGCTAGTGTCAATCCTGTCAATCCGTTGCATACCATTAAACACTATCCAACAACCCAACAAAGGGATTTCTACGCAAATTAGTTAGACGAAAATGAAAAGACCAACTAAGGATACAAAATAAATATCTAAAAGAAGATCGATCACATTGAGCACATCAACTTTTCTAACCGAACTCACAACTTTAGCCTAGCGATATGTGCATCGCTTGGCATGCAAGATTTTGGCCCGTTTCATCACTTGCGCATCTTATACACCACAAGAGGCGCATCATCTAGTGACTCAAAAAGAACCTTAATATCTGTCAAATACGTACATGTATTCTAGAAAACAAAATGAAGTATTTCACATGTTGTGCTCGGATGTAGCTTAGGCAATCACTGAAGCCAGACTGCAAAGGGACTTATGAGCACTTCCTTTTCTGTTCCAGACATTCAACGGTCTAAACAACCACGAAAGCATTACACACCTGCTAAGTATACTGTCAAGTCATGGGTCACGATTGAGAAGTCGAACAAGGTCTTCAAAGTAAATGGAAGAACTATTGTTGACCAATTAGTTTGAGAAATATACATTATACAAAAACATCAATGAGAATATTATGAGTTGATTATAATTCCCAAAAAACCTCATACAGATAAAGTCAGATATTTAACTAACTAAGGCATACATATCAAGCAGATTTTAGATGTTCAAAATGGTATCTATGGGATCAATGCACGCTGAAAGTAGCTAGAATAATTTCAATCCAATTCGGCTACCTTTTAATCTGAACAAGATCGATCCAACACATCTTCAAGGATTCAACAAACATTCAAACTATATGACAATCAGAGACTAAACCACTGAAACAACAACATTGAACTGAATGATCAACAAATAAACTCATTTGATACCTCTGTGTCACGAAATAGAGTAATATTATTAAAAATGAATTGAAACGAAGAAGAAAAGCCATAACCCGACTTTCAAGGGTTTCAAAAGAAAATATACTTAGAAAGGCCTCATCAAAAAACCTTATTCCGAAAAATTCGAATGGAAAAACCGAAGCAAGGAAAAAGAGTACCCTACAAACTTTGAAAACCAAAGTAGTAAAATGATAAATCACTTTTACAGACCAACCGTCAATTATAGTAAAACAAATATATATGTTGCACCAAAAAAAGCTCTCCAGTTTGATAAGTCGAAGCAAATCAACTTAGAAGCATCACTCGTTTTATTTTCACAAACACAAGAACCAACTCCTGCTCGTTTTGCTAGTAGATAAACATCACGAGCTTTATTGCATCATCTTACCATTCATACGCAACCACCACTTAGAACCCAGTCTGCAACCTTAGATGAAGGATTTCCGAGCATCTTGTCCAGTAAATCAAAGTTGCAAGTGAGCATTCTGCATCCTAAAATTACAAAAAAAAACTAGTCAATCCACTCAGATATGAAGATAAAAATTGCACATAAGGAAAATTAGTCAATTTCAATATTGTTTTTGCCCCTCCAAATTTCATGTGTTCAAGTTTAGTATCTTTTCTATCAAAGTTGCAATCAATATTTATATCAATCTTTTCAAGAGACATGTTTCTTTATAGGAAATGTAACTAGCATTTTATCAAAAAGAAGATAAGGATAGGAATGAATTACAAACCTTGTGTATAAATTTTCTCTAGCTGGTTTCCATGAATAATGCACCAAAATATCAGGATATTTGGAAGGACCTTCTAGCATACTCTCTTTTATACTCTGTTCAACCAAAGGATTGCTATCAACTAGTTCGATCCTAGTGATATGTGCATCGACTCTTGGCAAGATTTTGGGGGGGGGGGGGGGGGTTCGACTCAAAACGAAGAAAACAACCTTAAAATCTGACAAATATTTCACATGCATGTTGTGCTCGAATGTTAGCTTAGGCAATCGCTGAAGCTAGACTGCAAAGGGACTTCTATATGAGCACTTCCTTTTCTGTACCAAGCGTACATTCAACGGACCTGCCTATATATGTCTGGTAAGCATACTGTGAGAAGTTGAGCAGGGAGAGAAAGGTAAATAAATGTACACTCTGTGTTTTCAAAATCATTTTACTATGATCGAGCAAGCCAAAGGTCAAGGGATCAAGACCTACAAGATGACTATGCTCAACCCACTAACGAAAGAAGCAACCGATCCGTTAACTTAATTAACAGATTGTACAGTACCGAAATGAAATTATAGGAATTAACCAGCCTAATTTCTTATTAAAAAATATGAAATTGAAAAAACCAAATTTGTATTAAGATTAGGCACACTACAAACTACACTAATACAGGACATAGTGATTCACTAATTACAAAGTTACTTTTCTAGTATCAATAAATCAAACAGAACCTCAGATATTTAATTAACTAATGTCTAAGGCATAGATATGAAGCAGATTTCAGATGTTCAAAACCCTGCATTGAGTTTCAAAATGGTATCCATGGGATCATTAATGCACGCTGAAAAACACAGAAAGTAGACATATGAATGAAGCTGAAATATATATAGCTAGAATAATTTCAATCCAATTCAGCTACCTTTTAATCTGCACAAGATCGATCTGACACATCTTTAAGGATTCAACAAACATTCAAACTAAACCAATATGACAATCAGAGACCGAAACAACAACATTGAACAGAATGATCAACAAATAAACTCATTTGATACCTCTGTGTCATGAAATACAGTAATATTTTTAAAAATGAAATTGAAACGAAGAAGAAAAGCCACAACCCGACTTTCAAGGGTTTGAAAAGAAAATATACTTAGAAAGGCCTCATCAAAAAACCGAATGGAAAACCCGGAAACAAGGAAAAAGAGTACCCAACAAGCTAGCATTGAAAACCAAAGTAGCTAGGAAAATGATAAATCTCTTTTACAAAACAACCATCAATTATAGTACATAAAAGGAATATATATGTTGCACCATTAAAGGCTTGAGTTTGATGAATCAAAGCAAAGCAAATCAACTTAAAAACATCACTCGTTTTATTTTCACAAACACAAGAACCAGCTCCTGCTCGTTTTGCTAGTAGACAAACATCACAAGCTTTAACGCATAATCTTGCCATTCACTCTGCAACCTTAGATGAAAGATTTCCGATCCACTTGTCCCGTACATCAAAAGCGCATGCGAGCATTCATCATCCTAAAATTGCAAACCCATAAAACAAAAAACTTATTAATAAGCTAAACAATACAATTGTATTCATCAATCCACTCAGATATGAAGATCAGAATTGAACCTCAAATGTTGCTTTGTTCAAGTTTTGTGCATATAGTTCATTGAGTTACAATAATAGCTACAATACAAACTTTCAACTTTGCGCACATAAATATGATAATTTACAGAGTGGAAATAAACATTTCTACTATCCTTTTTTTATTTGCTTCAAATGCAGATATTTCTAGGAAATGCAATTAGCATTTTATAAAAAAGAAGAAAATGAATTACAAACCTTCTGAACGGAGATTCTCTAGCTGATTTCCATGAATACTGCACCGAAATATCACCATAGAAAGCAGCTTCGGAACAACTTCTTTCCAGTATACTCGTTTTTATACTCTTTTCTACCAGAGGATTGCTATCTACTAGTTCGATCCTTGAAACATCTGTAAAATCATCGAACTGGATCTCCTCCAATTTATAGCAGTGTTTAATGCTTAGGTGGTTAAGAGATCTAAAGCTTCCCACCAGTTTTACGAGATCAATGTCTTCCATTAGAAGAAAGTAGAGGCTTGGAAATTCCTCCTCTTCTACTTGCCAATTTTGGCCTTGAAAGGCATTGCAACGCAGTTTCAGCTGTTGAAGACATGGCAATAAAGAAATCTCCCTCATTTCTTCCCAAGGATACCCCATTCCACTCAAACTCAACTTCTTAAGTGAAGATGGGAGAACAGGAAGCGAAGCAACTGGGGGAACAACCTGATCAAACTTGAATCCTGGATTCACGACGATGCATTTAAATGATTCTAGATTAATCATATTGGAGATATGATCAGAGAAACACGAGGGATCTGCCGCATCAGGTGTAAGTTCAATTCTAATTTTCAGTTTCTTTAGGTTCGGGAGACGATGAAGAACGTTGCAACTGGCCGTGCTCACATCTAAAAGTGTTGAAAGCATTCCCAAGGACTTGTCGCCAACATCTGGTAGGTCGCTTCCCAAGACCTGAAGATGCTTCAGTTCTTCCAAATCCCATATCTCGGCAGGCATATAAGACGGAGCTCCACTTGATTTGATTCTCAAATGAGGATGGACAGTCAAGAATTGGAGTCTCCCAAGATTGGAGATGGATGGAGGAAGCTTTCCATTGCACGTGAGGGCGAGGTACCTTAACTTAATAAGTTCCACTACTTCCAAAGGGAAATCATAGAAACGGATGTTAAGAGCATCCAGTCTTTGCAGCAACTTTAAACCGAAACATATTGGTACCTCATACTGGTGATACGGTCCAAAACAGAGGAGAGATTCTGCAGTGAGTGCACAATTTTCCTCCATTGAGTTGTACACATCTTTGCGGGCAAATAGAACATTATGGTGGATGCTCAACCTAGTCTGGCTTTTTATACCTTCTTCTTTCAAACCGTCTTCAGGACCATCTAGGACATAAAAAAAGTTGGTGTTCCTAGCTTCTCTTTGGCAAAAGTGCCACCATGAAGAATGGAGGCCACATGTTCTTATTGCTTGAGTAGGCGGCTCATCAAAATAAGTACTGCTCTTTTCGTAGACCATAAGAAGACTATAGAAATCAAGATACTTGAATGATTGTAGATGTTGATGACAGAGTTCACTTGGTTTAACAGCTGGATAAAAAATATCCTCAGCAGTCCACAAATTAATGAGCTTAGTTCGACGTATCTTAGACTTTAGCGGAAAAACTCCCATATAAAGCAAGCATAACTTTAATTCATCAATTAGTTCCTTATAGCTGGGATAGAGTACCTTTGATATTTGATCATATGCATCGACAAAGAGCGGATGTTTCCTCCTGGCTGCTACGTCGATCCAGAGTGATTCCTGGGCGTTTGATAGGAGGTGAGCAACCGTGAGAATTGTAAGAGGAAGACCATCACACCTCTCCGCAATCTTCTTACCAGCTTTCTCAAGTTGATGAGGGCACGGGCCTCCAGCAAATGCCTTGTGACGTAGAAGATCCCAACTTTCTTCTATATTGAGCAACCGCATTTTAATGCAATACCATTCCCTGGAATAATCTGCATAAATGATCCTAGAAGTAATCAAGACTCGACTTCCACTTTCTTCATGAAGCTCTCCTAAGAAACTGTACCAGTCATCGTTTAACTTGTGATTTTCCCATACATCATCAAAGACGACGAGGCATCGCTTATCATTCAAAAGTTGGTTCAACCTTTGAGCTGCTTCCTCCTGGTCTCCTCCCATAACAACCATCTCTGCAGGGTCCAATTGAGCAAGAATGGGTTGTGTGAAATCTTGAGGTTTCCGATCAAGGCCTAGTGTCACCCAGGCACGATGTTGGAACCACTCGCAAATATCCAAATCTTGAAAAAGTTCCCTGGCAAGAGTAGTCTTACCAATGCCTGCCATCCCATAGAGAAACAAAAAATTGCAAGGCATCACCAAGGAACTTGGAAATAGTGCGAATTTGAGGTCACTCCTCACATCACCAAGTCCAACCATCTTTGATGATGATGATGATGAAACATTATTATAATCTTGAATAATTAGCTGCTGCAACGAGTACTCCTCCTTCGTCTTCTTCATTGTCTTCATTGTCTCCATTAATGAATGAGTTTTTTCGACTATCTCATTAAAATCATCATATTTTTTATTTAAAAAAACGTCCTGTAATTCAAGTACTTCAGCTGTTAGTCGTTGAAGCGAAGCACTCATTCTGTTCCTGCTCCTGCTGTCCAATCTATCCAGAAAATCTTCAAACGATTTCAACTCCTTGTATGCTAACTCAAAGAATTGCAGAGCGTCCGGAGGAAGGGCAGCATCATATACATGTAAAATACCTGAAAAGTAGAAATTCAGAGAAACCACCGCACTGTAAGTCGCCATCGATCACTCTTTTTCCTCAAACCCAAAGATCGTATACAGACTAGAAATTTTGAGAATGAAGATGCAATAATAATCAATGATACATTTGATTAATGAATAATGATGGAATCACTTTTTTTTTTTTTTTTTTTTATCAAATATGAAAAATGAAAGACCAACAAAAGATCTCTTTTCCATAAAGTAGAAATAGCCATAATATTTCTCATAAAAATAATTTTATCATCTTTAATACTCCCTCCGTCCAATTTTAAGATGCACACAAATGATTGTTTATTAATAAAGTGAATGACAAAATGGGTAAATAAGTGATGGTAGGAGAGTGGAGATAAAGGAGTATGAATAGTATTTTTTCCAAAAATAAAAAATAAAAAATATTTGAATAATAAAATTGAACAACCAAAATAAAAGAAGAAAAGTGAGAATAATGAAATTGAACAGAGAGGGAGATTAGTAAAGAAGTAAGAAATTGGTAATAAATATTCAAATAATAATAGGACAATTTTTTTAATAAATATTCAAATAATAATGGTAGAGACGGGAGGGATTATACAGTATGCTGAATACATTTAATAATAGCTACAATGTTTATAATTAAATAGTGGGTAGGTGTGCCAAAAAATAAAATAAAAAAGAAACTATATAGTGGGTATATGTATAATTAACTAGTGGGTAGGGCCGCATACTACGTAAAAGAAAAATGATATAATCCATTATGTATAAGCGCATTTACTCGGTAATAGATAACAGATATGTGAACATTAGATAACTGATTTAGGAATGCCCTCCGCGTTACTTTATTTCGTCCCAGTGCTCGGTTTTCCACACATTCCATGATCAAAATGATTATCATCTCTCCTCTTATATAGAGAGAGATTTACAAAAGAGAAGTCACAACTAACAATTGAGTTATAACTAACAAAATGAACTACTCCTCTAACTAATAATCTTTCATTTATTGTTAGCTTGACTTGTTGTTATTCTTCACGGTACTCATGGTGCCTCCTAACTTGGTCTTGTAATCCATTTTTGGAATTTGCATCATCAATAAATTATTTGCTCGACCCAAAAAAAATAAAAATAGATCGATAGGAGCATATCTTTTTGTTTCTTGTAAATATTACTGTAGATTTACTTTGGACCTTATCTATGTTAAATTTTGTTGTAATCTCTTCATTAAATAATGGAAACTCTCACCATTCTTTACGGTGATAAATACCTTAGATATCATGCATGGTTTCCTTTCTCTCTCAAGAGTTCCATTGAAAATTAGGTGATGACATATACACAGATTATTATTTTTGCATTCTTGAGATCACCAAACATGTTTTTTTTTTTTTTTTAATACTTGTGATTTCGATCCGGTACAGTATAATATTCTCATGTATATGATTTTTCTTTTAAATGCACAACGTCGTATATATTGTACTGCACTGAATTCAAATTCACAATATAATCGTGTGGTTATATAGCACATGCAGGACGCTGACGTGCTACACTAGATCCAAATCCATATACTTGAACCTACTAGATCCCTTATGTTTTTGTCATTAATTTACACATATATTCCATACGTACTGTTGTGTAGTTTAATTATATGAGAAAATTCATGTAATTTAGATCGAGTCCAACTTTAGTCCTATAACTTTGTACTTTTTTAATTTTAGTTCTGACGGTATCAATTTTAGTCTGATAACTTAGGCAGAACTCAATTTTAGTTTTATAACCTTGCATTTTTTCAATTTTAGTCTTGTAACTTTTTACTAAAATTGGAGAAAAAAATTATTTAGATCTTGTAAGTTTCCCATTTTTATAAAAACATCCTAAAAAAGATTTAAAAAAAATTAGTTTGTGTCTCATAATTTCTCAAATTGGTTAATTTACATACGATTTTTTCCCTATTACATCCAATAATGAGAAAAAAAAATTATTTACGTCTCATAACTTTAACCTTTTTTCAAAAAGGTCCTAAATTTTTTTTTTATTTACGTCCTATAATTAACATCATAACTTGGTTAATTTACGTCATTTTTCTTTATTCTGAAAATTGTAAATAGTGATTTGTAATTTTTTTAATCCATGTGGCCATTGTTTTCCACGCTAAACAAGTCAAGCTCGGCCACATTCCAATTTCCGTCGATTATCCAGAATATTTATGCGCAAGTGACAAAAGTGTGAGTGAAATGTTACTGCTTTGGTGTCTCCGACAAAAATTGGACGTGGATTAATGTAGTTATAAAATTATGAGACGTAATTTTTTTTTTTTTTTGGGTCATTTTTAAAAAAGGTGAGAGTTACATGTCGTAAAAAATTTTTATCTCCTAAACTTAAAACCTCCAGGACTATAAATAAGAAAGTGCAAAGTTACTAGACTAAAATTAATACGGATTACTATTGAGAAAGTGCAAAGTTACATAATTAAAGTTGGACTTGGCCTAAATTAAAGGATTAAAATCGATATTTTCTCTAATTATATCCCCAATTATTTCCCAGTGGAATTCTTGACGGGAAGTCTCCTTTTGTGGTACAGTGGTACTATACATGCTAATTACTTCAATCTATAAGTCGATCGACCCTTAAAGTAACATAATAGGAGTTAACTATTCAACTTCGGCAGTTATTAATTTGTATTGACTGACATTATGATCACTAAATCACATACATATATGTTTTAATTTGATGAAGTTAAAAGAGTAGATCCAACACTATTTGGAATAAAGCAGCTAATTATTTGAAACACATAGAATAAAGTTATTATAATCAGCAATATAAAGATGGTGTATATCATCATGTACGTGTAATAATGTCGAAATCTGCAAAAAGGAAAACATAGGGTATTTTTAATTAAATATTAATCTTTTGAGTTTATTTTAATTAAGTATTGGTAGGTTTTTATTAAAATAAATTAGAGCGACCATTAACGCTCGTTCCACAACAATAGTCAAATTTGACTTTACACACGAACTAAGAAAAATTAATAAATATGGTCATATTTAACTAATATGCCTATTTTACTCTAAATATTCAATAAATTTGGTGTAAATTTCAAACCAGTTGGATCTTATTTACTCTTAATGATTAATTATGGGGTAAGATTATCAATAAAAGAAAAAGAAAAATGTACCTATCTTTTTAGAGACATTCGAAAAAGAAAAATGTACCTATCTTTTTAGAATGGAGATAATATTTAATTAAAAAAACCGAAACCATAGTGTTCTTAATTAAATTGGCACATGAAGTTTTTCACCTTTTCTAAAAGGGTCCTAAAGAGAAATTCTTGTCCCATAAATTCTCGTCTGACTTTCTATTCCCATCTAATTTTAACTTTTTTTTTTTTTTTATTCAGTTTAATTTTGAGGAATAGAAAATCAGACGAGATGGGAGTTGGGGAAAAAATGAGAGTTTACCAGAGTATATAGAGATACAAGATTTATATATATGATAGAGATATAAAAGATACACCAAATATAAAAGAGATGTGGATATTATTTATATTTCTAATATAATTTTTCTAACTAGGAAATGCCTTTAATGACATGTACGTCTTTTCATTATTTTTTTTATTTTTTTATTACTAAACACTTTTAACTTAAAAAATTATACTCCCTCCGTTCCAGAAGAATTTACACCCTTGAGACGGCACACATTTTAAGAAATGTGTAAGAAAATGTGTAATGAGTGATGTTTTGAGGGGTAGTTTTGTAAACTTTTATGAATAAAGTAAAGTAAAAAGTAGATTGAGTGTGGAAAAGTAATGGCATATGGGTAAATATGAGTATATTTTAAGGGTGAGGGTTATGAATATATTTTCTTTGATGAAGTGTGCAAATTGGTATGAGACATCCATATATGGAAAGTGTGCAAATTCCTGTGGAACGGAGGGAGTATATATAATGAGAAAATTTTGCTATTAATACCTACTCCCTCCCTCAGTCCTACAAAAACTTACGAATTTTGGACACATAGTTTAGGGTTATATAAAAAGGATTAATAAAGACTTTTGAGGCAGCTAGCCATTAATAAAGACAAATGATTTTGGGGTTATATAAAAAGGATTAATAAAGACTTTTGAGGCAGCTAAGCAAGCCATCGATTATTTTATTACTCCCTCCGTCCCGGAGGAACTTGCACCCTTTGACCGACACACATTTTAAGAAATGTGTAAGAAAAGGTGTAATGATTGATGTTTTGAAGGATAGTTTTGTAAACTTGTATGAATAAAGTAAAGTAAAAAGTAGATTGAGTGTGGAAAAGTAATGGCACATGGATAAATATGAGTATATTTCAAGGGTGAGGGTTGTGAAGATATTTCTTTTTATGGAGTGTGCAAATTGGTATGGGACATCCATATATGGAAAGTGTGCAAATTTCTGTGGGACGGAGGGAGTACTATACTTTTATCTTATATTACTATCTATTGTCTTTTTTAATTACATCATTTGAACTATATCTATTATTTTATTTCTTAATTAAAACACTAAAAAAAAAAGGAGAAATATATAGTGGATTTTTTTTTTTTTTTTTGAATTATTTGCAAAAAAAAGTGTACAAATTAATAAAGACAAATGATTTTAGGGTTATATAAAAAGGATTAATAAAGACTTTTGAGGCAGCTAGCAAGCCATTGATTCAGTGGTAAAAAGAATAGTTGTATAGTGAAATAAACATGCAAGTTGTAATTATAGACATTAGTAAATGATGGGGTCGGTGAAATTAACAATAAATTAACCTGCAGATTCCTTCGACGAGATAATTAACAGCATATGCTGATTATGTCAAAACTTGATCATGATGACGAAAATTATTTTAGTAATTTACAAGATGACATCTCCTAATTGGTTTATGAGTCACATAACTCTTCCTATAGTCCATACTGGTTTGTACAAAGTTAAAAATAAATATTCCCTCCCTCGTCTATAAAATTTGGTGAACGGACGAATAAAATTTGGTGAACGGACGAATAAGGCAAATGAAAATAAATTTGATGGATATATAGAAGAGTACAAACATAACTTTTGAGTTGAGATAACACTTCATCCACCTATATTTCTCCATCTCTAGCACATACTCAATATTCAACTAACATGTTAATAGATACTTCATCTGTCCCATTATTAATTGAATATTTACTATTTACACGGGTTTTAATGTAAGAATTGCTTATTAGTATTAAAGGTGATAAAGTGACTTTTTAGAAGGGATATAATGGATAGTTCAACTTTATTGAAGAGAAAATTTTTAGTTAGTGTGCAAAAAGTAATGACATATGATGTAATTAAGAGATGTACGTTTGAGGGTGTTTTTTAAATGAGTAAAAAGTTACGAGTATTTTTTTTCAAGTAAGAAAATGTTTAATTAATAATGAGACTGATGTTTTGGACAAATGTTCAAATAATAATGAGACGGGGCATCTCTATCCATATTCCATTCACCAGCTACCATCCCCAACCTAACATGGCCTAAGAGTCTATGACAATAAGAAATGGTGGACCTAACTACTAGAACAAAAGAACAAATAAAATTTAGCCATTTCAATGAACCTGCGATGCAGCCTTGAATAAAATAAAAATATTTAAATTTTGTATTAATGTTCCCCGATTTAATTATTGTATGTTCACATTGAAACTACCGAATAATAAATTAAGTCCTATGTTTCGTTTCTTTCAAATTTTACCTGCCCGAGATGACACCTCGTGAAAATTGCACATGTTTTGATATTTTGACCCAAAAAAAGTATTAATGTCTTTTGTCAGTTAATTATCGACTTAAGTTAAAAATGCTTTTTTGCGGCTTTTTTAATAAAATATTACTATTTAAAACTTAAATTAATAAAATATAATTGTCTGATGGTGTTTTAATAAAATAGGTACAAACGCCAGATGAAAGGGTGCCCAAAGGAGACATAATCTGAAAAGTGTCAGAAATGTTGCTGACTGAAATTGGAGGGTGAAAGGCGCCAATAGCATTGGCAACAATGGAATCTAAACGTGGGGAGGGGAAGGGGGCAGGTTGGGGTGGTAGCCTGGTTGGGTGGGAGGAGAGTTGGGATAATTTTTTCATAAAATTATAATTTTTTATTGTTCAATTTTATTATTCTTATGATTTCATTATACCCTCAACTTATTTACTTATACATAAATTAATCAATATTTATGTGAAGTCAACATTTTAAAATTGGACGGGGGAATATTATTTTTCCAATATTTCACTATAAATTACTCAATTTTTTTATTTTATATTGTTCTACTATATATATGGATACGCAAGTGTTTTTTTTTTAAATGAAAAAATCAAGTCATTTATTATAAAAGAAAGGTCATGGCTAAACAAAACTCTGATTCTACTATATATACTTCATGACTTCAATTACTATACATCCAACACAAAATATAGTTTTTTAAAAAATTAATACCCATACCTCAATTTTAGGTAATTATAATTTAATTCTAAAAAAATAAAAAATTACGAAAAAATCATTTTTCATCGACGAAACAGAAGAAATGCGCGAAATAAGAAGAAAAAAGTGAGTTCAAGTTTAAAATGAGGAGTTCCAAACGTACATAGTTTCTTTAGTTTTAATCAAAATTTAGAATTTTTATTTTTGTGATTTTTTTAAATAT
Source organism: Galeopsis tetrahit (assembly GCA_963675135.1). NCBI lineage: Eukaryota > Viridiplantae > Streptophyta > Magnoliopsida > Lamiales > Lamiaceae > Galeopsis > Galeopsis tetrahit. The sequence continues at coordinate 96,299,723 of OY776119.1, forward strand.
CTTAAATTTATTTTGAGTTTCTTTAGTTTTAATCAAAATTTAGAATTTTTATTTTTGTGATTTTTTTAAATATCTTAAATTTATTTTGAGGGGTGCTAAGAAAGTGTAATAATTAGTTAAATTTTGAGGGGTAATTTTGTAAAATTTTATGTATAAAGTAAATAAATGAGTTGATTTTTGTGTATGTGTGAAGAAAAAATAATATCATTTGTGTAAAATTGAGAATATTGTGAGAGTTGAGTTTATAAAATGTTTTCAAATTTAAAGGTGTAAAAGTTATTATGGAATGTTCAAAAAGAAAATATGAAAATAATTGTGAGACGGAGGAAGTAATATATAGTAAAACTGAGGAAATAATATTATTTTATGAAAAAGTTATTCCAACTCTCCTCCCACCCAAACCCCCCAAACAATTATATTTTATTAATTTAAATTTTAAATAGTAATATTTTATTAATAATATTATTTTATGAAAAAGTTATTCCAACTCTCCTCCCACCCAAACCCCCAAACAATTATATTTTATTAATTTAAATTTTAAATAGTAATATTTTATTAAAAAAGCCGCTTTTTTGCCCTCGCTAAACCTGAACACCACCTCCACCATTTGGCCAGTTAAAATTTCCCCAATCACCATGCGCGACCAGAGTTTCGAACACGCGACATCCCGATCGCAAAGTATCTATGTAGGCCCGGTTTGCCGTTTGGGCAAGAAAAGCTTCATTCGTTATCGTGCAATTAATGATTTTTAAATCAACATTATGCAAGTCTTATGTGGTTGACTCAACTAAAGGGTAAATTCGGAATTTGAACTCGTGGCGTGCTTAACCGAGCTCACATGCCTTGTAAGTTCAAACCTAATCTAACGTCCAATTAAAAGACAACTTCACGCTTAAGATCTTAATTTTCAAATCAATGTGGATCACCACAGTATCGCTATCTCCTTCAATCGTGAGTAGAGGAAAAATGAGTGTTTCCTTTGTCTTAATAGACGTCCAGGTCTTCAACCTTTCACCGAGACAACCTCACACTAAGGAGTTCTCATGTCAAGAATAGAACACAAATAAATAAACAAAGTTTCATCAAGTACCAGATCCCAAGTACCCGATTGCAAAGACTCTCGAGTGTATCTCAAAAGAGTCCCATCACCAGATAAGAGTCTCACAATCCACTACAAAAAAAGGCCCATATAAAGAGGGCAAAGGCGAGAGAATTGCCCTCTTTAATCACTTTGGCGACAGCAGAGGCGAGGGGCAGTCACTGTCGCCAAAGTGTTCCTCGCTAATTTATTGGCGAGGGCACCCTCGCCAATTAAAGAGGGCACACCCCCCTCGCCAATTTAATTAATTTAAAAAATTGTAGAATCTGGGTTTGACCACCCCACTTACCACTTCTATTTAACCATCCCACTTACCACTTCTATTTAACCATCCACCCGCACAGGCGAGAATCGAACCCAGGACCTCTCGAACAACTTACCACTTCTATTTAACCATCCACCCGCACAGGCGAGAATCGAACCCAGGACCTCTCGAACAACTTACCACTTCTATTTAACCATCCACCCGCACAGGCGAGAATCGAACCCAGGACCTCTCGAACAAGAAGAGTTTATTTAACCATCCACCCGCACAGGCGAGAATCGAACCCAGGACCTCCCGAACAAGAAGAGTTTATGCGCTCCTTGTGTGCCGTTTAAGCTAGGAGCTTTAGTCGTTATATTTTGAATGCAATTAATATATATATTATAATTTCAGTTTTTTCTTCTTTCCTTCAAAGTAACTTGTTTATCTTTAAATTGTCAAAACACATCTAATATATTTATTTTTAAATGTGAAATTATAATATTATGTGTTACAAATAATTAATTATGTTTATTATGTTTTCCAATTATAAAATTAAAGTTACTTGTTTATTTTTAAATTATCAAAACATATTTAATATATTTATTTTTAAATGAAAAATTATAAAATTATGTGTTACAAATAATTAGTTGTGTTTAATTTTGTTCTCCAATTACATTTTTTTAATTCATGATTATTCAATAATTATGTTTAATTAATTTTCTTCATAAATATATACTCCGTATATATATATATATATATATATATATATATATATATATATATATATATATATATATATATATATTTCAAATTTGTAATTAAATCATTGTTGTTAGTAAAAATTATTTGAATATATATACCTTCAATATAATTAAAATAAAAAATTTAACATTAAAAATAAAAATAAAAATCAAGTATCATTAATAATCAAAACTTAATAATAAATACACCATTAAAATGGAAAGTAAAAGATAAATATTTAAAATTTGGAAACTAAAGAAACCTGTTACTTTAAAAAAATATTAAAACAATAATTTATAATTATTATAATTGTACAAAAATAACTCAGCTGTATATAATTAACAATATTTATAGATATAAACACCTTATTAATCTTATCCAATTTTAATTCATAATTATTCAATAATTATGTTTAATTAATTTGTTTCCCACATGTATATAATTAACAATATTTAACTATTTAATCAATCAAATAATGATAATTAACTATTAACCTAATTAATTAATTATATCTAACTATTACAGTAATATATATTAATTACATAAGTAATATATATATGACCATTAGTATATATACTCCCTGGCCGCCCTCGCCAACTTCCAGAAAACCAATCTGGGTTTCTTCATTTCGCGAGGGGTATTAATTTCCCTCGCCAATTTGCGAGGGATTTTGGTACCCTCGCCAACGCGCTCGTAAATTGGCGAGGGCACTTTTTTCCACTCGCTAATTCGCGAGTGTGATTCCGCCCCTCGCCAATTCCCTCTTTATTTGTGCCCCTCTTTAAATCCCTCGCCAAATAGCAAGGGTTAAATCCCCCTCTTTAACTCCCCTCGTTATTTGAGCAATTTTTTGTAGTGATCTCACCAAAATCCCATAATCATAGACGGAGGGACGTTGGATTAAGTAACATTGGTCCATTGGGTGTTAAGATTGAATAACAATTGGTCCAGTGGGTGTGCCTACTATAAAGTATTCCCCTTGCTTGTGTTCAATTCCTCCCCATAGCAACTTTTATTTCTTTTTATTATATATATTCCTGATTAGTTTTATTTTTTAGTTTTTTGTGTATACATATTTTTATTTCATATATATAAATTATCTGATTAGTAAATACCATTTTCCATCAAAACATGAATGTTAATGTTATTCTTGAAAAAAATAATTATTATTAATTTATTTTTTAGTTTCTTATGTTAGTAATATTTTAGCAATTTTGACACTAGTCTTTTCTAAATCGAAACAACCAAATGTTTCTCTGAAACATATATAGAATAAGAATATTGACAATTTTTAAAATGAAATTATTTGATAAGTATAATATTATTATGTTGAGTAACACTTGTGTAAGTGTAACTGAAACTTTTATCGATTACATTTTTAATATAGTAATGTTAATCGGGGCCCCCAAACCAAATTTTCTAGCTCCGTCACTGCCCATAATGGGGAAAAAGCCGCACAAGGCGCATCTGAAACAGCAAGCAGTAACTAAAAAACTATTCTAGGAAAGCATGATAAAACTACTTAGAAAAAAAGTAAATGGAATCAACGAAAAAACACACGAATGGTCACCGTGGCTCCGTTAGGGATAACTTATACGTTGATCTCAAACAATATACGAAGAAAAATTACACACTAGTAACTTATATCCACGACCATAACGAAAGAAGCAACAAATTCGTTAACTTATACTCCGTCCAATTTTATTATGCTCATTTCTCCGTACACGGGTTTTAATGAATATTGATTAGTTTATGTATAAAGTAGATAAGTTGGGGATATGATGGGATGTTGTGGGGTCCATTTATAAGTAAAGTGATTGTTTATGAATAAAGTTAGTGGCAATTTGAGTAAATAAGTGATGGTTGGAGGGTGGAGATAAAGTAGTGTGAATAGTATTATTTTCAGAGTAAAATGCGCTTTTGGTCCCACCATCCACGGGCACTCATGATTTTGGTCCCAACACTTTTAAATCTGGTCCCGAAAGTGAAAAAATTGACACATTGGGTCCCAAAATCGGAAATTCTAACACATTTAGCCCCACGCACGTTAAGTGTTGACGGAATGAGTCACGTGCGTGTCACGTGGTTATACACACACACGACTTTACTGAGGACACCCACCGAGAATTTTTTTGAATGCTAGTTCGACCCCTCAACTAAAATTAAATAAATTTTCCGTGATTAGTACACCCACCTCCCATTTCATTACAGAATCGCCTCCATCGTCACCACCATTTCTCGCAGCCAAATTCATGCCGGAAATATACTCGTAACTCTCAGATCCATTTAATTCAAAATGATTTTTTCCAAAGAACAAATATAAAAAACTCCCAAACAAAATACATCATCCACATTAAAACTTAAGACTCTGAAAAAAAAAAACGAAAATGGATAAAGGCAGAGAGATCGACAGAAAAATTGAAAGGGGTGAAGGCTTAAAACTCGGTCAAAAAATTGAAAGGGGTGAAGGCTTAAAACTCTGTCAAAAAAATTGAAAGGGGTAATACCTTTTTGGATGAGGCAAATGGAACGGCAAAAGAGATCGACAGATTTACGGCGGGGGCGGGTGAAGGCGGAGGAGATGTACTTTTCTGTGAGATCGACGGCGGAGGGCGGCGTGGCGAACGACAGAAACAGGGAGGAGCGGCGGCGAGGCTTGGGGCAGGAGTGGTGCGAACGAGCGGCGGCGAGATGTGATGCGTCGACCCTTCTTCTTGAAACAACGATGGTCGCGCGAAGAAAGAGAGCCGACGCCGCAAAGATGCGGCGCTTGGATCTGCGATGGTCGCTGCCGCGAACGGTCGGCGAACGGCGAGGCGGCGTGGATGAAGGGGGAGAGGGCGTGGACGCATATCGAGTGGGAGAAGCGGCGTGTCGACGTGGCTGGTGAGGGAGACGGCGTGGCGGAGTGGCTGTCTGGCTGGTGGAGGATGGACGCGAGGAAGGAGATGAATGAATGAATTAATTAAGGTGTGTTAATGAGTGAAGGAGATGAGTAATTTGTGGATAAAGGGTATTTTTGTACTTTCTTAGGGTGTGTACTCATCGAACGGGGGTGTCAAGTTTGACTAACGGTTGACTAAGGTCAACTAACGGTTGACTAACTCTGAGACCCAATGTGTCAAATTTTTCACTTTCGGGACCAGATTTAAAAGTGTTGGGACCAAAGTCATGATTGCCCGTGGATGGTGGGACCAAAAGCGCATTTTACTCATTATTTTCATAAAGGGAATTGACATAATAAAATTGCACAATCAAAAAAAGAAAATGGAAATAATGAAATTGGACGAGGGAATATAAATTTATAGCAATTACCTGATGGCTCCAGATCCACCGCTATACTACCGTATTCTTCTACAGAATCATCCATGTCTTATATTAATAACCTATAATTGATTATGCAATAACCTTGATAACATATATGTACTGGATGCAACTAATATAACAATTTTAACCTTATTTCATATGCACAGACCAAGCAATCTGGAGCAAGTTTGAATAAAAATGCAGAGATGGTCAGAAGGTCTCTAAACAGGCATAAGGATAAGGGAATTGATACATCTCTATTTCTGATCAACAAATAAACTCATTTGATACCTCTCTGTTACGAAATAGAGTAATATTATTAAAAAATAAATTAAAAAACAACGTGGAAAGCCACAATCCGACTTTCAAGAGTTTGAAAAGAAAATATACTTAGAAAGGCCTCATAAAACTTTATTCCGAAATATTCAAAGGGAAAAACTGAAGCAATGAATTAAAAAAGTACCCAACAAGCATCGAAAACCCAAGTAGAAAAATGAGGAGTATATCTCTTTTACCGATCAACCATCAATTATAGTAAAAGAAATATATATGTTGCACCACAAAAAGACTCAATCTTGATAAATCAAAACAAATCAACTTAAAAGGCATCACTCTTTTTATTTTTATTTTCACAAACATCACAAGCTTTACTGCATAATCTTGCCATTCACTCTGCAACCGTAGATGAAGGATTTCCGATCCACTTGTCCCGTAAATCAAAAGCGCCTGACAGCATTCAGCATCCTAAACAAAACAATTGCATTCATCAATCCACTCAAATATGAAGATCAGAATTGCACCTCCAATGCTCCTGTGTTCAGGCTTTGTGCATATAGTTCACTGAGTTACAATAATAGCTAGAATACAAACTTTCAACTTTGCGCACATATATATGATAATTTACCAAGAGTACTGGAAACAAACATCTCTACTATCCTCTTTATTTGCTTCACATGCAGATATTTCTAGCATTTTATCAAAAAGAAGAAAAGGATAGTACGTAATGAATTACAAACCTTCTGAACGGAGATTCTCTAGCTGATTTTCATGAATACTGCACCGAAATATCATCATAGAAAGCAGCTTCGGAACCACTTGTTTCCAGTATACTCGTTTTTATACTCTTTTCTACCAGAGGATTGCTATCTACTAGTTCAATCCTTGAAACATCTGTAAAATCATCGAACTGGATCTCCTCCAATTTATAGCAGTGTTTAATGCTTAGGTGGTTAAGAGATCTAAAGCTTCCCACCAATTTTACTAAATCAATGTCTTCAATTAGAAGAAAGTAGAGGCTTGGAAATCCTTCCTCTTCTACTTGCCAATTTATAGCAGTAGTGTTTAATGCTTAGGTGCTTAAGAGATCTAAAGCTTCCCAACAAGTTTACCAGATCAATGTCTTCAATTAGAAGAAAGTAGAGACTTGGAAATTCCCCCTCCACTCAAGTCATTGAAAGGCATTGCATCGCAGTTTCAGCTGTTGAAGGCATGGCAATAAAGCAATCTCCCTCATTTCTTCCCAAGGATATCCCATTCCACTCAAACTCAACTTCGTAAGTGAAGATGGGAGGACAGGAAGCGAAGCAACTGGTGCAACAACCTGATCAAACTTACATCCCGGTTTCACCACGATGCATTTAAATGATTCTAGATTAATCATATTGGAGATATGATCAGAGAAACATGAGGGATCTGCCGCATCAGGTGTGAGTTCAATTCTAATTTTCAGTTTCTTTAGATTTGGGAGTCGATAAAGAACGTTGCAACTGGCCGTGCTCACATCTAAAAGTGTTGAAAGCATTCCCAAGGACTTGTCGCCAATGTCTGGTAGGTCCCTTCCCAAGACCTGAAGATGCTTCAGTTCTTCCAAATCCCATATCTCGGTAGGCATATAAGACGGAGCTCCACTTGATTTGATTCTCAAATGAGGATGGACAGTCAAGAATTGGAGTCTCCGAAGTTTGGAGATGGATGGAGGAAGCTTTCCATTGCACGTGAGGGCGAGGTACCTTAACTTAATAAGTTCCACTACTTCCAAAGGGAAATCATAGAAACGGATGTTAAGAGCATCCAGTCTTTGTAGCAACTTTAAACCGAAACATATTTGTACCTCATACTGGTGATACGGTCCAAAACAGAGGAGAGATTCGGCAGTGAGTGCACAATTTTCCTCCATTGAGTTGTACACATCTTTGCGGGCAAATAGAACATTATGGTGGATGCTCAACCTAGTCTGGCTTTTTATACCTTCTTCTTTCAAACCGTCTTCTGGACAATCTAGAACATAAAAAAAGTTGGTCTTCCTAGCTTCTCTTTGGCAAAAGTGCCACCACGAAGAATGGAGGCCACATGTTCTTATTGCTTGAGTAGGTTGCTTATCAAAATAAGTACTACTCTTTTCGTAGACCATAAGAAGACTATAGAAATCAAGATACTTGAATGATTGTAGATATCGATGATAGAGTTCACTTGGTTTAACAGCTGGATAAAAAATATCCTCAGCAGTCCACAAATTAATGAGCTTAGTTCGACGTATCTTAGACTTTAGTGGAAAAACTCCCATATAAAGCAAGCATAACTTTAATTCATCAATTAGTTCCTTATAGCTGGGATATAGTACCTTTGATATTTGATCATATGCATTAACAAAGAGCGGATGTTTCCTCTGGGCTGCTACGTCGATCCAGAGTGATTCCTGGGCGGTGTTTGATAGGAGGTGAGCAACCGTGAGAATTGTAAGAGGAAGACCATCACACTTCTCCGCAATCTTCTTACCAACTTTCTCAAGTTGATGAGGGCACGGGCCCTCCAGCGAATGCCTTGTGATGTAGAAGATCCCAACTTTCTTCTATATTGAGCAACCGCATTTTAATGCGATACCATTCCCTGGAGTAATCTTTATGAAAGATCCTAGATGTAATCTGTTGTACGTGCTTTTGAGTGGATGATCTGGAAGTGGGCTTTCGTAAGCACTAAACAAACATATATAATGATCGGGGGTTTATTACGTGTTTATGCGGGTTATTATGATGATTAATGAAGATAATATGAAGAACAAAGCAAGAACAGTGAAGAACAAAGATGTAGCTTCTTGGAGAAGCTAAAAGCTTGAGAGCTTTGGGAGAGTATATTGCTTTGGGTTGGGTGATTTTGTGGAAAAATGTAACTTGTCCCTTACAAATGAGCCTTTTAGGCATTATATAGTGGTTTTTGGGGGCTGCCCGCCTTTTACACGTGGCACGCCCTTACTGGACCTGTCTTCTGCCCGAAAAGGTGATTGGATGGCGCATTTAATGCTAAACCGCCTCTGGTGGTCGTCCTCGCCGAGATGTCGAGGACCTAAACCGCCTATGGTGGTCGCCGGAGGACCTGGTCGTCGGGGAAGGTGGTCGCCACACTCCGAGTCGTCTCCCAAGGCTTTAACACTTGTCTTCTCTTGGCTATATAAACATGTGCTCGCCAACTCATTTGGGCGAGCAGCTAACTAAAGCATGTGCTCGCCCACATCTTTGGGCGAACACTTAAACATATTAAATACATTACATTTATTACATATTCTTCATTTTGTTGACTAGTCGTCGCACGACTTATTGACTGGTCCTCGCCACGTAAGTTGGTGACTAGGATTGACTTGTCAAAGATTGACTTCTTTGACTAGGTATAACATTTGCCCCCTGGTCGTCTTTCTTCGTATTCGTAGAATAGTAAGGCGAGCAGTGTGATCGCCTGTATGGAAAGCAAAATTGTTTCCAACAAACAAATTAATTCTGAAATCTTGATGACGTAAGATGGAGGCGGTCGCCTCGTTCCCTGCGCCGAGCACGACTTTTGAAGCACGTTTTAATGATAGCGGATCTGACATGTGTCAGGCGCGTGAACGGCGCCCGGGATTTTGAATTGTGCGTGTGGGGTGCGTGCCGACCTCAACAGTCGCGCGTGGGGGTCATTTTCCAACCTCGATTTTGGAAATGACCCCAAATCTTTGGGAAAATTGCGATTTTAACCCCGTTTTTTGCACATTGGTCCCTGAACATACTTGCCTATAAATATGGCCTCCTTCATCTTCAAAACACTTTTTCACTCTGCAAAATTTTCGAATTTCTCCTTGAGCTTCCTTCCAAGCCTTCTTCTTCAAGCTTTTTCGGCGACTCTTGGGTGGTTTTCGATCGGCAAAAAGGTAAAACTTACATTTCTTTCTTAAAAAACTCTTCTTTTCCCCCATTTCTTAAGAAAAAATGGAGGTTGGTGGTGGCTCCGGCAGTGGTCCGCCGCCGTTGGACGGTGGCGCCGCAAGTTCCGGCGAGGGTGATCGTTTGGCCTTGGCCTTAACGGAGAGGGCAGCCTCTTCGGGCTCTAAGATTTATTCCCCCGACCCTATTAATGTAGGTCCTCCCATCCTTCCGATCGATAGTTGGGATGAGATGTTGGAAGAGATCGGCGAAGCTGTTAACAATGAGACAGATGAGTCTGAATGGGATGATGCCGACAACGATGTCGAGGAGGGTGCCGAGGAGACTGGCTCAGACCTGGGCGATCCAGATCTGAACGTGAGGACGGGCGAGCACCTTGACCCGGCCCGAGTCGAGGAGACTTTGACAAGTCTCCGCGAGGATTATGAGGAGATCGTTCGCTATGCGGCGAGCATAAAAGACGTTTTGAGTGGGCGAGAAAACCTGTATGGCGATGAGCTCTCGAGGAAGACCTACTACAAGTACTTTTGCGATTACCTGCCTAGGGAGGTTCCTCTCCCATACCGAGTAGCATATGAATCGAGGTATGAAGCCAGTAAGTACGCGAGCACTGTCTCCTCGCCCATGCTAGAAAATTCTAGGAAAAAATATCAACTACCAGCCGATGTTTGCTTCTTTGTCCCTCGCGAAGATGAAAGAGCCGACCAGCCGCCAGAAGGGATGGTCGCTGTCAACATTGGAATGATGGAGGCAGGGCTGAGGTTCCCCCTGCACCCCGCAATCTCAAATTTTTTACATTTTCTAAGGGTGGCACCCTCTCAAATATTGCCGAACGGGTGGTCGAACCTGATTGGGCTCCTCACAGTGTTCGGCCTGGTGGCGGTCGAGAATGGTTGTCTGAATTCTTGGCTTAGCCCGAAAGAGATCAACTATCTCCTTCAAGCGGCCGAGGCCGGCAAGAAGGTCAGCGACGGTTATTACTACGTAAGAGGCCGCGATAACATCAAATTGGTCGAAGGGGTCCCCAACAAGATTCGAGATTGGAAGACCAATTGGTGGTGGGTAGCCGGGGACTGGAAAAGTGCAGTGAGGCCAGATGGGTCCTCTGCTCGCATTCCCATCGCGACCGACTACCAGAGAATGCGTGGTAAGTCTTTTTATTTCTGCTCGTTCTTGTCTATACTGAATAACTCCTCGCTTTTTGTAGGTGAATCTGTTCGCACGAGGACTGCCGAGCACCGTCTCTCGCCCCTCTTCCAATATCACATCTGCTGCGCGCTTAAACGTCGCTACTTGGAGAGGTCCTGCCGCTTTCTGAACAGGGAGTGTATGCGAGAGCGAGCAGGCCTTAGAGTACCTCCTCATCACATCACTCGAGATTTCCCTCCAGGTATCGAAATATTTATAAGTTTTTTTTGTAAATTTTCATTCCGTAGCACTGACTCCTTGTTTTTCTTTTTTAGTAGTGGTTCCTGAAAAAGTTATCACATATCTTCCTCCAACCCTCGAAGTCGATCGAATCATGTCGAGCAGAATGGTTCAACAAGCGAGGATGCTCCGCGAGCGCCAAGTCGATGGCTCCGGCAAAGGCAAGGGGAAAGGGACGGAGACCTCGGGGACTCCTCCCAAGAAAGTCGCAAAACCAACCCGAGGGGGTTCTTCTCGTCCAACTGCTACCGAGCAGAGGGCCGAGCCGGTGGACGAACAGAGGGTCTCTCCGAGGAGATCTCCATTGAGGGTTAACTCGCCTCCCTCCACACAGATCGTGTCCCCTCCTCGCAGAACCACTCGGTCGCGAGATGCTCCTCCGAGCTCATCGGCCGAGCAGAGGGCCCATGGTGATAACACCCTTCTCGGCTGGGATGCCGCAAGGGTTGCCAAGTAAGTTCTCTGAAAGAAATGCCTTTGAATATTTTCTAAGTACCTTTTCTAAATTTCCCCTCGTCTTTTTAGGATTGCCGAACGCCCAGTTGTCGAGCCTTTTAATGAAAATCTCCTCGGCTATTATCGCTCGCGGGATCCGGCCGACGGAGAGGCACTAGATCCGACCCTGGTCCGGGCCATGAAGAGCTTTTCTCGATCACTGACGATCACGCTGGTCGACGAGGTAAATAATCAAAACTCTCTAGAGAATGCGAGACTGGTCGCCGTCGAGCTCAGCCGCGCAGCTTTCACGGTCGAGAAGCTTGCCGGCCAGATCTTTGAAAATCGCAAAACCAGCGAGGAGAGGAGCATGAAGCTCGCCCAAATGGCTAGGGCTAAAGCCGGAGTTGAGAGGCAGCTGGCCGCTTCTGGGGAGAAGTTGGCCGATTCTGAGGCAAAGTTGGCCGATTCTGAGGCCCAACTTGAGATGGTTCGAAAAAAAGATCAGGAAGATCTTCAAGAGATCGAGAATCTCCGTGCTCACCTCAAAGCCGCCGAGGATGAGGTAAACACTCTTAAAAATAAGTTTACAACTGCTGAGGATGACTTGGCCACTCTTCGGCAAGAGCTGGTCGCCATGACGGATGAGTGAGATGAAAGTAATGACATCGCTGGGAGCGTGGCCATTTTAACGGTGGCGCTCACTACCAATGGGCTCGTTCATAAACTTAGAGAAGTTCATCCGGACGTGGACGTAACTCTGCTCGGCGGATTTATAGACGACCTCTTTATGGGGGAAAATCCTCAACCGGAATCAGAACTCCCCCTGCTTCCACTGATGAAACTGGGACTCCAGTTCCCTCGTCTCTTGGGTGTTCCGGTACTTTTCGGGGATCCTCCACAAGACTCCTGATTCGGGTGGAATTTACACGTTTTAGAGGCACATGTGAAGCATGTTTTGATGTGGATTTCATTGATTTATGCATTGATTATGATTGTTTGAGCCGAAATGAGAGAAAGGTTGTGTTTTGTCAATTTTGTAGGAAATATGATGAAATATGGAGCAAAACACCAACCATACCTCACTGTATCAGGAATAGAAGTGCACAGTTGGATTCGTCTCGAAAAACGGAGTGGATTAGCCAAAGGAATCAATTCAATCCGACACCCGAGGCGAAAGTTATGCATGAAACGAGAAGGGGAGGAGACAACTAGGCCGAGTGAGTCAACTCGGCCGAATCTGAGACTTTGAGCTCTACTGCGCACTCGGCCGGGTGAGGTTACTCGCCCGAATTTGCAACTTTGCACTTCACTACGCACTCGGCCGAGTGAGCCAACTCGGCCGAGTAAGATTGAATGCCGTAGCCCCTGAATTGGACATCACTCGGCCGAATCTACGAGTTTCATGTTTTCTGCGCACTCGGCCGAGTAACCCTAACTCGGTCGAGTCTCGGCTGGAAAGAGTTGTTACACGCTTCTTAAGTGTTCCACGCGGCCGAGTGACCCCAACTCGGCCGAGTCACCCCAATTTCGGTGCCAAACTTGTATTTTCTCCATTTTTGAGGGATCAACTTGCAATTATGCCATCCAAACCCTACCCAAACACTATTTAAACCCCCTTTCTTGAAATCCAAGACATTCTCCCCCAATCCACACATAGTTACACATACTTGGAGGTGTTTTGGCCATTTCTCTCTCAATTCTTCACCAAATCAAGGAAGAAAGGATGTAATTGCTTCCAAATTCCATTCCCTACCACATTCTAGACTAAGCTTTCTCTTTCTTTTCCTTTTTATTTAGTTATTTCATTTGGAATTTGTAATTGGATTATGCTAGTTAGTGGCTAAACACTTTGTGGTTCTAAGGCATTGTAGATACTTGGATTGAAGTTTATGATTAATTTCTTGCTTTAATTGGTGTTTGTCTCTTATTTGTGTGCTTAATTCCTTATTGCAAAGAATGTTGTTATTGGCCATGATGATTTGCTTAATTCATTGTTAATTGGGGTAAGATCGAGAGATTTATTCCGTTTAATCGTATGCAAGCATGCAACCCGGTATTATTATGATCTCGAGAGAGGATTAATTATCGGAGGGGGACTTGAATGATCTTAGGAGCTATTTTAGGTGGTGTAACGTTTGTGAGGTAGAAATACGAGCCGATGTTACATTGCGCCTTTGGTTAATTAGATCGAGAGATTAATTAATTCTTCTTGTGTGATCACCCTATATGAGATAACCTTAATGGCCATTTAAACGAGATCATAAACGGATATCTATGTGTTACAATTGCCTTGGAACCCACCTTTTTTCTTTGCATCTTCACCCACTTTACTTTCGTTTTATTGATTTGTATGGTATTTGATCGATTTTATTTACTCTTTCATTGTCTATTTGTGACACATTGTTAGGCAATCTTAGGGGTAATTCAACATTCAAACTATTCGATCACGTCTACTTAGAACTCGATTAACAAACTACCCTTTTACGCTTAACCTCCCTGTGGGATCGACCTCGTGCTTATCACGCTACGATAGACACCGTACACTTGCGGTTGTTTATTTTAGTGTTGTATAACACGTGAATCAAGTTTATGGCGCCGTTGCCGGGGAGGTTTTATAGCTTTAGAGTGTAGGTTAAGAGAGTTTTAGTTTAGACATTTTACTTGCTTTCCTTATTTCTCAAAAATCCAAAAATATATGTGTTTGTTTTACTTTGATTCCACTTATGATTCTTACTTTCTTTTGAATTCTTGTCTAGACATGGCATATGATCACCCGATCTAGGAGGAACCAACAAGAAGTGCTACCTCTAGACCCGGAAATCGAAGCCAATTGTCGAAGAAGGAACGCCGAAAGGAGAAGAATAGAGTTGGAAAGAATGAATCGAAGGGAGAATCCAGTTGTAGAAGAAGTTGAAGAGGAATTTGAGAATCAAGGAGTGGAAGGAGTTGAGGAACCAAACGGGAATGGAGGTAACCGACCTCAAGGAGTGCTAAGGGACAACTTTCGTCAGAGAGTTGAAGAGAATATTGGTATGGAAAGAGATGGTAGACGAAGGAAGGACGAGGAGCCACAAAGAGTCTTGAGAGACCACTTCCGTCCTATTCCAAGGCCCTATGGAGGAGCGGGTAGGGAACCCGTAGACGCTAATAACTTTGAGCTCAAACCGGCACTAATCATGATGGTCCAAAACAACTAATTCGGAGGGTTGTCGAAGGAGGATCCTAACCTCCATTTATCTCAATTCCTAGAGATAAGTGGAACGGTTAAGATCAGCCGTGTTCCCCAAGACTACATCCGCTTGCAACTCTTCCCTTTCTTACTCCGTGATCGTGCAAAACAATGGTACATGTCTCTTGATCTAAGGACAATCGAAAATTGGGCCGACCTTGTAGATGCCTTCCTTATGAAGTACTTTCCTCCGAGCAAGACCATCAAGATAAGAGGAGAGATTTCTTCATTTATGCAAGATGATGATGAGTCGTTAGCCGAGGCTTGGGAGCGCTTCAAGGATTTGATAAGAAGTTGCCCTCAACATGGGTTCTCAAGGGATCAATTGATATGTTATTTCTACAACGGGATGGACCACCGTACGAGAGGGATGGTGGATGCCTCGGCCGGTGGAGGTTCTTTGCTAGGAAAGACGACGGATGAGGGTTATGTGCTTTTGGAGGAGATGGCTAAGAATGGCAACCAATGGCCATCCGAGAAAAGACAAAACCGGAAGGTTACCTCAACCCAAGATTTGGATGAGAATGTTAAACTCTCCAACAAAGTGGATAAATTGATATCTCTTATGACGGCTAAAGCTTTAGTGGGGCCACGTGACGAGCAATATGAAAAAGCCCACTACATGAACAATCAAAGGGATAGGCAATTTAGAGAGAGAGGTAGGGGAGAAAGACAAACCCATGGGAACTATCACCCCTCTAATCCGAACCAATACCATCCCGGCTTGAGAAACCATGAAAATTTCTCATATGCTAACCCACACAATACCATTCAACCACCGTCGAACTTCAATGTACGAGATGGTGTGAGAGAAGAGTCTTCGTCAAAGCTCACTATGGAAGAAATGTTTATAACATTCATGGGAGAAACTAAGAAGTTCATGGGAGAGACGAAGAGTTTTATGACAAAGACTTGGCAAAAGTTTGAGAGTCAAGATGAAAAAATTGGTCAATTGGCAAATGAAGTGATGGGAATCAAGAATGATGTGAAAGCCATTGAGATTCAAGTGGGCCAAATTGCTAATATGGTTGGAAATCAACACAAGCCAGGTCGATTCCCCTCAACCACGGAATTGAACCCCAAGGAGCAATGCAACTCAATTAAGTTGAGGAGTGGCACAAGCTATGAAGGTCCTATGATGCCAAAGGAAGATGGTGAAGAGGAACAACAAGGAAGGAAATTTGAAGAGAGAGATGTTGAGAAGGAGAAAACAAGTGAGAAAGAGAATGATGCACATAAGCCTCCATCTCCACACAAGCCTCCAATCCCATACCCTCAACGACTCAAGAAGACGAGTTTGGATGCAAAGTTCATCAAATTCTTGTAGATGTTCAAAAAGATACACATCAACATCCCATTTGCGGAGGCCCTTGAGCAAATGACTCACTATGACAAGTTTTTGAAGGAGATTATGTCCAACAAGAGAAGGATGGTAGAATTTGAAACTGTGAACCTCTCACCGAAGAGTGTAGTGCCATCATCCAAGCTAAGCTACCTCCACAGCTTAGGGATCCCGGTTCATTTACATTGCCTTGTGTGATTGGCAAAGAGGGAACTTATCGTGCTTTGTGTGATCTTGGAGCAAGCATAAACCTCATGCCATTATCACTTTTCAAATCACTTGGCTTGGGAGAATTGACGCCTACTACCATGAATCTTCAATTGGCGGATCGCTCCATAGTTTATTGATTCGGGTGGAATTTACGCATTTTAGAGCCACATGTGAAGCATGTTTTTGATGAGATTTCATTGATTTATGGTGTGAATATGATGATTTGAGCCAAAATGAGGGAAATGTTGTGTTTTGTCGATTTTGTAGGAAATACGATAGAATTTGGAGCAAAACACCAACCATACTTCATTGGATAAAAAATAGGAGTGCACCATTGGATCCGACTCGAAAAATGGAGTGGAATAGCAAAAAGAATCGAGTCAATCGGAGGTCGGAAGCTCAAGATACGGAGGAACGAAGTTGGAGGACAAAAAACAATACGAAACTTCCGCCCGGCCGGGCCACTTTTCCGCCCGGCCAGGCCGATCTGCACCCAGATTTTTGGTAAATGCACCCCCGCGCGTATTTTGGCCCAAATTCAATATACGAAGTTATCGCCTGGCCGGGCCACTTTCCCACCCGGCCGGGCCACTTCCAAACTCGGGGTTTTTAGTGATTTTTAGCCATTTTTGAGGGACTTAAGTGCAAAACTTCCACCCAAACCCTACCCCAACACTATATAAGCCCTTTTTTCTTGAAATCCAAGACATTCTTCCCCAAATTCTCAAATTTCACACATAGTTACACATAATTGGAGGTGTTTTGGTCATATCTTCCTCAATTCTTCATCAAATCAAGCAAGGAAGGATGCAATAGCTTGAAAATTCCATTCCCTACCACATTTTAGACTAAGCTTTCTCTTTCTCTCTCTTTTTAGTTAGTTATTTCATTTGGATTTTGTAATTTCATTATGCTAGTTAGTAGCTAAACACTTTGTGGTTCTAAGGCATTGTGGATACTTGGATTGAAGTTTATGATTAATTTCTTGCTTTAATTGGTGTTTGTCTCTTATTTGTGTGCTTAATTCCTTATTGCAAAGCATGTTGTTATTGGCCATGATGATTTGCTTAATTCATTGTTAATTGGAGTATGATCGAGAGATTTATTCTGTTTAATCGTATGCAAGCATGCAACCCGGTATTATTATGATCTCGAAAGAGGATTAATTATCGGAGAGGGACTTGAATGATCCTAGGAGCTATTTTAGGCGGTATAACATTTGTGAGGTAGAAATACGAGTCTATGTTGCATTGCGCCTTTGGATTAGTTGTATCGAGAGATCGATTAGTTCTTCTTGTGTGATCACCCTATATGACGACAACCTTAATGGCCATTTAAACGAGTTAACATTCATAAACGGATATTTAGGTGTTACAATTGCCTTGGAACCCACCTTTTCTTAATTGATCTTCATTCGTTTTACTTTCTTTTATTGATTCGCATGCTAGTAGATCGATTTCCATTACTCTTTATTACTTATTTGTGACACTTTGGTAGGTAATCTTAGAGTAATTCACACCATTCAAATTATCGATCGCGTCTAAATAGAACTTAATTAACAAACTACCCTTTTACGCTTAACCTCCTTGTGGGATCGACCTCGTGCTTATCACGCTACGATAGACGTCGTACACTTGCGGTTGTTTATTTTAGTGTTGCATAACACGTGAATTAAGTTTATGGCGCCGCTGCCGGGGAGGTTTTTATAGCTCTAGAGTGTAGGTTAATAGAGTTTTAGTTTATACATTTTACTTGTTTTCCTTAGTTCTCAAAAATCCAAAAATATTTGTGTTTGCTACTATCGAGCTTACTTGCGATTCTCACTTTCGTTTGATCCTTTGCTAGATATGGTTTATGATCACACGATCTAGGAGGAATCAACAAGAAGTGTTGCCCTTGGATCCGGAGATCGAAGCCAATTGTAGAAGAAGGAACGCCGAAAGAAGAAGATTTGAAGTAGAAGAGATGAATCGAAGGGAAAATCCAACTTTTGAAGAGGTTGACGAGGAAGTTGGAAATCAAGGGGTTGATGGATTTGAGGAACCGAATGGGAATGGGAGAAATCGACCACAAAGGGTACTAAGAGATCATTTTCGCCCAATTCCGAGACCTTATGAAGGAGCGGGTCGAGAACCCGTAGATGCTCATAATTTTGAGCTCAAGCCGACATTGATAGTCATGGTCCAAAACAACCAATTTGGTGGGCTTTCCAAGGAGGATCCTAACCTCCACTTGTCTCAATTCCTCGAGATAAGTGGAACGGTTAAGATCAATCGAGTTTCACAAGACTACATCCGTTTGCAACTATTCACCTTCTCCCTCCGAGATCGAGCAAAGCAATGGTACCTCTCCCTTGATTTGAGGACCATTGAAGATTGGAATGATCTTGTTGATGCATTCTTGATGAAGTATTTCCCTCCAAGCAAGACTATCAAAATCCGAGGAGAAATATCTTCATTTATGCAAGATGATGATGAGTCCCTAGCCAAAGCATGGGAGCGCTTCAAAGATTTGATTAGAAGTTGCCCACAACATGGTTTCTCACGAGACCAACTCATTTGCTACTTCTACAATGGAATGGACCACCGAACAAGAGGAATGGTGGATGCTTCGGCGGGTGGAGGTTCTTTGTTGGGAAAAACAACGGAAGAGGGCTATGTGCTATTAGAGGAGATGGCTAAGAATGGCAATCAATGGCCATCCGAACGAAGGCAAAATCGAAGGGTAGCTTCCACTCAAAATTCGGAAGAAAGCGTCAACTTATCCAACAAAGTGGATAAGCTAATCTCTTTGATGACGGCCAAAGCACTAGTGGAGCCCAATGATGCACAATATGAAGAGGCTCATTACATGAACAACCAACGGGACAGAAATTTTAGAGAAAGAGGTTGGGGAGAAAGACAAGCCCATGGGAACTATCACCCCTCTAATCCGAACCAATACCATCCCGGCTTGAGAAACCATGAAAATTTCTCATATGCTAACCCACACAATTCCATTCAACCACCGTCGAACTTCAATGTACGAGATGGTGTGAGAGAAGAGTCTTCGTCAAAGTTCACTACGGAAGAAATGTTTATAACATTCATGGGAGAAACTAAGAAGTTCATGGGAGAGACGAAGAGTTTTATGACAAAGACTTGGCAAAAGTTTGAGAGTCAAGATGAGAAAATTGGTCAATTGGCAAATGAAGTGATGGTAATCAAGAATGATGTGAAAGCCAATGAGATTCAAGTGGGCCAAATTGCTAATATGGTTGGAAATCAACATAAGCCGGGTCGATTCCCCTCAACCACGGTGTTGGGATATGAATATCCCTAGTTTAGTTTTGATAAACCAAATCAAACATGTAATAGGATAAGTTGTATTGTATAGACAACTTTATTATACATCTTGTAATAGATAGGACTCTGGTTAGTAGAGAAGACGTGCCAATGCTCAAGAAGAGAAGAGAAGACCAAGACCAGAAGTCTCCTGATAAGATGAGTTAAACTCATCTTATAGGATAAGAAGAGTAAGAGTAAGATGAGTAGAAGTCTTCTTACCAGCAGAGTAGAAGTCTTCTGACCAGCAGAGTAGAAGTCTTCTTACAAGCTGAGTAGAAGTCATCTTACAACCAGCTGAGTAAAGGCAGCAGAGTAAAGACAGCAGAAGCTTAAAAGAAAGATCACATGAGTACCCAATTAAAGGAAGGCCAATCAGAGTTGAAGTCAAGGATTGACAAGATACACACAAGAAAGGAAAGTCAAAGATATGATTGAAATTACATGACAATGGTAATATTCAATCATATCATATCAAGAGATTGCCAATTCCTCAATTAGTGGAGTTTTGAATGCCATCATCCAACGGTAACATTCAAACTCAACACTATATAAATGAGTTCAGTTCTTACATCATTTGGAGTGAAGAGGTGTGAGATGCAGAGGTCGAGCAAAGTCCTTAAAGTCAAGAAATAAGAAGAGCTCAAGAAGATCGTTCATGAAGATTCAACAAGCATCACCTCATCCCCAGTGAGTGAACTCATAACATCTAAGCCAGTGCAGCCACTCATATATATCCATAGCTTAGAGAGAATTTCCCAATCCTAGCATGAGGCTAAAACAGATTGTAAGGGAAATTCTCACCTAGTTCATATACACAAAACCCACCTTCTACCATAAAACCCTAGAAGTCAAGTTGAGTGTTCGTCACTGTAAAGAGACCAAGTGCTCTATAATCACTTGTGGAGTGCAAGTGCAAGTGCTTACAATCACTTGTGGGGAAGTGCAAGTGCTTACAATCACTTGTGGAGACCGTAGCTGTTAGGACGGCTCAGATCTCAAAGTCCTACCCTTGGGACTATAAAGGTCAAGGCCCTTGTAATTTTTGGTAAATTAAAGGGATTAAACATCACGTTAGGACGTGAGAGTGGACGTAGGAACGTATATCCGAACCACTATAAATCAATGTGTTATTTACATTCTGCACTTTACATTTCAAGTCTTTTCATACATATTTGTGCATAAAATGTTTTACACACTGTATTTATTAAATAGACGAGTATAATATTTATGGGCACACTACAATTCCGCACTTAACTCCGATAAGTAATTAATCAGTCGACTAACTAGTCCTAGGCCCCTAGTGAAATCAGCAGACTAGTTACTTTGAAGAGTTAGTTTATTTTCCACACAATCAGCAGACATCAAGTCAGCTGATCTTACACTCGTCTCAGGGACCAACATGAGCATATGTTGGGTAGTGGATCTTTGGTGAAATGTGAGCATGAATAATCATTGGAATCCATAGTTGAGTAGTTGTGGTGATGTCTATTTGCTTTGAATGTATGCATGATTGGTGTTGGAGTATAGTATCATCTTGTGTTCATATTTGTGATCTTTGATGGCATGGATGCATGATGTGTTATTGTTTGGGGACATTTGATGAATGTGAGAGTCCTATTGAATAAACCGGTGAGAATTGAGCCTTAAATCGAGCATGTAATCCGGTTGAGTTCATTTGAGAGTGGACTAGGTTATTGCTAGTGATCCTAGAACTTGCCTAAGTTCTTGTTTGAAAGCATGATTGTGTGAGATAATGTGATATGATATAGGCCATCTTGTTCTAAAAGAGTCACTTAGCCAAAATTTCCTAAAACCGAAGTAATCTTCTGTAGTTAGCCCTTTGAGCTTAATTCCTCATTTTCTTGGCAAACTACAATGTTAACCACTTAGCCTTTTTTAGCCTTTGATGCCTACATCTAGTGGGGGGTAAAAAGACAAAGTGGAGAAACATGTGCTTGAATGTCTTTGGTGAAAGGAGAAATTGGAAAAGTTGAAAGAAAAGAAAAAGATGAAAAGAGAATCAATGGAAAAAGAAAAGAGGGACAAAGAGCCCCAAAAGCTTGAAAAGAAGAATGGTTCAAAAGATGAGGTGATGAATACTTGAAAAAGAAAGGAAAAGGAAATGAAAAGTGAGGATGAAGTTTGTAAGCTTTGAAAGTGAAAGCACACATTGTAAAACAACAAGTTTTGTCCTCCACTAGAAGAGTCACAAATTCCCAAATTCATCATACCTTGTCCAAAGAGCCAATGTTACATCCTTGATTAAGTCCTATTGATCACACTGTTGAGCATTTGAGTGTTGTAGAAAGTAGAAGTTGGGCAAACATATGGTGATTGCATAGCATAACTTGGTTGATGAGTGCATTAATATCCTCAATTTGTTTGTGTGTGAGAGAAACACTCCACCATGTGAGTAGAGGACTTGAGCATTTAGATTATGTTTTCCATTCACAATGTGTTGTGTGTTTGTGCATTCTTTGATTCATGAGTGTGAATTGCAATAATGATGCTATGATCTTCATTGAGAAATGCACTTTGAGAAAGAGACATCACTACATCTTACTTTGCATGTGTGATTTTCATTGAATATTCCATTGTGATCATTCCACCCTCATTGCTTTAAGTGCTTAGTTGTTTGAGGACAAACAACATTTTAAGTTTGGGGGGGTTTGATTCGGGTGGAATTTACACATTTTAGAGGCACATGAGAAGTGTATTTTGAGGTGGATTTCATTGATTTATGCATTGAATATGATTGTTTAAGTCAAAATGAGAGAAAGGTAGTGGTTTGTCGATTTTGTAGGTAAAACGATGGAATTTGGGAGCAAAACACATACCACAAGTGATTGGATCGGAAAGAGGAGTGCACGGTTGGATTCGTCTCAACAAATGGAGTGGAATAGCAAAAAGAATCGAGTCGATCGGAGGTCGGAAGCTCAAGATACGGAGGGACGAAGTTGGAGGACGAAAACGAAGGACGGAGCCAAGACGAAACTTTGGCCCGGCCGGGCTACATCACCCGCCCGGCCGGGCGGCCAAGCACCAGAATTTTGGCCAAATACGAAGTTTTGGCCCGGCCGGGTGGCATCACTCGCCCGGCCGAGCGATAAAATGTCAATTTCTGGGGCCAATTACGAAGTTATGGCCCGGTCGGGCGGCACCACTCGCCCGACCGGGCGGCCAATCAAGCCAAGGCACCCTCCATTTACGAAGTTTTCGCCCGACCGGGCGGCATCACTCGCCCGGCCGGGACGCCTGCCCCCTATTTCACCCAAGCTCGACCAACACTTCCGCCCGACCGGGCCACTTTCCCACCCGGCCGGGCCAACCCATTTTCGGTGCCAAACTTGCATTTTCTCCATTTTCAAAGGACCAACTTGCAATTCTTACACCCAAACCCTACCCCAACACTATAAATACCTCCATTCTTAAATTCAAAACCATCTTACCTCTCCTTCAAGCATTCTCACACACAATCACACACACTTGGAGGTTTTCATCATCTACTTCTTCAATTCTCCATCAATTCATGCAAGGAGGCCACCATTAGCTTGGGAATTTGATTCCTCACCATACAATAGTCTAAGCATTATTTTCTCTTCACCTTTTTATTGCTTTTACTTTAGTTTTCTTTGTAATTGGAGTATGTTGTTGATAGGCTAAAACATTTGTGGTTCTAAGGCATTGTAAATACTTGGATTGAAGTTTATGATTAATTTCTTGTTTTAATTGGTGTTTGTCTCTTATTTGTATGTTTAATTATCCATTGTAAAGCATGTTGTTATTGGCCATGATGGTTTGCTTAATTCATTGTTAATTGGGATAATATTGAAAGATTTATTCCATTTAATCGTATGCAAGCATGCAACCCGGTATTATTATGATCTCGAGAGAGGATTAATTATCGGAGAGGGAATTGAATGATCTTAGGAGCTATTTTAGGCGGTGTAACGTTTGTGATGTAGAGATACGAGTCTATGTTGCATGCGCTTTTGGATTAGTTGTATCGAGAGATCGATTAATTCTTCTTGTGTGATCACCCTATATGAGATAACCTTAATGGCCATTTAAACGAGTTAACATTCATAAACGGATATCTAGGTGTTACAATTGCCTTGGAACCCACCTTCTCTCTTTGAGTCTTCATTCGTTTTATTGATTCGCATGCTACTTGATCGATTTCTTCATAATTACTCTTTTAATTGTTTACTAGTGACAATTCGGTAGATGATTTAGGGTAATTCACCACTTTCAAGTTATCGATCGCGTCTAAATGGAACTACATTAACAAACTACATTTTTACGCTATACCTCCCTGTGGGATCGACCTCGTGCTTATCACGCTACGATAGACGCCGTACACTTGCGGTTGTTTAATTTATTGTTGCATAACACGTGAATCAACCCGCGTATTATGCGGGACTAAAGATAACTGGATATATTATTTTTTAAAATTAATATTTAAAAATATTTGATAATTAAAATTTAATGTTTTTAAAATGTGTAAAAATTACCGTAAAAATTGATATATTTATTAAAAAAATTAGTAGAAAAAGATAAGAAAAAAAAAAGGAGAAAATAGAATTTAAAATGAGATAAAAGAAAGAATAAAAAAATAGATAGAATTTAAAAGAGAAGTTAGAAATTAGAAAATTAAAATAAAGTGTTTTATTAAAAAATGAAGAAATTTAAAAAAAATAGAAAATTAAAAGAATAGATTATGAAGAAATTTAAGAAAAATAGAAAATTAAAAAAATAGATAAAATTCAGAATTAGTTTTTTTTTTATGGAAGTTATATACCCGGTCAGGACTGAACTGATATATAATTTTTTTTTTTTTATTAATTACAAGTTAAATACCCATCCCTTTTTCCCCTCCCCATGACTCGAACCAGGACCTAAGGTCTAGGTAGTGGTGCTCTAACCACTTGAGCTATCCCACTTTGTCACCTGATATATAATTGATAAATGCTTAATTGTTTCATAAAATAGTAAGTACAGATAAATGCTTGAATAAAATATATTTAAATTTTGTATTTTAATTTCCCCGATTTAATTATTGTATGTTCACATGGAAACTACCGACTATGTTTCGTTT
This sequence comes from Galeopsis tetrahit, assembly GCA_963675135.1. Classification (NCBI taxonomy): domain Eukaryota; kingdom Viridiplantae; phylum Streptophyta; class Magnoliopsida; order Lamiales; family Lamiaceae; genus Galeopsis; species Galeopsis tetrahit. The sequence continues at coordinate 96,324,377 of OY776119.1, forward strand.
CTTTCAAATTTTACCTGCCCGAGATGACACCTCGTGAAATTTGCACATGTTTTTAAATTTTGACCCAAAAAAAGTATTAAAATTTATGAATTAAGTTGGTTTTCAATTGTAATATCTATAATGTCTTCACCCAAAAACGTATAATCAACTAATAAATGGGTGGACATAAGAATTAACACAAAGTCTCATAGAAAGAAATTTAATTGTATCAACTAATATGTATTTTGTACAGCAAATGTGAATTTAATTTTCAAATGTCATACTCCCTCCGTCCCCGAATTACTTGCATAGTTTGATCGACACGTTGTTTAAGAAAAGTGGATTTAGTGCTTGATGATGTAACATAAATGAGGGGTATTTAAGGTAATTTGATAATGTGTAAAGTTGATTTGATGATGTGGAAAGTGAAATGTATGGAAAAAAGGAGTGGCAAATTTAAAAATAAAATGATGTTGTGAGGTTATTAATTTTGTGGGGTATTTTCATATTAAGAGTGTGTAAGTAATTTTGGAACGTCCCAATAAAAAAAGTGTGCAAGTAATCACTGGACGGAGGGAGTATAATTTATTATTAGCTTTAAAAATATTTTTTTATTTTTTAACTATAATTACTTTTTTTAATATACTTTGGTGAGTAAATTGCGTTTTTGGTCCCATCAACCATGGGGTCGTTGGGATTTGACCACTGGGTTTTGGATTTGGTCCCGCTCGATTTTTTTTTTATGCAGAATTGGTCTCATACGAAATTTTATTGCAAACTTAGTTCCAAAATCCGTCAAAATTTAACGGATCTGTGTGCCACGTGCGAATATTCATGTGGCCGTTAAGTGTATTTTTTGCAGACTTGGTCCCATACGATGCAAACTTGGTCCCAACGTTATGAAAAAATGCAAAATTAACCATTAATCATATTCATAACGTTAAAAATATCAAGACCTTAACTTTGTGGAGATATCAATGGATATTTTGGTATCAAATATTAATATCGATAAATTTTAAAATTTATGAAAATTTAATAACAAATTTTTAATACACAAATTTAACAAAACAATTTGAACATAATTTACATTCGTGATGAATTTACTTTTAACACATAAATTAACAAAAAAAATTAAACATATTTTACATTAGTGATAAATTTACATAAAATATCATATACGATGTTATTGAGCTTATATAAAATTTATCAACATTTTTTTAATATTATCTCGATACTTTATTGATATTAGACCCGATATTATAATTACATAACGATATTTTCATTTTTTTTTTTGAAAATATCGTGGAATATCATTCTTTCCAATATCGATATCGGTGACCACCAAAATTGAATATGTTGAAAAAATTTAACAAAAATAAATGACGTAGACCCACAATCATTTTCCAAAACAAAAAATAATAATTAATAATAGTAATGATAATCAAGGTTGAAAATATCGGTATTTGTAGAAATATCGATAATTCAAAATTTTAAAAATATCAATGGATATATCGATCAAATATCGATAATCGTAAATTTTAAAAATCATGAAAATTTAATAACAAATGTTTAATACATAAAATTCAACAAAATAATTTGAACAAATTTTACATTTGTGATAAATTTACATAAAATATAGACTAATATACAATGTTATTTCATATGATATTTATCGACATTTTTTCAAACAAATAAAATCGATATTTATCAATATTTTCAGTTTTGAACAATGAGGCGCTTGATATTGTTATTGCATATCGATATTCAGAAAAATGATATTCCATAATATTTTCTTAAAAAATCGATAAATATCGGTATCCAATAATAATATCGAGTCTAATATCGGTAAAGTATATATTGAGAGAATATTGAAAAATAATTCTTGAAAAAATGTCGATAAATATCACATGAGATAACATTGTATAGTATTCTATATTTTACGTAAATTTATCACAGATTTAAATTTGTTCAAATCTGTTTGTTAAATTAATTTATTAAAATTTTATTATGAAATTTTCATAATTTGTTTGTCAATTCGGTATTAATATTTTCACAAATTTATGATCTCAATATTTTCAATGATGCATATATTTTCAACCTTGAAAAAAATTAATGTGATAAAATAATTTTAAATCGTGTGGGACCAAAATGATTAAAATTTGCCAAGGTTAACTAGCAAATTCAAAACAGTAGGTTTGTATCGTGTGGGACCAAAAGTGCAACGAGTGTTAGTTTAGACGGCTAAGTTAACGGCGGGATCTAAAAAAAATTTAGTGGGATCAACTCCAAAATCCAGTGGTCAAATCCCAACCAACCCATGGTTGGTGAGACCAAAAATGCAATTTACTCATACTTTGATCAATTAACTGTTTCCACCCAAAAATTAACGTATAGGACCAAATCAGCAATAAACAGGACCATTTTAAAATTTTGGGACCAAAAAATCAAAAAATTCCTACAGAATTAAAAATGAAATTTTCCCTTACTTAATCACTTGTCTATCCCATAAAATAACGAAAAGTTTATAGACAAATGAAGGCAGTATATAAATGTGGAAATCCCCGTTTATGAAAATCGTTGTGTCCTAAAAAAAATTGTAAATTTTGTTAGAGATGATCTTATACCTTGGAGTTATCACATTCCTCATCCCATCCGATATTTTACCGGCATCATATTCTTCATCCAAATACCCATATACACTTTTACACATATTTTTATACAATAACATCAGCACTTTTCTCTCTTATTTTTCTTTTACTAACTCATTCTCTCTACTACTTTTCTTTCACTTAATCCCTACTAACTAACTATAATAAAATAATACTCCCGTCAACTTGAACACACGTTTTAAAGGGGAAAAAAAGAAAGATAAAGTAATGGTATTATGAGGTCCATTATCAATAAAGTGATTGTTTGTGAGTAAAGTTGAATGACAATTTGAGTAATTAAGTGATGGTTGAAAGATGAAGATAGTTTCATAAAAGGCATGAGAACAAATTTGATGGACGGACAAATAAGATAAATGTGAACAAATTCAGTGGACGGTAGAAGTACAAACATAACTTTTGAGTTGCATAAAACTTCATCCACCTATATTTCTCCATCTCTAGCACATACTTACTATTCACCGTACACTACAAAAAGAAAAACGTCGATTTTGCAAGGGATTTTGCGAGGGAAAAGCCCTCGCTAAATTAAATGTCGAGGAATTAAGTGAGGGGCTTAAGCCCTCGACAGATTAATAACGAGAAAATTTTGAAATGCTTTTTTGTCCTCGCTAAATTAAATGCCGAGGGATTTAGTGAGGGACTTAAGCCTACAACAAATTAATTACGAGGAAATTTTGAAATGGTTTTTATGCCCTCACTAAACCTGAACACTACCTCCACCATTGGGCCATTAATGGCCAGTTAATTTCCCCAATCACCATGCGCGACCAGAGTTTCAAACACGAGACCTCCCGATCACAAAGTGTCTATGTATGCACGGTTTGCCGTTTGGGCAAGAAGCTTCATTCGTTATCGTGCAATTAATGATTTTTAAATCAACGTTATGCAAGTCTTACTTATGTGGCTAACTCAACTAAAGGGGAAATTGGGAATTTGAACTCGTCGCGTGCTTAATCGAGCTCACATGCCTTGTCAGTTCAAATCCAATCTAATTAATGTCCAATTAAACTAGAGAATTTTTATTGAAATGGTCATTCCTAGAGACACTTATCCAATTAAAAACAAAAATTCTAATCATTTAAGATAAGGTTAAAATTGAATGTAAATAACCCAGTATATGCCCTTATCTTTAAATATCAAGACTAATTTAAAATATAATTATTTAATTAATAAATTCTTCATATAATTCCTTATATCTCGCATTTTCTTCAACCATCTTCCACTGATTCAATATTTTTCCCTTTTACAAATCACGCATCAAGATCGTGGCAATTATATGAGTTTTTTTTACTTTCTTTAATTCCACCCACAAACGTCGATCTGTCTTCCCCACGAACATAGGCGCCGAATACGATCAAACCCCCCGAATGGAAGATAAAAGCATTGTCGATGGCATATCTTCCTTGTCGTCGTTGTCCAAGATCGAACCCCCCACCCAATCTCATTCGTGGCGACGTGACAACACAGACGCGGTGCAAGTGACTGGTTCGATTTTTACGATTTCAATTATTGTGTTAAATCATTGATTCTAGTTTCAAAAGTATTTTATGTTCATATATTTGGCCAAACACAGAGAATCTGATTGATTATTGGTATTTCTACATGTTATTTTGTTATTATTCTAGAATTTTCTCATAAATAGCAGATTATTAATCAATGGATTATTTCGTGATACTCAAGATCGAATTCGATGGGAAAACCAAGTTGGTTTGTGTTAATCAGTCTTCAACTTTCCTGAAGTTTTGAATCAAGTCACTGGTATCAATGTAGCCTACATTAATAGACGGATTTTAGTAATGCAGATCTAATTTGCATTAAACTCGTTTTTCTACATTATGATATTTGCATATGCACATAATTTACTGCACACTTCTACATTATTAATATGCTGATGCAACTTTAGTCTTTTTTTTCTACATTATAGTCAGAGATTTTTCTGTAGATCTTTCTGTATAATCAAGTCAGAGATTTTTCTGAAGAAAATATCTAATTTGATTTGACGATTTTTCTGCAGATCTTCAAGTCTGAAAATGAAATTAAATATCAGAGCTTTGGGGAAAATGCAATTGAACATTAGAGATTTGGGGAAAACTTGAATATCAGAGATTTGGGGAAAACTTGAATATCAGAGCTTTGGGGAAAGTCCTAAAATTGGGGATGTAAAATAATCAACGGTGTTTGAGAGAGTGACTTGGTTCATTTTTTAACACTTTTTTTAGTACTTAACAATACGATCCCCACAAGCGTATGGGTCCGATTGTAGTACGTAAGTACAACCAAGTAGTTTGTCCGTCCAAGGATCTAGTTGAATGTAAGTGAATCCCTAAAGTTAAGAGTTTTCATGTTATTGTAGTAACGACATGTGTTTGTTTGGATTTTCGGAATTTAAAACGAAAGTGTTAAACTAGATATACTAAAATAACAATAACAAGATAAATGAAATAACAAGATATCTAACTTTCGAAAGAAAGTGCAAGAGAAGGGTATTGCCTCGGGTGTTTCCGTTTTGTGAGTAATTCAATGAGTTAACGAACCAATTGCATGAAATAAACTATGATTTTGGGTTAAGCTAAAGGTTATCACTTTTATGTGTAGACCCCCTCGAAAGGCATAGGTAAACACGTGCATTGATTAACAATTATAGGATCTAATCAAATACCATAAACTCCTAAGATAGTGTTTCATAAGCACTTTCAACATGGTTACTAATGCTTATGAGATGTCCTCTCACCAATCTCCTAGACGACCTCTATTCCATTAGTGTCTAGTGTTGTCAATCTAAGCAATGAACCCTCTCTCGGTTAAGCCAATTACTATTTAAATTCGAATCAACCAATCCAAACTCACACACTCTTAATCATGCAACTCAACCCTCGTTGTAATCAACATAACCAACAATGCTAGCTAATAGGGTGAATTGATGAATTGAATCATGGAAATCACAACACTAGAAACATAAACACCCAAATTCTAAGATAATCATGCAATTAATCCATAATTACACTAAACACCTATCAAAACATCCACACCCAAGGAAATAAGAGCTTAGTCCATGGTTCTAGAAGAGAATCTCATGACTACAACAAAAATAAACATTAAACTCATAGCAAAATAACAATAGATTGGAGAATTAATAAGCAATGCCCGACGATAATCATAGCTTGATTTGAAGTAGAAAACCTATTCTAGCTAATCTAATGAAGAAATTAAACTAAAATTTGAAGAACACCTCTAACTATGTGAATGTGTGTGAAAAAATCTTGTAAAAGAAGGAAGACCCTTTTCTAAAACTCAAATTGGATCTATTTATACTTGGGGTGGAAGTCTTGCATCAATTTTGCAATTAAGCCCTTGAAATATGGAGAAAATTGGCCAAAACCCCCGAAAATTGAGAATGTTGGGTGCCTCGGTCGTGGCCTGGAGCTCGACCGTGGCCCTGTTGTTCAAATTTCAGGCCAAGGTTTTTGCTTGACCGAGACTGCATGCTCGGCCGTGGCCTTCAAATCTTCCATTTTTTTGCTCGGCCGAGTTTCACCCTTGAGTTTGTTTTGTGCATATTTTCCAACTCCGACCTCCGATTGACTCGATTTTTCTTGCATATCGACACTCTCTTCATCGTCTTTCACCTGATGTGAGTGCCAATAAGGATTGGTCACTCGTTTTTTGTTATTTAACGCCCAATTCACTACGTATTCCTATAAAACGAGCTCAAACACCCTTCTCAATCAAATCAAGCATATAAGTGTGAAAATGCATGCAAAACTATCAAAGTTTATCACTAAAACACGTGAAATCTTATACAATTTACAACTGAATCAGAGAGAGAGAGAGGAAGATTTATATTTCAAATTTTAATATCGTTGACTAATTAATATATTAAAACTCAGTTTTAAATATTTAGGGTAAGATAGTACATTTAAGTAGGATTTTGACTTTATTTGTAACTAAATTTAAACAATGTTCTTATATGTAAAAACTATAAGTGGAAAGACCTTATTGGTGAAATCCCCATTAAAATAATATTCCTAGTACTACTAGACTACTAGTTTTTTTTTTTAATGAAGGTTTACAAGATCATAACAAAATAAAATACAACTTCACGCTTAAGATTTTGATTTTCAAACCAATATGGATCACCATGGTATCGCTGTCCCCTTCAATCGTGAGAAAAGGAAAAACGAGTGTTTCCTTTGACTTAATAGACGTCCAGGTCTCCAACCTTTAACCGAAGCAACCCCACACTAAGGTGTTCTCATGTCAAGAATAGAACACAAATATATAGACAAAGTTTCATCAAGTACCAGATAGCAAGACTCTCGAATCTATCTCAAAAGAGTCCCACCACCAGATAAGAGTCTCACAACCACACCACAGTCCCATAATGGGAAAAAAACCACACAAGGCACACCTGAAACAGCAGGCAGTAACTAAAAAACTATACTAGGAAAGCACAATAAAACTACCTAGAAAAAACAGTAAACGGAATCAACGAAAAAACATCCAAACGGTCACCGTGGCTCCGTTATGAATAACTTATACGTTGATACCAAACAACATACGAAGAAAAACTACACACTAACTTATATCCACAACCATAACGAAAGAAGCAACAGATTCGTTAACTTAAATAAATTTATAGCAATTACCTGATAACTTCAGATCCACCGTGTTGTATGCACTTTGATCGAGTTGACTCGGATGTGGACTGTTTTTAGTACGATACAAACATATATGATTAAACGGGGGTTATTACGTGTTTATACGGATCGTTATGAAGATTAAACGAAGATAAAATGAAGAACAAGCAAGAACAATGGATGTAGCTTCTTGGAGAAGCTAAAGCTTTTCAAGCTAGGGAGTGTTTATTGCTTAGGTTGAGAGTGATTCTTAGGAAATGATGTAACTTGTGTACAAATGAGCCCTTTTTAGGCATTATATAGTGGTTTCTGGGGGCTGCCCGTCCTTTACACGTGGCATGCCCTCATTGGACCTATCTTCTGCCCGAAAAGGTGATTTGATGGCGCATTTAATGCTAAACCGCCTTAGGTGCTCGTCCTCGCCGAGATGCCGAGGAGCTGGGCCATGGTGGTCGCCGGAGGACCTTCGAGGAGTGTGATCGCCACGCTCCATGCTGTCTCCCAAGGCTTCAATACTTAACTTCTCTTGCTAAAAATAGGCATGTGCTCGCCACACATTTGGGCGAGCAGCTAACTAAACATGTGCTCGCCAACATCTTTGGACGAGCACTTAAATATATTAAATACATTTATTCTATTACATTTTCTTGGTCTTGTTGACTAGTCGTCGCACGACTTTGTTGATTGGTCCTCGCCACGTAAGATGGTGACTAGGACTGACTTGTCAAAGATTGACCTCTTTGACTAGGTATAACACACCGCTATACTACCATATTCTTCTATAGAATCATCCATGTCTTATCTTAATAACCTATAATTGATTATGCAATAACCTTAATGACATATGCACAGATCAAGCAATCTGGAGACAAGTTTGAATAAAAATGCAGAGATGGTCAGAAGGTCTCTAAACATACGCGATCACCATTGGAACCCACTCGATCTGCAACCTTAGATGAAGGATGTCTGAGCCTCTTGTCCCGTATATCAAACGTTCTTGAGAGCATTCAAAATCCTAAAATGCACCTCCATACAATGAAAAACGTATTAAAGAGCTAAACAATACAATTTCATTCATCAATCCACTCTGATATAAAGATCAGAATTGCACTTTTCTCAATATTATCTTTGCCACTCCAATGTTCATGTGTTCAAGTTTGGTTCACATGCATCCTTTTCTATTTATTTCGTAGCTAAAGGGTTGCAATCAATATTTATATCAATCTTTTTAAGACGTGTGTTTATTTTCTGGGAGATGCAGCTACCATTTTATCAAAAAGAAGAAAATAATATCCATGTTTGGGCTAACGTGGGATAGAAATGAATTACTAACCTTCTGAATGGAGATTCTCTAGATGGTTTCCATGAATAAGACACCGAAATATCAATTTCCAAAGCTTCATCATCTAGCATTCTCATTTTTATATTCTTTTCTGCCAGAGGATTGCTATCAACTAGTTCGTGTTGGGCTTGGGCTTGGGCTTGTGCTAAAATAAAAGGAGTTTTTGTCCCACATCGGATGTAAGGAAAGAAGGGAGTACTTCCTAACACTATATAAGGATTCCTTAGGCATTTTGTTCCAAGTGCACCAATCAATACGCTTTAGTCTTGTATATGATTCTAGTTTAAAGTCCTTTCTTATATTTTCTTGTAATAGAGTCTCGTGAGAGAAAGGTGAGAGTCATTGTAGACTTGAAACAGTGTAGGAGGGTTGAGTGTCAAAAGAGAGGAATTTTGTGTGATTGTAAAAATTTATCATATAGTGATCTCTTTGGTGGGTCGTGGTTTTTCTCCGGTTTTGGAGTTTCCACGTTAAATTCTTGTGTTGGTGATTGTGTTATTTCTTCATTTTATTTCTTGTTTATTTTTCGTCTGTCATTGTGGGAATTAATTTCCCAACAAGTGGTATCAGAGCTCGGGTTTAGTCTCTATTTATTCTTAGTATGCTCTGTGGTTGCAGCGTAGTCTGATCTTCCACATCAGAAAAGATTTTTTAGAGAGGTTCGGGGGTCTCTTTTGAGACGGTTGTTTAAGGGCGGAGAACTGGTATGTCAATGACATCGAGTGCAACGAGGTTTGACGTGGAGAAATTTGATGGAAGAATCAATTTTAGCTTGTGGCAAGTGCAAGTTAAGGATGTGCTGATACAATCTGGTGTACATAAGGCTCTGAGAGGAACGCCAGGTTCCGCTGAAGGTAACACCAACAAAGATTCTAGTATGAGTGATGAAGATTGGGAGGATTTGGATCTGAGGGCTGCAAGCATAATTCGTTTGTGTTTGGCCAAGAGTGTTCTTGCAAATGTACATGGGATTTCGAGTGCCAAGGAGCTGTGGGAAAAGTTGGAGTCTCTGTACCAGGCAAAGGGCATTTCGAATCGGTTGTACCTGAAGGAACAATTTCACACCTTGCGGATGGAGGAAGGTATGAAAATTTCAGATCATTTGAGTACTCTTAATGGTATTGTCTCTGAACTAGAGGCAATTGAAGTGAAAATTGAAGATGAGGATAAGGCGTTAAGACTCATCTTGTCTCTTCCACATTCCTATGAGCATATGAAACCAATTTTGATGTATGGGAAGGAAACTTTAAATTTTGCTGAAGTCACAGGAAAACCTTTTTCTGAAGAAAGACGGCTGACAAGTGAAGGACGAACTTCAACGGAAAATTCAGCAATGGTGGCTTTTAGCAAAGGGAAGAAGAAGGACTTCAAGGGCACTGTGTGTTGGAAGTGCGGAAAATGTGGGCATGTAAAGCGAAACTGTCAAGGTGGAGCGGCGGCAAATGACTCTGAAACTGTTGCTAACGTTATGATAGAAGATGATGTCCTCTGATTGAGGATATGAACATCCTTATGGCATGTCCAACTGCCATGAACGAGGATGTGATGACGTTAGTTGGACCACATGTGCATTGGTTTGGCAAGGATGCAAGGTGTGTGGTGAAAGATGTCGATGGCTGAAGGACTTCTATGAATGCCAAAAGTTAGAAGTTGCACCATAAATTTCAGCAGGTATGTTTTCGACATGTGACGAAGGAAATTCTTAGAATGGGTGATTCTAAGTGTTCTACTCATACGGTGGAGTAGGTGTTCTCTGTTTTGAGAATGTTGGTTCTTTGGTTTAAGAATCATGTTTGTCGGTGAAGACAATGGAGCTTTCTTTTATTTTATCAAGGTGGAGTTTGTTGGGCTTGGGCTTGTGCTAAAATAAAATGAGTTTTTTAAAGGAGTTTTTGTCCCACATCGAATGTGAGGAAAGAAGGGAGGACTTCCTAATCCTATATAAGTAGTCCTTAGGTCTTTGTTACAACTGCACCAATCAATACGCTATAGTCTTGTATATGATTCTAATTTAAAGTCCTTTCTTATATTCTCTTGTAATAGAGTCTCGTGCATGGATGAAAATATCCGGAAATATCCCCGATATATCCTCGATATATCCATTTTTCGGGGTCACCGATATCGATATTGGGAAGAATCGATATTTCCACGATATTTGTAAAAAAATTAAAAATATCGATAAATATCGATAGATAATAACAATATCGAGCCTAATATCGGTAAAATATCGAGAAAATATCGAAAAATATCGAGAAAATATCGATAAATTTCGAAATATATCGATAAATGTCATACGAAATAACATTGTATATTATGTTTTATATAAATTTATCATTGATATAAAATGTATTCAAATTATTTTATTGATTTTATGTACTAAAGGCTTGTTATTAAATTTTTACAATTTTTCAAATTTACCGATATCGATATTCGATATCGATATATCCATCGATATTTCCATAAATTTAAGGTCTCGATATTTTCACCGATACCGATATTTTCATCCTTGGTCTCGTGAGAGAAAGGTGAGAGTCATTGTATACTTGAAAGAGTGTAGGAGGGTTGAGTGTCAAAAGAGAGGAATTAAGTGTGATTGTAAAAATTTATCATATAGTGATCTCTTTGGTGGGTCGTGGTTTTTCTCCGATTTTGAAGTTTCCACGTTAAATTCTTGTGTTGGTGATTGTGTTATTTCTTCCGATTTTGAAGTTTCCACATTAAATTCTTGTGTTGGTGATTGTGTTATTTTTTCCTTTTATTTCTAGTTTATTTTTCGTCTGCCCTTGTGGGAATTAATTTCCCAACAGTTCGATCCTTGAAATTTCTTTAATATCAGTGAACTGGATCTCCTCCAATTTGTTGCAGTGTTTAAATGCTTAGGTAATTAAGAGATCTAAAGCTTCCCACCAATTTTACGAGATCAATGTCTTCAATTAGAAGAAAGTAGAGGCTTGGAAATCCCTCCTCTTCTACTTGCCAATTTTGGCCTTGAAAGGCGTTGCATCGCAGTTTCAGTTGTCGTACACATGGTAATAAAGCAATCTCCCTCATTTCTTCCCAAGGATACCCCATTCCACTCAAACTCAACTTTCTAAGCGAAGATGGGAGGACAGGAAACGAAGCAACTGGGGGAACAACCTGATCAAGCTTGAATCCTGGATTCACGACGATGCATTTAAATGATTCTAGATTAATCATATTGGAGATATGATCAGAGAAACGCAAGGGATCAGCCGCATCAGGTGTGAGTTCAATTCTAATTTTCAGTTTCTTTAGATTCGGGAGTCTATAAAGAAGGTTACAGCTGGCCGTGCTCACATCTAAAAGTGTTGAAAGCATTCCCAAGGACTTGTCGCCAATATCTGGTAGGTCGCTTCCCAAGACCTGAAGATGCTTCAATTCTTCCAAATCCCATATCTCGGTAGGCATATAAGACGGAGCTCCCACTACAAGAAATGGGGGGAATAGCGACGAAAATTTTGCGACAAATCTAAATTTCATCGCTAAAATCAATTTTTAGCAACGAAATATAAATCTTCGCTGCTAAATTGTTAGATTTAATATTTGCAACAAAATATATATATTTCATCGCTATATTAGCAACAAATTATTTCATTTTGTTGTTAATAATCAAAACAATAATGAAAATTATATTTCGTCGCTAATATTTTGCGATGAAATAGAAATTTTCGTGGCTAATTTCTTGAAATTATTTTTTACAACAAAATTTATATATTTCATCGCTATATTAGCAACAATTTGCTTCATTTTGTTGTTAATAATCAGAAAAACTATGAAAATTATATTTCGTTGCTAATATTTTGCGATGAAATAGAAATTTTCGTGACTAATTTTTTGAAATTAATTTTTACAAAAAAATTTATATATTTCATTGCTATATTAGCAGAAAATTGCTTCATTTTGTTGTTAATAATCAGAACAAAAATGAAAATTATATTTTGTTGCTAACATTTTGCGATGAAATAGAAATTTTTGTGGCTAATTTTTTGAAATTAATTTTTGCAACAAAATTTATATATTTCATCTCTTTATTAACAACAAACTACATCATTTTGTTGTTAATAATCAGAACAACAATGACAATTATATTTTCTTGCTAATATTTTGCGATGAAATTGAAAATTTTGTGGCTAATTTCTTGAAATTAATTTTTGCAACAAAATTTATATATTTCATTGCTATATTAGCAACAAATTACTTCATTTTGTTGTTAATAATCAGAACAACAATGAAAATTATATTTCGTCACTAATATTTTACGATGAAATAGAAATTTTTGTGACTAATTTATTGAAATTAATTTTTGCGATGAAATTAAAATATTACATCGTTATACTAGCAACGTATTGCTGCATTTTGTTGTTAATAATCAGAACAACCATGAAAATTATATTTTGTCACTAATATTTTGCGATGAAATATATTTTTTTGTGGCTAATTTATTGAAATTACTTTTTGCGATGAAATAAAAATATTTCATCGATAAACTAGCAACAAATTCTTTTGTTTTGTTGTTAATAATTATGACAACAATGAAAATTATATTTAGTCGCTATTATTTTGCGATGAAATATATTTTTTGTGGCTAATTTCTTGGAATTAATATTTGCAACAAAATTAAAATATTTTATCGCTACACTTTTATCAAATTATTTTATTTTGTTGTTAATAATAAGAACAACAATGATAATTATATTTCGTGGCTAATATTAAATCAACTATGCTTATTAAATTAAGAAAATCGATTTATATAATTAAATGTTTAATAATTCTCCAAATTTTATGTCTTATAAATCAGTATGAATGTTTATAAAAATATTTATAAATATGATGATGCAAATGAAGATGGACATAATTAAAGATGGGAGAATGAAGATTGATTGTAAAATATATATATTTTTTAAATTGTTAAAGTAACATTGATTTTTTACAATTGGAATTGTTTTAAAAATTACAATATATATATATACATATATAGTTGTTACAAGTTAAAAATTAATCAATTAATAAATGTGAAATAAATTATTAAATGAGTAAAATAACTAATTTAGTAACAATTTAATACATATATAATTAATATTAAAAAAATGAACCAAAGAGCTGTCTGCCCGAATGGTAGGCGCCCAGCTATGGGCGCCCATCCACCCGGGATCAATTCCCACTAAGACCAAATAAAATATTTATTTAAATAAAATGGGAGAGCGGGTATGTGGGTGCGGGTCGGATCGGGTTGGGGTCGGTTGGGGCAGGGCGGGTGTGGGTTGGGTACGGGTTGGGGCGGGGCGGGTCGAGTGCAGAAGTGGGTTTAGAGAACGATTGAATTGGTTCGGTTGGGGTGGGTCGGGTGTGGGTTGGGGCGGGTCAGGTGTGGGTGCGGGTTGGGTTGGTCGAGTACGGAAGTGGGTTTAGAGAATGATTCGTAAATCAGATATCATAGCCAAATATTAGCAACAAAAATTCTAATATTTTTGTCGCTAATGTGAGTTAGCGATGAAATAATTTTGTCGCGGGATTTGTTGCTATACACCCGTCGCTAACGTGTTTGCGACAAATGTTTGATTTTCCTCGCAAACATTTTGTGATGAAACTCATATTTTCGTCGCTAACATTTTGCGATGAAACTTATATTTTCGTCGCTAATATTTTGCGATGAAACTCAAATTTTCGTCGCTAATATTTTGCGATGAAACTCAAATTTTCATCGCAAACATTTGCGACAAAATTAATTTTTTTTGTCGCAAACACGTTAGCGACGGGCATATAGCAACAAATCCTGCGACAAAATTATTTCATCGCTAACTCACGTTAGCGACGAAAATTTTAGAATTAGCGACAAATTTTTTCGCGGCTAAATTGCAATTTTCTTGTAGTGTCCACTTGATTTGATTCTCAAATGAGGATGGACAGCCAAGAATTGGAGTCTCCAAAGTTTGGAGACGGATGGAGGAAGGTTTCCATTGCACGTGAGGGCGAGGTACCTTAATTTAACTAGCTTCAATACTTCCATAGGGAAATCATAGAAACGGATGTTAAGAGCATCCAGTCTCTGCAGCAACTTTAAACCGAAACATATTGGTACCTCATATTGATGATATGGTCCAAAACAGAGGAGAGATTCTATAGAGGTTGCACAATTTTCCTCCATTGAGTTGTGCATGTCTTTGTGAGAAAATAGAACGTTATGGTGGATACTCAACCTAGTCTGGCTTTTTATACATTCTTCTTTCAAACCATCTTCAGGACCATCTAGGACATAAAAAAAGTTGGTGTTCCTTGCTTCTCTTTGGCAGAAGTGCCACCACGAAGAATGGAGGACACATGTTCTTATTGCTTGAGTATGAGACCTACCAAAATAAGTACTTCTTTTTTCGTAGACCATAAGAAGACTAGAGAAATCAAGACACTTCAATGATTCTAGATCATGATGATAATGTTCACTTGGTTTAACGGTTGGATCAAAAATTTCCTCAACAGTCCACAAATTAATGAGCTTAGTTCGGCGTATCTTAGACTTTATCCGAAAAACTCCCATATACATGAAGCATAACTTCAATTCATCAATTAGTTTCTTGTAGCTGGGATAGAGTACCTTTGATATTTGATCATATGCATCAACAAAGAGCTGATGTTTCCTCTGGGCTGCTACGTCGATCCAGAGTGATTCCTGGGCCTTTGATAGGAGGTGAGCAACCGTGAGAAGTGTAAGAGGAAGACCATCACACAATCTCCTTTCCAGCTTTCTCAAGTTGAGGAGGGCACGAGCCTCCAGCAAACGCCTTTTCACGTAGAAGATCCCAACTTTCTTCTGTATTGAGCAACCGCATTTTAATACGATACCATTCCCTAGAGTAATCCGCATACATGATCCTAGAAGTAATCACGACTCGACTTGCACTTTCTCCGTTAAGCTCTCCTAAGAAACTGTACCAGTTATCGTGGGACTTGTCATTATGCCATACATCATCGAACACAACGAGGCATCGCTTATCCTTCAAAAGTTGGTTCAACCGTTGAGCTGCTTCCTCCTCCTCCTCGTCTCCTTCCATAACCATCTCAGGGGTCAGTTGAGAGAGAATGGCTTGTGTGAAATCTCCAGGTTTCCGATCAAGACCTACTGTCACCCACGCACGATGTTGGTACCACTCGGAAATATCCAAATCTTGAAAAACTTCCCTGGCAAGAGTAGTCTTACCGATGCCTGCCATCCCATGGAGTAAAACATAATTGAGAGGCATCAACGAGGGACTTAGAATTAGTGCGAGTTTGAGGTCAGTCCTCACATCACCAAGTCCAACCATGTTTGATGAAACATTAGTTTCATGTCCTTCATCATCTTGAAGCAGCTGCTGCTTATAGTACTCCTCCTCCGCCTTTTTGAGTGTCGCCACTAATGAATGAGTTCTTTCGGCAATAACATTATATCCATCATATGTATCTTGATCAAAAATATCGTCTACATATTCAAGTGCTTCCATTGTGACTCGTTCAAGTGAAGCACTCATTCTGTTCCTGCTCCTGCTGTCCAATCTATCCACAATATCTTGAAACGACTTCGACTCCTTGTATTATCCTAACTCATAGAATTTCAGTTCGTCGGGAGGAAGGACAGCATCAAGTAACTCTAACGTACTTGAGAAGTAGGTATTGAGAGAAGCCACCGCATTGTAAGTCGCCATCGTCTAAATTTCTCAAACCCAAACACCACAAACTAGCTAGCAATTTGGTATATATGAAAATCAATAATTTTGAGAATGAAAATGCAAAAGTTATACTAATAAATTATTTTTATCAGAAAGTCGAAGAACCCAACACGGCTGGCCAACTATGGTATACTCACCTAATCAATAAATTAACCATACCTACATATATACAATAATTAACTGCAATTGGAACAAGCTACCCGATAAAAACCTACACCTCGGTCTACTTAAATTAATAAACAAGCACATGCAAAAGCAAAAGTAATTAACTCCAATCGAGTGAAATGATAATTATTTAATAAATGCAAAAGCACATGCATCAGTTCCAATAATATACATCTGATTAATGATGATCAGAATTATTTTTTATTTACCAAAAATCCTAGTTGTCGCTAACTACAAGTATGGTAGGTATACCGAGCAAGGGAAACTATAAATTAACTAGTTTTAATATATAAATTATTTATTAATATTATAAGTGATAAAAGTAAAGATATATAGTAAAGATTTTTCATTTAAAAGTAATAAACTTATTTTTTAATGTGATATAGTAATGATATTAATGCTGGGTAGGGCCGCACTAGTGCAGTAGTACTGAGTAGAGCTGTTATTCAAGTCGAGTATTTGAGGTTCGAGCTCGACTCGAGCTCTAATCGAGTCGAGCCGAGCTCGGCTCGATAACATTGCCGAGTAAAAAATTGAACTCGGCTCGATTCATTAACGAGCTTAACGAGCCTATCGAGTCGAGCTGAGCCTAACGAGCCTAACAATTCGAGCTCGAGCCAACTCGTTAGTAAATCGAGTATCTAACGAGCTCGAGCTCGGCTAATTAAGCTAAACGAGCTAGTCGAGTCGAGCCGAGTCTTGTTAAGGCTCGGTTTGAATAACAACACTAGTAGTGGGTAGGTATTATTAACTATGCGAGGGATGAAAGAATAAGAAATTAGTATTATTTTTAACACTCAATTATGTAATTTGAGTAGATTAAGCTGCAATTATGTGTTGTTTTTAATCTAGAATAGAATAATACGTTTTTTGCCAACACATCCAAGTCATATAGTTTATTTCTTGTATTCATTATACTTATACTTATGGTTAAGTGATCTAGAATTCGAGATTTTGTTATTTCTTTTCTATGAAGCATGATATATAAAGATGTTAAACTTAAGATTTCACATAATGACAAACAGAAGGCAAAGGAGTGTAGATTGACTACCTTGGAATCATTATCAAGTAGTCTCAGACCCAATTTGACAAGTTGGATCAATCAGGGTTAATTCCTGAGATATATGATCTGGTTGATGAATGAAATCAAGCTATGTTAATCTATCAAAAATCGCAAGAAAATTAAGCAAAGACTCAGGTAAACATTGCAACATGATTATTTTCCAAAATCTACTATACCTATATGCATGAGAATCTTGATATTTGACTTTGAAAGAATCATGCTAGAGCAATAACACAAACTAAGACCTCCCTATTTAAAGAAAAAAAGGAACTTACCATTCAACAATGTGATGACTGAGCACATCGTAGGTCTTCTTTATCCATGATGTGACCATTTAAATTATTGAGGCAAGAAATTGCATGTTAACAAGGTCATCAAATTAAATGGAAGAAGTGAAGAACTATTGTTAACGAATAAACCAATTAGCTTGAGAAAATATAAATTATACAAAAACATCAATGAAAATATTATGAGTTGATTATAATTTCCTGAAAAACCTCATACAGATAAAGTTAGATGGTTAGTGTTTTGACGTGTAAGAAGTTGAGTCAATCTCAAACCACATCTAGAATGCTGTATATGATTGAGTTTGAGACAAGATTAAGCCCAACAAATCAACTCAAGATTGGACTTAACATGTTACTATTCATCTTAAATACAATCACAAGTGTATGCACTAATAATTGTTTTCACAAACCAGAAAGGGAAAAGTAGAGAACCCAAAAAATCCCTCAACTTAATACTCCCTCTGTCCCATTATTATTTGAACATTTGACAAAAACGTATGTTCCATTATTAATTGGACATTTTCTTATTTAGAAAAGGTTACTTTTTACTCATTTAAAAAACTACTTCAAACATCTCTTATTTACACCACATGTTATTACTTTTTACACACTAATAGGAATCAGCTTTCTTTTAAGAAAATGTGATATTGAAGAAACCAAATTTGATTAAGATTAGGCACACTACAAACTACACTAATACAGAACACAGTAATTCATTAATTACAGTTACTTTCTAGTATCAATAAAAATTAAACAGAACCTCTGATATTTAACTAACTAATGTCTAATGCATACACATATGAAGCAGATTTTAGATGTTCAAAACCCTGTTGCATTGAGTTTCAAAATGGTATCTATGGGATCAATGCAAGCTGAAAAAATACAAAGTAGACATATAAATGAAGCTGGAATATAGCTAGAATAATTTCAATCCAATTCGGCTACCTTTTAATCTGCACAAGATCGATCCGACACATCTTCAAGGATGGATTCAACAAACATTCAAACTAAGCCAATATGACAATCAGAGACTTCACCACCGAAACAACAACATTGAACTGAATGAAACATGAAATCAATACAAGAATCACATCTCTACTCAACAATATTTCTAAACAAAATAGACAAAAAAGCGAGAAACACAACAAGATAGTCAGAAGGTCTCTAAACAGGCATGTGGGAACTGATACATCTCTATTACTTATCAACAAATAAACTCATTTGATACCTCTCTGTTACCAAATAGAGTAATATTATTAAAAAATAAATTAAAAAACGACGTGGAAAGCCACAACCCGACTTTCAAGGGTTTGAAAAGAAAATATACTTAGAAAAGGCCTCATAAAACCTTATTCCGAAATATTCCAAGGGAAAAACTGAAGCAATGAATTAAAAAGAGTACTCAACAGGCATCGAAAACCCAAGTAGAAAAATGAGGAGTATATCTCTTTTACCGATCAACCATCAATTATAGTAAAAGAAATATATATGTTGCACCACAAAAGACTCAAGTTTGATAAATCAAAACAAATCAACTTAAAAGCGTCACTCTTTTTATTTTTCACAAACACAAGAACCAACTCTTGCTAGTAGACAAACATCACAAGCTTTACTGCATAATCTTGCCATTCACTCTGCAACCTTAGATGAAGGATTTCCGATCCACTTGTCCCGTAAATCAAACGCGCCTGTGAGCATTCAGCATCCTAAAATTGCACCCCCATACAACAAAAAACTTATTAATAAGCTAAACAATGCAATTGCATTCATCGATCCACTCAGATATGAAGATCAGAATTGCAACTCCAATGTTCTTGTGTTCAAGTTTTGTGCATATAGTTCACTGAGTTACAATAATAGCTAGAATACAAAATTTCAACTCTGCTTACGAAGAGTGGAAACAAACATCTCTATTATGCTTTTTTACTTGCTTCAAATGCAGATATGTCTAGGACATGCAACTAGCATTTTATCAAAAAGAAGAAAACGAGAGAAATGAAATACGAACCTTCTGAACGAAGATTCTCTAGCTGATTTCCATGAACAGTGCACCGAAATATCACCATAGAAAGTAGTTTCGGAACCACATTTTTCTAGCATACTCGTTTTTATACTCTTTTCCAACAGAGGATTGCTATCTACTACTTCGACCCTTGAAACATCTTTAAAATTACTTAACTGGATCTCCTCCAATTTATAGCAGTGTTTAATGCTTAGGTGCTTAAGACAACTAAAACTTCCCACCAATTTTACCAGATCAATGTCTTCAATTAGAAGAAAGTAGAGGCTTGGAAATCCTTCATCTTCTACTTGCCAATATTGGCCTTGAAAGGCATTGCATCGCAGTTTCAGCTGTTGAAGACATGGCAATAAAGCAATCTCCCTCATTTCTTCCCAAGGATACCCCATTCCACTCAAACTCAGCTTCTTAAGCGAAGATGGGAGGACAGGAAGCGAAGCAACTGGGGGAACAACCTGATCAAACTTGCATCCCGGATTAACAACGATGCATTTAAATGATTCTAGATTAATCATATTGGAGATTTGATCTGAGAAACACGAGGTAACTGCCGCATCAGGTGTGAGTTCAATTCTAATTTTCAGTTTCTTTAGATTCGGGAGTCGATGAAGAACGTTGCAACTGGCCGTGCTCACATCTAAAAGTGTTGAAAGCATTCCCAAGGACTTGTCACCAAAATCTGGTAGGTCACTTCCCAAGACCTGAAGATGCTTCAGTTCTTCCAAATCCCATATCTCGGCAGGCATATAAGACGGAGTTCCACTTGATTTGATTCTCAAATGAGGATGGACAGTCAAGAATTGGAGTCTCCGAAGTTTGGAGATGGATGGAGGAAGCTTTCCATTGCACGTGAGGGCGAGGTACCTTAACTTAATAAGTTCCACTACTTCCAAAGGGAAATCATAGAAACGGATGTTAAGAGCATCCAGTCTTTGTAGCAACTTTAAACCGAAACATATTGGTACCTCATACTGGTGATACGGTCCAAAACAGAGGAGAGATTCTGCAGTGAGTGCACAATTTTCCTCCATTGAGTTGTACACATCTTTGCGGGCAAATAGAACATTATGGTGGATGCTCAACCTAGTCTGGCTTTTTATACCTTCTTCTTTCAAACCGTCTTCTGGACAATCTAGAACATAAAAAAAGTTGGTCTTCCTAGCTTCTCTTTGGCAAAAGTGCCACCACGAAGAATGAAGGCCACATGTTCTTATTGCTTGAGTAGGCGGCTCATCATAATAAATACTGCTTTTTTGGTAGACAATAAGAAGACTACAGAAATCAAGACACTTCAATGATTCTAGATCATGATAATAGAGTTCACTTGGTTTAACAGCTGGATAAAAAATATCCTCAGCAGTCCACAAATTAATGAGTTTAGTTCGGCGTATCTTAGACTTTAGCGGAAAAACTCCCATATAAAGAAAGCATAACTTTAATTCATCAATTAGTTTCTTGTAGCTGGTATAGAGTTCCTTTGATATTTGATCATATGCATTAACAAAAAGCGGATGTTTCCTCTGGGCTGCTACGTCGATCCAGAGTGATTCATGGGCCTTTGACAGGAGGTCAGCAACCGTGACAATTGTAAGAGGAAGACCATCACACTTCTCCGCAATTTCCTTTCCAGCTTTCTCAAGTTGATGAGGGCACGGGCCTCCAGCAAACGCCTTGTGACGCAGAAGATCCCAACTTTCTTCTATATTCAGCAACCGCATTTTAATGCGAAACCATTTCCTTGAGTAATCCGCATAAATGATCCTAGATGTAATCAAGACTCGACTTCCACTTTTTCGGTGAAGCTCTCCTAAGAAACTGTACCAGTTATCGTGGAACTTGTGATTTTCCCATACATCATCGAATACAACGAGGCATCGCTTATCATTCAAAAGTTGGTTCAACCGTTGAGCTGCTTCCTCCTGGTCTCCTCCCATAACCATCTTGGGGTTGAGTTGCGCAAGAATGGCTTGTGTGAAATCTTCTGGTTTGCGTTCAAGGCCTACTCTCACCCACGCACGATGTTGGAACCACTCGGAAATATCCAAATCTTCAAAAAGGTCCCTCACAAGAGTAGTCTTACCAATGCCTGCCATCCCATAGAGAAACAAAAAACTGCAAGGCATCAAAAAGGAACTTGCAATTAGTGCAAGTTTGAGGTCACTCCTCACATCACGAAGTCCAACCATGTTTGATGATGATGAAACATTATAAATTTGTCCTTCATCT
Source organism: Galeopsis tetrahit (assembly GCA_963675135.1). Lineage (NCBI taxonomy): Eukaryota > Viridiplantae > Streptophyta > Magnoliopsida > Lamiales > Lamiaceae > Galeopsis > Galeopsis tetrahit. The sequence continues at coordinate 96,346,486 of OY776119.1, forward strand.
TCAAGCTTCGTCTTCTTCAGTGTCTCCATTAATGAATGTATTTTTTCAACTATTTCAGAATCATCAAAGTCATTGTTCATAACTTCATCTAGAAATTGAAGTGCTTCCACTGTGAGTCGTTGAAGCGAAGCACTCATTCTGTTCCTGCTCCTGCTATCCAATCTTTCCACAAAATCTTGAAACGACTTCAACTCCTTGTATGCTAACTCAAACAATTTCAGTTCGTCGGGAGCAAGGGCAGCATCAAAGAAATGTAACACACCTGAAAAGCAGAAATTGAGAGAAGCCACCGCACTGTAAGTCGCCATCTGATATCGTCTAAATTTCTCCCTCTTTTTTTTTTTTTCTCAAACCCAAAGATCACATACTAGCAAATTGGTATGAAAATCATCATTGGGTAATTTAATCTTGAGAAGATGCAAAAGTAAGTCAACGAATGAAATGACAATTATTCTTTCATTTGATTAATGATGAAATCTGATTTTTATTTTTTTATCAAAAAGTCAAAGAACCCAACACGGCTAGCTTGTCTGTCGCCAACTATGGTACACTGACCTAATCAATAAATTAGCAATAGCTACATACATAATTAACAATTGGAATATTGTGAATGGATCAAGCTACCCGATAAAGATCTACCTGCAATAGAATTCCATATAAGAATTTGACTTTTTAAATTAAATAGTACTTCAGTACTTAGTTCAATAATTCAATTCATTAATATGCTTTTCAGATTTTTAATATTTTATAAATGCAATTTAAAATAAACTTATCGATATTATATTTAAATGGAAATTAAAATTCAAAATGATTTTTGTGTTAGTACAATTATTATTATGAATTGTATATCAATGAACGGTCAGCGACTGAAGAATTGCAGCTCAAGCCTTCATCAAAACAAATAAGAATACAAAATAAGGTATACCCATCATATATATATTGAGCACATCAACTTTCCTAACCTAGTGATATGTGCATTGTGTTCGACTCAAAAAGAAGAAAAGAACCTTAAAATCAGACAAATTCATGTATTCTAGAAAACAAAATGACATGTTGTGCTCGAATGTAGCTTAGGCAATCACTAAAGCTATATTGCAAAGGGACTTATGAGCACTTCCTTTCTGTACCAGACGTACATTCAACAGTCTAAGCAACAACGAAAGCATTACACACCTGCCTATGTCTTGTAAGCTTTACTGTGAGAAGTCATGGGTCACGATTGAGAAGTCGAGCAGGGAGAGAGCGGTAAAAGTACTTCCTTTTCTGTACCAGACATTCAACCACGAAAGCATTAGACACCTGCTATTGTCTGGTTATAATACTGTGAAGTCATGGGTCACAACAGAGAAGTCAAGCAGGGAGAGAGAGGTAAACATACACTCTGTGTTTTCATAATCAAAATAGATACCAGTATCTTTTAAGAAATTCTCTCCCTTTGTCAACAAAGATTATCACAACTGCCATAGATCAAATGTGGTCTTTCTGGGGGGCATGCTATCCAACTAGGGATCAACCTGTTACATGTGTTAATCTAACAAAAATCGAAAGAAAAGCAAAGACTCAGATAAACACTGCAACATGATTATTTTCCAAAATCTACCGATGACGTTTGATTGGTTAATATTTTGACGTGTAACAAGTTGAGTCAATCTCAAGCTACAAAATGCTGTAAAGCCCAACACATAAACTCAAGATTGAACATAACATGTTACAGCTATTCATCTTAAATACAAACACGACTGTATGCACTAATAACTGTTTTCACAAACAACCCCAAGACGTTGGCCTAGTGGTGTAGCCTTGGGACTTAGGAATGTGCTCCTCTCTAGGTCTCAGGTTCGAACCCTCTAAGGTGCAAACAATTTCTATGGGGTCAGTCCATACAGAGCGCAAAGCTCTGGCTTTAAACGGGACCCCCGCAAGTGGGCGGTGGGATTGGTCCCCCGAGATTAGTCGGTCCTTGGACCGGATACCCGAGACTTTAAAAAAAAAAAAAACTGTTTTCACAAACCAGAAACAGGGAAAAGAAATAGAGAACCCAAAAAATACCTCAACTTAATACCAAATTCATTAATTAACTAAACATTTGAAACTATATAATGTGGGGGTCAGATGTAGCTCAATAAAGAAGAAAATAACCTTAAAATCTATCAAATACATGTATTCTAGAAAACAAAATGAAGTATTTCACATGTTGTGCTCGGGAGTAGCTTAGGCAATCACTGAAGCTAGATTGCAAAGGGACTTATGAGCACTTCCTTTCTGTACCAGACATTCAACGGTCTAAGCAACCGAAAGCATTAGACACCTTCCTATGTCTGGCAAGCATACTGTGAAGTCATGGGTCATGACTGAGAAGTCGAGCAGGGAGCTAGAGAGAGGGGTAAATGTACACTCTGTATTTTCACAATCATTTTACTATGAGTAAGCCAACACTCAAGGGATCAAAAGCTACAAGACGACTATGCTGAACAGATTCGTTAACTTAATGTACAGATGGTACAGTACTTGAAACTAACGGTCATAATCAAAATAGATACAAATAACATGTAAAAATCCATTGAGGTCTCTCCCCTTGTCAACAAAGATTATTAGTATGATTTATGACTGCCATAGAATGTTGCTTTCTGGGGGGCACTCCATTCGACATGCTATCCAACTAGGGATCAACCTATGCTAATCTAACAAAAATCGAAAGAGCAGCAAAGACTCAGGTAAACATTGTAACGTGATTATTTTTCAAAATCTACTATACCTATATGCATGAGAATCTTGATACTAATTAATTTGACTCTGAAAGAATTCATGCAAGAGCAATAATACAAACTACACAGTGATCATCGGATTATTGCAGAATTCATGTATCATTCCCTTTGTAATCTTGTAGACACACACTCTTTTTGAGTACTTCTGGTACTCTAATAATACAACACTTTTTCCGTCCAAAAAAAAAAAAAGTTACTTTCTAGGATCAATAAACTAAAGAGAACCTCAGATATTTAACTAAGGCATACATATCAAACAGATTTTAGATGTTCAAAACCCTGCATTGAGTTTCAAAATGGTATCTATGGGATCATTAATGCACGCTGAAAAACACACAAAGTAGACAGATGAATGAAGCTGGAATATAGCTAGAATAATTTCAATCCAATTCGGCTACATTTTAATCTGCACAAGAACGATGCGACACATCTTCAAGGATTCAACAAACATTCAAACTAAACCAATATGACAATCAGACACTTCACCACCGAAACAACAGCACTGAACTGAATGAAACATGAAATCAATACAAGAATCACACCTCTTATCAACAATATTTCTAACAAAATAGACAAGAAAGCAGAGAACCACAGCAATCATATTATCTAAACTGAGTAAAGATTCCGTATTTAAACAGGAAAACATGAAAAAACAGATAAAAAAAGCTATTCTAACATATTGAAAATAGAAGCATGAATATGGGTAGAATAATTTCAATCCAATTGGGTGGTTACCTTTGGTGTGAAGAAGATCCGAGTTTCAGTGCAAAACTTGAAGCTGAGAGTAGAGAACCCTTGCTGCGACTTGACTTCAGAATTCGATGTTTCGGCTAAGAAGAGGCAGAGAGTTGCGCCGGCGTAGGGATTGGCATCGGTAAAGTAGAAAAATGACACAAAATATCGAGCACTCCAAGTGTTTGTACAAATGCCTCAAAGAAAAATCAATTTGAAACACAGATACACATATCATTCTCAAAATTGGAAGCAAAAACACCCAAACATAGATTTGCTCAGACACCACATCACAAACCTTGTAGTATAGTGTTCATCAGCTAACTTCAATAATTAAAAGCATCGCAGAAAGCATAAGCGTAGAGTTAAATTAGATTAGAAATCAAAACGAACAAAAATCACAAACACAACTACTTGCAATTAATCAAACATATAGCATATATATCAAACTTTTAAGAAGAAACTTGTATTTCCTCACCAATGTAATTACACGGCTCATTGAAGCACCAAATGTTCCAATCAAAGGTTACTGAAGGACAAATGGTCAAAAATTAGATAATATGCTAGTTTGAATAGTTTCAAAATTAAGCTAATTATAACCCATTTCATAAAATCAAATTTAAGAAATACATAGCAGAAGGGAATGAATATCATCAAAGCTTTAACTCCAAAACCCAAATTATTTTTTGAAAGAGGTCACAGCACAGGGAGAACATTAATCCAGATGCAGGCAATTATCAAACGGGAGTTAAAATACCAGATTCACAAGCATCACAGATAAAAAGATCCTAAGCTTTTTCCCATTATGGAGAAACACAGAAATAGATGTATTCAATTCACCATTTCTACACTAAATCACAGAAATAGTTTACCACATATACAATTTATTTGCAGTAAGTTAAAAAACAAGGAGGATTTCATCTGATTAACCTACTTATGAAACTTGATTATCGATGAGGCTGACCGGAAAATTTGATTATTCAATCACAAGAACTTCTCTACAGAATCAATTCCAAAGGTCAAGGGATCACAAGCTACAAGACAAGACAACTATGCTCAACACACTAACTTATATCCACGTACGACCATAACGAAAGAAGTAACAGATCCGTTAACTTAATTAAATCAATGTCTGAAGTGTATGAGATAGCTGGAAAATTTATAGCAATTACCTGATGACTTCAGATCCACCGCTACAGAATCATCCATGTCTTATCTTAATAATCTATAATTGATTATGCAATAACCTTATTTCATATGCACAGATCAAGAAATCTGGAGAAAAGTTTGAATAAAAAGGCAGAGATGGTCAGAAGGTCTCTAAACAGGCATAAGGGAATTGATACATCTCTATTTCTGATCAACAAATAAACTCATTTGATACCTCTCTGTCATATATATATGTTGCACCATTAAAGGCTTGAGTTTGATAAATCAAATCAAAGCAAATCAACTTCACTCGTTTTATTTTCACAAACACAAGAACCAACTCCTGCTCGTTTTGCTAGTAGACAAACACAACGAGCTTTATTGCATAATCTTCTCTCATTCAAATGAGAACCACCACTTGGAACCCACTCTGCAACCTTAGATGAAGGATTTCCGAGCATCTTGTCCAGTAAATCAAAGTTGCATGTGAGCATTCTGCATCCTAAAATTGTACCCCCACACACCAAAAACTTATTAATGAGCTAAACAATACAATTATATTCATCAATCAACTCAGATATGAAGATCAGAATTGCACATCAGAAAAATTAATCAATCTCAATATTGTTTTTGCCCCCCCAATGTGACTCTGTTCAAGTTTGGTGCATATAGTTCACTTAATAGAATACAAACTTTCAACTTTGTGCACATATGATTATTTACGAAGAGTGGAAACAATCAATATTTATATAAAACTTTATAAGACACATGTTTATTTCTAGATAGAAAAAGAAGAAAAGGATAGAAATGAATTACAAACCTTCTGAACATAGTTTCTCTAGCGGATTTCCATGAATAATGCACCAAAATATCAGTTGGGACAACTCTTTGATCAAATAAAATCCTCGTTTTTATACTTTTTTCTACCTGAGGATTGCTATCAACTAGTACGATCCTTGAAACATTAAAATTATCAGTGAACTTGATCTCCTCTAGTTTATAGCAGTGTTTAATGCTTAGGTGCTTAAGAGATCTAAAGCTTCCCACCAAGTTTACCAGATCAATGTCTTCAATTAGAAGAAAGTAGAGGCTTGGAAATCCCTTCGCTTCTACTTCCCAATTTTGGCCTTGAAAGGCATTGCATCGCAGTTTCAGCTGCTGAAGACATGGCAATAAAGAAATCTCCCTCATTTCTTCCCAAGGATACCCCATTCCACTCAAACTCAATTTCTTAAGTGAAGATGGGAGGACAGGAAATGAAGCAACTGGGGGTACAACCTGATCAAACTTGCATCCCGGATTCACGACGATGCATTTAAATGATTCTAGATTAATCATATTGGAGATATGATCAGAGAAACACAAGGGATCTGCAGCATCAGGTGTGAGTTCAATTCTAATTTTCAGTTTCTTTAGATTCGGGAGTCGATGAAGAACGTTGCAACTGGCCGTGCTCACATCAAAAAGTGTTGAAAGCATTCCCAAAGACTTGTCACCAAAATCTGGTACGTCATTTCCCAAGACCTGAAGATGCTTCAGTTCTTCCAAATCCCATATCTCGGTAGGCATATAAGACGGAGCTCCACTTGATTTGATTCTCAAATGAGGATGGACGGTCAAGAATTGGAGTCTCCGAAGTTTGGAGATGGATGGAGGAAGCTTTCCATTGCACGTGAGGGCGAGGTACCTTAACTTAATAAGTTCCACGACTTCCAAAGGGAAATCATAGAAACGGATGTTAAGAGCATCCAGTCTCTGCAGCAACTTTAAACCGAAACATATTGGTACCTCATATTGGTGATACGGTCCAAAACAGAGGAGAGATTCTGCAGTGGATGCACAATTTTCCTCCATTGACTTGTACACATCTTTGCTGGCAAATAGAACGTTATGGTGGATGCTCAACCTAGTCTGGCCTTTTATACCTTCTTCGTGCAAACCGTCTTCTGGACAATCTAGGAAATAAAAGAAGTTGGTCTTCCCAGCTTCTCTCTGGCAGAAGTGCCACCACGAAGAATGGAGGCCACATGATCTTATTGCTTGAGTAGACGGCTCATCAAAATAAGTACTGCTCTTTTCGTAGACCATAAGAAGACTAGAGAAATCAAGACACTTGAATGATTCTAGATCATGATGATAGAGTTCACTTGATTTAACAATTGGACCAAAAATATCCTCAACAGTCCACAAATTGATGAGCTTTGTTCGTCGTATCTTAGACTTTAGCGGAAAAACTCCCATATAGAGAAAGCATAACTTTAATTCATCAACTAGTAACTTATAGCTGGGATAGAGTACCTTGTATATTTGATCATATGCATCAACAAAGAGTTGATGTTTCCTCTGGGCTGCTACGTCGATCCAGAGTGATTCCTGGGCCTTTGATAGGAGTTCAGCAACCGTGAGAATTGTAAGAGGAAGACCATCACACCTCTCCGCAATCTTCTTACCAGCTTTCTCAAGTTGATGAGGACACGAGCCTCCAGCAAACACCTTCTCACGTAGAAGATCCCAACTTTCTTCATTATTCAGCAACCGCATTTTAATGAAATACCAACACCTCTCCGCAATCTTCTTACCAGCTATATGAATGATCCTAGACGTAATCAAGACTCGACTTCCACTTTTTTCGTGAAGCTCCCCTAAGAATCTGTAACAGCGATTGTCGAGCTTGTGATTATCCCATACATCATCGAACACGAGGAGGCATCGCTTATCATTCAAAAGTTGGTTCAACCGTTGCTCCTCGTCTCCTCCCGTAACAACCATCTCTGCAGGGTTGAGTTGAGCAAGAATGGCTCGTGTGAAATCTTCAGGTTTGCGTTCAAGGCCTACTCTCACCCACGCACGATGTTCGAACCACTAGCAAATATCCAAATCTTCAAAAACTTCCCTCACAAGAGTAGTCTTACCAATGCCTGCCATCCCATAGATTAAAAAAAAATTACAAGGGATTTAGCATTAGTGCCACTTTGAGATCAGTCCTCACATCACCAAGTCCAACCATGTTTGATGAAGATGAAACATTATAAATTTGTCCTTCATCTTCAAGCTTCGTCTTCTTCATTGTCTCCATTAATGAATGAATTTTTTCGACTATATCATCAAAACAGTCTTCATTTAGAATAAAATTGAATAAATCAAGTGCTTCCACTGTGAGTCGTTCAAGTGAAGCACTCATTCTGTTCCTGCTCCTGCTGTCCAATCTATCCACAAAATCTTGAAACGACGTCAACTCCTTGTATGCTAATTCAAACAATTTCAGTTCGTCGGGAGAAAGGGCAGCATCTACGAAATGTAAAATACCTGAGAAGTAGGTATTCAGAGAAGCCACGGCACTGTAAGTCGCCATCGATCACTCTAAATTTCTCAAACCCAAAGATCACATACTATCAATTTGGTATGAAAATCATCATTGGGTAATTTAATTTTGAGCTAGAATTAAGATGCAAAATTTAGTCAATGAAGCTGACTATTTACACCTCCAGTTCCGTTTAGAACACACTCCATCCCTTTATTAATTTAATAACCGCCTGAGAATTTTAAAATACCTTTTGAGTAATACTATTACATTACTAGGGTAAGACCCGTGGTATTTAAAAAATTCATAGACTCCCTACAGAGTTTGATTGATTTTTTTATTGATTTACATGAATTTTCATAGACTATGCCCCTAGAACTATTTGATGCAAACGTATATCGAACACACTTGTATATAAAAAAAATTATCTAAATTATTTAGAAAAAATGTCAGGACTGAAGAATGGAGAGAGAACGAACTCATCTTCATTTCCATCACCATTATACCTAGGCCTGGGACTGAAGAATGGAGAGAGAACGAATCAATGTTGAGCTGAAGAGAGGATTGACGGACAAAAAAGCGTATCTTAGAGTAAATAGAAAAAATACATCACTTAATTAAAAAAATTACGCGCAATAAAGAAACAAGTAGGGGTATTTACTGCAAGTAGGGGTATTTACCGTTTAGTATTTTATAATTTCATTAAGTGATTGTAAAAGGTTTATAAGTGGGGTATACAAAGTGTATCTTTATCTACCAAATATACATAAAATATTTACAAAATATTTAAGAAATAAGGATAAACATAATATATTATTAAGATGTATACAAATCATGTTAATATTATATTCACCATAATACAGAGATGTAAATTATGTAATTTTTTCACCATAATAATGGTGGTGAAGCTCTCACTCTCCGCAATTTCTCACTAGTAACTACACCCTTTGCTCAATCTTTTTTCCTTTGCTCAATCTTTTTTTTCACGATAATAATGGTGGTGAAGCTCTCACTCTCGCAATTTCTCACTACTAACTACACCCTTTGCTCAATCTTTGACCCTTTGCTCAATCTTTGAATCATAAATCTAATTTCCGTCGCCACCACCGACATTCACAATTTTCGGTAGAAACAAAACAAAGAAATTTAGAAATTTCATAAAAAATTTAGAAAAATCTCAAAAAAAAAAAAAAAAAAAAAATTCGGCAAACCAATGTCGACCATATACACTCTCGTTGACGAGAGTGTATATGATCGACCTACAAAGGTCGAAAAAATTAAAAAAAATAAAAATAAAAAAATCGAAAATGTAATGTCGACTATATACAGTCTCGTTGACAACAATTTTATCGACGAGAGTGTATATGGTCGACCTACAAAGGTCAAAAAAAATTTAAAAAAAATCGACAATGTAATGTCGACCATATACAGTCTCGTTGACAACAATTTTGTCGACGAGATTGTATATGGTCGACATTACATTGTCTTTGTCGACAAGAGTGTATATGGTCGACATTACATTGTCGAAAATATTTTAAAAAATAAAAGGAAAGGATTTCTGCAGAATGTAGAAAACCCTAAAAAATATTTCGGCAATTACAGGCGGCCGATACACATACCTGGAGCGCCAGCAGCGTGATGAACAAAAAAATGTAGAAATCAGAGAGGGAGGGGAGGCTGTATCGGCCGCGGGGTGGGGCGACAGGGACTGGGTTCAGCGGCCGAGAGTGGAAGGGGAAGTAGAAAATGGGAGGAAGGAAGAAATTAGAATTTGGGGAGTGTGTGTTTAGTAAATAGTTGTTTTTAGATAAAAGGGTGTTTAGAACAATTTGAGGGGTGCATCTATCGTACTCATTTAAAAAACGACTTGGAAAGCCACAACCCGACTTTCAAGGGTTTGAAAAGAAAATATACTTAGAAAGGCCTCATAAAACCTTATTCCGAATTATTCAAAGGAAAAAAAAATGAAGCAATGAATTAAAAAAGCCATTGGCTATATATCCCTCCAGCTCTGTTAAGTATACTCCCCCTCTACATTTATTAATTTAACATTAATGTAAAATACCTAAATTACCTTTATATTAAAATAAATTAAAATAATCATAATAAATACACTCCTCCACTTTTAAAACCCTAACCCTAATAGTTGTCGTCACTGTCTCCTCCTCCGGCGACCAACACCAACTCATTTTCAACACAGAAATTTTAAAACATAAAATAAAAATCAAAAACATATTTTCGACAAACCAGGGTCGACGGAATGCATTATCGTCGACAAATTGTCATCGACGATAATGCATTCGGTCGACACTAGTTTGTCGAAAAAAAAAAACTTAAAATTTTCGACGAACCAGTGTTGAAGAAATGCATTATCGTCGACAACAATTTGCCAACGACAATGCATTCCGTCGACAACAATTTGGCAACGACAATGCATTCCGTCGACAACAATTTGCCGACGAGAATGCATTCCGTCGACACTGGTTCGTTGAAAGTTAAAAAAAAAAAAGAGGACTTACCTACGCGGACTGTCATGTGAAGAGCGGGAGCGTGGCACAGCGAAAGAGGGGGAGGAGGCAGTGCTACATGGCCGATTCAGGTTTCGGGAGAAGGTTGTCATGGGAGGGAGGCGGCGGAGTCGCCGCACAACATAATTTTTTTTTAAAAAAAAATCCTAAACTTACCTGCTCGCGCGGGGAAGAGAGAGCGACGGGCAGCGCTGGGCAATGAGGCACCGCCGCGTCGCGTGAACAGAAAATAAGAAAAAAAAATCACCTACGGCGGCGCGCGGCGAGGAAGGGGGCGGCGGTGCTTGGAGTGTTGGGAGGAGAATAAGAAAGAATTAGGGTTTATGATTTAATTGGGGAGTGTATTTATAAGGGTAGATTAGGTATTTTGTAGGGGTGTACATCTAACGTATGGGGAGTACATCTAACAAGGCTGGAGGGGTATATAGCCAGGGCCTTAAAAAAAGTACCCAACCAACAAGCATTGAAAACCAAAGTAGGAAAATGATAAACCTTTTTTTTTAATTACATTAAATACCCATCCCTTTTTCACCTCCCATGACTCGAACCCAGGATCTAAGGCCTAGTTAGTGATGCTCTAACCACTTGAGCTATCCTACTTTGTCGGAAAATGATAAACCAACCATCAATTATACTCCAGTAAAGTAATATATATGGTTCACCATTAAAGGCTTGAGTTTGATAAATCAAAGCAAAGCAAATCAACTTAGAAGCATCACTCGTTTTATTTTCACAACACACAAGAACCAACACTTGCTTGTTTTGCTAGTAGACAAACATCACAAGCTTTACTGCATAATCTTGCCATTCACTCTGCAACCTTAGATGAAGGATTTCCGATCCATATGTCCCGTAAATCAAACACGCCTGAGAGCATTCAGCATCCTAAAATTGCAACCCCATACAAAAAAAAAAAAACTTATTAATATGCTAAACAATATATAATTGCGCGCATTCATCATCAATCCAGTCAGATATGAAGATCAGAATAGAACCTCCAATGTTCCTGTGTTCAAGTTTTGTGCATATAGTTCACCGAGTTACAATAATAGCTAGAATACAAACTTTAAACTTTGTGCAGATATTTCTTGGAAATGCAACTAGCATTTTTTCAAAAAGAAGAAAAGGATAGAATTGAATTACAAACCTTCTGAACATATTTTCTCTAGCTGATTTCCATGAATACTGCACCGAAATATCACCATTGAAAGCCGGTTCGGGATCACTTTCATCTAGGATACGCGTTTTTATACACTTTTCTACCAGAGGATTGCTATCCACTACTTCGATCCTTGAAATTTTTTTAAAATCATCAGCGAACTGGATCTCCTCGAATTTATAGCAGTGTTTAATGCTTAGGTGCCTAAGAGATCTAAAGCTTCCCACCAATTTTACGAGATCAATGTCTTCAATTAGAAGAAAGTAGAGGCTTGGAAATCCCTCCTCTGCTACTTGCCAATTTTGGCCTTGAAAGGCATTACATCGCAGTTTCAGCTGTTGAAGACATGGCAATAAAGCAATCTCCCTCATTTCTTCCCAAGGATACCCCATTCCACTCAAACTCAACTTCTTAAGTGAAGATGGGAGGATTGGAAGCAAAGCAACTGGGGGAACAACCTGATCAAACTTGCATCCCAGATTTACAACGATGCATTTAAATGATTCTAGATTAATCATATTAGAGATATGATCAGAGAAACACGGGGGATCTGTCGCATCAGGTGTGAGTTCAATTCTAATTTTAAGTTTCTTTAAATTCGGGAGTCGATAAAGAACGTTGCAACTGGCCGTGCTCACATCTAAAAGTGTTGAAAGCATTCCCAAGGACTTGTCACCAAAATCTGGTAGGTCGCTTCCCAAGACCTGAAGATGCTTCAATTCTTCCAAATCCCATATCTCGGCAGGCATATAAGACGGAGCTCCACTTGATTTGATTCTCAAATGAGGATTGACAGTCAAGAATTGGAGTCTCCGAAGTTTGGAAATGGATGGAGGAAGCTTTCCATTGCACGTGAGGGCGAGGTACCTTAACTTAATAAGTTCCACTACTTCCAAAGGGAAATCATAGAAACGGATGTTAAGAGCATCCAGTCTTTGTAGCAACTTTAAACCGAAACATATTGGTACCTCATACTGGTGATACGGTCCAAAACAGAGGAGAGATTCTGCAGTGGATGCACAATTTTTCTCCATTGAGTTGTACACATCTTTGCGGGCAAATAGAACATTATGGTGGATGCTCAACCTAGTTTGGCTTTTTATACCTTCTTCTTTCAAACCGTCTTCTGGACAATCTAGAACATAAAAAAAGTTGGTCTTCCTAGCTTCTCTTTGGCAAAAGTGCCACCACGAAGAATGAAGGCCACATGTTCTTATTGCTTGAGTAGGCGGCTCATTAAAATAAATACTGCTTTTTTGGTAGACAATAAGAAGACTACAGAAATCAAGACACTTCAATGATTCTAGATCATGATGATAGAGTTCACTTGGTTTAACAGCTGGATAAAAAATATCCTCAACAGTCCACAAATTAATGAGCTTAGTTCGGCATATCTTAGACTTTAGCGGAAAAACTCCCATATAAAGAAAGCATAACTTTAATTCATCAATTAGTTCCTTGTAGCTGGGATAGAGTACCTTTGATATTTGATCATATGCATTAACAAAGAGCGGATGTTTCCAATGGGCTGCTACGTTGATCCAGAGTGATTCATGGGCCTTTGACAGGAGGTCAGCAACCGTGACAATTGTAAGAGGAAGACCATCACACCTCTCCGCAATCTTCTTACCAGCTTTCTCAAGTTGATGAGGGCACGGGCCTCCAGCAAACGCCTTGTGACGCAGAAGAACCCAACTTTCTTCTATATTCAGCAACCGCATTTTAATGCGATACCATTTCCTTGAGTAATCCGCATAAATGATCCTAGAAGTAATCAAGACTCGACTTCCACTTTTTTCGTGAAAGACTCCTAAGAAACTGTACCAGTCATCATCGTGGAACTTGTGATTATGCCATACATCATCGAACACGACGAGGCATCGCTTATCATTCAAAAGTTGGTTCAACCGCTGAGCTGCTTCCTCCTCATCTCCTCGCATAACCATCTCAGGGTTGAGTTGAGCAAGAATAGCTTGTGTGAAATCTTCAGGTTTCCATTCAAGGCCTACTGTCACCCACGCACGATGTTCGAACCACTCGGAAATATCCAAATCTTCAAACAGTTCCCTGGCAAGTGTAGTCTTACCGATGCCTGCCATCCCATAGATTAAATAAAAATTCCTAGGCATCACCAAGGGATTTAGAATTAGTGCGACTTTGAGGTCACTCCTCACATCACAACATCCAATTACGTTTGATGAAACATTCATTTCTCCTTCATTTTGAAGCTGCAATGAGTAGTATTTATAGTACTCCTCCTTCGTCTTCTTCAGTGTCCCCATTAATGAATGAGTTTTTTCGACTAGAATATCATCAATACACTCATCTTCTTTTAGAACATAATCGAGTAAATCAAGTGCTTCCAGTGTGACTTTTTGAAGCAAAGCACTCATTCTGTTCCTGCTCCTTCTGTCCAATCTATCCAGAAAATCTTGAAAAGAATTCACCTCCTTGTATGCTAACTCAACTAATTTCAGTTCGTCAGGAGGAAGGGCAGCATCAAATAAATGTAACATGCCTGAAATGCAGAAATTGAGAGAAGCCACGGCACTGTAAGTCGCCATCTAACTCTGAAATTTCTCTCTTTTTTTTTTCTCAAACCCAAAGATCACAGACTAGCAATTTGGTATGAAAATCACTGGCTAATTTAATTTTGAGAATTAAGATGCAAAAGTTATAAGTCAACTAATGAAATGACAGTTATTTAATAAATGCAAAAGTATATGTAACGGTTGCAATAATAAACATTTGATTAATGATGAAATCTGAATTTTTTTAATCCAAAAGTCAAAGAACCCAACACGGCTAGCTTATCTGTCGCCAACTATGGTATACTCACCTAATAAATAAATTTAAAATAGCTACATAAATAATTAACAAGTTGGAATGTAAATTGTAAATGGATCAGGCTACCTGAGAAAGACCTACATGCAGTAGTAAGTCAGATCGAGTGAAATGATCATTATTTAATAAATGCAAAAGTACATGTATCAGTTGCAATAATATACATCTGATTAATAATAAGATTAGATTTTTTTTTATCAAAAATCGAAGAACCCAACACAAGCTTGCTGTCGCTAACTACAAGTATGGTAGGTATACTGAGCAAGAGAAAATAGAAATTAACTATACATACAATGGCGTATATAATTATTAACTATAGATTCAATTGTATGATGTACTTAATTTGTGTAAACTAAGCAATAATTTTAATTTGTAAGGGTTAAATATTCAATTCATCAATTAATAATATATTCAAATCAATTAAAATTAAATTATATGATTATACTCAATTACAAATAAAAACTTGTTTTTTTAAATTAAATACTTCAAACATATAGTTAGTTCAATAATTCAATTCTTTACTATGTTTTTCAGATTTTTAATAATTTAAAATAAACTTATCAATATTAAATTTATACGGATATTAAAATAAAGATCCACCATATTGAGCACGTCAACTTTTCTAACCTAGTGATATGTGCATCTCTTGGCAAAATTTTGTGTTCGACTCAAAAAGAAGAAAAGAACCTTAAAATCTATAAAATACATGTATTCTAGAAAACAAAATGAAGTATTTCACATGTTGTGCTCGGATGTAGCTTAGGCAATCACTGAAGCTAGCTAGATTGCAAAGGGACTTATGAGCACTTCTTTTTTTGTTCCAGACATTCAACGGTCTAAGCAACCACGAAAGCATTAGACACCTGCCTATGTCTGGTAAGCTTTACTGTCAAGTCATGGGTCAGGGTTGAGAAGTCGGGCAGGGAGAGAGATCGAGGCAAATATACACTCTGTGTTTTCACAATCATTTAAGTATTTAACTATGAGCAAGCCAAAGCTCAAGGGATCACAAGCTACAAGACGACTATGCTCAACACACTTAACTTATATCCACAAACTGTGTTTCCCATCCAACGTGGAAAATCACGTTCATTCCCCATTAAACAAGTGACGTCCTTATACACCACAAGAGGTGCATCATCTTGTGATTCTAATTTCTAAAAGAAGAAAAGAGGCTTAAAATCTGACAAATACATGTACTTTAGAAAACAAAATTAAGTTCTTCACATGTTGTGCTCGGACGTAGCTTAGGCAATCACTGAAGCTAGATTGCTAAGGGACTTATGAGCACTTCCTTTTCTGTACAAAACATTCAACGGTCTAAGCAACCACAAAAGCATTAGACACCTGCTTATGTCTAGTAAGAATACTGTCAAGTCAAGCAGGGAGAGAGAGGTAAATATACATTGTTTTCATAATCAAAATAGATACCAGTATCTTTTAAGAAATTCGCTCCCTTTGTCAACAGAGATTATCACGACTGCCATAGAATGTAGTCTTTCTGGGGGGCATGCTATCCAACTAGGGATCAACCTGTGTTAATCTAACAAAAATTGAAAGAAAAGGAAATACTCAGATAAACACTGCAACATGACTATTTTCCAAAATCTACAGATAAGTCAAGCAGGGAGAGAGAGGTAAATACACATTGTTTTCATAATCAAAATAGATACCAGTATCTTTTAAGAAATTCGCTCCCTTTGTCAACAAAGATTATCACGAATGCCATAGAATGTCGTCTTTCTGGGGGGCATGCTATCCAACTAGGGATAAACCTGTGTTAATCTAACAAAAATCGAAAGAAAAGCAAATACTGAGATAAACACTGCAACATGGCTATTTTCCAAAATCTACAGATAAAGTTACATTGGTTAATATTTTGACGTGTAACAAATTGAGTCAATCTCAAGCTACAGAATGTTTTATATGAATGAGTTCGAGACAAGATTAAGCCGAACACATCAACTCAAGATTGAACATAACATATTACAGTTATTCATCTTAAATATAATCACAAGTGTATGCACTAATAACTGTTTTCACAAATCAGAAACAGGGAAACGAAGTAGAGAACCCAAAAAATCCCTCAACTTAATACCAAATTCATTAATTAACTAAACATTTGAGACTATATAATGTGGGCTCAGGTGTAGCTCAAAAAAGAAGAAAAGAACCTTAAAATCTATCATACAAATACATGTATTCTAGAAAACAAAATGAAGTATTTCACATGTTGTGCTCGGATGTAGCTTAGGCAATCACTGAAGTAAGATTGCAAAGGGACTTATGAGCACTTCCTTTCTGTACCAGACATTCAACGGTCTAAGCAACCACGAAAGCATTAGACACCTGCCTATGTCTGGCAAGCTTGCTGTGAAGTCATGGGTCACGACTGAGAAGTCGAGCAGGGAGAGAGAGGTATTTAATATATACACTCTGTGTTTTCACAATCATTAACTTAATACCAAATTCATTAATTAACTAAACATTTGAAACTATATGATGTGATGTGGGGTCCAGATGTAGCTCAAATAATTATAGTGATGAAATTATTGGGCAACGATGAACACCTCCAAGAGAAGAGAACAATGACTGATGAGAAACCCACCCATCATCTTCCATCTCTGTATTTTGTTTCCCAGAAATGTAACAGCATTCATCGTAAGAGAATAATGAACACCTGACTAACGTCTGGATTTCAAAGCTAATTTGTGCGCAAGTGATTGAAATACTAAAAATAACAAACAAATAAAAAGGCTTTGTATGAGATAGCAAATGCAATTATGCAAAAGTTTTTTTAGAAAAATGGAGTAGGAAAAATAGGAACAAAACAAATGACAAAACAGAAATGAGAAGCAATAGCGGAAAAAAAAAATCAACTCAAATGAAAATCAGCCCAAACAAAATAAAAATTAATAGCAAAAACGTCACCGTGTTAGACCAGCACCATGGGTGGTCTCCCCAGAAGAGATGCGATTCCAACTTTTAGAAGGTGAAAGCAATGCAACTGACCTTGAATCTTCCTGAAATGAAGAACAATCAAAACCACGAGAATGGCAAAAATCAAGAAATGTTTGCGCCACATCGTTTCACAAATCAACTGATTGTCAACCGGTAACCAGCCAGATACGATATGAGACACGTACAGCAAATTTAACAAAACTCAAAATCAATAAAAGGTCTTGTTTTCTTCTAAGGCTAATAAAAATGAAATTGGTGTTCCTAATGCCTACCGTAGAAAAATACCAAAACTCAAGCACGCAACCATAGACAGAGTCGCAAATTGGCGGTCAATTGCGAGGGAGCAGATCTGATGGTACCATCTGATGGTTTACAGATTTATGTAAAAAAAAAACAGTCGGAACAGAGTGCCGAGTGAGAGGGTCAGAGGGGCGGCGGTTACGGTACGGTTAGAGCGGTGAAAATAAGATGGGCCTTCACCATATTTAAATGGAGGGTTGGGCTAAGTTTCTATTTAGCCCGTTTAGAGTCGGGCCGGCCCTTTTGTGTATGGTGGGGTAGGGTGGATTTCTCTACAATATCAAAGACAAATATTGAGAGGGTTGGGGTATATACACTCCCCTTCATTTTTTTAATTCAATATATATATGAAATATCAGTTTTGCCCTTTTACTAAATCATTTTAGATACATACACTCTTCCTACAATTTAAAACACAACTCCAACCCTAACCCTAACCCTAGAATTAGACAGTCGTTGTCGCTGTCGCCGACGCCGCCACAGCCGCCGTCACCACCACCACCACCACCACATAAAATTAAAAAAAAAAAAAAAAAACACACTCCGATCGACACTAGTTTGCCGATGAAAAATACCACGATCGACACTGGTTTGTCGACCAAAAATACTCCGATTGACACCAGTTTGTCGACCAAATTTCGAAAGAAATTTAAAAAAAAAATCGAAAATTTTGACCACTATTGATCGTCCAAAAATACTCTCTTCGACAACCTATTATCGACGAGAGATTTTTTGGGCGATCAATAATGGTCGAAAAAGAAAAAAAACAAAAAACAAACCTGGGGGTGGGCCGCGACGGTCCGAGCGCTGGAGTATTTTTGGAAGGGATAGCCGGAGCGGCGGCATCGAGCAGAGCGAAAGACAAGAATAAAAAAAATGAGGAAGAAGATGGGCGGCGACGGAGGCAAGGGGGGTGGAAGGGGAGTGCGACGTCGAGGGGGAAGTGAGAGGGAAGTGTGACGTCGAGGGGGGAGTGAGAGGGAAGTGCGACAGCGAGGGGGGAGTGACGGGGAAGTGCGACGGCGAGGGGGTGGAGGAGGAGAGCGACGGCGAGAGGGAGTGCAGAAAAGAAAAGAAAAAAACGGGGAGGGAAGGGGAAGAAAGCGGCGGTAGAGAAAAGAAGTTGGGGAAGAAAGCGGCGGTAGAGAAAAGAAGTTGGGGAAGAAGAGGAAATTAAGTAGAGTGAGGATTATAAGGGTGTATGTATCTATAACATTTATAAGGGGTAAATATGGTATTTCATATATATATTGGATTAATAAATTAAAGGGGGGAGTGTATTAAAAAAATCTGGAGGGGTATATACCCCAACCCATATTGAGGTGGGGTTCACTTCTCACCTTATATTATACTCCATTCCTTCCAAACAGGCCAGGCTATATACCCTTTCACACTTGTTAAGTATACTCTCCTTCTTCATTTATTAATTTAATAATCATATAAAATACATTAACTATCCTTATACTAAAATGGCAGTGATAAATACACTCTCCCTTCACTTTTCAGTTCTAAACCCTAACCCTAATTGAAAGAGCAGTCATCGCCCCTGCCGCTGCACCACCAGAAAAAATAAAAAATAAAGATAAAACTTAGATTTAAAATATATATATATATATATATATACATTTTTCGACGCTAGTTTGTTGACGAGAGTGTTTTTCGTCGACCCTGGTTTGTCGACAACTTTTATCGAAATAAAATTTTTAAAATATCAATATTTTCGACCAAGAGTTGTTGAAAATAAAAAAAAAGGAAGAAACCTACAACAGAAAAAGGAAAAAAAAAAAGGAGGGGCGGTCACCAGCGGCCGTGAAAGTGGGGGAGGAGGGCGAGCGGGCAGCGGCGCCACCGCGTGAGCAGAAATTAAAAAAAAAACTACTTAGTCGACGGCAGTAAGGAAGGTGGTGGCGCGTGGGAGAGAAGAAAGAGCGGTGGGCGGTGCTAGACGAGGGGGCGATGTCACCTCGTGCAGAAAAAAAAATCCTACCAGCGTCGACAACGACGAGAGAGGAGAGAGCGGCAAACGGCGTTTGGAGGTGGTGACGGCTGGGCGCTTGGAAGCAGCGGTGGCTACCCTACAAATTGGAGGTGGGCACGGCCTTGGGTAGGGGAGGAGGCGGCGCGGCCTTGCAGGGCATCTTCAGTGGAGGGGGCACGGCGGCGGTGGGGTGGGCAATGGGGCCGCCGACGGAGGGGTGAGAGTGAAGGTGGGAAGAAGAAGGATATGAAGGGAGAAACTAGGGTTAAGGGGGTATATCTATCAAAGTGGATTTAAGGAAAAAAGGTTATAATAGGTAATTTGGAGAAATACATCTAACATAATCGATTTTGAGGGGGAGTGCATAAATCGGGGGAGTATATTTAACAAGTATGGAGGGGTATATAGCCTGAATTTTTCAAACCTACTCAACTTTCATTTATCGTCGACTCAATAACTATCTTTTTTTTTTTTTTAATTATTCTTCTCTCAATTAAATCACCTCTAATACATCTACTTATTTTATCATAATTTTTAAATTCAGTGTCTAAACCTCTTTGACAAGAAGATTCCGATCAGCTAGACGTCTCCAACTAATTAGAACACTTGAATATAGAAGAAATAACTGCTCTTAGGATAGTAATTCAGAAAAGTAAGCAACGAGACAAACAGCACACAAGGATTTAAGTGGTTCGATCAATGTGATCTACATCCACTGGACCAGATTAGTACTTCTTTGATTGATAAAGAATGTTTACACACTCATTCACTCGAAACAGGATATTTCCTCACTTCACTCGTGAACTCACACAACTCAAAGAATACAATAACGTACTAAATCTCTGTATCCCAAAAAGGTGTCAACCTTTACAATGTACACAAACAAGAGTTTATAAAGACCAAAGGTAGTTGCTGCTGTTAGGAACTGTTTTGAGTAGTTATCAACCGTTTGCAACCGCTTGTAACAACCCATGTGCTCTGTTATTGCCCAACTGAAATGGTAGTTATGCCCTCAAGTTGTTGTAACTGTAAAACTGTTAGTTAAACTAACTAACTTCGAACCAGAAGACTTGCCCATAAAGATCAGATCACTACTTAGTGTTCTGATACCCAACTCTTCTGCTCTGATGATCAAAAGTTAACTCTGCTGATAGACTCCATACTGTGCTGATCTTAACTGCACTGACCAAGTACTGTGCTGACCCAAGTACTGTGCTGACCTGGTACTGTGCTGACCCAAGTACTGTGCTGATCTGGTACTGAGCTGATCTACTCTGCTGAAGTACTGATCTTGGTACACTCTGCTAAAGTACTGATCTTAGTCCAGTCTGCTGAAGTACTGATCTTAATCCAGTACTGTGCTGATCTTACTGTGCTGATCCCAACTGTGCTGAATTCTAAGCATCACCTTCTCATCTGACTGAAACCCTTCAACTCATCTGATAAGGCCTAAGTCATCTTATCTGATCCTATCAGCTCAGTAGTTTACTGTGCTGATTTTGAGATTATGAGATAACACTCACACTCTTAGATAATTTTCAGTGTCTAAACCTCTTAGATAATTTTCACCAAGACAGTGGAAAGGGCATGGCGGATCCAGGATTGACGGTGGGGGGGGGGGGGGCAAATAGATCGAATATTGTTCAACATTATTATATGTTCAATAATAAAATTAAAATATTTCATACTTATATCATTATATATGCACTTTTAAATATATTAAAATAAATAAGTCTAAAAGCCTATAATTTATAATCATTTGAATTTAAAATGGAAAAAATTAATGAATGACAAATAAATACAAAATTG
The DNA here is from genome assembly GCA_963675135.1 of Galeopsis tetrahit. Lineage (NCBI taxonomy): Eukaryota > Viridiplantae > Streptophyta > Magnoliopsida > Lamiales > Lamiaceae > Galeopsis > Galeopsis tetrahit. Next base: position 96,368,012 of record OY776119.1, read on the forward strand.
AGAAGAATTTGAAGTCTTAAAGAATTGTGTATGTATTTCTGCCACCTCTATTGTGAATTTATTAAAACGTGGAAACTAATCTTAAATGATTAAAACATTGTATGGTGCAATTGAGTTGCAATAGAGTCACAATTTTAACTTAATTTTAATGTGACAGGGTTAAACAATTGAGAATATATCATAATTTGTGAATTAAAAAATATATATATTTGGATTAATATAAAAAAATATAAAAAATTGAAATATATGTTAATAATAATATTTGGATGTAAGGATCGTGACTTAAAAAGTGGAGAAGAATTTAATCGGTAGCTCCATGAATTATTAAAAATAAGTTAATTAAAAGCTAATTTTAATAACAAATAAATTTAATAACTAAGTAATATATAGAAAAAAAGAAGAACTTGAGGGGGCCATGTCCACCCCCATGATAAGCATGGATCCGCCCCTGAAAGGGAGTATATAAAAATTATAATTAAGATCGTCTTCTAAATGCTTCTTTTTTTTTTTAAACGCCACAAAACATCAAAATTAAAGCCACAATTTGTCATGACATGGACTAAATCTGCATAGAACTAGATAAGGATCGTCAACTAATGACATATTTAATATTTTGTTTCCATAATGGATACTCCTTCCCGTCCCCTACTTAATAACTTATTTTATCATTTTTTACTTACTTAAAATAATAAAATAATATTTTAACTATTTCATTCAAACATTATAATATTATATCAAATGTAATTAATTTATTACATTAAAAAATAATTTTATTATTATTTATAAAGTTAAAAAAACATTTATTACCTCCATTTTATTTTTCATAATACTAATAAATAATTAATATATTAAAATTTATGTTCAAAAGTTATGAATTCATTAAGGGGTGAAGAGAATATTAATTCAGGTGGTCTCACGTCATCTCCATTGACATCTCTCTTTAATCGACTTAGGAAGCTATTAACGTTGGCGTCTAATTCCGTGGTTCAGACACAGTTTTCATACTATTTTACCTTAGGTCGTCATTCATGTTGACTGTCTATTTATTTCAAGAATTGATACTCCACTCTTTTTAGTGTTTATTTAAGTTGTAAAAAACAACACTATTTTATGGAAAAAGTGCAATATTCATTTGAAAAAACTAGGTTTATAGGGTTCAAAAGCCACTAATTGCCTTATATTTTCCTTAAGAAATTTGTAGTATTTATTTTTGAGATGCGATTTCGATAAGAAACAATTTTGCCAACATAAAGTTAATTTAGTTATAAATTGTAGTAAGATAGGAAAATTACACGTGTTGAAGTTTTATCTAAGTTTAATTCCAATATCGGAGGCTCCAAAAACTGTGTTTTATAAATTGCAATTGTTGTTTTATTAAGGTTGCAATTTCAAGAACTTCTAAAATTTCGTGTATTTTATTAAAATGCACGTGTTGAACTTTTAATTGGGCAGAAGATTCTAATTTTATCCACAATATGGGAGAGATATTGAGATGGCTCGGGGGTTCACTTCGTCCTATTAATTTTAGTTGACGTTTACATGTCCTCAGATGTGGTACCATATCCCTCCAAACATTTTTCTTCTGTGTTCCAATCGACCTGCACTATATCCGGTAAGATATGTTCATTTATCATTGATTCGGATAGTTGTGAGAATATTATTTCTGAATCTGCTAACTACATTTATTGTTTTATTAAGGTTGCAATTTCGAGAACTCCTAAAATTTCGTGTATTTTATTAAAATGCACGTGTTGAACTTTTAATTGGGCAGAAGATTCTAATTGTATCCACAATATGGGAGAGTATTGAGATGGCTCGGGGGTTCACTTCGTCCTATTAATTTTAGTTTACGTTTACCTGTCCTCAGATGTGGTACCACGTCCCTCCAAACATTTTACTTCGGTGTTTCAATCGACCTGCACTATATCCGGTAAGATATGTTCATTTATCATTGATTCGGACAGTTGTGAGAATGTTATTTCTGAATCTGCTAACTACATTTGTTGTTTTATTAAGGTTGCAATTTCGAGAACTCCTAAAATTTCGTGTATTTTATTAAAATGCACGTGTTGAACTTTTAATTGGGCAGAAAATTTTAATTTTATCCACAATATGGGAGAGATATTGAGATGGCTCGGGATTCATTTCGTTCTATTAATTTTAGTTGACGTTTACCTGTCCTCAGATGTGGTACCACGTCCCTCCAAACATTTTAGTTGACGTATCTAACGATATTTGTCGCTATTAATAAATTGAGGTTTTGACTTTAAAAAAATCCTTAAAAGAAAAAATTGAGATTATTCAACTTTTTTTTTTAGCCCATTGAGACCATTCAACCTAAAAAATACAATTTATTGGTTGATGTGAACCGTTTGAAACGTGTGGGTTTATTTTTTATTTTTTAATATCTAGATAAACTAAATAATGGAACTTACTAATGTGGGTTAATAGTTAGGGTATTATATGTTAATTTTAAATTGATAAAATTATTTTTTAAATGAAGGCACGAATCTAATGTATTTGTGACATTATTAAGTTTGGATCACATTGTTGTCAAATCCGCCACCATCTCTCTAACTTGGGCCCGAATCCACATGTTACTTGCAAATTGGGTTAAAATTGCGTAACGCATGACTGTACTTGGGTAAGTTGTTCCCACTCGATACAAATATTAAAATTTTAAATATAGATAGATAGATAAATTTAAAAACTACGAAATATTTAATCTAAATGTAATTAAAAAATAAATAAAATTTTAATGTATAAATTTAACAAAATTAATATTTGTTATAAACTTACATGAAGTATACTCTTTTCATAAAATGCATTTATTTCTTTTTGTACAAGTTATAAGAAATAGGAATAGGAGTATTATTTATTTATTTATAAAATTGATAAATAAAAATAAAATAGATAAATTAGAGATGAAATAAAGTAAATATGGTTACTTATAATCTTATAGTGTATTTACATTACTTGTATATAATTATATTCTCAAACTCATATTATTACTTTTATACACATATTATATTACATATTTCCTTGTAGTAATTTTTACTATACAGTTTTCGCACTTATTTGAGTGCATAAACTAAGAAAATGAGATAAAGTGAGAGAATTGAGTTTATTTTTAACTTTATTAAAGTGAAAAAAGTTAGAATATTGTGTTGTGAGTGTAATGAAGTTGAAACCTAACAGTGATAAACTTTTTTTAAATGTGAAAGCTAATGTAAAACAAACAATAAAAAAAGTGATTTTGGAAGGAAGAATTAGTACTACACTTATGAAATGTCATCATTATCAATTTATTAGGTATAAATTGAATACATTATTTTAAAATAAAAACGAGCGAAAAACGAAAAAAAAAATCAAAATCGAACCACGTTTCAAAAAATGTAATCAAAATCGAATCTAGATCGGTTCGATTTCGTTCCCGTTTCCGTTCGAAAATCGTAACGGCCTCGAACCGGACAAACATGTCTATACACACACGAGGCACAGAATTACAAACACCGTGGCATGCACGAAACCCAAGACTAGAGATAAACTCAAAATACATAACCGACATCAGCTGACCACCTTAAAGTATAAAAAACCATTTGCTCCTCAAAACTGACTGCCACGAATCCGCCTGAAAGTGAAGATTCACGCACAAAACGCACCAAAAGTAAAACCAGAGGCGGTGTTTCCCGTTGGCCTAATTATTTTCCCATTTTAGTATATGTGTTTTTGTATTTTCTTTCCGGAAATACCCCCTTTCTTTAACCGCACCCCTCTTCTCCAACAACTATAAGTTTCTTTCTTCTTAGTCTCTACAAACTATATACTCTTAACAATCGCTTTCAATCTTCTAAGATTTTGATTCTATTCCCTTGTTGTTGTTGTCGGAATTCATTCCATTTGCCTTTTGGAAACTTTTTTTTTTTTTTTCTCAATTCGCAATCTTTGTTCGATTTGCAGAGTTTAGTAATGGGGGTTTGTACAAAAGGGGATTAATTTATTACTTCTTTGACTTTAATTCGCACTCAATTAGACTTTTTCAGTTTAATTTAACAAAAAGTCTTTGTTTATTTCTTCAATTTCTTCAATTCTTGAATTTTCTTGATTGTCAACCAAGTTTATTAGTACTAAGTTTTATCTCGAAGCCGCAAAATGTGCAGCGACGGCAAATTAGCCCTCTTTGAAGGTCTTCTTGATTCAGAAAATGTTGAGCTTCCGGCGGATTCCTGCCCTTCCGACTGCGAAAGTGGGATTTCCGGGCCCGAAAACGAGCGTTTTCGGGCCCGGGCCCGGGCTTCGATCAATGGCTTGATCAGAATTGGTGATGGAGAGATGGTTCATGAAATCATCAAGAAAAAGCTGGAATTGGGCTTGGGCTCGGGCTCGGGCTTGGACTTGGACTCGGGCTCGGCTCGAGTGGAGGCGATTCATCGGGTTGATTATTCGAGCATTGTGAGCAGAGCAAAGGTTCAGGCTTTTTGTGTGTATTCAAAAGCTATGGAAATGAAGTGTGGTGGCAATGCTAATGTGAGGTATGCTTGGTTTGGTGCTTCGGAGAGTGAAATCAATGGAATTCTCTTACATGGATTCGGGTTTCCTACGAGCAATCGAACGAATGGAAAGGGCCTTCATCTCTCTCCAGTTGAACATCCTGCTGAAAGGTACATTGTTTCTTGATAAAAATGTGTTCTTTAGTAGGGAATTAGTGTAAATTGTGATGAATTTGCTTGTTTTGATTCTGTTTTGATGTGATTTCAGTGTGCTATTTGCTGAACCTGATGAATATGGTGTAAAACGCATGCTACTTTGTCGTGTAATAATGGGGAAAATGGAGGAAATTCATCCTAATTCCGAGCAATATAATCCGAGTAGCGAAGAATTCGACTCTGGGGTCGATAACTTAGCTTCAGCTCGAAAGTATATCGTCTGGGATTCGCGTATGAACACTCATATGTTGCCCGAATTTCTCGTCAGTTTCAGAGCTTCTTCTATTCAAGGTGAGGTTTAGTACTTATTCAGATTTATTACCATTTTCTTGATGATGCATTATTGTATGAAATTCATGTTTCTCTCGTGTTTTTGCAGGAAATCGAAGGAATTCGCAACCTATTCGACGCCCTAAATCGGATTGGGTGCCTTTTAATACTCTGATTGTGGCGCTTTCGAAGTATTTGGCTTCTGATGCTATTGAGTCGATCGCGAAGCATCACAATGACTACAGAGTATGTATAAAATCCTAACTAATTTGTGTATTTTTGCTTAATCAATGAAGATAATTGTGTGCCCTTGATTAACGGTTTATTGTTTGATGTAATGCAGAACGACAGACTCACGAGATCCGAACTGATTCAGAAGGTGAGACTCATAGCAGGAGACAAGATGTTGGCTGCAGTCATAAGAACTTTTGGGGGAAAGGTGAGATCTCAGTCAGACTGTCAGACTGTACTTATTCTATCGTATTTCCTAATTTCCGTGCCCAAAAGCTGTGAAAAGCTTCTCCAGACTGTACTTATTCTATCGTATTTCTTAATTTCCGTGCCCAAAAGCTGTGAAAAGCTTCTCCAGTACGGAGAGGGTGTGTAATAAGAATAGTTGAAAATGGTGTGAAATGATATGTTGACATTTAATAAACGTGTGTATCAAGTTACCATACTAAATGATTTTCTTGCCTATCTAGTTTCATACATAATATAGTCAACATTGTGTGTCTTAAACTTAATGTTATTTTATCATCCAATTTTGCAGATTAAATCATTCCATGGCATTGTCTGAAGCATCAAATTAAGAGAAGAATGGCATAGTTGATGTGGGTTGGAACTATCTGTGAAGTTGACATAGTCTCATTTGGACATATTACTATAATATCCAAGATCTAGCTTTATCGTTCTATAAACTTAGACAGTGTATTATGTCTTAATTTATCTTTCCTTTAATGCATTGTAGTTGGAATTTTCATGTTTTATCATGGTTGAATCACAATCCGGAAGACCTAAAAGATCTCGTGTGTTCATTAAATTGCATGTGTTGATATTTTATTAAGGTTGAATCCTGATTTCGAGAACTTTAAAATATTCGCACTTTATTGAAGTGCACGTGTTGAAGTTTTACTGAGGCAGAATTTCGATTTTGAGGGTTTCGAAAACTTCGTGTTTTATTAAACTGTTTGTGGTGTTGTTTTATCAAGGTTGTATTTGCAATTTGTGGGCTCAAGAAATCTAGTGTTTTATTAAATTACATTTGTTGAGGTTTTATTAAGGTTGGATTTCAGCTTTGAGGTTTTAGAAATCTTGGGTATGCATTTTTATCGCACGTGTTATTAAGGTTGAATTTCAATTCGAGGGTTCCAAAAATTTTGTGTTTTATTGAACACGTGTTGAAATTTTTATCAAGGTTAAATTACAACACGGAAGCCGTTAAATATCTTGTGTGTTAATTAAATTGCACGTGTTGATGTTTTATTAAGGTTGAATTCTGATTTGAGGACTTTAAAATTCTTGCACTTTATTGAATTGCATGCATGTGTTGAAGGTTTGTTGAGGCGAAATTTCAACTTCGAGGGTTTCGAAAATTTCGTGTTTTATTAAACTGCGCGTAGTGTTGTTTTATCAAGGTTGTATTTGCAATCTGTGGACTAAAGAAATATTGTGTTTTATTGAATTACATGTGTTCAAATTTTATTAAGGTTGGATTTCAGCTTCAAGGTTTCAGAAATCTTGTGTGTGCATTTTTATCGCACGTGTTATTAAAGTTGAATTTCAATCTGAGGGTTCCAGAAATCTTGTGTTTTATTGAACATGTGTTGAAATTTTATCAAGGTTAAATTACAACACGGAAGGCGTTAAAGATTTTGTGTGTTCATTAAATTGCATGGGTTGATGTTTTAAATTAAGGTTGAATCCTGATTTTGAGGACTTTAAAATTCTAGCACTTTATTGAATTGTACGTGATGAAGTTTTATCGAGGTGCAATTCTAACTACGAGGGTTCTAAAAACTTCGTGCTTTATTAAACTGCATGTGGTGTTGTTTTATTAAGGTTGTATTTGCAATCCGGGGGTTCAGGAAATCTCGTGTTTTATTAAATTACACATGATGAGGTTTTATTAAGGTTGGATTTCAACTCCAAATTTCTAGAAATCTTGTGTGTGCATTTTTATTGCATGTGTTATTAGGGTTGAATTTTAATTTGAGGGTTCCAAAAATCTCGTGTTTTATTGAACACATGTTGAAATTTTATCAAGGTTGAATTATCCAGAAGCCCTAAAAGATTTTGTGTGTTCATTAAATTGCATGGGTTGATGTTTTATTAAGGTTGAATCCTGATTTCGAGGACATTAAAATTCTCGCACTTTATTGAACTACACGTGTTGAAGTTTTATCAAAGTGGAATTCTAACTAAGAGGGTTCCGAAAATTTCGTGTTTTATTAAACTGTATGTTGTGTTGTTTTATCAAGGTTGCATTTGAAATTCGGGGGTTCAAGAAATCTCGTGTTTTATTAAATTACATGTTGAGGTTTTATTAATGTTCGATTTTAACTCCAAGGTTCTAGAAATCTTGTGTGCACATTTTTATTGCACGAGTTATTAAAGTTGAATTTTAATTTGAGGGTTTAAAAAATCTCGTGTTTTATTGAACACATGTTGAAATTTTATCAAAGTTGAATTACAATTCGAAGGTTCCAAAAATCTCGTATTTTTTGAATTACACGTGTCTAAATTTTATCAAGGTTGAATTACAATTCTGAGGTCCTAAAAATCTTGTGTTTTATTGAACACGTACGTGTTGAAATTTTATCAAGGTTAAATTACAATTCGGAAGGCCAAAAGATCTTGTGTGTTCATTAAATTGCATGGGTTGATGTTTTATTAAGATTGAATCCTGATTTCGAGAACTTTAAAATTCTTGCACTTTATTGAACTGCACGTGTTGAAGTTTTATCGAGATGGAATTCTAACTACGAGGGTACCGAAAACTTCGTGTTTTATTAAACTGCATGTGGTGTTGTTTTATTAAGGTTGTATTTGCAATCCGGGGGTTCAGGAAATCTCGTGTTTTATTAAATTACACGTGATGAGGTTTTATTAAGGTTGGATTTCAACTCCAAATTTCTAGAAATCTTGTGTGTGCATTTTTATTGCATGTGTTATTAGGGTTGAATTTTAATTTGAGGGTTCCAAAAATCTCGTGTTTTATTGAACACATGTTGAAATTTTATCAAGGTTGAATTATCCAGAAGCCCTAAAAGATTTTGTGTGTTCATTAAATTGCATGGGTTGATGTTTTATTAAGGTTGAATCCTGATTTCGAGGACATTAAAATTCTCGCACTTTATTGAACTACACGTGTTGAAGTTTTATCAAAGTGGAATTCTAACTAAGAGGGTTCCGAAAATTTCGTGTTTTATTAAACTGTATGTTGTGTTGATTTATCAAGGTTGCATTTGAAATTCGGGGGTTCAAGAAATCTCGTGTTTTATTAAATTACGTGTTGAGGTTTTATTAATGTTCGATTTTAACTCCAAGGTTCTAGAAATCTTGTGTGCACATTTTTATTGCACGAGTTATTAAAGTTGAATTTTAATTTGAGGGTTTAAAAAATCTCGTGTTTTATTGAACACATGTTGAAATTTTATCAAAGTTGAATTACAATTCGAAGGTTCCAAAAATCTCGTGTTTTTTGAATTACACGTGTCTAAATTTTATCAAGGTTGAATTACAATTCTGAGGTCCTAAAAATCTTGTGTTTTATTGAACACGTACGTGTTGAAATTTTATCAAGGTTAAATTACAATTCGGAAGGCCAAAAGATCTTGTGTGTTCATTAAATTGCATGGGTTGATGTTTTATTAAGATTGAATCCTGATTTCGAGAACTTTAAAATTCTTGCACTTTATTGAACTGCACGTGTTGAAGTTTTATCGAGATGGAATTCTAACTATGAGGGTACCGAAAACTTCGTGTTTTATTAAACTACATGTGGTGTTGTTTTTATCAAGGTTGTATTTGCAATCCGTGGGTTCAAGAAATCTCGTGTTTTATTAAATTACATGTGTTGAGGTTTTATTAAGGTTGGATTTCAGCCTCGACGTTTCAGAAATATTGTGTGTGCATTTTTATCGCACGTGTTATTAAGGTTGAATTTCAATCTGAGTGTTCCAAAAAAATCTTGTGTTTTATTGAACACGTGTTGAAATTTTATTAATGTTAAATTACAACACGGAAGACGTTAAAGATATTGTGTGTTCATTAAATTACATGGGTTTATGTTAATTTTATTAAAGTTCTTTAAAATTCTCGCACTTTATTGAACTGCACATGTTGAAGTTTTATCGAGGTGGAATTCTAACTACGAGGGTTCCGAAAACTTAGTGTTTTATTAAACTACATGTGGTGTTGTTTTATCAAGGTTGTATTTGATATCCGGAGTTCAAGAAATCTCGTGTTTTATTAAATTACACGTGTTGAGGTTTTATTAAGGTTGGATTTCAACTCCAAGGTTCTAGAAATCTTGTGTGTGCATTTTTATTGCACGTGTTATTAAGGTTGAATTTTAGTTTGAGGGTTTCAAAAATCTCTTGCTTTATTGAACACGTGTTGAAATTTTATCAAGGTTGAATTACAACCCGAAAGGACTAAAAGATCTTGTGTGTCCATTAAATTGTATGGGTTGATGTTTTATTAAGGTTGAATCCTGATTCTGAGTACTTAAAAAAAAATCAATTTATTGAACTGCACGTGTTGAAATTTTATCGAGGCGGAATTCCAACTCCAAGGGTGCCGAAAACTTCGTGTTTTATTAAACTGCATGTGGTGTTGTTTTATGAAGGTTGTATCTTCAATTCGTGGGCTCAAGAAATATCGTGTTTTATTGAATTACATGTGTTGAAGTTTTATTAAGATTGAATTTCAGTTTCGAGGTTCCAGAAATCTTGTGTGTGCATTTTTATTACGCATGTTATTAAGGTTGAATTTCAATTCGAAGGTTCCAAAAATCTCGTGTTTTATTGAATTACACGTGTCTAAATTTCATCAAGGTTGAATTATAATTTTGAGGTTCTAAAAATGTCGTGCGTGTATTTTTGTTACATGTGTTTGAAAGTTTTGGTAAGGATGAATTCCAATATCGAGGGCTCTTGCACGTGTTTTATTCAACCTGCCCGAGGGCTCCAAGAATCACGTGTTTCATTGAACTACGTACATGAGTCAAAGTTTTATCAAGAAATTTTGGGTTTTATTGATCTACAAGTGTTGAAGTTTTATCAAGTTTGAATTTTACAATTTTGAATTCTAAAAAATCTTGGGTGTGTATTTGATTGCACGTGTTATTAAGGTTGAAGTCCAATTATAGGACTCCCAAAATCACGTGTTTTATTGAACTACATTGTTACACGTGTTGAAATTTTGTTAAAAGTTGAATTCCTATATTTAGGGTTCCAAAGATCTCTTGTTTATTAAATTAAATTACACTTGTTGTTTTATTAAGGTTGAATCTCAATATTGATGGTTTCAAAAATCTCGAATATTATAATATTATTAACTACACGTGTTAAAGTTTTATCAAAGTTTTTTTTTTTGAAGGGTTACAAAGATCAAATATGGTGATAAAACAATTTCAAACTCTATATCTTCAAACTGAGACAAATCCAAACGGCGTTGTTGTCACCTCCAATCATGAGGAAGTAGAAAAACGAGCAAAAACTTTGTCCACAAAAGAAGCACTCCATTTCTCCATTTCTCGAATCGACACCCCCCACACTAAGGTATCAACAAATCAAGAAAAACTAAAGTTAGAAATATAAAGACAAAGAATCACTAAGCGCCATGTTCTTCACACACACATCCAAGCCCCAAAACATCTACAGGTCTCATAAAAGAGAAAACAGGTACCAAAAGACGGAAGCAGCAGGGGCGGAGCCAGTGTGGTACATGGGGTACAACTGTACCCCAAATTTTTTTATTTTTTTTTAATCTTTTAAAAAAAAAAATTAATAATGTCAGAAAATTTTATGGCCAATTTTAAAACTATGCATCCCCACTATTAATTATGCTTCAGGGATATAACTATAGGAAGGTCAATTGTCCATAATAGCCCAATTGTCAAATCAGAAAATTTATTTTCTTCTCCCTAACGCAAAAAATAAGAATTATGCTGATTAATTATAATTTGATTTAAACATTATGTAATATTTTTATTTAATTATATTAAATTGTACTACTTTTATTATTAAATACTCTACTCGTCCCCTGATTACTTGCACATTTTTCTTATTGAGATGTTCCAAGATTAGTTGTACACTCTCAATATGAAAACAATCCAAAAAAATCAATATTTTCGTATCATTATTTTATTTTTAAAATTCCCACCAATTTTCGATCCACATTTTACCCTACCCCTCACAAAATTTTCTTTATATTCCACTAAATTACCTAAAATACCCTTAATTTATTTAACTCCACACTACTAATTTTTTTTTCTTAAAACGTGTATCGATCAAACTATGCAAGTTATCGTGAAATAGAGACAATAATATTTTACTTAATATTTTTCGTACCCCCATATTTCAAATTAATCCAAGATACGCCAAGTTGAGAAACCGTCAACAGGAAAAAAACCAAACTAAAGCAGAAACAACTAAAAAACAGAAAAATAAATGGGATCAACGAATGACTCACCCGATCGGCCAACGTAGCGTCGTCAGGGAGGATCTATCCATTGATCCCAACTAAAATTCTAAAAGGAACCCTTAACCCCACTAGATGATCTGATGAAAAAAGATTGAATAAGGCGGCGGTACAGTGGGACTACTGACGGTGATGCGGCGGCGCAACGAGTGGTGCGATTACTTTTTAAAAAAAAAATCAAATCAGATCTTTTTATTGATCTATATAGTGGGGATGGTGTGGATGTTGGATGAAGGAGAGGAGAGAAGTCGCCCGCTGGGTTTGGAAAAGTTGGAGGAAAGAAGATGAAGGAGGTAGACGGTGGTTTTGAGTGAAGGGAGAATTTTCTAGAGAGAAGGAAGACAATTTTTTTTAGAGAGAAGTCATAAATTAGAGCATCTACAAGTTTTATCAAGGTGTAATCTCAATAATGACGGTTCCATAAAGCTCGTATTTTATTAACTTCTAGTGTTGTTATATCAATGTCAATTTCAATCTCGAGAATTCCAAAAATCTCGTATTTTATTGAATTACACGTGTTGAGGTATTATCAAAGTTGAATCTCAATACCAAGAATTCTAAAAATCTCGTATTTTATTGAACTATACGTGTTAAACTTTTATCAAACCGATAATTAAAAAAAAATACAGTATTTTATTAAACTATACGTTTGACGTTTTATCAATGTTGATTTCCAATCTCGAAGATTCTGAAAATATCATGTTTAGAGCTTTTGTTTATGATGAGTTTATAGTTTGGAAATACTGACTTTTTGGCCTGGATTTGGACGGTCAGTTTTTGTTTTCACAAATGGAAGGTCAAGATTCATCAGAAATTAGATATCATGCACAACTGTAATTAGAAAATATTTCAGTTGTATTAGCTTTTGTCCATTTTTTTTTCCCACCATACTGATACATGATTAGTGCAATGTTTAAAGTTAATTAATCATTTATATTTATGATAGGGATACATGTAACATGCTAAGCCATGTTTGATAAATTAGATTAAACGTAGATTAATTCTATCTCATTTTTATTGATTGTTTGATAACTTAAATTAAAGGTACATAACAAAAAAAAATCCAATTTAGCAAGCGATTTAGTGAGGAAAAAACCCTTGCTACAGTAAATGCCGGGGAATTTAGAGAGGGAATTAAACCCTCGACAAAACACTCCTTGATAAATTTTTGGCTAGGGATTCCAAATTAACACTCAGTATTTAGCGAGGCCAGGGTTAAAGGCCTCGGCAACTTGATTTTTTTATTTTATAAAATCCCTCGGCAAATCCCTCACTAATTAGTGAGGGAAAGTCACCCTCGCAAACTGGATTAAAATTTAAAAACTCTAGGCCACATTAATAGGCCAATAATTCCTTCAAAGGTGCGCGTGCGAGGGAATTCGAACCCACTACGTAGATTATGCTTTAAAATGTATAAAATTTAGATATCAATTTTAATCTTAATTTAATAATCTTTGCATTCAAACATGATCTAAGAGTTTAAGGTAGTTTAAACAATACATACAATGGGGTAGAAACTCCAAATCGCTAAGGGCATGTTTGTTTTGGGATGTAAAATTCGGATTTGGGATTTCGAAACTTCACCCCATTACAGTTTGGAATTTTGATTCAGGATTTCAAAATCCTACCCTATAAACCCTATAAAAGTCAACCATATAAATACCTATAAATCCTATATAAATACCTATAAAACCTATAAACGTGTGGTTTAGGATCGCCTGGACCAACGCATTCAATTTTTTTTTAAAATAATGTTTATCTAAACAAATAAGGGTGACATGGGCTTTAAATAATGTGATCTAAATAAATAGGGTTTGATTATATACCGCTTTAGCCTTGTTAAATATACCCCCGGGATTTTCATATCCCCCAATACGACGATACACTCTCCTACAAAATATCTAATCAACCCTTTTGGTCATTAAATTCAAATTATAAATGCACTCCTCCAAATATAAAACTCTAATTCTATTTCTTCTCCCCTCTTTCATTTCATCCAAAACCTTAAACTCACACCCCTTCCCAACCGCCGTCGCGGAGCCGCCCGCCCACCAGTCGTCCGTGGCGCCACCTGCCCGCTGCCCCCACCCGCGGTCGGCCTCCCCATATTCTTCTGTTTTTTTTTTTTTTTAAATTTTCGTGCTATGGAGGTCGGCCTGCATGGCCCTTCCCCTCTCCCTCCCCCACGACTGTCGGCCTGCCCTTCTCCCTCCCTCACGCGGTCGATCTCCCCTCCCCTCTCCTTTTTTTTTTTTTAAATTTTCTACTCTATGCATGACGGCCATTGAGGTCGGCCATGGCCCCCCCTCACGGCTGCCACCTCATCCCCACGATGTTGTCGTCGCCTCACCCCTCCGCATTCTTTCCTCGTTCCTTCAAAAGGTACATATAGGTTTCTTTACTTTTTTTTTAAAATTTTCGACACAAAATTGTTGACCATTAACATTTTGATCGACAAATTGTTGTCGACCACCATGTTTATGATCGACAATTTTGGGTCGATTATTAATTTTTTTTTAAAATTTTCTTTCGGTAAAATGTTGTCGACGAGGGTGTTTTTCATCGATAAACTATAGTCGAAAATATACTCTATGGTCGACAAACCAGTGTCGATCGACACTGATTTGTCGATTTTTTTTTTTTAGATTTCTAAGTTTTTTTTTTTAATTTCTAAATTTATTTGGATGGCCGCCGGAGGTGGATGGATGGGCGACAGTGGTGGTGGCGGCTGCTTAGGGTTAGGGTTTAGGGGGTGTATATATTTTAATAAAAGGGTAAATTTGATATTTTACATGAATATTAAATTAATAAATGGGAAGGGGGAGTATATTTAACAAAGATGGAGGGTATATAGCCAAATCCAAATAAATAAGCTTGACTTTGGGCTTTAAAAAATGTGTATCTAAACAAATAGGCCCAACACCATATGAAAGCTTTAGCATTATTTATTATTATTATTATTATTATTGCACCCACACCCCAACATTAAAACCCACGAATTTGTAAGCCTAAGCCAACAAAAAATGAAAATCCAAGGAAATAACAATAAAGCTGGAGGCGCTGGATTTAAACAAAAATTCAAGTGGCAACAACAGAGTGACAACGAGAAGGGGATTTGGATGAGCGGTGTGCCCTAATTTTAATTATAATTTCTAAAACTCAGATGAATGTAAGTATTAGAAACTTATAATGAAAAAAAGAAAAGAAAAAAGGAAGCATCTTGACAGAATCGGTCCGTCTAGGTGTTGTCTAATGTCACAGCCGAGAAAAGGTGTCGATTGGGAGAAAATCGGGGCAGTTGGGACTTGGGACTGCCTAGGCCGATTTTTAAAACATTGAGTATTATATGATCTATTTATGAATAAAGTGATCAATTTGAGTAAATAAATTATAGTTAAAGAATACAGATAAAATAGTGTGAATAATAATAATAAAATTAGACAGTGTTCCACCTAATATTTTTTTTTTACCTTTCTTTACCTTTTTCTTTTTCACATCTCTATCTCAACAATTCACTACACATTCTCAAAAAAAAAAAAAAAATTAATTACACATATTATTAAATACTTTCAAAGTGTTAAAACATCACGGTAAAATTATGTTATTTCTTATTACGGAGTACATTTTTACATTATTGTACACGTGTCAAAATAAAATATGAATTAAAACATACGCCGAAATGGAGAAGTTGAACAAGGAGAATGCAGAATGAAAAACATAATAATCATAATATATGATTCTATATAGTGCTAAAATTTCATGACTACATTGCATTATGGTTTTATGATAATCATGCATTAAATTGATGAAAAACAGCAGACACCACACCACCCTTATCTCAATACTCAAACCCCCATCAATGGCCTCTTTACTTCCTAGCAAAGTTTAATTGATTTGCAAGTTAATCATGTTACACCTAGCTAGCTACATATTCAGTTAAACTTAATTAATTAGTTGATAACTTTTTGTGTAATATATAGGATAAAATTTGGCAAATTCAAATTTAATTAATGTATTGTTAAATGATTTATTCACACACTAGTTCGGTTTTTTTTTTTTTTTTTTTTGGTTAACCGATAAACTTAAGCGTTTTAAATGCGAAGATGATATCGCCCAATTTAAGATGTTTAAGTGGAATTTTTTTTTACTCTTTTCTCCAATTATGAAATTTAATTTGATTTAAGAAAAAACCTAGTATATGGCAATTGATTTAAGAAAAAACATAAAAAAAATGTGCTTTAATTATTAGAATATTTCTTTTTAATTATTAGCATTTCTACCAATATTTTTTCTTCTTCCAGATTTGTGAATGTCTATGAGAAGCCTTCATCATTTATGTTTTTGATTTTTTTTTAATTATTTAATTAAAGGGACTCTTTATTTTTTTCGTTTTTACATCATCTTATATATATATTCACCATTTATTTTTCACCAACGGAAAAAATGACACATTTCGACTAAATTATGTCAATAAATTTTGAACTCAATGATATCATCATCATTTTATCCCAAATTTAATAATTGTTAAAAATTAATAATCATGATCAACCTTATATTGTTAAAAATTAAGAATTTTATATACGCATTGTGAATTGTGATCCTAGCATTTTTTTAAACAAGATCTACATGATTTAAAAATCTTCATATATCAATCACATTCACAAATAAAATGAAAACTAATGATCATCACATTTTCAACTGCACTAGTACTTTTATTTTCTCTTGCATGCTCTTTACATAAAAAAAAATATATCACCTCAGATTTTGCTAATAAGAAGAACAATTATAAAATGTAGACGCAACCAAACATGATCTAGTTAGTCTATCAACTCAAATTTACGTAAGGGATAGAATATTCTGTCTATTCGTTGACTAAATAAATGGTTGGATAGTTGTCCCTCCAACGTGCCTACTCTTATTTATGCTTAAAAAATACTGACCTTTCATAATTCCACTTGTTAATTATAAGTAGGCAGAATTAAGTTTGAAGGCAAGATAGTTTATTTAAAAGTACAACTCTCCTAAGAAAATAATGCTCCTGCCGTCATAAAATAGTCAAATTTCCACAGTATTCAATTATATATTTTACATTTTCATTTTTTTTTTTGGCTAATATTTCACATTTTTACTTATAGAATTCTCATCTTTTTTAAATAATAATATTAATTCTACTTTATTTATACCCTTCAATCCTCACTTATTTATTCAAATTATCATTCACTTTATTCTATTCGCAGGCCATAATCTCTCCAATTATTTTTTTAAATAAATAAAATAATTAATATTCATTAAAATTCATACTCCCTCCGTCCCACATAAATAGCCACATATTCCTTTTTTGAATGTCCCAAATTATAGCCACATTTCCATTTTTACTTTAGCATTAAATGCTTTATTGTCAATTTTACCCCTAATTAATAAGAGTAATTAATGCTTAGCAGATTTTGGAGTATGAAATTCTAAGGGCAAAATTGACACATTAGCTAAATTTGACTGCATTTATTGATTTTTTTTAATCTGTGTGTAAAGTCAAATGTGGCTATCTTTGTGGGACGGAGGGAGTATAAAATATAAAAAATGTGCTTAATGAATTTGAATAATTTTTTTAATTTTTTTTTTTTACCATTTCTATTAAAATTATGTACATTGTAGACATAATGATTCATTAATAATGGGTAAGAAAGGTGCATTGAAATTAAAATTTCGATTCGATCGATTTTTTTCAAATACCGTACACTCCCCGGTCCCCATAATAACCCAATGTTTTGAATGAAAGTATGAAACCCTAAACCCCTCCCCTTAATAACCCAACGTTTGAATGAAACAAGCTCCAAAAGTCAAAAGTCAACTTCTATTTTACCGGCTTTTGTTGCTAATTTGAAGTCATAATCAGCCACGCGTACAAATCTTCGCTGCACTTTAGCGTACTCAATCGCACCTCTTTTCTTTTTTCATTTATTTATTATTATTTTCCTCTTTATTGTTCGTCTCTTTTCTATACATCGATGAATTCAATTTTTACACATTAATCTGCAGGCTATATAAATGCTTCTCGCTAATCCCCAATTTTCTGTTAAACACACACCACACGCACTACACGTTTTCCGCCATTACTGCATTTTCCATTTCTTCTAGAGGAAAATGCAGGCAATCTCGCTCTCACCAAGCTTCAGCAGCTACTCCAATTGCAAAATCGCCGAAATCGCAGCGCGAATCGTCGAAGAATCCGATTCCAGTTTCGAAAATCGGAAGAATTCGACAGAAGGAGGAGTTTCAGATGAAGAATTTGAGTTCTCGGTCGTGACGATGGATTCAGAAGTACCGTTGCCGACTTCCGCCGATGAGATCTTCCAAAACGGTAAGATCCGACCTGTTTACCCTGTTTTCAATCGAGATTTGCTGCTCGGAGATTTGAATTTCCATGGCGGAAATGAAGAAGAAAATGGCGTTAAAAATTCGGTCTCACCGAAGATTCGGCTTCCGTTACGGAAGCTATTTCTTGAGGAAAGGGAAACGGCTCTAACGACGTCGTCTAGCTCTTCGTCGGAATCCGACAATCTGGACGGATTAGCGGGGGAAAGCTACTGCGCGTGGCCGCCGAAGTCGGCGGAGGCCGTTTGTTTTGAGAAGAAGAGCAGCTCCGCCGGCGGTTACTCGAAGAGATGTAAATTGAAAGATTTATTGCGTAGAAGCAACAGTGATGGAATTAAGACTAATCTCATCGTTCAGTTTCACAGCAACTGCGGAAGGAAGAAGGAAATTAAGAAAGTCACAGAAACTCCGACGGAGCGTGAGAAAGTGAAACCCGCGGCGGCGCTGCCGCCTCCTCTGTCTAATTGGAACGGCGGTGACAAGCAGCGGCCGTACTTAATGCACAGGCAGGATTTGGCGGGGCTTTTTGCCGTCCAATGATGGGGATTTTGTACAATTTTTATTATTTTTGACGTTGTTAGTATTCAATATTTTTTTATAATGTTATTTTAATTTTAATGTGTAATCTTTAATTTAATTAAATATTAAATTACTCCATATTTGGTTAGAAAGATAAATTTAAATCAAATTAATAGACACGTAATTAAAATTTAAAAGAAAAAGATCCATCTCACTCTTAATGTGCCAAAGTATATCATCTCGCAAGAATTTATCATCATTTTTTTTCCTTTTTAGTTATTTTCAACTACAAATATTTTATTAAAGTATATCATCTCGCAAGAATTTATCATCATTTTTTTTCCTTTTTAGTTATTTTCAACTATAAATATTTTATTAATACATTACTCCCTCTGTCCATTTTATTATGTCAACTTCTTCAGAGTACATATTTTAATAAATACTCAAAGTGTGCTAATTTCTTTTTTTATTTTTGTTCACAAAAAATATATTTATTCTATTTAAATAGTTCACTTTTGAATATTTTTTCTACTTTACTATCAAATATATTCTTTATTCATTATCCTAAATATATTCTTTATAATTAAAATATATAAAAAAAAATGAACATTGTTTTTGTGGACAAAATAAGTACTACTATTCATTAGAAATGAGGAGGTAGTTAGTAAAAATCTTTTTGTGGACAAAATAAGTACTACTATTCCTTAGAAATGAGGAGGTAGTTAGTAAAAATAAGTTAGAAATTATTAGATTTTTTTTTTAAATTAAAGAATGACATAATAAAGAACAAACCATATAAAATATTTTAAAACATTACTTAATTGTCTATAAGAAAATAATGATAAAACATCAATAATAGAGAGAAATTATTATTTATCATGCACTTTTGTGCACTACTAGTCTATGATCCACTCTATCTTATCACTTACAATAAAATAATTATCGTGTCCCGCGCTTTTTAAATATACTCCAATATAATCAATTAATAATTTACTCATATATCTACTTCTTGATTTAAATGATAATTTTAACTATACCACATGGACAGAATACATGCTTTGTCTAATATAAATTTCTGTCCAATATTGATAATTTTAACTATACCACATGGACAGAATACATGCTTTGTCTAATATAAATTTCTGTCCAATATTGATAATTTTAACTATACCACATGGACAGAATACATGCTTTGTCTAATACTGTATAAATTTCTGTCCAATATGTACATAATGAATGGATTTATTCTAATTTTATTGATATTGAAATTTACGACTTTTCATCTTTCATCTTAAAAACCAATGCCAATTTACGAGTAAAACTTCAAAATCAAATAAAGAAAGCTAGAAAGAGAACAACTTCATTACCCGCATTGTATATTTAAAATTTCAAACTTAAAAAAAAAAGACTAAGTTAAATGCAAAAGGCTTGGAGCATAACTCTTTAAATTTGAATTATTCGATTTTTTTATTCTGAAAAGAATGGAAAAAGTTTTTGACAAATCTTGCTTGCATCCCTCTTTCAACCCTAAGATTAACTTAAAAGTGATTAGCAAAGAAATTAAATTTAATTTGAATGTCAAGTAAATAAGAGACTAATCTTTTGATCAGGTTACTAATTTATATAGAGTCGCGTATTATTATTAAGATCCAATATTTAATTTAGGAGCAATAAATATCTGAAATAGTTTATAAAGAAAATATATCTAAATTATTATTACAAGTTTAAAATATTGTTAATACATCAAAATATGTTCCACAATTTAATTTATATTACTGTAAGTTTTTTACCGCAAATTTACCCCAAAAAAGTTAAGTTTTGGTAACCATACTTGCAAATTGCAATATATTACGAGTTACGACCTTATACTAAGTATTTGTGTTAATTTACTGTTTCATATCATTACATGTTAATATTAAGTAGTTATATTAAAAATAATGACACTCATGATAAAAATATATTATAAAAATAGATTTGATACCAAAACCGCCATTACCTTAATATAATCATCTTTTTGGCTTCCTAATTATTCAGATTTAATATCTATTCCCATGGTATTGTATATTATAGGGGTGACAATTTTCGACACGACACGATAGCACGATACGAATCCGACACGAAAACTGCGGGTTAGTGTTTGGCCTTATTGGGTTCGTGTCGTTATCGGGTCGACCTGATAACGACACGAAAATTTTGTGTCGGGTTCGTGTCGGGTTCGTGTCAACCCGTTAAGCACGATAAAATTAACAGGTAACCCATTAGCCTGTTAACAACCCGTTAACCTGATATGACACGACACGATAATGACACGTATCTGATAATAACACGATAATGACACGATAATTTTTTTATATTTATATAAATATATTATTTTTTATATATTTAATACAATTTTAAATTGATTTATTTTCTTATCGTGTCGTGTCGACACGAAAATTATCGGGTTCGTGTCGTGTCGACACAGATTCTTATCGTGTCGTGTTCGTGTTTGGGCTTATCGTGTCGTGTCACTATCGTGTCGACACGAAACACGACACGATAGCACGATTTGCCAGCTCTAGTATATTAGTCTTATATATAACTATATAAGGATCCGATGATAAACAGTAACACAATTTGGTGGCAAAAGTATCACTTCTTACAAATAAGACACATCATACAATTAAAGAACAAAAACAAAGGCGGGAGATACTTTAGCTTTTCCATTTTCCCAAGGTGTGTTTGCCAACTTTTGCAATGGCATTATCATGCAAAAAATTTGGCGCGTTTTTTTCAATAACTTCTCTTTTTAAACATCACAATTCTCTCGGAACGTTCCGTGAAAGCTACTCAATTTTTTTTTTTCATTTCAATGAAAACTTCCCATTCTATTTTTGTCAAACTACTTCCTCTCACATATCATTATATTCTCCTCTCTCCTAATTACATCACCTCTCTAATACACTTTACTTATTTTATTCTTAACTTTCGTTCCTAAAGCTCATAGATAACTTTCACGGGAATGGAGAAAGTATTTTTTTTTTTAATTTCAGATTGAATTCGAAATATGTAGCTATAGTGACGGATCCAACTTTAGTAGTGGGCCACAAGGACCACTATTAGTCTATTACTAATATATTTCACTTTTTTCTCAATAAAACCTTTCATTCAACAAACTTACGATACAATAGAAACAAAATTTTATATTTCTACGCTATGGACAAAGTGTCCGGTTGGCGGTTGGTAGAGTAGGTGATTGTATAGCATTGCTGCAAAATTCAGTCTTGGCGTATCCTAATCGACTCGATTTTTGTTAATTGGGCATTTCGAATGAAAAATCGTCCTAGGGGCTGATTTGAGTGACTATGTACACTTTTTCAAGTAAAAATCTTTTAGAGACGTTCCTCTTGTCATCGAAATTCCATCCCTTTAATAGGTGAAAATTGTATATTTATATTTTTCAACATTTGCTTATTTGATTTAAGAAGTTGATTTTGATTTAGAAATATAAACATATGACTTGGTGGCTGAAATCATTTCTACTATCGATTTTCAATTTCTGCACCCATTATCTATAGTCACAAATTCAAGTCTCCCTCCGATTTATCTCTACAGGTTTCCTTTTCAAAGTAATGAAAAATAAAAACTTTATACTCCTATTACAATTATATGGGTTTACATGCAAGTCCAATATTTGTAAGAAAAATGTCACCCCTTTAATTTAATACACATTCTACACTCTATTTGTAAGAAAAACTCTCTTCAATCTAGGAACAAAATGAATCAATCAATATGGATATAATTCAGAATACATTTTTACAACAGCTTCAAGTAGAAAATTCTTGTTTGTGAAGCTCTCAAGTTCCACCTTTTCCTTCAAGTTCTCATAAGTTAACTCGAACTTGAAGGCCCTCGTTCCCGATGCTCTCTTGCTCTCCTCCGGCATTTTCAAAGCTGAAAGGGCAGCCGATCACGCTGCAGACATTCTGTTCAATAACTCTAAGAGTTGGTATTTCTTTGATAACTAAAAGGATCTCATCCAACTGCCACAATCGATCAACAAAAAAGGTGCTCCAGGATTGGAAAATGCGAGCTGTCTGCATTCCATTCCCACTCCATCTACGAACTAAAACAAGACCCCTCTCGACGTCTTATTTGGATTTATAAATCCATCACAAGTAGGGAAATAGGAATCTCTTCATCTTTTAACAAGAAGCTCCCAAATCACAAATCACAACATTTGATAAGGATGCCCTTTGCAGTTTTTAACAATATTCTTTCTTCCTTATTTCCTCTAACTCATGAGGGCAACCATCTTTGTTCAAATACTTCTACAGATTCCAACTCTTATCCCCGTCTACAAAATCCATCACAAGGAACGAGGGACCAAATACTTGTGCTTTTGGCTAATTTCATGAGAATAACTTTCCATGAAACCTTGCAAGAAGCTACTTTTCACCAGGGGATTCGATCTGTTTCTGGTCAAAAGAGGAGAATGGTGTTTGACTTGGTTCGAATTTTTGCACTTTTACAACTATACGATCCCCACAAGCGTATGGGTTCGTTAGTAGTAAGATAAGTGTCCCCAAGTAGATTTTCGTTCCAAGGACTTAATTAAGTGAAAATGAGTCCCTAAACTTGCAAGTTATCATGCTATTGTAGTAACTAAATGATTATGTTTGGATTTTTGGGAATAAGCACAAAAATATTAACTAGATTAACTAAGGTATGGAGAACTAGTAACAAGAAATAACAAGCTATCTAACTTTCGTTGGAAAGTGCAAGAGAAGGGTATTGCCTCGGGTGTTTCCGTTTTGTGAGCAATTAAGTGAACTAGTGAACCAATTACATGATTTTACTACGAATTTGGGTTAAGCTAAAGGCTATCACAAATGTGTGCAAAGTGCAAACCCCCTCGAAAGGCATAGGTAAACATCGTGCATTGATTAGCAATTATAGGATCTAACCAAATACCATAAGCTCCTAAGATAGTGTTGCATAAGCACTTTCAACACGGTTACTAATGCTTATGAAACGCCCTCTCACCAAACTCCTAGACGACCTCTATTTGTTTAGTGTCTAAGGTTGTCGGTCTAGCCATTAACACCCTTCTCGGGTGAGCTAATTACTAATTAACTTCTATTCAATTGACCAAAGCTCACACTCACCCTCCCAATCATGCTACCCAACTCTCGTTGCAATAAACATAATCGAACATGCTTGCTAATAGGGTTAATCAACCAAATGGTACAACTCTAGAAACATAAAAACCAAAATTATAAGCTAATCATGCAAAACATCCACAATTACACTAAATTCTCATCAAAGCATCCACACCCAAGGCAATTGAGGATTAGCCCATGGTTTAAGAAGAGAATACCATGGCTACAACAACAAATAACATCAAACTCATAATAAAATAACAAGAGATTGAAGAAATTAAGAAAATACCAAATTGAATTGCAAAATAGAGTAATATCACCTTGATCATGCGAATTTAGCTACAAAACGATGTAATAGACGATGCCCGATGATAATCGTAGCTTGATTTGAAGTAAAAACCACTATTCTATCTAATCTATTGAAGAAATTAAACTAAAAATGAAGAACACCTACAACTATGTGAATGTGTGTGTGAAATGCTTGTAAAAGGAGTAAGACTCCCTTCTAAAACTCAAATTGGAGCTATTTATAGTTGAGGTAGAAGTCTTGGACGAAATTTGCACTTAGGTCCCTCGAAAATGGAGAAAATGGGCCAAAACCCCCGAAATGCATGTCACCCGGCCGGGTGGATCCCACCCGGCCAAAATACGAACCTCATGCAAAACTGGCCTTGCCCGGGTTGAATCCCACCCGGCCGGGTGGGTGAACTAATAAAAAACATGGGTGTACAGTACTGTGGCCGGGTGGAAGTAACCCGGCCGGGTAGAAATGTGGTCCGGCCTCGTCATTTTTCGTTTCGTTGTATCTCGAGCTTCCGACCTCCGATTGACTCGATTCTTTTTTTCATTCCACTCCGTTTTTCGAGACGGATCCAATGGTCATCTTCTCTTCTTGATCCAGTGAAGTATGGTTGGTGTTTTGCTTCCAAAATACATCAATTTTCCTACAAAATCGACAAAACACTACCTTTCTCTTATTTTGACCAAAACAATGATAATCAACCAATAATTCAATGAAATCAACATTAAATGAGCTTCAAATATGCATCTAAATCGTGTAAATTCCATCCGAATCAGTGTTCATAAGAGTTTTCAAAGAAGAAATATAGCTAAATCTGAAGATGTCTTAATGGTGTTTGACAAAATGCCTCAATCGTAGAGTTTATCCTTTTGGCCCTCTGAACACGTGGCTCTTCTTCTTATCCCCTCTCAATTTGATTAAAATATATTCAAGCAAGATTAATTTACAAATACTGCTTAACAATTTTTAAATTGTTTTGTTTCATTTTGAGACCGAAACTATTAAAACTTCTTACAAAACATAATGAAAGTCAATATGTTCAATTTAATTTAATGGAATGAATTGTGTAAAAATGTTAGAGTAAAAATGTTTAATTTTAGCAGTGAATTGTTTTTCACCATTAATTTGAATTGTCTTACCACTGAACACACATATAACTTAGCTTGAAATGAAAACAACCAACAATATCGACTAAAAGAATCGACCAATAATAGGAAATAACGACAACCATCATCCAAAATAGAAGTAACAATTAGAGATAAGCCTGTAAACAAAAGTCTGCGATTTGCAAATATCACAAGAAACACAATTCGAGTCAATAGCATCGGACTTATTTTATACTGGCAATTTAAATCTACTTATAATGCTTGACAATGAGACATATGACCCAACCGAGCATGCCAAGTAAAAGCACACATGCGAACTCCAAGAGCAGCAAATTTAGATGGTGACCGCAAATAAAAGGATGGTCGACGAATATGATAAATACCATCCTTATAGACTCCTTGAGCTAGGGGCGCTCCCGTGAGAGGATCCTTCACAAAAAAAGGTATACCGAAAGAATTTCATAGAAACATTGTTAGCTTTTGTAAACTGGTGAACCGAAAGCAGATTTTGCTTGGCATCCGACATGCATAAAACATTAGACATGAAAAAGTACAATAACATTAAAAATTACATGAATTGAAATCTGAAACAACACTTGAAAAAAAGAAAAGAAAAAAAAAACAGTGAAATGAACTAAAAGTAGTGACTGTTTATATGAAGATTATTGCTTTTGAAACCGTCCTGTTCCACAATTTCCCTGAATCTGCCTGTGTCTTTGTTGTGGATGTGAAATCCAATTTCAACTTGAAGGTCCTCATTTCCAAGACTCTCTTGTTCCTCTAGTATTTTCACCGCGGACAGAGCGCAAGGAACGTTACAGTTATACAAACGAATGGTTCGAAGCGTTGGTATCTCCCCGATGCCTGAAGGTATCTCATCCAAGACAAACAGATATTCAAGGACAAGTTTCTCTAGAACCGGGAAATGAAAGTGGTCTGCATTCCATTTACACAAATGTTGACACATACTAATTTGCAAGAATTTCAAGCTACAAAACTCTCCCTCGACAGGATTCCACTCGGATCCTATCATCGAGAAGGCCCTCAGTTTGAGAACTTCAAGACTTGGTAACGATCCAATCATGTCCAAATCTTCCCAATTAAGATCGCCACCAAATAAACACAGCTTCTTGAGTGAACTTGGGAATGTCATGCTCAGCTTCATAGCACGAGGCCGATTAAGAACTGTCAATCTCAAGGTAAGTGATTCCAGCTTATGGAATCGGCCAAGATTTTGTAGGCAGTAATACGAACCTTCATCACATCCCTGTGGCAATTTATCGAACTCTAGATGCAATCTCTTGAGGTTTGGAATTCTCTTACAGACCTCCTCACTTAACCTGAAATTCAATGCTTTTCCAAGTGTCTGTAGGTTTTGCAGAACTAGAACTACGCGGCCATTCCGACGAGGATCTGGAAGACACAAAATATTAGCCTGGAAATGCCTCAGTTGGACCATCTCCCAAAATTCAGATGGTGCAATAATTTGCTCCTGGTATCCTTTAATTCTCACCGTTTGCAAATTCCAGAGTAAGGATATTTTCGTAGGGATGTGAAGAGATGGCTGATTATCGTAACTCCGAAAAATTTGGTCATCAAGGCACCGCAAATTGACACAACTCAAATCATCTTCCAGAAATCTTCTGCATGGTTCTTTATCAACTACTTTTAGTACCCTCAACAATCTGAAGTTAAACCTCCTATGACCATTATTATACATCAAAGAACGGACGAGTGATGCAGAGCCCAAAGCACGAGAGACTTTCCGTTTGGACATACCTTCATGAATTACAATGCGACGGTCTGAATTTATGGCTCGTGGAGTATCGACCAACTTCATGACATAAATAAATTTCTCTTTCTCAGCTATGCTTAAGCATAGCTCTCTTAGGAGATCATGAATATTACAGGCTTTGATCTTTCCATTGCTTCCCCATCTTTTAACCAAAATGAGATTCCTGCCCACAAGATCCTTTAAGTACCCCTCACCAACCTCTTCCAAGCTTTGGCCATCATTCTGTCTAAGAAATCCCTCAGCCACCCAAAGTTTAGTCAGTCGAGAAACACGAATCTCCTCATCTTCTGCAAAAACGCCCATATAAAGAAAACATGGTTTTAGATGGGCAGGCAAGTAGTTATAACTCAAAGATAATATTTTCATGCATTGGTTCTCCCCTTCTGAATTCAAAATTGAGAATGTATCCCGTGCAACACCCTCCCAATATTCTTGTGACTTACTCGACTTTCGAAGAAAACCACCAACTACAACAATGGACAAAGGAAGTCCTTTGCAATTTTCGCAAATCTTCTTTCCAACTTCCTCCAATTCAGCAGGGCAACCTCCTTCTTCTCCAAACGACTCTTGACAAAACAGATTCCAACTTTGATCCTCATCCAGTAAGTCTACTGTTAGGTAAGACAAGTTGAAATGAAGAGCGATATCGAGTAACCTAGTAGTCACAACAGTACGACTACCATTATTGTTATCCGGAAAGAAAAACTTTATGTCATCCCAAACATCAATACTCCACATGTCATCCAGTATGATTAAATATCTCCTATTGAATAAACATTTATGTAATTTTTCTCCTAGTTCCCGTTCATTCAAAGCTCCAAATTTTGTCCTAGCCTCTTGGTCCTGGCTAGAAAGAATTTCTAACAAAATTTCTCTGGCGTTATAGTTCTGAGAGATTGTAGCCCAAGCACATACATCAAAATGTTGCTTAATAAGTAAATTATCAAAAGCATTTGTAGCTAGAGTAGTCTTACCAACGCCACCCATGCCGATAATGGGAATGACATGCTGATGAGACTGGAGGCAGGTGAGCTTATCCATGAGATGGATCAAATAGTCGTCGAATCCCACCATACTAGCAGCAGTCTTTCCAGCAGCTGTAACAGGCCTTGAAGAAATGATCTGCTCATCTTTGAATCTCACCTGCTTTTCAACATTTTCGACTTTTTCCTTGATCGAATCCATATCTTCCATTATTTTCTGCAGATTGCAAATCACAAAAGCCTTTTTCTTTACACATCTCA
The DNA here is from genome assembly GCA_963675135.1 of Galeopsis tetrahit. NCBI lineage: Eukaryota > Viridiplantae > Streptophyta > Magnoliopsida > Lamiales > Lamiaceae > Galeopsis > Galeopsis tetrahit. The sequence continues at coordinate 96,396,171 of OY776119.1, forward strand.
TCATTTTCTGCAACATTCCACCATGTTTTTTAGTGGATCCACCAAGAATTTGATCCACTACATGAGATTCAATTGCATCTTCGGCCGCATGAGCTGCAGACGCAATTTGGTCCTCCAGATGTTCCACTTGTGTGCTACCTCCACCACAATTATAACTCTCTATGAAATCTAGCAAGAAACGGACTGTATCACCAAGAGATTCAATGTGATTCATGTTAAAATAAGTTGAAATTTGAGGGTGAATCTGGATCTGATCCATAGTGGTCATAAGAGAAACAAGAGCTGCATAAGCCGCCATCACGAAAAACAGCACCAGATTATTTACAAAGGACAGAATATGATGATCAGAATTGTATTACGATTTGTTTGTTTTCTTGCTAATTGAACCTCAACAAGACTGAATTAACAACCGTCATACTTGTTTGAATTTAATAGTTGAAATATTTTATTCTTTCAAGAGAATGCAACTTCACTGGAAAAGTAGTTAAATAAGAATAATTTACAAGTACTAATGCAGTAGGACTGAGGAGAGACAACCCATGGCCCCATGTGCACCATTAGGGAGTAGTTATTTATTTGTATAAATAATTACATCATTAGTCACTACTTATGTTAATTTTTTGGTCAACTTTATATTTAATATTTGGACAAGGGTAATTTTGATTTTAATCTGCATAAAAATGCCATGCCTAAGCCCAATCCTCTGCCTTTATCTAGAGTTTCAGAATAGTAACTACTAGTATTTGTTCAGAAAAAAGAATTTTCGAAGAAGAATTTAAGCTAAATATTGATTTTTTGTTTAGGACGCCAAAGTTGTTGCCAGGACAGTAGAATTGATGATGGACGTTACGACGCCAAGATTGAGGACATGTGCTAGGGATGCCAAAGGTTACCAGGAGCGACAACGGTCGCCAGAGTTGATGCTAGAGGAGGGCGTCGACGTCAAGAATCTAGTCAAACGAATATTCCAGATGAGCTCGAGTTTGTTCCTATCTTTTTAAGCTCACTATACCAGCTGCCTAATAGATAAGATAGCAGAGATTTGAACTGGATTACTGACAAGAAAAATATGGAGAAAGTTGAAGATATGTTTTCGAGGGATGCATTTTCTCAACAAACTCAAGTTTAGCTTGTAGACTCAAGTCAAATCAAAATATGGAGAAAGTTGAAATTTGTCCTTTAGATTCATCATTTTCGTGAAACGGATCCATTTTTACTCATATTTCAATTTTTTGGATTGGACACCCCAATTTTTGTTTTTCAAATTTTATACTTGTCAAAATGTGGTCAAATGTATTTTTTCACAGCACATAAAAAAGTGATAATGTTTTTTAACAAAAACGACTATCACTTTTTTACATAAACATTATTGTTAGAAATTAATATACAAGAATTAATTTTCACCCTCTCTACAAGTTCAGACTTTTAGTTGAGACGAATTCTTTCAATTATCACTTTTTTATAAAGGAGACGGTATCACCCAAGCCCGGCCCTAATTTCTATATAAGGTATTATTCAACATTATCCATCCAATTTGTTAAGTTTATCATCCCAGGTCAAATGTATGACTGCTCCACTTTGTCCCGATGCATCTTCATGTGAACCATAATGTTGCAGGGTTTGCTATTTTAAGTTAATATCCAAAATCTTTACTCTGTTCAAATTCGTCAGCAATTTCCAAAAAACAGGACCAAATTGCACATTTTCAAAAGCCAGTGGATGAAATTTGCAATTTGTATACTTAGTAAATAATGAACGAGCAAGACCTTAACAAGTAACAGAAGATCTCGTGTGCTTAATTAGAGTACCAATTATGTATAATGATAAAAATTCGGATGAAAAAATTATGGCCTGGATTTGATCAAAATTCAGATGAATAGTGATCGTGTGTGTTTGTTTTGAGATTTATTAGTATTTTTAGGAATAAATGTAGTTGTATGATAAAATCAGATTTTAAATCTCAAACTAAAACAATACGGAAGACGTAACATCCCACGTCCAGTCGGGTGAATCCCAAATCAAACATTATAAGTTGAATGAAGTACTATTATGAAAGACACACTACCCAATCTTCTCATACAAACAAAATGGATGATATTCAAATCCAATCTTTAGTATTCCCAATTTTTGCATCCTTACTCTTATTATGGTCCATCACAAAATGGTTCTATAATGGAAACAAGAATTTACCCCCATCACCACCAAAGCTTCCGATACTCGGAAACCTCCATCAACTCGGCCCGTTGCTGCACCATAGTCTCCATTCCTTGGCCCGAAAACACGGCCCCCTCATGCTTCTTCATCTCGGCAGTGTTCCTGTGTTGATCGTCTCGTCCGCGGACACAGCATGTGAAATTGTGAAAACTCATGACCTCACCTTTGCAAGCAGGCCTATACACAAGGTTCACAATAAGCTCCTCTACGGAGCTAAAGACGTCGCCTTTGCTCCGTATGGTGAGTACTGGAGGCAGATGAAGAGCGTATTCGTTCTCCATCTGCTGAGTAGTGAAAGAGTTCAATCTTTCCGTTCGATCAGGGAAGAAGAAGTAGCCGTTTTAATGAAAAAGATTAGTGACTCTGCTGCAGGTGTTGTGAATTTGAGTAAGATGATTTCTGAGTTTATTAATGATGGAATTTGCCGATCAGCTTTTGGCCGGAAGTACAGTGATTCCGAAGGTGGGAAGAAATTCCTGCAATTGTTGCCGGAAATAGCTGAAGTGATGGGAACAGTTGGGATTGGAGATTACATTCCGTGGCTTAATTTCGTCGATTTTGTCACTGGTTTTGATCAGAAAGTGAACAGAGTTGCAAAAGAAGTTGATGGTGTTCTGGAATGTTTGATTGAAGAACGACTCGAAGGCGAAAAGAAAGAATCTTTCAAGGACAAAAATGGAGAGAATTTTCTTGATATTATGCTTCAAATTTACACAAATAAAGATGCTGATGTTTCCCTAGACAGAAATAGTATCAAAGCATTACTTTTGGTAAGTTGTTACCATTTATAATTTGATCTCAAGATTTATGAGATTTTGAGATGTTTAAGGTCTGATCCTTTTTGTTTGCAGGACGTACTTGCAGCAGGAACTGATTCGTCGTCCACCGCCCTGGAGTGGGCGATGGCAGAACTTTTACGAAACCCTGCAGTAACACAAAAGCTGCAAAAGGAAGTAAGAGGAATAGTTAAGGAGAAACAGGACATAACAGAGGAGGACTTGAAAAAAATGACTTATCTGAAAGCTGTGATCAAAGAAACTCTTCGTCGTCACCCACCAGTGCCGTTTCTAGCTAGAGTAGCGAGCAAAGACGTGAAAGTAAAGGAGTACGATGTTTCAGCTGGAACTATGGTGCTGGTTAATACATGGGCTATAGCGAGGGATCCCGTCTCTTGGGACGAACCGGAAAAATTTAAGCCTGAGAGGTTCTTGAATTCTACGGTAGACTTTAAGGGCCTCGATTTTGAGTTTCTCCCGTTCGGGGCTGGGAGGAGGGGATGTCCAGGGATGGCGTTTTCTGTAGCTACTATTGAGCTTGTGTTGGCAAACCTTGTGCAGAAATTTAACTGGGAATTGCCTGATGGAGCAGAAGGAAAAGATTTGGACATGAGTGAAAGCTCTGGGGTTACAGTCCATAGAGGTGTTCCTCTTCTTGCAGTTGCTTCTTCGAGTTGATGATTTGGCACAATCGGAGAATATATACATTTTGTGTTTCAATTTGAAATATTTGTATATGCCAATTGCCAAAGTGTCGGGTTGGTAGAGGTTGTTAAATTCTCCATGCTCCTAGTTTATCTTTCTCAGATGGCGACCCACGGGTTTCCTTGTAAACAAAACTTTATGAAAAATGTATGTGTTTACATGTAATTAGTCCAGTACTTGTATGAAAAATGTCACTCCTTAATTTAATACACATTCTATACTCCTTTCAAAAAAAGAACACATTCAGATAGAATAAGTTTTTCAAGATAGCAACAAAATGAATCAACCCATATGGATAGAATTCAGATACATTTTGAACTTCTTGAAGAAAAAAAAATTCTTGCTTGTGAAGCTCTCAAGTTCCATTTTTTCCTTCAAGGAGCTCTGATAAGTTAACTCGAACTTGAAGGTCCCCGTTCCCAAATTTCAATATTATATACTCCCTTCGTCCCGGAGGAATTTGCACACTAAGGATGGCACACAATTTAAGAAATGTGTAAGAAAAAGTGTAATGAGTGATGTTTTGAGGGGTAGTTTTGTAAAGTATTATGAATAAAGTAAAGTAAAAGTTAGATTGAGTGTGAAAAAGTATAATGGCATATGGGTAATAAGAGTATATTTTGAGGGTGAGGATTATGAAGATATTTCCTTTTATGAAGTGTGCAAATTGGTATGGGACATCCATATATGGAAAATGTGCAAATTCCTATGGAACAGAGGGAGTATATCATTCAATACAATTAAATATCTTCTACCTCATGAACTTTTTTGACGTACACAGAGTAAGTGCAGACACACGAAACTAGAACAAGGACGTTGATAAAAGAGTATACCGTCAATGCTCTGTAGAAGATGTATTCTCCAGAATTGTTTATTCAAAAAGGTCTGTGTAACAAAATCCTAGGATTATTCCTTCGATTAACACAACCAAATCTTGTGAATTAACAAAGGAAAGTATGTAGATTTTAACATATGAAATAATTCCTCCAATTAACACAGTTACCAAATCTTGTTAATTAAGAAAGGGAAGACAATAATAAACTTGGACCTAATTGATATATGCCCAAATAAGGCCCTCAGTTTGAATTTCTGTGATAATTCTTAAATTAACATAAACATTTTGAGGCTGAGTAGTTTTACCGATGTTGTCCATTACTTTTACCGATGTCGTCCATGCTAACAATTGAGATGATTTCTCGATAGAATTTTTATCGTATAGCCTTAGACTGTCGTAAACTGCAGAAACTGGAAACTGTCAAGCCACCAAATGTCGCTTATGATGTACCACGTGGAAGTGACAAGTGACAAAAGATCGGGGTCAAGGCAGCCGCGTGTGTTCTTTGCTCTTGAATGAACACGGTGGTCCCCAACCCATCATAGGGTGTTCCGATGATATCCTGTTTATTATGCAAGCAACTCAAAGTTAGTTTATAACAAATTTCCTAACTAAAATACAAAAATATCAAAACAAATTAAATTTAAAAATAAAATCGTCTTTTTAACGAAATTTAAAAATTCTTAAAGATCAACCTTAAACCCCATCTTGATCAACCTTTCTTTTGTCGCCTTGTTGGATGAGCCACTGACTTGAACATTTTAAGTTTGGGGGGGGGGGGTTTGATTCGGGTGGAATTTACACACTTTAGAGGAACATGTGAAGCGTATTTTGATGTGGATTTCATTGATTTATGGTGTGAATACGATGATTTGAGCCAAAATGAGGGAAAGGTTGTGTTTTGTCGATTTTGTAGGAAATACGATAGAATTTGGAGCAAAACACCAACCATACTTCACTGGATCTAGAAGAGGAGTGCACCAATGGATTCGTCTCGAAAAACGGAGTGGAATAGCCTAAAGAATCGAGTCAATCGGACAACCGAGGCGAAAGATATGCACGAAACAAATTTGGAGTGCCTAGCAACTCGGCCGAGCCAACCAACTCGGCCGAGCCCTTGATCAAGGCAGATTCTGGAAGCAAGTTCCATCCGACCGAGCTAGCTGATCCGGCCGAGTGCGAGGAAAAGTTTGGAGAGACAACTCGGCCGAGTTGGACCACTCGGCCGAGCTACTGAAGGATGCAGAATCTGGAACCATTTGCCACTCGGCCGAGCTGCTGAACAAAGTTTGGACGCTGGAATCAATTGCACTCGGCCGAGTGGGGCAACTCGGCCGAGCCCTGAAGATTTTGGCCACGATTTTAACACCCCAACTCGGCCGAGCTGTCCCACTCGGCCGAGTCACCCCTGTTCTCGGTGCCTTTTGCATATTTTGTCCAATTTCCAAGGACCTAAGTGCAATTTTCACCCTTAAGCCCTACCCCAACACTATATAAGACCTAATTCTTGAAACCCAAGACATTCTCCCCCAATTCCTCAAATTCCACACATAGTTACACATACTTGGAGGTGTTTTGGCCATTTACTCTTCATTTCTCCATCAAATCAAGGAAGAAAGGATGCAATAGCTTGAAAATTCAATTCTCTACCACATTCTAGACTAAGATTCCTCTTTCTCCTTTCTTTTTACTTAGTTATTTCAATTGATTTTTTAATTTGACTATGCTAGTTAGTGGCTAGAACACTTTTGGTTCTAGGGCTATGTTTACACTTTGGATGATGTTTATGAATTAATTTCTTGTTTATTTGGTGGTTGTGTTGCTATTTCTATTTGAATGCTTAACTTTCATTGAAATACATGTTATCAATGGCCATGATAATATGTTTTATTTATTGTTAATTGAAATTGTATTGAGAAATCTCTTTCATTAATCGTATTTAAGCATTTGACCCAATATTATTGTGAGCTCGAGAGAGAGGATCAATTGTTGGGAGGGTATTAGATGATCTTAGGACCTTTTTTGAGGTTTATTATGCATGCTAAGTAGAGATATTAGTTTGTGTGATAATTCTCTTGGATTAATTGGATCGAGGGAACTTTTAATTCATCATTTCGTGATCAACCCTATAGTAATCAACACAACACCACGTAAATAGACCTTTGATCATAAATTGAACCCTTAGTGTGACATATGCCTTGGAACCTACCCTCTCATACTTGAATTTCATCCGTTTTACTTCTCGTTTTCTTGATTTGCATGTTCATTGATCGATTCTACATTACTCTTTTAATTGTTTACTTGTGACACTTGGTAGGCAATTTTAGGGTAATTCACCACATTCACTTTATCGATCACGTCTAAATAGAATTCCGTTAAAAAAATACACTTTTACGCTATACCTCATCGTGGGATCGACCTCGTACTTACTTCACTACGATAGACACCGTATACTTGCGGTCGTTTATTCTAGCATTGTAGAATACGTGAATCAAGATTCGAGTGGAATTTACACACTTTAGAGGCACATGTGAAGCGTATTTTGATGTGGATTTCATTGATTTATGGTGTGAATATGATGATTTGAGCCAAAATGAGGGAAAGGTTGTGTTTTGTCGATTTTGTAGAAAATACGATAGAATTTGGAGCAAAACACCAACCATGCTTCACTGCATCGAGAATAGGAGTGCACCAATGGATTCGTCTCGAAAAACGGAGTGGAATAGCCTAAAGAATCGAGTCAATTGGACAACCGAGGTGAAAGATATGCACGAAACAAATTTGGAGTGCCCAGCAACTCAGCCGATCCAACCAACTCGGCCGAGCCCTTGATCAAGGCAGATTCTGGAACCAAGTTCCATCCGGCCGAGCTAGCTGATCCGGTCGAGTGCGAGGAAAAGTTTGGAGAGACAACTCGGCCGAGTTGGACCACTCGGCCGAGCTATTGAAGGATGCAAAATCTGGAACCATTTGCCACTCGGCCGAGCTACTGAACAAAGTTTGGACGCTGGAATCAATTGCACTCGGCCAAGTGGGGCGACTCGGCCGAGCCCTGAAGATTTTGGCCACGATTTTAACACCCCAACTCGGCCGAGCTGTCCCACTCGGCCGAGTCACCCATGTTCTCGGTGCCTTTTGCATATTTTGTCCAATTTCCAAGGACCTAAGTGCAATTTTCACCCTTAAGCCCTACCCCAACACTATATAAGACCTAATTTTTGAAACCCAAGACATTCTCCCCCAATTCCTCAAATTCCACACATAGTTACACATACTTGGAGGTGTTTTGGCCATTTACTCTTCATTTCTCCATCAAATCAAGGAAGAAAGGATGCAATAGCTTGGAAATTCAATTCTCTACCACATTCTAGACTAAGCTTCCTCTTTCCCCTTTCTTTTTACTTAGTTATTTCAATTGATTTTTTAATTTGACTATGCTAGTTAGTGGCTAGAACATTTTTGGTTCTAGAGCCTTGTAAATACTTTTGATGAAGTTTATGAATTAATGTTTTGCTTAATTGGTGTTTTTGTGGCTTAATTCTATTTGGATGCTTGATTTTCATTGCAAAACATATCATTAGTGTACAATGATGATGTGTTAATCCTAGTTAATTGTATTAGGTTGAGAAATCTACTTTGATTAATTGATTGCAAGCATTTGACCTAATTTTATTGTGAGATTGAAAGATGAACAATGATTAGGAAGATGTGTGATGATCTTAGGAGCTTGATTGGGTTTTATTGTGCAATTTAGGTAGAGATACTAAGTTGTGTGATATTTCCTTTGGATTACTTGGATCGAAAGAACTTTTAATTCATTATTATGTGATCAATCTTATAGATAAAGCATGAACACCACTTAAGTAGATAGTTAATAATAGATGGATTCATTAGTATTGCATGTGCTTTAGAACCTACCCTCTCATACTTGAATTTCATCCGTTTTACTTCTCGTTTTCTTGATTTGCATGTTAGTGATCGATTCGTTATTATTCTTTATTTCTTATTCGTGACAACTTGGTAGGCAATTTTAGGGTAATTCACCACATTCACTTTATCGATCACGTCTAAATAGAATTCCGTTAACAAAATACACTTTTACGCTATACCTCCTCGTGGGATCGACCTCGTACTTACTTCACTACGATAGACACCGTATACTTGCGGTCATTTATTCTAGCGTTGTAGAATACGTGAATCAAGTTTATGGCGCCGCTGCCGGGGAGGTTTTTATAGCTCTAGAGTGTAGGTTAATAGAGTTTTAGTTTAGACATTTTACTTGTTTTCCTTATTCTCAAAAATCCAAAAATATTTGTGTGTTTTACTTTGATTCCACTTGTAATTCTCACTTTTTCTTGAACTTTTGTTTAGACATGGCCTATGATCACCCGAGCTAGGAGAGATCGACAAGTGTTGCTACCCCTAGACCCGGAAATCGAAGCTCGTTGTCGAAGGCAAAACGCCGAAAGGAGAAGAATTGATTTGGAAGCCATGAATAGAAGAGAGAATCCATTAGTGGAGGAGGTTGAGGAAGAAGTTGAGAATCAAGGGCCGAATATAGAGGAAAGAGATAGGGCACCAAGGGTGAATGAGGAACATGGAATTCAAAGAGTTTTGAGGGATCACTTTCGACCCATACCAAGGCCGTACGGAGGAGCGGGTAGGGAACCCATTGACACTCATAACTTTGAGCTCAAACCGGCGTTGATCATGATGGTCCAAAACAACCAATTCGGAGGGTTGTCGAAGGAGGATCCCAACCTCCATTTATCTCAATTCTTAGAGATAAGTGGGACGGTGAAGATAAACCGAGTCCCTCAAGACTACATTCGTCTTCAATTGTTCCCCTTCTCACTTCGTGATCGTGCAAAACAATGGTACATGTCTCTTGATCTAAGGACGATAGAGAATTGGAATGATTTGGTGGATGCTTTCCTAATGAAGTATTTTCCCCCAAGCAAAACCATTCAAATACGGGGGGAAATATCTTCATTCCGACAAGATGAGGATGAATCATTGGCCGAGGCATGGGAGCGCTTCAAAGATCTTATAAGAAGTTGTCCTCAACACGGGTTCTCAAGAGATCGGTTGATATGTTATTTCTACAACGAAATGGATCATCGTACGAGAGGTATGGTGGATGCCTCGGCCGGAGGAGGTTCTTTGTTGGGCAAGACAACAGAAGAGGGATATGTGCTCTTAGAGGAGATGGCAAATAACGGGAACCAATGGCCATCCGAGAGAAGGCAAGCTCGAAAAGTTGCTTTTGCTAGAGAAGCGGAAGATTTTGCTACTCTATCCAACAAGATGGATAAATTAACTTCGTTAATGGCGGCCAAGTCATTAGTGGGACCGAGTGAAGATCAATATGAAGAGGCCCACTACATTAACAATCAAAGGGACCGACATTTTCGAGAAAGAGGTTGGAATGAGAGGCAAAACCGGGACAACCCTCCTAATCCGAATCAATATCACCCCGGGTGGAGGAAACATGAGAACTTCTCTTATGCTAACACAAGGAACACCATCCTACCACCTCCGAATTTCAACGTAAGAGATGGTGAAATTGTGGAATCCCCATCAAAGTTATCGTTGGAAGACATGTTTGGCGCATTTATGGGGGAAACCAAGAATTTTATGAGAGAGACGAGGGATAATGCGACCAAGACTTTGCAAAGACTTGATGAACAAGGAGAGATGATCAAGAATGTGGCAAACAACATGAAGGCCATGGAGAAGCAAATGAGTCAACTCTCCAATGTCATTGGAAGCCAACATACTCCGGGGCAATTCCCTTCAAACACGGAGCTTAACCCCAAGGAACATTGCAAAGTTATCAAGCTAAGGAGTGGGACAAGCTATGAGGGGCCAAAGATGCCACAAGAGGAGAAAATGTTGAGTGCACCTAAGGATGTTGACAAAGAAGAAGGGCATGAGGAAGAAAAGCAAGATGAGATAGTGAGGGAAGAGGAGAGAGAAGAGGAGAAGAAGAGTGAGGAGGCAATCCCCCCTCAAGACAAAGGCAAAAAGGAGGTACCTCTTCCATACCCTCAAAGATTGAAGAAAAAAGGGTTGGACAACAAATTTGGCAAGTTCGTGGAAATGTTTAAGAAGATTCATATTAACATTCCATTTGCCGAAGCACTTAAACAAATGCCCCACTACTCCAAATTCCTAAAAGAAATCATGTCAAACAAGAGGAAGATGGTGGAGTACGAAACGGTGCATTTGACCGAGGAGTGTAGCTCGATTATTCAAGCCAAGTTGCCTCAAAAACTTAGAGACCCCGGATCTTTCACCTTACCATGTGTCATCGGGGATGGATGTACATTTCGAGCCTTGTGTGATTTGGGAGCAAGCATTAATCTTATGCCTTTGTCTATATGCAAATCTCTTGGTTTGGGAAAGCTTACACCAACCACAATGAGCCTTATATTGGCGGATAGATCCGTGACGTATCCTTTGGGTATAGTAGAGGATGTGTTGGTTAAAGTCGACAAATTCATTTTCCCGGTGGACTTTGTGGTGTTGGATATGGAGGAAGATAAGTATATTCCATTAATCTTGGGAAGGCCATTCTTGGCAACCGGTGGGGCTATCATTGATGTAAGGAAAGGAGAGCTAGAACTTCAAGTGAACAATGAGAAAGTAGTGTTCAATATCTATAGAGCTATCAAAGTCCGGGATGATGAGGATGGAGTGTATGGGTATTCTAAGGGAGATCACCCTCCAATGCCCATGAAAGAGGAGGTGAGAGAAGATTTGAAGGTAAATTTTGTGAAAGAAGACCCCAAAGTGGAAGAAAGTGAATTGAAGATGGGTAAGAAGGCAAAGTTTGGGGGAGTTTTTTTAGAAAACTCCCCCAAATCAAGAAAAGCTACGTATGCAAGCCTGGGAGTGAACGAGGCGTCAACCTCCTATGAAGTGATTGAAGAGCCGGATGGGCTAGCTAGTGGATGTTTTGATGGACTTAAGAAAGTTGCATGGGGAAAGAAGGTCAAGAACAAGGATGACAAGGGGGTGACTTGATAGTCATCTCAAGAAAGAACCATCCGGCATAGGACGTTAAAAATAGCGCTTCTTGGGAGGCAACCCAAGGTTTTATTGCTTTCATGTTTTTATTGCTTTGATAGTTTTGATGTCATAGCTTGAGGAATGAAGAAGGAAGCAAAACCAACTATGGAGAGGGAAAGCAAGTGTTGCAATGGTGATCTTTGAAGAGCATTGGATGTGCAAGGAGGGAGGTAACAACTTGTAGCCCCAAACTTAGAATTTATACATAGTAAAATTCTAAGTTTGGGGGAGTTTTTTTTCTTTTATTTTTCTACTAGTTGTTACCCTTGCACCGGTTCGTCATTCTACTTGTGTTACATTTTGCACCGGCGCACACTTTGCTTTCACATGCTTATTGTTGTTTAAGTTGGTTTTGATCATATGTTGGGTAGTGGATCTTTGGTGAAATGTGAGCATGAATAATCATTGGAATCCGTGGTTAAGTAGTTGTGGTGATGTCTATTTGCTTTGAATGTATGCATGATTGGTGTTGGAGAATAGTGTCATGTTGTGCTCATATTTATTGATCTTTGATAGCATGGATGCATGATGTGTTGTTGTTTGGGAACATTTGATGAATGTGAGAGTCCTATTGAATAAACCGGTGAGAATTGAGCCATAAATCGAGCATGTAATCCGGTTTGATTCATTTGACAGTGGATTAGGTTATTGTTAGTGATCCTAGAACTTGCGCAAGTTCTTGTTTGAAAGCATGATTGTGTGAAACTTTGTGATGTGATATAGGCCATCTTGTTCTAAAAGAGTCACTTAGCCAAAAGTTTCTAAAATCGAAGTAATCTTCCGTAGTTAGCCCCTTGAGCTTAATTCCTCATTTTCTTGGCAAACTACAATGTGAACCACTTAGCCTTTTTGAGCCTTTGATACCTACATCTAGTGGAGGATAAAATACAAAATGGAAAAACATGTGCTTGAATGTCTTTGGCGAAAGGAGAAATTGGAAGAGTTGAAAAAAAAAAGAGAAAGATGAAAAGAAAATCAATGGAAAAGAAAAGAGGGACAAAGAGCCCCAAAAGCTTGAAAAGAAAAAAAAAATGGTTCAAAAAGATGAGGTGATGAATACTTGAAAAGGAAATGAAAAGGAAAAAGTGAGGATGGAGTTTGCAAGCTTTGAAAGTGAAAGCACACATTGTAAAATAACAAGCTTTGTCCTCCACTAGAAGAAGTTATAATTCTCAAATTCATCCTACCTTGTCCAAAGAGCCAATGTTACATCCTTGATTAAGTCCTATTGATCACATTGTTAAGAATTTGAGTGTTGTAGAAAGTAGAGGTTGGGCAAACATATAATGATTGCATAGCATAACTTGGTTGATGAGTGCATTAATATCCTCAATTTGTTTGTATGTTTGAGAGAAACACCTTGTCATGTGAGTAGAGGACTTGGGCATTTGGATTGTGTTTCCCATTCACAATGTGTTGTGTGTTTGTGCATTCTTTGATTCATTAATGTGAATTACAATAATAATGCTATGATCTTCATTGAGAAATGCACCTTGAGAAAGAGACATCATTACATCTTACTTTGCATGTGTGATTTACATTGAATATTCCATAGTGATCATTCCACCCTCATTGCTTTAAGTGCTTAGTTGTTGGGGTGGGGCAACTCGGCCGAGCCCTAAAGATTTTGGCCACGATTTTAACACCCCAACTCGGCCGAGCTGTCCCACTCGGCCGAGTCACCCCTGTTCTCGGTGCCTTTTGCATATTTTGTCCAATTTCCAAGGACCTAAGTGCAATTTTCACCCTTAAGTCCTACCCCAACACTATATAAGACCTAATTCTTGAAATCCAAAACATTCTCCCCCAATTCCTCAAATTCCACACATAGTTACACATACTTTGAGGTGTTTTGGCCATTTACTCTTAATTTCTCCATCAAATCAAGGAAGAAAGGATGCAATAGCTTGGAAATTCAATTCTCTACCACATTCTAGACTAAGCTTCCTCTTTCCCCTTTCTTTTTACTTAGTTATTTCAATTGATTTTGTAATTTGACTATGCTAGTTAGTGGCTAGAACACTTTTGGTTCTAGAGCCTTATAAATACTTTTGATGAAGTTTATGAATTAATGTTTTGCTTAATTGGTGTTTGTGTGGCTTAATTCTATTTGGATGCTTGATTTTCATTGCAAAACATGTCATTAGTGTACAATGATGATGTGTTAATCCTAGTTAATTGAATTAGGTTGAGAAATATACTTTGATTAATTGATTGCAAGCATTTGACCTAATTTTATTGTGAGATTGAAAGATGAACAATGATTAGGAAAATGTGTGATGATCTTAGGAGCTTGATTGAGTTTCATTGTGCAATTTAGGTAGAGATACTAAGTTGTGTAATATTTCCTTTGGATTACTTGGATCGAAAGAACTTTTAATTCATTATTATGTGATCAATCTTATAGATAAAGCATGAACACCACTTACGTAGATAGTTAATCATAGATGGATTCATTAGTATTGCATGTGCTTTAGAACCTACCCTCTCATACTTGAATTTCATCCGTTTTACTTCTCGTTTTCTTGATTTGCATGTTAGTGATCGATTCTTTATTATTCTTTATTGCTTATTCGTGACAGCTTGGTAGGCAATTTTAGGGTAATTCACCACATTCACTTTATCGATCACCTCTAAATAGAATTTCGTTAACAAAATACACTTTTACGCTATACCTCCTCGTGGGATCGACCTCGTACTTACTTCACTACGATAGACACCGTATACTTGCGGTCGTTTATTCTCCCGGAAAGGTACGCTCTTTTCTTTTCATCTTTTTTTTTAAATTTTTGACAAGGAATATCGACCAAAAACATTATGCTCGACAAATTGTTGTCGACCATAATGTTTTTGGTCGATATTTTTGTCCAAAATTATTTTTTTATTTTCGTTCGATACAATGTTGTCGATAAAGATGTTTTTGGTCGAAAAAATCTCTTTTTTTTCTTTTTTTTTTCTGCGTATATTTTGGAGGTGGCGCCGGAGGAGGCTGCCGAAGGTGATGGTGTCGGCGGCGGCGACTGCAAATTAGGGTTAGGATTTTGTGTAAAATTAGGGTTAGGATTTTGAGGGGAGTGTATGTATGTATAACATTTTACTAAAAGGGCAAAATTGGTATTTCATATATATATTGAATTAATAAAAATGATGGGGGAGTGTATTAAACAAAGCTGGAGGGAGGGGTATATACCCCAACCCTTTTTCATATCCTTTTTCCTGAAGCTTGAACCCTATTTGTTCCAAGGGCGCGGCTAAAGGCACCCGGGTTTCCTATGAGTACACCCAGGGGATGAGAACACACACAAATTGGATGAGGACACCCACATGAAAAACCCAAAATTACCCCTTTCTCAATTAAAACCCTAAACCTATTCTTTCTCTTCTCATTCAACAAGACACCCACCTTCCACCTCCCACCCCCATTTTCGCCACCTCCGGCGCGGGCCACTTCGCCCACGCCGCCCACCTTGTCGCGGAGGCCGTAGCCCCTCCCCTTCGCGGCCGTTCGTGGCCGCACCTCTTCCCTCTATCCTTCGCGGCCGTTCGCCAACGCCGCTCCCCGTCGCGCCGCCCTCCACAGAAACCATCTCCACCGCCCCTCGTTCGCGGCCGCTGATTCGGTTGTAAATTGCATAAGATTTCATGTGTTTTAGTGATAAATTTTGAGGGGTTTTCATGCATTTTCACACTAATATGCTTGATTTGATTGAGAAAGGTGTTTGAGCTCGTTTTGTAGGAATACGATGTGAATTAGGCATTAAAATCGCAAAAACGAGTGTGCAATCATCATTTTCACTCACTGGACTGAATATAGGATTGCACCATTGGATTCGTCTCGAAAAATGGAGTGGAATGAAAAAAATAATCAAGTCAATCGGAGGTCGGAAGCTCGAGATATGAAGGGACGAAGACAGAAGACGAAATCTGGGCCGAAGTATCCGCCCGACCGGGCCGACCCGCCCGGCCAGTGATCTGCACCCACCTTTTTGATAAGTTCACCCCCTGCGCGTATTTTTGGCCAAAATCAACTTACGAAGTTTTGGCCCGGCCGGGCCACTTTTCCCGTCCGGCCGGGCCACCTGTTCCAGCCCATTTCGCGCACCCAACTGGTCCGCCCGGCCACGCCACTTACCCACCCGGCCGGGTGGACCCATTTTCGGGGTTTTTTGCCCATTTTCTCCATATTTCAAGGGCATAATTGCAAAATTAATTCAAGACTTCTACCCCAACTATAAATAGATCAAATTTGAGTTTTAAAAGTGGCTCTTACTCCTTTTACAAGCTTTCCTCACACACAAACACATAGTTAATAGTGTTTTTCATTTTTAGTTTAATTTATTCATTAGATTAGATAGAATAGTGGTTTTTACTTCAAATCAAGCTACGATTATCATCGGGCATCGTCTATTACATCGTTTTGTAGCTACATTTTCATGATAAAGGTGATATTACTCTATTTTTCAATTCAATTTGGTATTTTCTTAATTTCTCCATTCTATTGTTATTTTATTATGAATTTGATGTTATTTGTTGTTGTAGCCATGAGATTCTATTCTAGAACCATGGGCTAAGCTCTTATTGCCTTGGGTGTGAATGTTTTGATGGGTGTTTAGTGTAATTATGGATTGATTGCATGATTAGCTTAGGAATTGGGTGTATATGTTTCTAGTGTTGTAATTTCCATGATTCAATTGATTAATTCACCCTATTAGCTGGCATTGTTAGTTTTGTCGACTTCAACGACCGTATTGGGTTGCATGATTAAGAGTGTGTGTATGAGCCTTAATTAATCGATTAGAATTAACATAGTAATTAGCTACACCGACCGGGGGTTGATTGCTTAGATCGACGACACTAGACACTAGTCGATTAGAGGTCGTCTATTAGATTAGTGAGAGGGCGTCTCATAAACATTAGTAACCGTGTTGAACGTGTTTATGAGACACTATCTTAGGAGCTTATGGTATTAATTAGACTATATAATTGCTAATTAATGCACGTGTTCACCTAGGCCTCACGAGGGATTGGTCTACACACACGAGTGATAGCCTTTAGCTTAACCCCAAAACCATAGTTTAATTCATGCAATTGGTTCGTTAACTCATTGAATTACCCACAAAACGGAAACACCCAAGGCAATACCATTCTCTTGCACTTTCTCTCGAAAGTTAGATAGCTTATTATTACTTTTGTATATTTCTTGTTTATCTTAGTTAATTTAGTTTAATACTTGTGTTTTAATTCCCGAAAATCCAACAAACACGTTTAGTTACTACAATAGCATGAAAACTTATAACTTTAGGGATTCACTTTCACTCAATTAGGTCCTTGGAACGAAAATCTACTTGGTCGTACTTGTGTACTACATTCGAACCCATACGCTTGTGGGGATCGTATTGTAAAGTGCTTTAAAAAGTGTTGAAAAACGAGACAAGTCAATGGCGCCGCTGCCGGGGATTTAAGCGAGTGTTATTAGTGAAACTTAGAGTTTGTTGAGTGTTATTGATAGTAGCATTTCTTTTTCGTTATTTTATTTTTCGTTTCTCTTTGTGGGCTTTGATACTTGTTTTTGTGTAGGTGTGAACTTCATCGCGTCGATGGATGGATACAACCAATACCAATGGAATCAATGCTATGATCAAAATGGTATGGTTTATCCTCCACAACATGGAGATATGAGCTACGATGGTTGGAGGAACTTTGATTATAATTATCAAATGCAACAAGTTCCCTCCTATTATCGAGATTGGAAGAATGAAGAAGCACCACCTCCCCCTTCTCAAGGATATTATCCTTATCCTTACCCAACTCAACCGCAAGCCTACTTCCCACCACCTCCACCACATCAATACCTTCCACCGCAACACCCTTATCCTCCATATCCATATCCTCCCCCACCTCCTAAAGAGCAGTATTGTCCACCTCATCCTCCACCTATGGAAGAATGTGATCCACACATTGGATTTGAATTCGATAGAGCTTCGAAAGGAGATTGTTATGATAGTGAGAGGAGCTTTGAGTACGATTATCAAATGCAACAAGCTCCTTCTCATTATCAATATCAAGAGTGGGAAAGCAATGCACTTTGGTCACCAAACAATGAAGAAAGTGATACTACAAAAGAGCTCACTCCACTCATCTTGAAAAATTTGGATGCAAGTAAAAAAAGGTTGGATGTATTAGAGGAGATCAAGGCCACCCAACTACAACAAGCGAATCAACTCAAGTCACTTCTGAATGGAATGGAGCGGATGAACTCAACAATCAGGGGATTGGTCATCGCTATGAAAGAAAAAGAGGATCCAATTGAGGATGAGGATGAAAAGGGGTATCCACTTGAAGACATGAGCACAGGAATGAGCTTAATGGTGATTGAAGAAGATGATAGAGAGGAATGTCCATTGATGGACACGAGCAACAAAGAACAAGAAGATCAAGAAGTATCCCAAGATGAGTTGAAGAGCGAAATGAGCATTTCTAAACCTTTAAACTCTTCAATTTGCACTTTACTTGATATTGATGCTTCTATTGATTTCATTCTACCTCTTGATCATCTTGATTCAAAGAAAGAGCTTGAGAAGTGTTTAGGTATCCTTGAGAAAAAGGGAGAGCAATGGAAGAATACGATGTGGAAAGAGCAAGAGGAACCTTCATTAATGAGAGCATGCAAGAAAAATATGGATGATTGGTCTACCTTCCATGACAGTCTTCTTGACTTTGAGGCTAAAAGATTGAAATACAATGGCAATGAGGCCCGATATCCATGGCCTTTTCGATGAGCTCATTTAGTTCCGTCCGGCTTGAAGACGTTAAACTTAGCGCTAAATGGGAGGCAACCCATTTTTACTTGCTTTATTTCAATTCTTGTTCATTTTATTTGCTTTGTTAGTTTAGTTTGATGTGTTTGTGAGTTTTGATGTTAGTTGGAGAAGCTTGAATCGAATGGACAAGTGGATCGAAAGGGGAACCTCGTGCTTCGAAGAAGGTGTAGCTATAGCAATCGTAAGAGGTACGCCCACCCCAATTCTTAGGAATTGCATATCAATGACTAAGTTTGGGGGGGGGTAGTGGAATTTATATTCTTGTTCATAATATTGATTGCTTAGCTACTCTTGTTTTTAATTGTTGGGATAGTGGCCCATGTGTGTAGATTTGTATGTTTAGCACTTGGTGTCAATATCATTGCAAAACTATTTTTCCAAACTTTTAATTGCTTAGCAATGAAAAAGTTTGGGGGGGGGGGGTATGTTCGTTTTTACATTTTCTATTGACACAAATGTGTACTCTCGTGTATGTGGGCAATTTGAGCTTTAATGATCATTGAGACACATTTGATAATGATTTGTTGTGAATTTGATTCCTTGAATGTGTACATAATTGGAATGAATCATCTTGTTTTTGTTGTTGTCATCTTGTTTCCTATTGATGTTTTGCATGCACAATGAGGAATGTGTGGTGATGATTGATGAATGTTTGAGTTTTGAATGAACCGGTGAGAGTTGAGCTTTGAACCGAGCATTAATCCGGTTATTTCATTTTTGAGTGGATCAATTCGTTGCTTGCTTTTCTAGAACTTGCCCAAGTTCTTGCTTGAGATCATGATTGTGTGAAACTTTGAGATATGATGTAGGCCATCTTTCGTACTACAAGTCACTTATCCAAATTTTTCCAATAACCGAAGAAATTTTACGTAGTTAACCCGTTTGAGTTTGATTTCCCATTCTCTTGGCAACCTACAATGTTTAACCACTTAGCTTTTTGAGCCTTTGATGTCCAAATCTAGTGGAGAATTAAAAGAAAGTGGTAAAACATGTGCTTTAGTGCCTATGGTTTGAAAAGAAAAATTGGTAAAGTTGTGAAAAAAAAAGAAAAAGATGGAAGTGAAAAGAAAAGTTGAGAAAGAAAAGAGGGACAATGAGCCCCAAGAGTTTAAAAGAAAATAAATTGGCTAGAAAAAGATGAGGAGATGAATGCATTTGAGGAACTTAAATGAAAAGTGAGAAGGAAGGTTGTAAAACCTTAAGAGCACGAGCTTGAATTGTTGAATAACAACTTTCATTCTCCACTAGACGAGTCACTTTTTCCATATTCATCTTACCCCGTCCAAAGAGCCAATGTTACGTCCTTGGTTAAGACCTATTGATCTCATTGTTAAACATGTTAGTGGTGGAAAGATGGTAGAGCTTGGGCAAGCTTATGGCAATTGCAATGCATGATTTGATTGATGAGTGTTTATTATCCTTGATTTGTTTGAGTGTTTGAGAGAAACACTATATTCTTGTGAGTAGAACTTGAGCATTTTGATATTGTCATCACCATCACTTGTTGTTGTATGTTGAGCATGTGTACAGTAATTAGTTGGATTTTCAATAATGAACTTGTGATCATTTTGAGAATGTATCTTGAGGAAGAAGAATTCATTTCATGTCATTTGATACGTGGGATCTTTCATTGATCATCTATTTGCAATCGTACAACCTCATGTTTTAATTTTTTCGTTGCTCGAGGACGAGCAACACCTTAAGTTTGGGGGGGTGATTCGGTTGTAAATTGCATAAGATTTCATGTGTTTTAGTGATAAACTTTGAGGGGTTTTCATGCATTTTCACACTAATATGCTTGATTTGATTGAGAAAGGTGTTTGAGCTCGTTTTGTAGGAATACGATGTGAATTAGGCATTAAAATCGCGGCCGCTGCCCTTCCTCCTCCCCACAGTCGCGGCCGCCGCCCTCCCTTCTCCCCACAAACGCTGCCGCCGCCCTCCCTCCTCCCCACAGTCGCGGCCGCCGCCCTCCCTTCTCCCCACAGACGCGGCCGCCGCCAACCCCCTCCTCCCCTTCGCCGCGGCCGTAGTGCTCCTCCCCTCGCCGTCGTCGCCGCTAACAGGTAAGTTTAGGTCTTAAAAATTAGAAAAATTAGGGATTAGGGTTTTCTGGGAAAAAAAATTAGATTTTTTTTTAAGTTTGGGAATTATTTTCGAACATAGTGCGTTTGTTTTGGAAAAAAATTCGAACAACTTGAGTTTTTTTTGGAAAAATTTTCGAACAAGATGTTCGATTTTTTTTTTCGGACAAATTTAAGTTGTTTTGACATTTTTTTCGAACATATTGTGTTTGTTTTGGAAACAATTTCGAACAACTTGAGTTTTTTTTGGAAAAAATTTCGAACAAAATTTGAGTTGTTTTGGAATTTTTTTCGAACATATTGAGTTTGTTTTGAATTTTTTTTCGAACATGTTGAGTTTGTTTTGGAAAAAATTTCGAACATGTTTGTTTTGGAAATTTTTTTGAACAGTTGGTGATGTGCTGTCGCCGGCACCCAAAAATAAATACCTTAAATATCCACTATGTAGTAGAGTAAGTAAGGGTCGATCCCACAGGGAATGGTGAAACTCAATTGAATAAATTGTGTTATGAAAGCAGTAAAAATGGGGGAGTTGGGTTGGTGTTGACTAACTACTAGAAAACATGAAAAATAAAAGTAAGCGATAAAAATAAACAGGAATCAAATATAAAGAACGATCTAGCCCTCGGATTGCTTCCCCTTGAATAAATTAACTAATTTAATCATTGAACCCGGTAATCTCAATCTAATCTCAAATCTTATCCCTAAACCAGTGGTACGACCAAACTAGTTCGAATTGTTTCTTAAGTTTAATTAATTAGAAAGTACGACCCCCAATTAATCTATTCCTACGAATAACCCTAAAACATGTATTCAAAGTTCAACTCGAGGAACGCATTAAAGAGCTAAAACAATAGAATAAACTAGACCATGAATACGAGACGCTCGTTTCATGCAACCTAGACGTTATTATCCCCTAAGGTGTTCTGCCTTAGTTGCTACGATATCCACAATAATATAACAATTACGGATTATACATCGTGAATTAACTAGAATTGTTAACAAATAAATTCGGATGGCCAGTCCTAATAAATCTATTAATCAAAACATGCTTCGCATAAAATCAAATAATAACGAAATCAAAATATAAATTGAGATAAACCGTGAATCACATAATCAAAAAAGGCATAATTAAATTAAGGTTTCACATCCTCGGGCTAGAAAACAATCTATCTACTAAACATAATCAAAAGAACAATAAACGATAAAATCAAACTCATCACGGCGTCGGTCCAATTCCAGATGCTCACGGCCGATCGCCTCCTGCTTGCCTCTCCTTTCTGCTGCTTGCTTCTCAGAATTTCAGAACGGCGGCCTCAGGTATATCATAACTCTTAATGGGCCATTAGGGCCCAAAATCATTAAATAACTTAATGGGCTTAATTATCTTCTAATTACTTGACCCATTTCAGTAACAAACAATGGGCTCAGCTTATTATCTTTTATTTTCGGCCCAACAACAATATCGTATGCCCAAGGAATTAATTTCATTCCTTTGATTTTACTTCTTCAGTATGCAATCCAAAAATTAACTTTCACTCTCATCAAAATGCTCCATTTTACCTGAATTAAATCAGAAAATAAAAATATCAAGGTAATTGAAGACACAAAATAATGAGTCGAAAAGATGCACTAAAATACCAATTTAATTCATAAAGAATATTCAATTAAAGCACAAAAATAGGCAATAAATCCGACTCATCAGTTGGTGTTTTGGATTAATTTTTGTTGCAATTTTAAAGTTTTTTTTTTTTTGTTGAATGATGGTGGTGGTGAAATAGAATTGGTGGGTGTACTCATCCTCTTTTTTTTCATAAATTTTATCCTAGGGGTATATGGGACATTTCACATGTTCTGAAAAATTAAAAAAATGTTTGGTGAGTGTACTCATAGGAAATCCGGGTGCCTTTAGCCGCGCCCTTGTTCCAAAAGTGAACTAATGCGCTAGAAATAACTAACGGACTAGAAATAGGGTCTGACTATTTACACCTCCATTTCAGTTTAGAACACACCCCTTATTAATTTAATAATATAATAATAGTGTAAAAAAACAAAAATGCCCTTCTAGTAAAATGATGCATACTAAATGCACCCTACTAACTGAACGCACCCCCAAATTTCTAAAGAAGTAACTCAAAAAATATTTTCAACCACCACCCACCGTCGTCACCACTTTCAACATTCAATATCATCAAAAAAAAAACTAAAAAACTCTGATTTTTTTTGTAAAATAATTTTCGACCAACCAGGGTAGAAAAGCAGCTAGCGTCCTTTTTTTATTTGGGGGAGGGGGGCAGCGTGACTTGGTTGGTGGGTAGTGAGGGGGGAGTAGGGGGTGGGTTCGTGGGGAGGGTTGGGAGAGTTTTGCAGAAAAAAAAATTACAGAAAAAAAGAGAGAGGGCGGCGGCAGAGGAGGACGGCGGTGAGCTTGAGTGGGGTGGTGGCTGGCGCGTGGGAGAAGAAGGGAGGGAGGAAGAAGAGAAATTAGGGTTTTTGGGGTAGGTTTAGTAAATGCATTTTATTGACAAAAGGATATTTTAGACAATTCGAGGGGGAGTGCATCTATCCTGACAAATTTTTGGGGGAGTGCATCAATCGGGGGTGTGTTATCAACGCAAATGGAGGTGTAAATAGTCAGGCCCTTTTCCCCTAGAAATAATAAAATACCTAAAGCCCAATAATAATTAAAATAGGTAAAGGCCCAACACAATTTTTGGCCCAATAACAAAGTTGATTTTCATTCTCCCTGCACATATCACGTAAATCCATATTTCCATTTACTAATAGGTCTTCATGTCCATGACAGTACGACACTAACATTTTCGTCTTTAACCAAACAAATATTTGTTGGACATAAATAATGACCGATGATGTGATTAATTATAAATATAAATAACTACTCCCTTGTCCCTAGTGGTGCACATGGTTCTCTCTCCTCCTGTCCTACATTTTTCTAATTTAACAAATTAGCCAGTGGAGTTGCATGATCTCGAAGAATAAAATATTTCAACTCCCTTATTATTAAATTCAAACAAGTTTGAATGTTTCTCATCTGCTTAACTTAGTCTTGTTGAGGTTCAATTTACCAAGAAAACAAGCAAATCTTAATAAAATTCTGATCATCATATTCTGTCGTTTGAAAATTATAATCTGGTGCTGTTTTTCGTGATGGCGGCTTATGCAGCTCTTGTTTCTCTTATGAACACTATGGATCAGATCCAGATTCACCCTCAAATTTCAACTTATTTTGACATGAACCAGATTGAATCTCTTGGTGGTACAGTTGTTTTCTTGCTAGATTTCATCGAGAGTTATAATTCTTGTGGAGGTAGCACACAAGTGGAACATCTGGAGGGAGAAATTGCATCTGCAGCTCATGCGGCCGAAGATGCAATTGAATCTCATGTAGTGGATCAAATACTTGCTGGATCCACTAAAAAAAATGGTGGAGTGTTGCAGAAAATGACGAGATGTGTAAGGGAAAAATGGTGGAGTGTTGCAAGTGTGATATGCGATCTGCAGAAAGTAATGGAAGATATGGATTCGATCAAGGAAAAAGTCAGAAAGGTTGAAAAGCAAGGGAGGTTCAAAGATGAGCAGATCATTTCTTCAAGGCCTGTTACAGCGGCTGGAAAGACAGCTGCTAGTATGGTGGGATTCGACGACTATTTGATTCATCTCATGGATAAGCTCACCTGCCTCCAAATATCTCATCAGCAAGTCATTCCCATTATTGGCATGGGTGGCGTTGGTAAGACTACTCTGGCTACAAATGCTTTTCATAATTCTCTTATTAAGCAACATTTTGATGTCCGTGCTTGGGTTACAATCTCTCTGAACTATAGCACCAGAGAAATTTTGTTAGAAATTCTATCTAGCCAAGACCAAGAGTTTAGGACAAAATTTGGGGCTCTGAATGAACAGGAATTAGGTGAAGAATTACACAAGTGTTTATTCAATAGGAGATATTTAATCATACTGGATGACATGTGGAGTATTGATGTTTGGGATGACATAAAGTTTTTCTTTCCAGATAACAATAATGGTAGTCGTATTGTTGTGACTACTAGATTACTCAATATCGCTCTTCATTTCAGCTCATCTTACCTAACAGTAGACTTACTGGATGAGGATAAAAGTTGGAATCTGTTTTGTCAAGAGTCATTTGGAGAAGAACGAGGCTGCCCTGCTGAATTGGAGGACGTTGGAAAGAAGATTTGTGAGAATTGCAAAAGACTTCCCCTGTCCATTGTTGTAATTGGGGGTTTTCTTCGAAAGTCGAGTAAGGCACTAGAATATTGGGAGGGTGTTGCAAGAGATACATTCTCAATTTTGAATTCAGAAGGGGAGAACCAATGCATGAAAATATTATCTTTGAGTTATAACTACTTGCCGGCCCATCTAAAACCATGTTTTCTTTATATGGGCGTTTTTGGGGAAGATGAGGAGATTCGTGTTTCTCGACTGATTAAACTTTGGGTGGCTGAGGGATTTCTTAGACAGAATGCTGGCCAAAGCTTGGAAGAGGTAGCTGAGGGGTGCTTAAAGGATCTTGTGGGAAGGAATCTCATTTTGGTTAAAAGATGGGGATGCACTGGAAATATCACAGCCTGCAGTATTCATGATCTCTTAAGAGAGCTATGCTTAAGCGTAGCTGAGAAAGAGAAATTTCTTTGTGTCATCAAGTTGGTTGGTACTCCACAAGCCATAAATACAGAGCGTTGCCTTGTAATTCAAGAAACAATGTCCAATCCGATAGTCTCTCATGATTTGGGCTCTGCATCATTTGTACGTTCTTTGACATGCAAAGGCCATACGACGAGATTAGACTTTAAATTGTTGAGGGTACTTCGTGCAGTTGATAAAGTAGCACACAGAGGTTTTTTAGAAGCTGATCTGAGTCGTGTCAACTTGCGGTGCCTTGATCACCAATTTGTTCATCAGCCTTACTATGGCCATAATAATCTTTCATCTCTGTACCTCCCTAAGAAAATATCTTTACTCTGGAATTTGCAAACGGTGAGTATTAAAGGATACTATAAACAAATTTTTGCAACATCAGAAGTGTGGGAGATGGTGCAGCTGAAGCATCTCCAGGTTGAAGAATTGTATATTCCAGATCCTCCTCCGAATGACAGAGTAGATGTTGTTCTGCCAAACCTACAGACACTGAAGAAAGCAATGAATTTCCGGTTAAGTGAGGAAGTCTGCAGGAGAATCCAAAACGTCAAGAAATTGCATCTAAACTACACGGAGTTGCCAGGGAAACGTGACATGGGCTCGTATTATTGCCCACAAAATCTTGGCCAATTCCGTAAGCTTGAATCACTTACCCTGGAATTTGGATTTATTAAAAATTGGCGTCTTATGCAGCTGAACATGACATTCCCAAGTTCACTCAAGAAGCTGACTTTATGTCGTGGTGATCTTTATTGGAAAGATTTGGACATGATTGGATCATTACCAAATCTTGAAGTTCTCAAACTGAGGGCTTCGGTGAAAGGATCCGAGTGGAATTTGGGTGATGAGGGAGGGTTTCGTAGCTTGAAATTCTTACATATTCAGGGCTGCAGGTATCTGACTAAAATGAATGCAGACCACTTCCATTTCCCGGTTTTAGAGAAACTTGTCCTTGTAATGATGAACATAGACGAGATTCCTTTAGGCTTGGGGGATATATCAACGCTCCAAATCATTAAATTGAAAAATTGTAGCTTGTCTACTAATCTCTCAGCGGTGAAAATACTCGAGGAACAAGAGAGTCTTGGGAACGAGGACCTTCAAGTTGAAATTGGATTTCACACCTACAACAAAGCCACAGGCAGATTCAGGGAGAGGATGGAAAGTGAGGGTTTCACAAGCAATAATCTTCATATTTTTACTTCTTTTTCTGATTTCTGATTACAAATAATGTTTCAACTCATATATATACGTTGCATATGAGATTTTTTATTCTTTTTCTGATTACAAATAATGTTTCAACTCATATATACGTTGCATATGAGATTTTTTATGTACTATACGACATTTTGCATGCATTATAATTTTGAACACGTGATGTATTTAATGTTGTTATAGGATGCTAACTAATCATTCATATATTGAATGGGTTTGATCAAAGCAATTAATTGGTTTGATTCATCTGTTCCAAGTTTTGTGCATGTTCAATTCCATCATTTTTTTACTTTGATAATTACAAGTAGTTAGTTAATTCTAAATAGTAAAAATCTCATTCATCTACGTAATGAAATATATACGTGATTTAGGCCAGCCTTAATTTGTTTTTAATTAGGTTTGTCTAATTATTTTATACTCTTTCCATCTCTTACTTAATGATATATTTGTTAAAAAAATGTATGTTCCCTACTGATGCGGCCTAAAAATGTCGTCTAATGAAAAGTCGACACGTGTATAGAAGATAAGATAAAGAATGAGACATTGGATTGAAGAATGCTCTCTGGATATAGAGGCTCCTCTGGAGGTCCTTCCGGAGAGAGCTCCTCCTAGAGAGAAGTATCAGGAAGACTCAGTCTTACTCAGTCTTGGTATGACTTGGTAGGCCGAGAATGTAGGAGAGCCCCCATGATTCGGTCCACTAAGAAGGAGTGACCCCGATTCTTCAGGGAAGGAAGAGAATTGAGGGCTCGGTCAACTCAGCAGGGCTCAGTCTCAGGGGTAGCTCCGAGATAAGAGGAAACTCTAACTTCCTCTTAAGAGGAAGTCTTCTATAAATAGGTAAAGCAAGGTATTTTTTGAGGTTGGACTCTTTACTTTTGATAAGACTAAATATATTTCTTATTATACACTGCAAGATCCTTTGAGAATTTGATTTGATAAATCGAGGACTTCGAAGTCCTTGTGATACATTAAAAAGTCCTATACTGACTTAGGCATCGGAGTGTCCGCGCCGGACCCCCTCCGGCGTGTTCTTTGCAGGTTCCAGAGGATCATACCGAAGGCAGTAGCGCACCCGGATTATTTATACGTGTTTGGGAATCCAGATCTTGAACTTTGAGGATCCCCAATCCATCCGTGCAAATTTTAGCACATCAACTGGCGCCGTCTGTGGGAACGAGTTGAAAAATTCTCTCACGAATTTCTATCTGTTCGAGTGATGGGTGGTGGAAATAACACGGTCACATCTACTTCGGGAAAGAAGGCTCTTTTAGGGGAGAATCTCCCTTCGCCGACTGATCCCACACCAAAAGGAGGTCGAGGGAAAGATCCAGTTCATACCACTTCCCGATCAAATCTGCCATTGACGCCCGCCGCGGGCCTGGGTGATGAAGACTCTCCCCTCCCAATTGAAGAGGGGATAACAACGAACATTGGAGCCCCAGCGGTCCGAACTTCAGATCCCCAACGGGAGGATACTCCAAATTCGGAACCCTTCCTGGTTTCTCCCGATCAATTAGATGCCCTCATCAAGCAGGCTGTAGAGAGAGCTCTCGCGGCTCAACGAGATCGAGCCCCCAGAGCTACACCAGGAAATGTGGAGGTACCTACACCGAAACCCCAGGAAGAAGTACCAGGAGCCTCCTAAGGGCTATCCAAAGAAGTAGAGATGCGGATAGAAGGAGATGATAAGGTGCCCTCCCGAGCGGAAAGAAGCATTCCCCCTCGGAATACAAGAAGGAATGCGGATTTGGCACCCCGAGAGACAGAACTCCCTGAAGCAGAAGAGAGCACCGATGATACCTACGGAGGGCCAGTCAGCGACCAACTACAGGCCCTACAGAAAGAGATGAAGGATATGAGGAGACAGATGAACAATCGAGCAAGTAGATCTGCGTATGTTTCTGGATGTCAGTTCTCTCCTAGCATACTGCAGGATGAACTGCCATTCAATTTCAAGCCCCTCAATTTTGAATACGACGGTACGGCAGACCCGTATGAACACCTAGTAAGGTTCGAGAATGCTGCGTTATTACACCACTACGGAGAGGGAATCAAGTGCCGGGTGTTCCTGACCACCCTGGCAAAAGCGGCACAGCAATGGTTCACTCAATTTGAACCCAATACAATCCGATCTTGGGAGGAATTCAGTGAGTTATTCCTCTATCAATTTGCAAGTGCCCGGAGACAACCGCGGGCCACTTTGACCCTCTTCAATTTGAGGCAAGGGGAGAACGAGAGTTTGAGAGCTTTTCTCCGGAGGTTCAATCAAGCAGCTTTGGAGGTCCCTACAGCCTCTCCGGAGGTGAAGATCAACGCTCTTACTAATGGATTACGTGATAGAGACTTCTTCTCCTCCTTGGCTAAGAAGTCGGTTAAGAACTTTGATGAGTTGCTACATAGAGCAGAGAAGTACCTCACCCTGGAGGAGGTTCGTAAAGCCAAGAGACTGGAGGTTAGGCCACAAGATCGAGAGGGAAGAAGAGAAGGCCCCTCCAGACGTTCCATTCCAGAGGTCCCTCGGACCTCCGGCTCAACGAGAGACAGCAATCTATCTGGAGGTTCCCGGTCAGGTCCTCGTGGGAGGTTTGAGAAATACACACCCTTGAGAATTGAGCCTACCGAAGTACTGGAGGTGGCCGGAGATCACCCTGACTTGAAATTCCCTTATTCCAGAAGTCGAGGACCTCAGAAGCCCAAGTCTGATCGATTCTGCAGATTTCACAATGAGTATGGATATGACACGAATCAATGTTACCACTTGAAAGACAAGATTTAGAGGATGATCCAGGCAGGGCATCTGAAAGAATTTATATTTAGAGACAGGCAGGGCCCTCGGGGGCAGAAGCGGAAGGAACATGAAAGGAAACCGGAAGAGAAGGAGACCAAGGAAGCGGTCGAAGATATGCCCCCTCCACCACCAAAAAGAGGAGTAATCCACATGATTGTGGGGGGACCAGCAAATGGGGATTCCTTCCGAAAGAGAAAACAAAGCGTCCGAGCTCTAAAAGCGGGACAAGGAGGTCAACTGAAAGAAGTAGGACGTATGACAGAGACGCCCAATATTAGATTTGGGCCGGAGGATGTTAAAGGAGGTAAGGAAGATCACAATGACTCCTTGGTGATCACTACCGACATAGCTGGCTTCGACGTCGCTCGAATCTTTGTAGATACGGGAAGCTCGGCTGATATTATGTTTTTTGAATGCTTCAAGAGGATGGAACTGAGCGTGAAGCTACGACCTGTGGATACCTCCTTGTACGGCTTCTCCGGATCTGTGATGTTGCAAGTAGGATTGGGGGACGCTCCAGCTCGAAAGGTCCACCTGGTGGAATTTCTCATTGTGGATATTCCCTCATCATACAATGTAGTAATGGGGCGACCCAGCCTGAATCTCTTCCAGGCGATCATCTCCACATTTCATATGAAAATGAAATTCCCTACGGCTACAGGAGTGGGAGAAGTAAGAGGAGATCAATACCAAGCACGGAAGTGCTACGCAAAATCTGTGAAGATGGCGGACAGGGCTTTAACCAAGGGCCTGGAGAGGACAAGAGGAGACGACCCGGAGGTAAAGAAAAAGAAAGTGGAAGGATTGACACCTGAGCAAGTAAATGTTAAAACAGATGAAGAGCTGATGAATGTGGAGCTCTTCCCAGGGAAACTTGGCTTTGCCACCAAGATAGGCACCCAATTGGGACCTGAACTTACAGAGAAGGTAATCTCTACATTACGTCGAAATTCTGATGTATTTGCATTTTCTCCAGCTGACATGACAGGTATCCCTCCGGAGATAGCTATACATTGCCTTAACGTTGAACCAAAGGCAAAGCCAGTGAAACAGAAGTTACGAAACTTCGGAGTGGAGAAAAATAGCATTGTGAAAGAAGAAGTGGAAAAACTATTAAAGGCAGGACATGTGGTGAAGGTGCAGTTCCCATAATGGCTCTCCAACGCAGTGTTAGTGCCTAAGGGGGGAGGGAAATGGAGAATGTGTATCGACTTCAGAGACCTCAACAAGGCCTGCCCTAAAGATCACTATCCACTGCCAAGGATAGAACAGTTGGTGGACGCGACCTCTGGCTTCGAGCTACTGAGCATGATGGATGCATATCAAGGATACCACCAGATCCAGCTAAACCCCTCTGATGTTCCTAAAGTATGCTTTATAGCAGCGTGCGGAACATTTGGCTACGTCCGGATGCCATTTGGGTTAATCAATGCTGGCGCAACATACCAAAGAATGGTCGACGCTGTTTTCCGAAGACAAATAGGAAGAAATATGGAGATTTACGTGGACGATATGCTGGCTAAGAGTGTTAGAGCAGATCAACACGTGGAGGACCTAGAGGAGATTTTTCAGGTAATCCGAGAAAACGGCATCAAATTAAACCCGACCAAGTGTTCTTTTGGAGTGAAATCGGGGAAGTTCCTTGGATACATGGTCACTCAAAGAGGGATAGAAGTCAACCCAGCTAAAGTGAAGGCTGTACTGGACATGCAGCCGCCGAGGAACGTGAAAGAACTCCAGACGCTCAATGGAAGGATTACAGCGTTGAGTAGATTCATAGCCAGGTCCGCTAAGAAAAGCCACCCCTTCTTCAAGATTCTCAGGAAGGGGTCCAAGTTCGAATGGAGTGAAACATGTCAGAAGGCCTTTGAGGACCTGAAACGTCACTTGTCCCAGCTGCCGAAGCTGATTAAACCATCTCCAGGAGATACCCTCATTTTGTATCTCTCTGTAGGGGAATTCTCACTGAGCTCTGCCTTAGTTAAAGAAGAAGGATCGATCCAACACCATATTTACTATGTCAGCAAAGTCATTCAAGGAGCTGAAGCTCTATACTCGGAAATTGAAAAGGCCGCTCTGGCCGTGGTATTTACGGCGCGGAGACTGCGTCCATATTTCCTCTCTTATAAAATACTGGTCCGCACTAATTACTTGTTGAAACAGGTTATTGGCCGAGCAGACCTCTCAGGAAGGATGGTGAGATGGGCAATAGAGCTTCAAGAGTATGATGTGGATTTCGAGCCACGGAGTGCCATAAAAGCCCAAGCTTTGTCCGATTTCATCCAGGAATCTACCAAACCAGAAGAAGCAGAGGGATGGAAGATATATGTGGATGGCTCAGTGACTCTGAGTGGATGTGGAGCAGGAACAGTGTTAGTAAGTCCCCAGGGAGAGGACCTACAATTTGCGGTGAGGTTTCAATTCGTAACCTCAAACAATGGAGCAGAATACGAAGCTCTGATCCGAGGAATGGAGATGGCAGCCGAATTGGGAGCTTTGAAGGTAATCCTATACTCCGATTCCCAATTAGTTGTCCAACAGGTAAATGGAGAGTATACAGCCAAAGACAGCAGAATAGCTGCTTACTTGGAACGGGCTAAAGAAGCAATGGGCAAGTTCCAAGATTGTAAGGTGATTTAAATACCTCGAGAGGAGAACATGCAGGTTGATGGCCTTTCTAAGCTCGCCAGCTCCACAGAGTTTGATGGACAAGGAACAGTGACCTTGGTAGTAGCAGAAAGAGAGACTCTTGGAAGTCCCATTGGTTCCATCGAAGGAGGAGATGATTGGAGGAAAGACATTTGGACGGAGCTCACCAAGGAAGCAGATGCCCCTACCACTCGAGAGACTCGAGCTCTTAGGGTCAAATACTGTATTATTGGAGGACACTTATATAAAAGGTCATTTACCCAACCATACTTGAGGTGCATATCAATCCGAGAAGCGATGTACACACTCAAGGAGATCCATGAAGGAGATGCGGCCAGCCATGAAGGGTATAAGACAGTGGTGAAGAAAGCCTTAAGAGCAGGATTGTATTGGCCCTCCATGACGAAAGATGCCAAAGAATTCGTAAGGAAGTGTGTTAAATGTCAGAAAAACGGTCCCTTGATAAGGATTCCGGTAGAAGAGATGGGAGCTATGCGCTCCCCATGTCCTTTCGCTAAATGGGGAATCGATTTGGTGGGGCCCTTTCCTCCAGCCTCAGGAGGAAGAAAGTTTTTTATAGTGGCAGTAGATTATTTTAGTAAATGGGTTGAAGTTGCCCCTGTAGCAACGATAGATGAGGAGAACGTAATCAAGTTCCTGGGAAAACAAATTTGCTGCAGATTCGGAGTACCCAAGATATTGGTCTTTGACAATGGGACACAGTTCAATGGAGAAAACGTACGAGGATGGTGTGCAAGACTGAACATAATACAAAGATTTACCTCCGTAGCCCATCCTCAAGCTAACGGACGGGTAGAAGTTACAAATCGAACGATAGTAGATGGTATCCGGACGAGGTTGACAAAGATAGGTGGAGGTTGGGTGAACGAATTAGATAATGTGCTATGGTCCTACGGAACTAGCCCAAAGACAGCAATTGGGGAGTCCCCTTTCCAATTGGTCTACGGAGCTGCGGCGGTGATACCTCCAGAAGTTGTGCTGCAGTCCCACCGAATTGCCCAATTTGAGGAACATCAGAATGAGAGGTTAATGAGAGAGGCCCTGGATTTAATGGAAGAAGAAAGGGAGACGGTTAGAGTACGTGCGGAAAGATACAAGAGTAGAATTAAAGATGCATATGATCGAAGAGTGATCCCGAGGTCCTTTAGAGTGGGGGACCTAGTGCTAAGAAGAGTTGATGCCCTAAAGAATACAGGAAAGTTAGAGCCCAACTGGGAGGGACCTTATAAAATCACGCAGGTACTAAAAGGAGGAGCTTATAGATTGCAGAGCATGGAGGGAGTTGACATAGCTAGACCTTGGAACGTTTGCCATTTGAAGAGGTTCTTTGTTTGAAGAAAGTGTAAGGTCTTGAGACCATTTGTGATTTTTGCTTTGTGATTTTTGCTTTTGCATCGACTCATATTTTGTTTGATGTATTTAGTAGCTTCACCGGAGCTCTTTTTCCCTCTTGACGGGTTTCCCCTTTGGGGTTTTTCCGTAAAGAGGTTTTTAATGAGACCGGCGTAGGTTATCTATGGCCTATGTTGAAAACTGACAATAATCAATGAAGTTTTATCCCTTTTTGAAAAAAAAAAAGATTTATACAAAATTATCGTGTCTTGATTATCTTTCTCTTACTCGAATATATGATGTATGAATACGAAACTTGTGAGAGTGAAAAACACTCAGAGGCCTAGAGGCCGAGGAGCTCCAGAGAGCCCTCAACGTATCAATGAGAAGATTTTATGAATCAAAATCTTTTAAGAATAAGAGTAAGAGATACCCAGAGGCCTAGAGGCCGAAGAGCCCCAGAGAGCCCTCAATGTATCAATGAGAAGATTTTATGAATCAAAATCTTTTAAGAATAAGAGTAAGAGATACTCAGAGGCCTAGAGGCCGAGGAGCTCCAGAGAGCCCTCAACGTATCAATGAGAAGATTTTATGAATCAAAATCTTTTAAGAATAAGAGTAAGAGATACTCAGAGGCCTAGAGGCCGAGGAGCTCCAGAGAGCCCTCAACGTATCAATGAGAAGATTTTATGAATCAAAATCTTTTAAGAATAAGAGTAAGAGATACTCAGAGGCCTAGAGGTCGAGGAGCTCCAGAGAGCCCTCAACGTATCAATGAGAAGATTTTATGGATCAAAATCTTTTAAGAATAAGAGTAAGAGATACTCAGAGGCCTAGAGGCCGAGGAGCTCCAGAGAGCCCTCAATGTATCAATGAGAAGATTTTATGAATCAAAATCTTTTAAGAATAAGAGTAAGAGATACTCAGAGATCGAGAAGCTGGGGAGCTCTGGAGAGCCCCCACCACACTTAAAACCCAAAAGGGTTACTGAATGAAAAGAAAGATTTTATGAATCAAAATCTCTTAAACGAAAGTGAGAGACAAGCAGAGGCTTAAAATCCAAGGAGAACTGGGAAGTATCTCCCCATGACCGAGACCCAAGATGAGTACTTAGAAAACAAAAAAGAGCGCTAGTCGAAGAAAACCTCCCCAAGCCATCTGAAACCAGAGGCGATTCTTTGAAAGGGAGAGAGCTCCCTCATATTTCTTGAGAGAATACTCTGAAGGTTATAAAACCAAGAAACGATTATGATGCAACCTACAAGACCAACAGAGGGGGGAGAAGAGCACACCTCCAACATATTCTTTACTGGGCTTATAGGTTGCCCACGAGAGCATAAAAGGAAAAGACAACATGCCAACAAGCAAGCGATATAAAGCTAACACAACTACTAAAAAAGGTCCCCACATATCCAGGAGTGTGGGGTCCCCTACAAAATACGAGAAAGCAAGTATTACGAGCAGAAATTAAAAGAGTGTAGCAAAACAAAAGAAAGGTAAATTGTTTGTTATGACCATGTAAATATGAAATTTAAACTGCTTCTTCAACAGCAGCTCCCTCAGCAACAGCTTCCTCAACCATGGCTCCCTCGATCTCAGCCTCCTCAATAGCAGCATGACTGCTAGACCCTCCGCCCTCCTCTGGGCCCTCTTCATCTCCTAAAGGAGCCTCAGTACCCTTTCCTCCATCTGAATCTGCTACAGTCTTGGGAACGGAGGCATAAGGATAGACCAACTTCTCCAGAGGCTTTAGCTCAGCCATACCCACCTTAGCAGCTTGCAACTTGGCAATGGCCTGACCCATTCCAGGTAGCCACCAAGGACTATCGGGGCTCTCCTTAGGATCCTCTAAGAATTTAGGAGGAGTAGCGAGCTGGTCCAGACGAAAAGCGCGAGAGTAGGTCCCATCGAATCCCGGGGCTGAATGCTCGGACACGACATTGCTGAAGCCATGGTCGATGAAATGAGGAATATATGGCCCCATGGCGCATAGGAAGCTCGAACTCTTTAAAAAGCTGGACAACCACTGAGTGTGAAGGGTCTCCAAGAATTCTTGACCCAAGGAAGAGGTGAACAGAGATTTGATGCAGGCTTGCACTCCAATGTCTGGCAGTTCATGCTCCATCCTTCTCATCTCTACTCCCATCCTTTCCACCTCCTCTTCCAGATGCTTGACCCTAGCTGCATCCTGCTTGCCCTGAGCCCGTAGAAGAGGCAACCCCTCAGCCAGAGCTTGAGCTCGTTTGTGAGCTTTGTCCTTTTCCGCGGTGATACCCTTGAGAGTCGACTGAAGAGAGGATGCCTCAGCTCGAAGGAGTTCGATCTCAGCAACCATCTCAACACCTTGATCAAATATCTTAGTGTAGACAAGGCCGAACTACATGAAGAAAAGGAACAATGTTTAAGATATAGAGAAGGTAGAAACCATGAAGGTAATGGAAAATACCTCTGAAAAAAGATGAGCACCACGAAGCAGTTGCTCTTCAGGAAGGGGCTTGTCGGAGAGCTCAATGTTGGAAGGAGGAGGACATAGGCTGATAAGGCGCTGGAGAGGTTCATACGCAGCAAAGGGGGAAACTTCTTTCTCAGCAAGAGCTCGAGCAATTTTTCCCTTCTTCTTCTTAGAAGTGCCGCAGTCAGAAAAGAAAGCATTGGTGGCTGAGCGAGTTCTCCTGGCAACAGAACCCGGGACTTGGGTCGAAGAGCTGGGAAGGACTCTCTGGAGCCGGATTCTTTATTGAGCTTTCTAGAGCAGGAGACTGAGGAGCTTTTGGGAGATCTTCTGGAGCAGCCAACGAAGGGGTCTTCACTATTCCGAGAACAGGGGCATCCCGCGAGATGTGAGTTAACCAACTCATTGCTGCAAATAACCAAGGGGTTTTTCAGAACTCAGAAAAATAACCACATGCAAGAAACGAAATACAAAAACAAGAGATTTTTTACCATCTCGAGGTTCTAAAGGGAAATCTTGAGAACAGAAGCCAAAGTGGGAGAGGATGCGGGGATTTTTGCAGATACCAATAACATCAAAGTAGTCGTGTAAACTGATATGGGTATTGAGATTAGTCATGACAGTGTGGTTCGAAACAGAATAAGCCTTCAGAGAAGGAGGAGGTATTGGAATATCCAATTTTCGTGGGGAAATGGCCAATCAGTAGGGCTAGTAACGAAAAAATAGTAGTCCCTCCAGGATGACTCTTCTTCATGGAGTTTTTTCAGGAACTTGCAAACACGAGATCTCCTTCCACAAGCATAGAAGAAGCCGTCGGTTAATTTGCAAGAATGTTGGCTCAGAAATAATTCAGCAGAAGGCTCACCGCCATTCCCTTTTACCAGAATAAAAAATCCTATCATGGTATGGATAGCATTTGGAGTGAATTGATTAAGAGGAATCTGTGTGCGGGTAGATATGGAGGCCAGATAAGGGTGAACCGGAAATCGAAGACCTGCCCTAATTTGAGCTTCGAAAAAAGCTAGAGTTCGGGGTTCGGGGAGATCAGGGCGTTCGTCTGAGCGAGGAGCGCGAAAGCTGTACTCCGAGGGAAAAGCGTGGGCTCGAATAAGGCTGGCTAGGTGAGTATTGTCGACTACGGAAGAAGTGGAAATCCTATTTTCGGGACTCCCCATCGGAAGCGGACGGGACTAAGAAGGGTTTTGGCCGGAAGATTTAGGGGGAGAAAAAGGGCAAGACATTGACTAAAATAGTGTTAATAAAAGAAAAGAAGATAGCTAGGTTACCTTGATTGGGAGAACTATGAAGTCAGTCGGGGCGACCGGCGACGGTGAGATTCGGGAGAAATAACGTTTGAGAAGAGAAGTGGAGACAACAAGAGAACTTTCGAGAAAACAAGATTTGCAGAAAGAAAAGGAAAAGGTTGCGTGAAGTAAATGATAAAAGGGGGAATCGAGATTTTTCCTTGGGAAGATAGCCGGAGAGAGAAAAAGGCGACTACGTGGGACCCGGGCGTAGAAGTCGAAACGTCTTCATAATTGAGAGCGGGAAATTTTTTTGGAGAAGAGCATTTTTTGAAGTTCCTCTCTGGAACGAGAATCATACACGTCTCTCCAGAAACATCTCAGTGCTAAACTCAATCTAATTTTTCTACTCTCATAAAAGATGTACTCCTTTCACGAGAGTAGGGGGAATAGATGATGCGGCCTAAAAATGTCGTCTAATGAAAAGTCGACACGTGTATAGAAGATAAGATAAAGAATGAGACATTGGATTGAAGAATGCTCTCTGGATATAGAGGCTCCTCTGGAGGTCCTTCCGGAGAGAGCTCCTCCTGGAGAGAAGTATCAGGAAGACTCAGTTTTACTCAGTCTTGGTATGACTTGGTAGGCCGAGAATGTAGGAGAGCCCCCATGATTCGGTCCACTAAGAAGGAGTAACCCCGATTCTTCAGGGAAGGAAGAGAATTGAGGGCTCGGTCAACTCAGCAGGGCTCAGTCTCAGGGGTAGCTCCGAGATAAGAGGAAACTCTAACTTCCTCTTAAGAGGAAGTCTTCTATAAATAGGTAAAGCAAGGTAATTTTCGAGGTTGGACTCTTTACTTTTGATAAGACTAAATATATTTCTTATTATACATTGCAAGATCCTTTGAGAATTTGATTTGATAAATCGAGGACTTCGAAGTCCTTGTGATACATTAAAAAGCCCTATACTGACATAGGCATCGGAGTGTCCGCGCCGGACCCCCTCCGGCGTGTTCTTTGCAGGTTCCAGAGGATCATACCGAAGGCAGTAGCGCACCCGGATTATTTATACGTGTTTGGGAATCCAGATCTTGAACTTTGAGGATCCCCAATCCATCCGTGCAAATTTTAGCACATCACCTACCTATTACTACATTTCTAAAAATGAAAATAAAACAATCATATCCCTTTGGTGGGGCACCAAAAAATAAATACCTTAAATACCCACTATGCAGTAAGGAAGCAAGGGTCGGTCCCACAGGGAATGTTGAAACTCAACTGAATAAATTTGTGTTATGAAAGCAGTAAAATGGGGGGAGTTGGATTGGTGTTTTCTAACTCTACTAAAAAGCAATAAAAATAACACGTAAACAAATAAGAGAAAATTCTAGTTCTCGGATTTGCTTCCCCTTGAATAATTTTCATACACAATTAAAGTTCACAAAGATCTCAACTCTTCTTTAAATCTTGCCCCTAATCCAGTGGTAAGACCAAACTAGTTCGAATTATTTCTTAAGTTTAATTAATTAGATGGTACGACCCCTAATTAACCTATTCTAATGAATAACACCAAAACATGTATTCGAGATTCAACTCATAGAATGCATTAACGAACCAAAATAATAGAGCAAACTAGACTATGAATACGAGACGCTCGTTTCATTCATACAACCTAAACTCCGTTATACAACCTAAACTCCGTTATACCTAGAGTGTTCTGCCCTATTTGCTACTCCAATTACACAATTATAACAATTACGGATTATAACGTGCAATTTAGCTAGAAATAAATATTTAATCATGCAAGGTGATCGGACTCACAAAATCAATAAATATCACATGCATAGAATAAAAATAAATAACGAAGAAATTAAAGAGACCGAGTTAAGAAATTCGTTACTAAATAAATGGGCAATCAAATCATAACAAAGGTTTGCGCCTTCTCAAACTAGAAAATAAAATTAGTCGAACATGGCTACAAAAATCTCATGACAGACTCTCATTGGACTCTCCTCTCCAAAAATTCACGACTTTCGCTGCCTCTATGTCCACTATATATGGCTGCTTCCTCCCTCAAGATTCGCCCAGGCTGTTGTGTGTTTCTCTTCTTTGGCGGCTGATATATAATAACTCCTCTTATGGGCCTAATGATAGGCCCAAGAATTAGAAAAGTCTATGCAACATTTTCGTGACTTTGCTACATGGCATGGGCCTAGTACTCGGCCCCGAATAATTTCTTCTCAATGTAATTTTAAAATACTTCAATTTTACCAAGGGTTGGGGTATATACCCCTCCAGCTTTGTTAGATACACTCCCCCGATACATATACTTCCATTAAAATACATCTGAGATAGATGCACTCCCCCCAAATTGTCTATTATACCCCTTTATCTTCAAAATTGGTATGATAAATGCACACCCCTCATAAAAACCCTAATTTTCTCATTTCTTCTCTCTTTCCCCCTCATTTCTCCAATCGCCGCCGCCACCCAAGCCACCGCCTCCAGCGCCGCTGCCCAAGCCTCCGCCTCTAGCGCCGCCCGCCTCCAACGTCTCCCGCCTCCAGCGCCGCACCGCCTCTCTTTTCTTTTCTTTTTCTTTTTAGTTTCTGCAACCAGCGGCGGCAGCGCCCCCTCGCCCAGCGCCGTCGCCGCCTCCTCCCCCGACTCCTCCTTCCTCCGTCGCCACGCTGAAACAAGTACCTTTTTTTTTTTTTCATTTCTGCAAGCGGCGGCGCCGCCGCCTTCTCCCCACCGCCTTCTTCTCTTCCCAACGGTCTTCCCCACGGTAAGCTTCGCGTAATGTTTTTCCCTTTTTTTTTCCCCTTTCTTTCTCTGCAACATTCTTTCTATTTTTTCTTTTTCTTTTTTTTAATAATTTTGGACAAGAAATATCGACCAAAAAAATTATGGTCGACAACAATTTGTCGACCATAATGTTTTTGGTCGACATTTCTTGTCCAAAAATAATTTTTTTAATTCTATCGATACAATGTTGTCGACTAGGGAGTTTTTCGTCGACTATAACTAGTCGACGATATATTCTACGGTCCACCATCTAGTGTCGATCGACACTGGTTGATCGAAAAAAAACTTTTTTTTTTTTTAGTTTTCTGACTTTATTTTGAATGGGTGACGCCGAAGGTTGGGGCGGCAATGGAGGTTGTCGGAAAGTTGCGGCGGCTGTAAAATTAGGGTTAGAGTTTTGTATAAAATTAGGTTTAGTGTTTTAAGTAAGGAGGTGTATGTATCTATAAAAGGGTAAATATGGTATTTTACACACATATTTAATTAATAAAATATTGGAAGGGGGAGTGTATCTAACAAAGTTGGAGGGGTATATACCTCAACCCTTTTACCAAAATTAAATAAGAAAATTAAATATCAAGATAATTTAAAGTCACAAAATAATGAGTCGAAAAACACAAGAAAATCTCAAATCTATATATATAAAAGGAGGATGAGGGTTCTCCTACTCTTGACACGTGTTGACGTGTGCATTTGAGACCCCTCCTCCTTCTGCCATGTGTCTGCCACATCATAAATTTCTATTTCCATGTCATACGGTTGGTTCATCATCTTCCAAAAAAAAAAAAAAAAACACCCGTTCATATTCTCCTGTGTAAAAGAAAAAAAACGTTTTTTCTCTACATTGAAATCAAAATCTCCCGATTTTCAAAACTAGAACCCTAATTCAATGATTCGAAGGCAGCAATCGGCCTCCGCAGAGCAAATACATTCGGCAAGTACGGAGGATACAAGGGACACAGCCTTTGTTGTGTACGAGGATATCTACGACGCGAAAACCGTCGTAGAGCATCTGTCGAGGTTCAATGGGGCGAACAAGTATTTGATTGTTTTGTATTATCAACAGGCGGAAGATGGGGAAGAAATTTGACCAGAGGAAGAAGGAAGAGGAGATGCAAAAGCTGCAGGAGAAGTTCGAGGTTTCTACTCCTAAATGAAGAGGTTTGAATCACTGGAAGGAATGCAGTATGTATTTGTGGTGTTGTAAATATGTGAAATTTGAGGAATGGGGAGATGGAAAGACTATTGCCATCCTTTTTTTACGTGTTTTTTTTAATTCTTTGTTGTTTTTTTAGTTCTCACTTCATTATTCTTATTCTTGCTCCTCTTCATCTTCAACTAATGGGATTATCAAGTTATGCGGATAGGGGAAGGGCATATGTGAGCATGGCTTATTCAACACATTGACGCCAAATTCAGCGGAGAACTCCAGCGGAAAGAGTTGGGAATCTGGGTTTGTTGTACGAAAGGTAACAGTCCATTCAACAATCACTTTCCTGTCGATTGATCCTATGAATAATCGGAAAGGTTTATGGGTTTTAAAGGATTTTTTTTGTTTTCTTATTGGTAGGTTTATGGGTTTTAAAGGATTTTTTTTTGTTTTCTTATTGGTAGCCTGTTCGTATTAGAATTTAGTTCATTAAATATGGAGAAAAGCTAAAGGGAGTTTTCCGGATATTAAGATGATGATGGTTTTTGGTACAGGGACATTGTTGTTGCACGGTGCAGGGTGCTCTATTCATGATCTTCTTGATTGGGATATTGATACTGAGGTAATAAATACCCTTTGTTCTATTGCATATAATGTGTTTTTAACATGTTCATGATGTAGAACTAACTATCTAACAAGCTTTGATCTTTATGATGTGGATGGCACTAAGAGCATATTTTAATATTTTTCAGTTATTGCACTATGTGATTCATTCATGCTTAGTGTGCTTCCTTCTTCCCCGTGTTTATTATCTTGTCTGTATTTTGATATTTTACCGTTGATATGAGACCCAATAACCAAAAGCATACAATTACATCACCAAAAGTATCTTATTTTTATCTTCGTTGATAGGAGACCCAATAACCAAAAATACATTTTTTTCATCCTTATTTTTACCTTTCTCTTTTCAAATTATTTGTCAATTGATTTATTTAGTTTTTGTTTGCAGGTTTAAACTCCATTTTAACGGCTGATTAATTCTGGTGTTCCTACTGATAATTATTTTGGAATGATTAGTATTTCATCTCTTAATTTTATTTTTCTCTAGCTTAACTAATTGGTCAAGAAATGGAAGCCCTTGACTTCATCCATGGATTATCTAAGGTCCCAGTTCTTATAGAGATGTTCTGTGAGTAGGACCGCAAAGGGAAAAGCCAAGATCAAAGTTGGCAGCCATTGAAGCGATCGAAAGGTACACGCTAATTTCATATTCAATTTGATCTTT
Source organism: Galeopsis tetrahit (assembly GCA_963675135.1). NCBI lineage: Eukaryota > Viridiplantae > Streptophyta > Magnoliopsida > Lamiales > Lamiaceae > Galeopsis > Galeopsis tetrahit. The sequence goes on from OY776119.1 coordinate 96,438,307, forward strand.
TGTAGGATCTTCTCTATTTCAGAGATTCAATTACTTGCTTAAGTTACAAGCTAATTCATATTCATTTTGATTTGAAATAATTTTAGGGTATTCTATTTGCTAGCGTAATAAAGCTTAAGATTTCAGCTTCTCCCCTGCTTCATGTATTCAATTTCTTTTATTTCAGGTATTTGATTTCTTAAGTAAGAAAATATTATACTCCATATTGAATATAAGGTAATTCATCTTCTCCTCTGCTTTTCTCTATTTTTTTTTCTGTTCTCGATAATTACGTGAAGTTGAATGATCTAGAAAATCCTCTAAACATGTGAGATGATTGATACTCCACATTTTCGGTGTAAGCTTGAAAATTTACAAGCATTAAATTATTGTTTAGATTTTTTATTTGGTAACCTCAATTACTTATGAAGACTTTTTATTATTCAGTGGTTTCGAGTGATCATTTGCAATTCGGGTTGTGGCAAAATAATCAGACAGAGCTGTAGTATGGGTTTTCCTTAAGTTTGTTTTCATTCAGATTTTAGAAAAGAAAAATGTTAGTATATATTTGTATAAATCTATAAGTTAATAACATAAGGTGTCTTGATTCTCTTTCTATAGAGGTTAATATCGATATTGATCTTCTTTTGGCTGTGTTTCGCAGTTTACGAAAGTTGATAATAATCATGAGCTCATATTTTCTTCACGTTAACTGATCCTAGATTCTTGATGTCTTCATCTTTAGCCACATATACTTTCAATTTCAAGATATCTATATGTTTCAGAGGTTTGTAGTTCTTGAATAGTATGTTGGTCTTCTTGCTTTTGTTGTTTGAATTAATCACTCTTCACCTGTCAATTGTTGGGCATGAGCCGCATGACACAGGCTCTCTGATAATGAGTTATCTTCCATTGTTTTATTTTTAATCTATATGATAAATTGATTCCAGGTAATCAAATATAACATTTTTTTGTATAGTTTTGCTTAAGGGGAGTTTTTGAAGCCTTTGTAGGGGAGTTTTTGAAGCCTTCAAATGCTGAGACTTGCTCGATTCTTGCGAATAATGGCTTCGATCCATTCCATATTGCTGCTAAGCAGGGCCATCTTGGTACATTTTTACATGGATTTGCTTGACGTTGTGTACATTTTTAATTACATATTTTATGTATTTGGTTGGTATGTGTAGTGTGTGTGTCCTGTTATTTGGTGGGCTTTGCTGGATTACACGAGTAATGTTATAAGGGGTTTGAAGAATTAGTTCAGATTAATGTATAATAATCTAATTAAAATGATTCTTCGAGTTCCAATTGGTGAATTTAAATCTAATTAGGAGCTCATATATAGATGCTTAAGGCAATTAATAGTTGAAGGCTATCAATTTGTTTTGGATATGTTATAAGGTAGAGATTGCTAAATCTTATGAAAAAGGTGGGGCTGCATGCCTCAGTGTTTTAACTGATGAAAAATATTTCCATATAAGATTCAACGTTTTTTCACCCCTCGACTTTGATAAATTGTTATGCAATAGGATACTAATATTTTTTGGATCCACCTATCGTGTGTAAAATGAAGGCTATTAGGCGTTCCGGAGTAAAGGTGTGCTTTGTTCTGTCAATATTGCTAAATAGGTAGCTTAATATTTCTTTTCATTTGTGTGTATGTTTACCATAACAGAAATGGCGTGAGGATTTACGGATCAGAATTAACAAAAGAGTCAATTAAGTGTGTAGCGGCATCTGAAAAAGGTTATCTGCACAACCATCTTGATGTATATGATATACCAGTTTTAATAGTGGATGCATCCAAGCAGTTTTTAGGGGTATGTAAAGCCTGTAGGCACCCTTTAGAGGTTGTTTAATTTCAGGGTTGATAAACTTGAAAAATTCTACATTTGATCTTATTATGTAGTATAATCTTTAATAAACCAACCAAAAGTTAAATTCTACATTTGTATTAAGTGAAGGTTGCAGGAAAATATAGTGTCTAAATCAACACAAAATGTCACTAAAATTATGGTATGACATCATGTTAGGGTTATTGTTGTTTGTAGAGAATTTTCCTCTTTAAGCAGTTTCGTTCTCACATGAAATGTATCTATACGTGCGAGCACGTGCGAGCTTTTTTTCCAACTGAACTAGGGAAAGAAGCGACGGTAAACCATGCACAGCCAAACCTAAATGCCATAATACAATTGCATATTTTCTTTCTTTTCCATTTTTGGCTTCCAGAAGGTTTATTTTCCACTAGCTACATCAATTGATGACATGTCTAGCCTATTTGGCCCATAAAACCTCTTTGCGCTGCATAGATAGTTGCTTTAAAAATAAGCAAGAAAGTTTGAAATCAAGAAGGCAAGAACATCGTATCCAATTCAAATAAGTGCAATTTAACATAGATAGTTGCTTAGAAATAAGCAACAAAGTGAAAAACCAAGAACATTGTATCCAATTCAAATAAGTGCAATTTAATGTTTATACACTTTGTACCGCATCAATTCTACAATACATGTAAGAACATTTTTTTTCATGATATAATGTTTTTTTGTTATTTTTAAAGTAAAAAATAATAAAATTGACAATAACTTCCTAATTTAAAAAAAATATATATATATATATTACAGCTGACCCGTGCATTGCACGGGCAAAAAACTAGTAATATCTAATTACAGCACAAAAGTATGCAATAATCTCGACTCTTCACCCTTTTAGCAATCTCACTCTAATATCTTCAAATTACACAAAATACAATTATTTCTTCCACGCTTACCGGGCAATTTATCACTTTAATATTAACAAACAACACTTACTTTTTAAGAATTCAATAAAGTCTGGAAAATGCACAAAATTTGAAATATGCATGTTTCATCCAAAAACCAATTAAGGTTGGCCATAAGTTGTAATAGATTTTGTGTTTCACTTCATGTTTAATTGCTCATGAATGACATCACTTGTAATAATAAAAAAAATACAGTAAAGAGAAGTCATGAAATCAACTACATAAAGTTGACACATTTTATAAGAAGATTATTGCTGGTGAAACCTATTTCTTCCATCATTTCCCTGAATCTATCTGGGTCAATCTCATTGCTGATGTGAAATTCAACTTCAATTTGAAGTCCATCATTTCCAAGACTCTCTTGTTCCTCGAGTATTTTCACAGCAGAGAGAGCGGAAAGCGCGCTGCAGTAAAACAAGTGAATGATTCGAAGCGTTGGTATCTCCCCGATGCCTGAAGGAATCTCCAAGTCAAACAGATAACCAAGGACAAGTTCCTCTAGAACCGGGAAATGGAAGTGGTCTGCATTCCATTTAGTCAGAGTAGTAGTGTAATGAATCTGCAGGAATTTCAAGCTACGAAAGCCTCCCTCAACTGGATTCCACTCGGATCCTAACATTGCGAAAGCCCGGAGTTTAAAAACTTCAAGATTTGGTAATGATCCAATCATGTCCAAATCTTCCCAATTAAGATTGCCCCCGTTTAAAGTCAACTTCTTGAGTGAAGTTGGAAAGGTCATGTTGAGCACCATGTGACGCCAACTTAGAGCTTTAAATTTCAAGGTAAGTGATTCAAGCTTATGCAATCGGCCAAGATTTTGTGGGCAATAATAAGAGCATGCATCACATCTCAGCGGCAAATCACTGTACACTAGACGCAATTTCTTGACATTTGGGATTCTCTTACAGACCTCCTCACTTAACTGGAAATTTGTTACATTAGAGAGTGTCTGTAGGTTTGGCAGAACAACGTCTACGCTGCCATTCGGAGGAGGATCTGGAACGTACAAAGGATCAACCTGGACATGCCTCAGTTGTGCCATCTCCCAAAGTTCAGATGGTGCAATAATTTGTGCAAAGTATCCTTTAATTCTCACCATTTGCAAATTCCAGAGTAAGGATATATTCTTAGGGATGTGGAGAGAAGTATATGGATGATGCCAGTTATCTGACCTAACAAATCGGTGATCAAGGCACCGCAAGTTTACACACCTCAAATAAGCTTCTAAAAATCCTCTGTGTTGTGTTCCTACATTATGAGCTACACTTAGTACCCTCAACAATCTAAAGTTAAACCTCCTACGACCTTTAGATATCAAAGAACGGACAAGTGATGCAGAGCCCAAATCATGAGAGACTATTAGACTGGACAAGCGGTCATGAATTACAATGCGACGCTCCCTATTTATGGCTTGCGGAGTACCAACCAACTTCATAACGCAAATAAATTTCTCTTTCTCAACTACCCTTAAGCATAACTCTCTTACGAGATCATGAATATTGCAAGCTCTGATTTTTCCGTTGCTTCCCCATCGTTTAACTAAAATGAGATTCCTGTCCACAAGATCCTTTAAGTACCCCTCAGCTACCTCTTCTAAGCTTCGGGCGTCATTTGATCTTAGAAATCCCTCAGCCACCCAAAGTTTAATGAGTTCAGAAACAAGAATCTCCGCATCTTCCACAAAAATGCCCATATAAAGAAAACATGGTTTCAGATGGGCCGGCAAATGGTTATAACTCAAAGATAATAGATTCATGCATTGATTGTCCCCTTCTGAATTCAAAACAGAGTATGTATCTCTTGCAACACCCTCCCAATACTTTGGTGACATACTCAACTTTTGAAGAAACCCCCCAATTACAACAATGGACAGGGGAAGTCCTTTGCAATTTTCACAAATCTTCTTTCCAACTTCCTCTAACTCAGCAGGACAACCTTCGTCTCCGAATGACTCTTGGCAAAACAGACTCCAACTTTTATCCTCACCTAAGAAGTTTATTGTCAGGTAAGGCGAGTTGAAATGATACGAAATATTGAGTAACCTAGTAGTCACAACAATCCGACTACCATTATTGTTATCTGGAAAGAAAAACTTTATGTCATCCCAAACATCAATACTCCACATGTCATCCAGTATGATCAAATACCTCCTATTGAATAAACATTTGTGTAGCTTTTCTCCTAATTCATTCAAATCCATAAATTTTCTGCTATCCTCTTGGTCTGGGCTAGAAAGAAGTTGTAACAAAATTCCTCTGGCGTTATAGTTCAGAGAGATTGTAGCCCAAGCACGGACATCAAAATGTTGCTTAATAAGAGAATTTTCAAAAGTATTTCTAGCCAGAGTAGTCTTACCAATGCCACCCATTCCAATAATGGGAATGACTTGCAGATGAGATTGGTGGTTAGTGAGCTTATCCATGAGATGAATCAAATAGTCGTCAAATCCCAACATACTAGCAGTCTTCCCAGCGGCAACAGGCTTTGATGAAACAGCAGGCGGTGGTGTCAAACAAGTGAGCTGCTCATCTTTGAATCTCCCAATGACATTTTCCTTAATAGAATCCATATCTTTTGTTACTTTCTGCAGATCGCACACCACTCTTCGATCTACTATGTGCGATTCAATTACGTCTTCTTCGGCCGCATCAGATGTAGATGCGATTTCGCACTCCAGATCTGATTTTGTAGATCCAGCGAGAATTTGATCCACTGTGTGCGATTCAATTACGCCTTCTTCGGCCGCATAAGATGTAGATGCGATTTCTGATTTTGTAGATCCAGCGAGAATTTGATCCACTATGTGGGATTCAATTACATCTTCGGCCGCATGAGCTGCAGACGCAATTTCGCCCTCCAGATCTTCCACTTCTTTGCTACCTCCACCAAAATTATAACTCTCTATGAAATCTAGCAAGAAACCAACTGTACCGCCAAGAGATTCAATTTGGTTCATGTTAAAATAAGTTGAAATTTGAGGGTGAATCTGGATCTGATCGATAGTGTTCATAAGAGAAGCCAGAGCTGCATAAGCTGCCATTAGGATTTGTTTGTTTGTTTCGGTAGTTGAAGTATAGAAGAAGTTGTAGCAACATTACAAAGTGAAACACTAATTACATTTATACTACTAATTGAACACTTAACTACTGTACCTAACTAACTAATTATTTGTATCTTTGACTTGAGAGAAACAGACAAGCTTTTTTGAATTTAATAATGGGGGAGTTCAAATATTCATATTCTGGAGGAATAATTTCTTGAGTGTTTGATAGCCATTTCCAATAATTTATTCGTCGAGATTATGCAGTTTCACTGCAAGTCATTAAGTAAGAATAATTTAGGAGAGTGACAAACAAACATTCTTTGAAACAAAGCGGGCCCCTGCATACATATAATTCCTTGAACACATATAATAGTTGAACAATGGATTTCAACCTATAATAGACTATGGCCAATCGTTTGAGCTACATCAATTAATATACATATTTTTTGCGACATTTTTTAAAATGGATTCAATTCCTTATAAGGATTTGAGTCTACAGGAGACTTATCCTAATAAAAATCAATAAATGTAGTCAAATTCAACTAATGTACCAAATTTGTCCTTAAAATCTCATACTTTAAAATGTGTTAATCATTAATTACTCTTATTAATTAAGGGTAAAATTGATAATAAATCATTTAATACTAAAGTAAAAAAGAAAGGAAATATAGTTATAATTAATTGGGCAATTCTTACTACAGTCACATTTTATAAATTGACTACATAGTCACTTTATCGAATCGCGCCACATGGCGTCGTAAACGTCGTAACGACCTGCTATCTATTATACAAGTTTAAGTTATTTATATCATTTTTTAAATTGTATTTTGTTATTTACTATGTTACCCTTCTTTTATTTAAATTATTTTTAATATATATATATATATATATATATATATATATAAAGTAAAATTATTGTTCTACCATTTCTTTTTAAATTTTATTTATATTTTACCTGAACCCACTAATTTAATGAGTGCACCCCCTAATCTTATTTTTACTACAATTATCTGCACCCGCTAATTTAATAAATTCACCCCCTAATCATGTTTTTACTACAGTTATCTGCACCCACTCATTTAATGAGTTCATCCCCAAATCATTTCTTTTTTACAACAGTTATTTACACCCGCTCATTCTATGAGTTCACCCCCAAATTACTTTTTACCACAATTATCTGCACTCGCTCATTTTATGAGTTCACCCCCAAATTATTGTTTTACCACGGTTATCTGCACTCGCACATTTTATGAGTGCACCCCAAAATATATTTTAAAAAATAATCACATTTAAAAGACTATATTATCCTTCTATTAATTTACACAAAATATAATAAGATAAACTCTAAAAATCGATTCACCACCAAATCACTCATATTTTAAAAAAAGCGTAAAAATATAATTAATAAAAAACTATCAAAATTAGCCATAAATCTCGATTTTTTTTTCTTTTTAATTTTTCTTCCCCCTCCTCTTTTTCTTTTTTCTTCCCATTTTCAATTTTTTTTCCAAATTTATTATTTCCTTTTTTTTTCTTTTCCTTTTTAAATTTTTCTGTCTTTCTTTTCCATTTTTTGCATGTGTATTTTTTTAATTTTAATACAAAATAATATTATAGGTATAATTTTATTATAGTCGATCGGCGGTGCACCTAAATTTTATTTTTAATTTGATGAGTAAAGGACCTGCCAGAAATCCATGCATGTCGGCGGGTGACCTAGCCACCACCATGCCCGACCACCCCCTCGACGGCGACGACGGCGCTTCGGTCTCGGACGCTGAAGCCCGAGACCCCTCCTCGAATCGCAATCGCGATTCTTCACTTCCATAACAATCGACATAATCTTCCATCTTGGCCACGATCCATGGCGGCCGAAATTTTCTCCTCATTTCGACCACCGACGCGACTGCTTCGATCAATCTCCCTTGCGTTCGCGATCCAGGAGCTTTTCCGACATCAACGACGCTCGCTTGCAACACTCGGATCGAAGCTACATTGCTTCATCCGTCTTCTTCACCCTGCTCCTGCGTAGCCTCTTCCTCCGGCTGACGACGGCTCGATGGAGGACTGTGAGTATGTTGTTGATGGATCTCTGACCGAACGACACTCGGAGCCGGTGACCTTGCTGATGAAATCCCAAGCGACGACTGCTGACCTAGGGTGCCCTCCCATTGGGCTAGGGTTCCCTTCAATTGGGCTTGGTAATGTGCACCCTCTATTTTCTTTAGTACACCCCGATCTACACTCTCTCCACTTTTTTTATGGTATTATTGTTATTGGTATTATTGATACTCTAGTTATTGATTGCGGTATTACTATTAATACACAATTGAATTAATATTAATGATTATTGATTATTAATTGTGGTATTAGTGATTATGTGAAATTATTTATTACTGATTATTATTATTTTTATGGTATTACATATTATTGTTTATGGTATTACTGATAATTGTTTTTGGTATTATTGAATATAATTAGATTTGTGGAATTATTTGTTATTGTATGAGATATTACTATTCAATGTTCATGGTATTACTACTTACTGTTCATGATATTACTGATAATTATTTTTTGTATTATTGAATATAATTAGATGTATGGAATTATTTGTTATTGTATAAAATTTTACTGATTAATATTAATGGTATTACTGATTAATGTTCGTGGTATTACTAATTATTGTTAATGGTTTTACTGATTACTATTTATGGTATTACTGATTATTATTTGTTGTATTACCGACTACTCCCTCCTTCTATTGAAAGCTACCCAACTTTCCTTATTCGTTTGTCCCAATGAAAGTTACCCATTCCTTTTTTGACAAACTATTCCCCCTCACATTTCATTATATTATTCTCTCTCTCAATCACATCATCTCTCATACATGCACTTATTATATCTCTCTCTCAATCACATCATCTCTCATACATCCACTTATTATATCATATTTTTTAACCTCTGTGTCCGAAGCTCATGAGGAGCTTTCACTGGGACGGAGGGATTATAATAAAATTATACATATAATATTATTTTGTATTAAAAAACTAAAAATATACTAATGAAAAAAAAGTAGGAAACAAAAAAAAAACGAAAAAATAAAAAGTTTGGAATAAAAATTGAAAATGGGAAGAAAAATTAAAAAGAAAAAAAATCGAAATTTGTGCCTAATCTCGATAGTTTTTTTTTTAATTATGTTTTTACGATTTTTTTTTCTAAAAATATGAGTGATTTGTTGGTGAATCGAAGGTAACTCGGCAATGACTCGGTTGTAGATTGTAAATGTATAAATTATGATTGATTTTATTATATTTTGTGTTAATTAATAAAAAAATAATATAGTCTTTTAAATGTAATTATTTTTTTAAAAAATATTTTGGGGTGAACTCATAAAATGAGCGGGTGCAGATAATTGTGGTATAAAAATAATTTGGGGGTGAACTCATAAAATGAGCGGGTGCAGATAACTTTGGTAAAAATATAATTTGGGGTGAACTCATAAAATGAACGAGTGTAGATAACCGTTGTAAAAAAGAAATGATTTGGGGGTGAACTCATAAAATGAATGGGTGCAGATAACTATGGTAAAAAATGATTTGGAGTGAACTCATAAAATTTGGATCCGACATAGCGGACCAAATTTGGATCCCTCATGCGGCCGAAGATATAATTGAATCCGACATAGCGGACCAAATTTGGATCTCAAAAAAATTGGCGTCCTATGGAGCTGAACATGAGAATCCCAAGTTCACTCAAGAAGTTGACTTTATGTAATGGTGATCTTAATTGGGAAGATTTGGACATGATTGGGTCATTACCAAATCTGAAGTCCTGAAACTTAGGGGTTTTTTCTCGGTGTGGAATTTGGGTGAAGAGGGACAATTTTATAGCTTGAAATTCTTAGAAATTCATGGCTGCATGGATCTCACTAAATGGATTAATGGAATGAACATCACTTCCATTTCCCGGTTTTAGAGAAACTTATCCTTGGATTTATGCCTTACTTAGAAGAGATTCCTTTAGGCTTGGGGATATACCAACACTCCAAATCATTAAATTGGATAATTGTAGCTTGTCTACTGCTCTCTCCGCAGTGAAAATACTCGAGAAACAGCCTCATCAAAATTTACAACAAATTAATTTCCTGAATGTGTTATACATGCAGTATCAAACTAGGCTAAATTACTAATTTATATTCCGAGTATATACCCTTAATCTAACTACAAACTCATTGAACAGCCTCATCAAAATTTAGAACCTAATATAATAATCTAACTATTCTATTCATGCAAACTATGTGGATTACGTAAAGTAGTAGGCAATAAGGAGAAGTTTGCATGTTACCGTATTGATGAATATTCGGCCGACGACACAGGATTGAAGTTTTGGGAGGTGGAATCTTAATTTCAATGGAGTGTCTTCTATATATATACGCTTAAATTAGGTTTAGAAATTTTATTTGTGCTTGGACTAAATTAAAACTTTAAAGGTTAGAATATTTATGGGCTTGAAATAAGTATTAGAATTTAGTTTCAAATACTCAAACGGAAAAGTGTTTAGAATTATATTATAAAATTTAATAAATTAAACAAATAGTTAAATATATATATATTAATATAAAATGTGTAAGTGTATATTTATTATAATTTATTTTAAAATAGTATCTTATGCATTTTTTTTTTAAAGGTGATTAAAAACTCGGGTGTTACACTCGTTCTCTCCATCTGACTATCTACGACACCTCTTGATTTCTGTTTAGGCTTTTGTCGTGTAGGCAGTTTCTACAATCAATTTGCGACATTATTTAGAACGACAGACAAGACAATAAATTTTAATAACATATATTTTACATTCGCGGTGTGAGAGATCAAGTTGCTCGGTCATTCAATGAAGTGTCCGACCGCTGTTCCGACTGTGACAACATCATTTACTAGTTTCGGCAAGGGTGAATTTACTTCTTCGAGTATGGGTACTTCTAGTGTGACCCTCACGAAACCAGGAGTGAGTGGACGACCATGAATCATTTCATGGGAACTATTGTGCAACGATCCCGTGGCCACCAACCGAGTAGGATCCTCCAAATAAAGGTAGCAAAAGGTCGGTGGCTGTTCGAATAAGATATTTAGTTAGAAAATTTTAATACACTAGTTTTTAATTAAAATAAAGGCGAGACATGCACATTTTGATACAAGAGAGATGTTCTGAAAGTATACTCACCATATTCATGGCTTGAAGAGTAGGTGTCATCGCTAATGAGGTCTTCGTCACACCATATCCCAAACTCCGTAAGCGACCGGGATGCTCCTGGCAACCTATAGCCCGTCCATACAGATCATCAGTACCGATACTGCAGATGTCATCGGGCGTCATGGTCTGAGATATGCGCTCCTGAATCACAAAAAATTATTATTTAATTATTTGTTTAGAAATAATACTTTGTAATTGAAAGATAAATTAATGGATAAATTACCGCTTCTTCGATGATACTGGAATCGGGAATACGCCCGTCTCGAGTCTTTCTGGTACTCTGAAATAAATCGAAACGGGTAACAAGAGGCTCATTCTCTCCCGCTTTCTTTCTTTCTTCTTTCTACGATAGTGATGAAAGTGTCACTTTATTAGATATATTAAAAGTGAATATAAAAAAAAAAAAAAAAGTTAGGATTTTGATCTCACCATATCTTCTCTTATGCGTGCATAACCTTTGTTCGATCCACGATATCGAGCCTCCATCGCCTTGGCTTGTTGGCGATTTTGCTTACTTCGCCTCTACATTGTAATAGAAATACGATAAACACTGAAAAGCATAGGGCATTAGGAATTGAGGAAAATGACATTGATCAATTTTACCTAGAAATCATCATCCATGGCTCTACGAACAAACTCCTCCCAGTACGGGGCCACCATAGGGCTACTCTGATACTGCTTAGGCGGACTAGCCGAGTATAGTCCGGTGTCCGGATCTAGTGTGCTACTTCTCAGCCAAGCCCGAAAATTCTTGGCCATTATTCCAGCTTGCGACAGTATTTGCTTCTTCTTGGAATGGTCAAGGCCGATGAATGTAGTCTATACGCATATAACATGACAATTTAGTAAATTTAGTAATTATACAATAACTTTCAATAAGCATATAATTAACATACCGACAGTTCGTCCCATAATCTTTCCTTCAAAGGAGTCAGTAGGTCGCTACGCCAGTCCTTGGATGGCAGCACGATAGGGATTACGCTCCTGACTGCAGCTTCAAGGTAGAAGGACAACTTCTCACTCTCTTTTCCTATGGGTTGTCCATACTCATTGAATGATAACTGTAATAACATAGTATAGTTTCAACGATCAATCAATGTAATTACAATTTCAATTGTTCAATTGTAATAAAATTACCTTAAGTATTTTCCCTTTGCTACGAGCCCTCTTAATAGAAGACATCATCACTATACCTCTCGCGCGCTTCTTCCCAGAGCTGCTACGGGTGGGAGCATCAGTGACACCCTCTCTCAACCCATCCTCTCTCAACTCAACTCATCAGTATGATGTCGATCATATGCACCATGATCTCCATCATACTCTCCATCAGAATCTCCGGTATGTTGCAAAAAAGACATGAACCTGTAAAGTAGAAGAAACAACATTTAATAAACAAAACAAAAAAACAATAATCCATAAAGCAGAAGAAACAACATTTACTAAAGAAGAATAAACAACATTTAATAAAGCAGAAGAAACAATATTCAATAAAGTCGTACATTTCTTTTTAGCACTTGTTTTTCTTTTTCGTTTTTTGGTTGACTTTTCTCGTTCATGACCATAAATGTTAACAAGATCCGGGTTGCCATATGCATCCCCATCTCTAATTATTCTCTGGTACGGGCGTGGATTTGCAGTATTATCGAAAGAGGGTACAGGATGAGTGAAATTTTGAAAAGGATCATCGATTATGTCAACATCTTCATCGACGTGGCCGCTAATCTGGTAACTATTGTTAAATTTGTTTGCCAGACAATATGAAGTTTTTTCAAGACAATGTATCCTAATGTATTAAACCTAAAAGTATTACAATCCTAATGTATAAAACTTACATATGGAATGTGTTAGTACCTAAGGTTTGTATATTAATTGCATGTACCTAAGGATTTGTTGCATCTCAAAACAATGTATATATCCTAATGTACCATCATTAATCATCTAAAGCAAACACACTACTATCCATTCACCAAATCATCAAATTAATATAACCAAAATATATTCTAATGTATTAATCCTAATTTATACTCCCTCCGTCCCATACTTGAAGGCTCAAATCAATTGGGCACGGGTTTTAATGAATGAATTGTTTATTAATATTGTGTAAGATAAAGTGGGGGTAGTAAATACTTTTCAACTTTATAAATAGTAATAAAGTTACTTTTTAGTGTAATAAAGTAGTGACATTTGTTGCAATATTGTGATTTTTTAGGGGAGTGTTTAAAAGTGTTTTTGCTATTTTAGGTAATGTGCCTTCAAGTATGGGACGCCCAAAATGGTAAAATGTGCTTTTAAGTATGGGACGGAGGGAGTATATGCTTAAATCCTCACACAAGCATATTATCAAACACCTTGAGTTCATCAATTGTTCATATCTAAATTAGCATAAAAAATTAAGTCAAACCACACAATATATATTATCTCTAATTGTTCATCTATAACACTAACAACAATTAATTCAAGCCACACAATATATATATATAAACAATTAACAATATATAAATGAAGCATCAATTGTTCATCTCTAACATTAACAACATTAATCCTAACAAATTAACACTAATTTATGCTTAAATCCTAACACAAGTATATTATCAAACACATTGAGTGCATCAAACACCAATATATACACATCAATATACAAACACCAATACATACAACATGATATATATACACCAATATATATGATATACATACACTAATATACATACAACATGATATATATACACAGATACACTAATATAAGAAAAAAAAATTACCTATACCATTCAAGTATTTTTATTTGGAAAGTAAAACTTTATCTTATCCCAAATTTCGATATTCTATATACCATTCAATACAAGCAAATATCTTTTACCTCATAACCTATTATCTGATGAAAGTTCTGAGAGGGATTTCGCCTTGAAATTCACTGCAAAAACAGAAACAGAAATTCAGACTGTAAAGAAAACAGAAATTCAGACTGTAAAGAAAAAGCTAAAGAAGGTATGTTCTCTATAAAAATAATATTCCTTAACAATTGTGCGAGCTTCAAATAATAGGCTGTCAAAATTGGGATTTTTCTTTCTTTCTTTTCATTCTGGTAGTTTTCATAAATTTCATGTTTAAGTAGTTTATCAAAATGCTAATTTTCTCAATTTACCTTACTTGGAGAAATGTTTTTTCATTTATTATGTCTTTGTTTCATTCTCTTAAGAGAACCCAAGGTGCAGATAAAAGCTAAAACTAAATCTAAGCATAACACTTTTTATTTCTTCAAATTTTTTGTAGGAAAGAAATCGTAAAATAGTTGCCCGATAATTCTATTCAAAATAAGTAAATTATCATAAACATTTTGAGAGTGAGTAGTTTTACCGATGTCTTCCATTAGTTTTACCGATGCCGTCCATGCTGAGAATTGAGATTGATTTCTCGATATGATTTTTGTCGAATGAGTATGAACATACTCATAAGATGAAAGAGTGAGATGCTGAACTTTGAATTCCCTTTCTGCTTTAACTTCCATACCCATTTTGTCCATAGAATCCATCTCCTCCTCTGTTATACTCTGCAGATCTACCAATAAACTGGAACTTTCTTCTACAGATCTACAAATAATTATTTGATGTAATTTCATGAGAATAAGTTTCCATCAAACCTTGCAAGAAACAAAAGGGATTCAATCTACGGCGATAATAATTTTGTAATAATCAAAGCTAGCTGCTCTTATCTAATTTTAGGGTTTCTGAATAGGAACTGCGGTACTAGCATTTTTTAGAAAAATGACTTTTCTAAGATACAATATTTTCCCCTTATTATTTACGTTCACCAGACACCAAACACGTGGAAATGTTCCCTTTTTACCCCTTATTTGTATCCGTCTTAATTAGTTGAAATAGGAGAGTTAGTAACCAAAGGGTCTGACTATATGCACCTCCATTTCAGTTTGATGCACTCCCCCATCACTCCCCCGATTTATACACCCCCCTAAATTGGCACACACCCACCCTAAATTGTCATAAATACCCTCCCTTCATAAAAACCCTATTACTACACACTCCCCCAACCCCTCATCTTCTTCCTCTCCATTTCCTCCAACCCATCCCCTCCTCACCACCACCCACCAGTCGCGACGACGCCCACCCCAATCCACCCCCTCCTCACCACCACCCCCGTCGCCGGCGCCCTACCCCACCCTCCGTCGCCGGCCCCTCCCCTCCACTCCAGTTTTCTGGAAAAAAAAAAAAAATAAAGAAGCTTTGCGGCCGCGGGGCCGCCTCGTTCATCGGCCGCCGCGGCCGCCCCCTTCCACAAGCGCACCCTCGCCGCCGCGGCCCCCACTCCCCGCCCCTGCCGTCGCATCCCCGTCCTTCCCTCGCCTCCCTATTTTGGAAACCCCAATTGGGTATTTCCTCCACCTCACACAGCGGCTGCCGCCACCGTCGGTCACCGCCCTCGACGCCGCCCCCATCGCCACGCCACCGCGAGCCTGCTGCCGCCCCCTTCGCCACGCCACCGCGAGCCCGACGCCCCCCTCCCTCTCCCCCAAATTTCTGTAAATTCCCCCCTCCCCGCAACCCCGTCCGTCCGGCCGCCCCCTCCCTCTATCCAGTCGACGCGTTGGTCCCGCCCTCGCCGCGGCGGCCCAGCCACTACCTTGGGCCGTCGCGGCCCGTCCGTAACCCACCCCACCTCACCCCCGTCGTTCACGGCTTCAGCCCACCCCACGCTGCTTCGACCGACCTCGCCGCCGCCCCAGGTATGTAAATCGGCCCACCCCACCCCACCCCACGCCGCTTCCTCTCTCTTTTTTGGCCAGCTCGATTTTGAATATTTAGGGTTTTCTGCATAGATGCAGAACCCCTTTTTTTTCCTTTTTTTTTTTCAATTTCGACACTGTAATGTCGACCACGTACACTTTCGTTGCCAAAATGTTGTCGACGAGAGTGCGTATGGTCGACATTACAGTGTCGATTTAAAAAAAAAAAATTAAAACTTTTTGATCGACCTTTGTTGGTCGACCGTATACATTCTCGTCGATAAATTGTTATCGACGAGAATTTATACGGTCAACCAACAAAGATCGAAATTTTAAAAAAAAGAAATTAATTTTTTTTTCGTTAAACCAGTGTCGATCATATAAACTCTCGTCGATACATTGTTGTCGACGGGAGTATATATGTTCGTCACTGGTTTGACGAATTTGTTTAAAAAAATTGTTAGTTTTCTAAGTTTTTCTAAGTGTATATGGATGAAATGCGGTCGTTTTGTTGGTCGATTTGTTGTTATTGAATTTTTTTTTAGTTTTTGGTCACCGGAAAAAATGGTGATGGTTGTCGGAAGTTGTGATTTTGGAACAAGGAGAAAGAAATGACATAGGGGTGCGTTTAGTAGGGAGGGTGCATCTAGTATGCTGTATTTTAATGTATTTTAATGAAGGGTATTTTTGGTTTTTTACCCTATTATTTTATTAATATATTGAAAGGGGGAGTGCATCTCTCCGAAATGGAGGTGCATATAGTCAAACCCTAACCAAAAACCGAACCAAAATTGAACCAAATCGAAATATGGATTTGATTACCCGTGTTTTCAATTTCGATTCAGTTAGTATTTTTAGGGAAATTTTGTATTCAATTTTGGTTCCGATTCGGTTCTAGTAATCACATCTTAAACCACCTTTTCTTTAGGTCCATTCGTTTAATTATTGAGTTGTATATATCCCCTGCTATTGATCAGTATGAGAGAACACAGATCATCACTTATCTACATTCTGTTTCTGTGATGTCAGCTTATGCAGCTCTAGCTTCTCTCATGAACACTATGAATCAGATCTCGATTCACCCTCGGATTTCAACTTATTTTAACATGAATCACATTGAATCTCTTGGTGGTACAGTTGGTTTCTTGCTAGATTTCATAGAGAGTTGTAATTGTCAAAATTCTAGGTTTTATCACACTTATTAAAACAATTTTTATGTCAAAATTAATTACTCCTAATTGTGCATTGAAGGAAGATTAAATTCATGGTATTGAAGAAGAACCTAATGTGGGTGGATATTATGAAATTCATGGAGGAATTTTACAATTCTGGAAGAATTGTAAAAGGTAGAAACTCAATTTTTGTCACGCTTGCTATTAGGATTGCGAAGGTCATTGATCCGATTATTTCTGATAATTAGAGCGCGTTCGTAGGCAGTAGACAATTTCTAATATTTAAGGTGGATTTTGAAAAAGCCTACAATTCAGTGTTTTGAGAATTCTAAATGAAATGATACTTGGATGAATTTCAATATGAAATAGAGGAAGTGGATTATGGGTTGTTTGTGCTCGAATTTTATGGTAGTTTTGGTGAATGATAGTCCATCCGAGGAATTTCAACTACAAAAAGGAATGCAACAAAGGGATCCTCTATCTCATTTTCTTTTCCTTATTGCAGCCAAAAGGTCTTAGTTGTTTAATGCATAGGTCTGTCGACATCACATCTTTGAAATCGGGTGACAATAATATTAGGGCCAGCCACCTCTAATTTGCAAACAACATTATACTCTTTGGGGAAAGCTTTTGACAATAATGTCATGGTCATGAAAGGGATTCTGAAAATTGTTTGATACTCCCTCGATTCCACATCAGTTTTCGCACTTCCATTTTTTGTTTTCCAACATTAATTTTCACACTTCAAAAAAAGAAATTTGTAACAATTCCAAGATTCTCAGTATTTACCATCTATGTCATTACTTTACTTACAATATCTTTACTTTATCACTTAACTTTAATAAAGTTAAAAGGACATCAATATACTTACTTAAACACATTTTCTTAGTTTTCGTGCTTAGATCAATGTAAAAAATAGATCTGAGACCGATGAAGTATATCTTTTGAGCTCAAAGTGAATTTCTGTTAAAGTTCACTACACGGAATTGAAGTAGACAGAGACAAGTCTTGTTAGATATGTGGAGATTACTAGATGCAATACAGGAAAGATATTTTTTACATATCTTGAACTTTCGATAGGAGCGAACTTTTAGAGAAATGTTGTGTGGAAATCATTAATTGATCGATTCCGACGTAAACTGTCAGGCTAGGAAAGAAGAAAAATATCGCTTGAATGGAGTATCACTCTTCTGAAATCGGCACTATACTACCGCATTGATTAAATGAGACAGCGTTTGTCGTTCTCAATATCTATATTTGTTCTTTTCTTCTAATCTTCATAATTCATATTTTTATTAATTTAATGAACTGATATGGATGGTGAGGTGATAAGCATAATATCAGTACATTCACCAATCCACCGCAGCCAAATTTCAAAGTGTCAAAAAGTTGGTAAGTCTCCTTTTCATCTTCTCAAAAAGCTAAAATTCACTGTAAACTCTGTAATTTTCCAACAGGTCTTATCTCCCTGCTCAGTGAATGTAACCAGATATAATGCACAATGATACATACAAGTTGTACACAGATTGAATTCCAACAGTATACACAAATAGTGATTTTCTAAACGTAAACACGAACCGTAAAATAAATACCCAAAAAAAAAGTTGTAGATCGTGATAATATTACTTTTAACTATTGTACAAGAACAAAAATATATAGCATCACGGTATCATGCTGAAAGGCACTTTATATACATGGTGCACTTTTCTAAAATTGTCACAGGTGCATTGTGAATTGGGAAACACCAGGCCTAGCTCCTACATCGGGCCCTTTAGATAACTGATGGTGCGTAACGATTTATATCCTGCTAGACGAGTATTTGCTCCTCAGTTACCTTCTCTACCTCAGAAACATTTCCTTCACTAACCGAAGTATCAGCCAAAACAGGAGGGCTTGTGGTAGACACGTTAACCTGCTCATGACGCGGAAATAAATATTGGACGATTAGACGATGTAAATCGTGACAATATTATTTTTTGTTCCTAAAGTTCACATTTTTCCAGTTTTGGTCCTAAAAGTACACTTTTACCAAATGTGGGAATAAAAATGTATTACACGACATAGTTTGATAGTGAGTGTAAGAGGGAGACCAAAACTGAAAAATGTAAACTTTAGGGACCAAAAATGATATTATACACGTAGATCGCTTGTATAATTTGTGGTAGATGCAAAGGGGGCTTACCGCACTGGATGACTTGAAAGGAAATGAGTCCTGGACAAGTTTGGTAGAAGAGTTTGAAGACTGGTGAAACAATAAGTGTGCTACTGAACGATCTATAGGGTTCGTATCAGTTTCCATATCCATGAAACTGGTGTACCTGGACCAGAAGTTGTCAGTAAGATAATTTCTGGTTGTTTGCATCTAAGTTTAGCAGAAGAATCAGTTTCAGCTAGTTTGATGCATGATAAATAACATGGATAAAGACTTCTGCAACAAAATACGGAATAAGAATCAGGAAAGAGGTCATATATATACCTATTTGTTTCATCATTTCCTTCATCTCCACAATCAGCATTCAGGTTTGCAAGGTTATGTCTTTGTTCAGCACTATGTGCTAAACGGTACAAACTGTCCCTTATGCATAATTTTGTCCTGCAATCCAACTAAAACAAATAAAGTTCAACATTAGCTACTACGCATCTGAATATGTTACATGATTGTGCACTTTCAGAAATTTCTCGAAATACAAGAACATAAACTCTTAAATAATCCAGATAACACGAAACAAAATGACTTTCCAACTTGGCAAAAGTTCTAATTCTCAATTATAGAACTATCACACAAGAATTGTATGAAAGATTGGTTGTGAACTAATGCAATAAACCCACAGGTGCCACATATTCAATGCAGGATATTCGGGCCGATCACCAGCCCCTTTTTTTTGAAGGCAGATTTCCAAACTTTATATTAAAGCAAGAGGATGACTTGAAAAATGATGCAGACATTCTTGGTGCACCGCAATTGGCCCTTTGTCATAAGAGTGTTATAGAAATTTCACTGAAAAGGATCTCACTTCAAACAGAAATCGTTTTTTTTAGACAAAAGGTAATTTAGAAACATAACTCTATTCTTGGGATAGAGAGAGTATAGTATATCAAAATCACAAGGATAAAAATTAGGTGATTGAAAGTCAAGAGGTCTCCATTGGAATAGGCACACGACAAAATGACCTTGTAATAATGCAAGCAGACAATTTTATCAAAGAAGTAATACCTTTTGCATTACTAGTTGAAGCTGCTGGCAAAAACTAGCTGCTTCTAGTGTAATATCATCCAAATCTGGACGCATGGTCGAGCTTTCTTGTATATTCTGAGAGGAGTCTCTTGGTGAAATTGATGTTAAGTCACTAGTCTCAGATTTAACAAGATATAGTTTTGGATTAACTGAACGTGGATCAGACAAATGACTGTTATCAGAATGCATGTTGGAGATTGAATTCTGTGAATAATTATACGAATCAGGAGTCGACTGCTGTTGGAGAATTTGGTGAGATGTTAGACAAGAAGAAAGCTTCCCGACTTCACTTGGTAATATATAATTTCCAAGGTAATGTTCTTTGCTTTTTCCCTCAGATCGCATCTCTTGATTGATCTGATTTTTATGCTCACTAGTCTGAAAAATACCACAAAAAAGGCACAGTCATACTTCTTATAGTTGCATATCTTAAATGAACTCTAAACATGCATAAACAACATTAAATACTAAGCAGTGTGAAAATTTATAAAATCTGGAGCAACTCAACTTCTTGAATGATCAAGCAATACCTATTCGACAAGCAGGTGTTAAGAAATCAACACATGAAAAGCCAACCTAACTAAATAATAACAATCAGTCTTTTAACGTACCACAGAAGCACTGCCTGATCTGGAATGGCTGTTTGTTGAAATTGTTGATTGGATTTTACTGTTGAATTCTGATACCTGCAAAACAATTACATCACTATTATGAACTGTGTACAAATCATACCACGATGTTTTCATAAACCACAAGAGCACAGAGCAGATAGAGATAACAGACACATACAGCAACCTGCTCCTGAGGGATAAACCCATCTTTGCAATCACCAATATCAGGCCCAATCACAAAAGACCCGTAGGAATCAGATTTTTCAGAGGTCCAAGAACTGTCCTTGTATCTGATGGGCTCACTAATCATGGCAGAATCATCGATAGAGTAGCTATTCGAGAACTCATGGTTTTCTGAAATATTTTCCACCTCACTTGGCTCAAGATATGGGAACTTACCAAGGTCAAATGCTGAATCACAGTTTCTGAAAAGCCAGGCATGTTTATAAGTGAAAACAATATGAAAAAATGAATAAACTGAACAAATCAATGGTTCAGGATTACCTAAACATACTATCAATATCTTCAAAGTTCTCAATTTCAGGCCAATCACAATACTGGAGATCAATAGAACCGTTCTCAGCATTTTCAAAGTATTTGATATCATCACCGGCATGATTATTGTCACCCATGGGATGATTCAAGGGGCTGCTATAAACTATACTATTGTCATCAAGAATTGTATCAAGCCCACAGAATTCACTACTATTGGAGTTTCTGTTGTTGCTCTTTAATCCATGAGCAGATAACATGGTACTATCAGAAGTTATATTCGATGCCTCTTTGACTGGGTCACTGTTAAATGCAGAAGTAGGTGAATCTTTCTCCGACATAGTAGTCCTCCTTTTACTCAGAGGTGGAGTTCCATTTTGATCCCCTTCCTGATCAACATATCTAGCAGCAGATCTATCTCCAGTATTACTAACTAATTCACAATGGCGCTTCTTGTGGCTGTCTCCCAACATGAAATGACCGTTAAGCCTCTTGTGACCAGGATCAGGCACTATATGATCATCTCTCAGACAAAATTCATCCCAAGCTCTGCCTACAAACTGTAACAGCAGTTGCAGAATTTTTAGCTGTAAACTGCAGGAAATACTTTTGTATGATGAGTAAAACATGCAATGACTAATAAATTGAAGCAAGTAAGAAAGCAGAAACACGATGAAGACATGAATGATGGAACATCAACTATTCAAATTTACCATTTAGATCTTACAATTGAATGAACATCAAAGAAAAATCGGTTGAAAATGTTACTAACAGAAATGCTAAATTTGGAAATCAGGACGAAGTTTGGAAGCAAACTTATGAAAATAAATTAAGGTACAGACTTGTACAGGCTCCACATATTGTATGCCAGCTTATAAGAAAAAGGAGACAACTTTGTTTTTCCTATGAGGGGTTTGCAATAGTATCAATTCATTATTCACAAATTTATTACCAATCATCCGATTTAGATGTATCACGCAGAGAAAACACCCTAAGATGAAAAAACATAGGTATAGTATAATCAACAGCTGCCACTGTCATCACTGATTTACACTAAACATAACTAACTAGACAATTGAAAAGGGAGCACATAGCACTCCCTCAAATTATAAAGGAAACATACCTTATGCATGTACAACTCTGACATCCCTCGACACTTTCACACTTCGCTCAACAGTACGCAGTTTTACACACAGTTAATTCCAAAATCTTTCCCTTTCCTTCACTCAACAAATCCACAAACGAAACAAAAAGGTTGTTCAATTCCCAAAACGAAATTAAAACAATTAAATGATTAGGTCACGAAAAATCCAATATTAAAAAGTTCCTCAATCTCCAGAGTTCATCATCTCTGTGAAAACAGAGTCAAGTATAGCCACAAGAAAATAACAGATTTTTTTCTTCCGTTATTCAGAATCGGAAATGGATCCACATAGGTATACTAAAACAGCTACTATTTTCTTAAAAACAAAATCATTTCTAATCAGAGAATTAAAAATCACCAATCTACGCAGGTCAAAAGCTAAAATGCTAGAAATTAACAAAAATCATCACACTTCTCAGTCTACTAAATCAACCACGCAAAATTCGAATCAGAAAATGAAAAATTCACTAGTCAAAATAACCATAACCATAAACAAAAACGAATGAACGAGCTTTGGAGCAGAAACTCATCAGGAAACTCACCAGAAAATCAAATAACCGCAGAAATCGCCGGAAACTTGAGCCACGAAATTCTTCTAGTCCAAATCTGTCAAGATCTCGAGAGAAAGAAGGCGCAAAAGAGGCAACTGACTGTATAGCACCAGAATTATCTGTGAAATTGGGGAAAATATTTTAGTGGTGAGATGAGTTGAATAAATAAATGTGCAGCCAATAAAGCGCCACGTGGCGGAGGGCGGCTGTTTGAGTATCAAAACTCGTGGTTGAGAGGTACGATCAGATTCTGCATTCTCATTGGACCTCGTACTTTTTAGGAGGACTCCAAGGAGGACACGTGTCGGTGGAGCCGGTGGGAGGGTGGGAAACATAGTGGGCCACGTGGTGTAAGGGGTAATGGGCTGCAGACAAAATGGACTGGGCTTTGCTAGTTTGCTTGTTTTAGTGAAGCACTACTCTTATTTTATTCAAAAAAAAAAATTTAAGTCTCGTGTATTCGATTTAAGAACCGACTAATCTTAGGGAACTAATTTCACCGTCCACTTGTGAGGATCCCATTTAAAGTCAGAATTTTGCGCTTTGTATGACTGATCCCATAGAAATTATTTGCACCTTAGAGAACTGAAATCTAAAGAGGGAGAACATGTACTCCTAAATCTCAAGTTTATACCATTAAACCAACTCCTTATATTATTTTATTTATTTTTCTTAATAATTGCGAATGTTAAGGTAGGCTTTTGGACGATGATTATGGGTGTTTTATTTTAATGTTTTTGTGATGGTGACACTATAGGAATATTGGGGATGGGGATTTTAGCACTAATTTATTACAGAATTTGGATTTACTTGAATACCAACCCCTTTTTGTCTTATTCAAAAGAATGGGTTGAAATTTTTTTAGTAGTAATAACTTATAAACTTATAATCTACTGTACATTTTAAGTAGATATTAAAAAATATGATAAAATAATTAGATGTAATGTGATTGAGAAAAGAATAATGTAATAAAATGATAAGGAGTGTAATTTACTAAAAAATGAAATGTTGAGTTTTTATTAGAACGGAAAAAGTTAAAAGTCAAAGTTTTCACTGAAATAATTTATCAACAAAGAACCTCTGAAAACCCTTTTGTTGACCCGTCGATTCAGCCATTCTAACTACGTTTTTGTCCTAGTCTTATGTAGGGGTGGGTAAATATACCGAAATTTCGGTATACCAAGCTTTTCGTATCAAAAAAATACCGAAATTATCTAAATTTTCGGTACGGTATGATATCATACCGAAATTTTCGGTATGGTAACGGTATGGAAAATGAACATACTGGGGTATTTTGGTATACCGAAAAATTTTCGATATTCGGTATGAAATGGTATATCGATATACCAAAAATACTGAAACCTTAATAAAATAATAATTTTATAATATAATTTATAATTTTATATTATTTTTAAATAAAATAACTTTAATTATTAAAATTTAAATAAAATAAATCTTAAATAATTAATTTTGATATAAAACAATGCTTCAATATTTTCGGTATGAATTGGTATACTAGTATTTCGATATGAAATTATGATTCAATGTTTTCGATATGAATCGGTATACCGATATACCGTACCGAAAATTCGATATACCGAAATTACGGTACGGTATCGGTATGAATTCTTACATATCGAAAATTCCGGTATACTGAGATTACGGTATACCGAAATTTCAGTACGATAACGGTATGAATTTTTTCAATAACGAAATTTTCGGTATGATAACGGTATGGTTCAGTATAGTCGGTATACCATACCGAACCACCCCTAGTACTCTTATGTATTGCTATCGAGCTCAGTTTTACGTGTCGCACAGCCTGTTGCTCAAGCCTTGTGTACTGCTTTCAAGCTCAGTCCTTCTCACTGCTAGACAAACTCGAGGTTCACATATCTTATACAAAGACAAAGAGTCAACCATAGAAAAGATTAAGTCTTAATCATAATCATCAATTTAGAGACGACTAGTCAACAAGTCAATAGTTTTATATGCTCATCGACGAGCATATATGAAATGAGATCTCGACGAGCACGAGAAGAAGGAAGCATTCCTTCTATAAAGATAAGTCCCTATATCAGGTTTAGAGTTATGGGCGACCAACGACCATGCATCCTTACGACGGTGGATGCGATCACTTTCCTCGCCCTAGATGAGGACAAGCATAGTATTAACAATAATGCAATATACTTCGCATGAGGCGCATTTAATGTGGTTATCCCATCAACTTTAGTTGATTGGACCTGGGGCAAATGAGAGTTCGTCAGCTATAAAGGCATGTAACTAAAATCCCACTATATAAGCCCATTTAGGCGAAGGAAATAACAAGTTGAAATTACTACACATTAACCGAGACACACACTCTCTCCAATCTAATTACTCTCTCAAGCTTCCTAAAAAAGCTTCCTTTGTTCTTCACTCACTAGAAAAAAACAGCCCATTTAAAGAGGGCAAGGGAATCACCCTCTTTAAATAGAATGGCGACAGTATAGGCGAGGGGGACTCTCTCCTCGCTAGTTTATTTATATCGCCAAAGTGCTCCTCGCTAGTTTATTGGCGAGAGCACCGACGCCAATTAAAGAGGGTGCAGCCCCACTCGCGATTACCCTCTCCAATTTAATTAATTTAAAAAATTGTGGAATTTGGGTTTGAAAGTTTATTGGCGAAAGCATCGTCGCCAATTAAAGAGGGTGCAGCCCCACTCGCGAATTAAAGAGGGCCTTTACCCTCGCCAATTTAATTAATTTAAAAAATTAGACGAGAATCGAACTCGGGACCTCCGGAACAAGAAGTGTTTATGCGCTCCTTGTGTGTCGTTTAGGCTAGAAGCTTTAGTCATTATACTTTGAATGCAATTAATATATATATATATACATATATTATAATTTAAATTTTTTTCTTTCTTTCCTTTAAAGTAACTTGTTTATCTTTAGATTGTCAAACACATTTAATATATTAATTTTTAAATATGAAATTATAATATTATGTGTTAAAAATAATTAATTATGTTTATTTTGTTTTTCAATTATAAAATTAATGTTCCTGGTTTATTTTTAAATTGTCAAAACATATTTAATATATTTATTTTTAAATGGAAAATTATAAAATTATGGGTTTAATTTTGTTCTCCAATTACATTTTTTTTAATTCACAATTATTCAATAATTATGTCTAATTAATTTTCTCCATATATATATATATATATATTTCAAATTTGTAATTAAATCATTGTTAGTATAAATTATTTGAATATATATACATTCAATATAATTAAAATTTAACAATAAAAATAAAAATCAAGTATCATTAATAATCAAAACTTAAAAATAAATACACCATTAATTGAAATTAAAAGATAAATATTTAAAAATTAATTAATCATTTTTTTAAATTTAATTTAATTTTTTAACTTGATTAAAATTATAATCAAGTCGTAACACACATTCTACAAGAACAAGCACAACTCATCTCTCAACTCTAACATCATCATATTTTTTTATTTAATAAATTAAATTACATATAACATAAATTAAATTATCAAAACATTATATTTATAATTAAATTATATTATTAACAATACTTAACAATTAATTAATCTAATAATAATGATAATTAACTATTAACCTAATTAACAATATCTAACAATTTAATATCTAATAATATTAAATTAATTAGCATACTCAGATTGCAATCCCTATTCCCTCGTCACCTTCCAAATAGCAACCGTCGCCAATTTCGCGAGGGGTATTAATTTCCCTCGCCAATGCGCTTGTAATTAAATTGCCTAATTCGCGAGTGTGATTCCATCCCTCGCCAATTCTCTCTTTATTTGTGCCTCTCTTTAAATCCCTCGCCAAACAGCAAGGGTTTAATCCCCTCTTTATTTCAGCAAAATTTTGTAGTGACTGTTCTTCATTGTTCATTATCTTTTACACACATTAAGCTCACGTAAAAGTCCATTATATATATATATATATATATATTTTTTGTTGGTGTTTGACAAGTTCACATCCAAATCATCCATTAAAAAACACCTACAACAGCGTACTAACTACAACAGCGTACTAACTCCAAATAGTTGATTTCATGAATAAACGGACAACTAATAGAGATAATACTAATTGATGTAAATTGATTTGATTAGATTTTTCCATTGTTTTAGGATTATTCTTTTTGACCATATCTCTTCCTAAATTATAGGAGATTGGTTATGTGATTATATGTAAATCTCTCATGTATATATATGAATACAATACATCTCACCAAGAACTCATGGTGATTTTCCCTAAAACCTTCTCTACTACTCTCAAACCCTAATATGTTTTATAAACATATTGTCATGGTATCAGCTTGATATTCGATCCATATACTACCCTTTTCTTCCGCGTTCTTCTTTTCTTATCGATTGCATCGTTCGGTTGGAATCCACCGACGTTCTGAGTATTACCCATCTCCTTCTACAGTACAGCATCGCCTTCTTCTTTCTTCTATCATCATGGTCACTTCCTCCACATCTTCCTCCGCCACCGATCCGTTACCGGTGACGACTATGATTAACATGATGCAAATAAAGCTTGAATCTTCAACTTACTTGATGTGGCGTCGTCAAACCACACATATGGCTGAGTGTTTTGACATCTTTGGCCATCTTGACGGCTCCACTCCTGCCCCGTCCGAAACCACTACAACCGGCGGTGTTGACTCGCCGAATCCGGAATATGCGGCATGGCGCCTCAAAGACAAACGACTTCTCAGCGTGTTGTTCACTTCACTCTCTCCCGATGCCGCTTCTGAGGTCATCGATTGCACTACTGCCCGTCAAGCGTGGGAGGCGCTTGAGGGTGTTTTTGCTTCTGCTTCCCGATCTCATCAACTCCGTGAGGAATTGCTGTCTCTCCGCCGCGGTGATTTGTCTGTTGATGAATATGGTCGGAAGTTCAAACATATTTGCGACCAATTACAGGCCATTGGTCGTCCCATTGATGCTGCAGACAAATGCCATTGGTTTCTTCGCGGGCTGGGCTTACAATTCGCGGGCTTCGCCGATACCAGATTGGCCATGTCTCCCCTTCCGGCGTTCCGTGATCTGGTTCACCAAGCCGTCCAGTTCGACATGATGATTCGATCCATGGAGGGATCGTCCCCCGCTCCAGCGGCCTTCTCGGCCGTTAATTCCCAGTCGCATGCGCCTAGGTCGTCTCAACCCTCTCCTCGCGGTAACCAGCATCAGCGTTCGTCTGGATACTCAGGTCATTCTGGTGGCAGTAATGTTGGCAGGAAAAATTCTGGTTCAGGGGGTTACAATGCAGGTCGTCCCACTTCTGGTACTGGTGGTACTCGTCGGGTGCCGCGTTGTCAATTATGCCGTGGAGAGCATTATGCGGATAAATGCTCCAAATACTTGAATGCTATCAATTCGTCTTCAGCTGCTAACCTTGCTCAGGCATTCAACTCCACTTTCAATATCTCTGATTCCACGCCTGACTGGTATCTATGGTGCCTCAGCTCACATGACGAACAATGTCTCGGCTCTCGACTCTCATGAGTCCTATTCTGGTAATGGTTCCGTTGTCGTGGGTAATGGTAATGTTTTGAGTATTTCGCATATTGGTACTTCTAAGATTTCTGAGGATGTTAAATTATTAGATGTACTTGTTGTGCCTCATATCACAAAGAACCTCCTGTCTATCAGTAAACTAACCTCGGATTATCCTGTCGATGTTATTTTTTCTGATAAGTTCTTTGCGATTCAGAACCGGCTCACAAAGAAAATTCTGGCTCAGGGAAGGCGTCATGAGGGGCTTTATCTGCTTGATCGGGGTGTTCCAGCTTTGGTTGCAGCTATTCGAGTCAAGAGATTGAAAGCGAGTTTTGATTTATGGCATTTGCGTCTGGGGCATGTCCCATTTTCAATTATTTCTTTGTTGAATAAACAGGGTTGTCTATCTGTTACTTCTGTTTTGCCAAACCCTAGTCTATGCTCTTCTTGCCAGTTGGCCAAGAGCAAACGTTTACCATTTTCATTGAATGAAAAACGAGCTACTGCTGTTCTTGATTTAATCCACTGTGATTTGTGGGGTCCTTCACCCGTTTCTACTTCTGATGGGTTTCGATATTATGTTGCATTTGTGGATGACTTTTCTATGTTCTCTTGGATATATCCCTTGCGTGCTAAATCTGACTTTTTTGATGTTTTTGTTCGATTTCATGCCTTCGTCTGTAATCATTTTTCTCGAACCATTAAAACATTTCAGTCTGATGGAGGTACTGAGTTTATGAATGGTCGGGTTCGTGATTTTATGCATGCACACGGCATACATCACCGCATTTCTTGTCCTTATACACCACAGCAAAATGGGAGGGCCGAACGAAAGCATCGTCATATATCTGAGACCGGTTTATCCATGCTCTTCCATGCTCATGCTCCTGCTTCTCTTTGGTTTGATGCATTTGCCACTGCTGTATATGTCATTAACAGGCTTCCTTCTGTGGTTCTTGATAACATCTCTCCCTTCCAGGTGTTATTTGGTTATTCGCCTAGTTATGATACTTTCAAACCGTTTGGTTGTCGTGTGTACCCTTTTCTTCGGGATTATGCTTCTCACAAACTGGAGCCTCGCAGTCGACCTTGCATTTTTCTTGGGTACAGCAGTTGTTGGGAATAAAATGAGATATGTTTTGATCTAATACCAAAACCCCCTGAGACATGCCTAAGTCAATATAAATATGTTCTAGGAATGTTAGAACATATAGATTATGGGCTAGATGAGAAGCTGAAGTGTTAGGCAGCTCTTAGACAATTAGATGCACAATTTGAGGGGGAACCTATGCTTTGAAGTCGATCAAGATCAAGTCCCCTCAAGGCTCAAATTCTGGAACAATCACTTAAGAGCAAGGACACTCTATGGAAAACCAAATGCACTTATCAGGAGAGTTGTCCAGAGAAAGTGTCCATATGCAAGATTGGTAAAATCAAAAGGACAAGCTTAATAACTCTGGTCAGCAGAGTTGTCCAAATAAGCTAGCCATATGCAAGAACAACTTTACCTAGCTCAAAAGGACAAGGCTACTCAAAGGCTTTGGATCAGGAAAGTTGTCCAGAGAAGCCAACTCTATGTGTAAAGTGCTCTGATGCTAAAAGACCAAATATGCTGATCAGAAGAGTTGTCCAGAAAAGTTGTCTCAGCATGATTGAATCAGAACAGATGTTCTAAAGGTTGAAGGTCAACTATGCTGAAGAGAAAGAGACAACCACACCCTAAAGATCACCAAAGAAACATGCCAAGATCATCTTGGAATGAGATAAAGGGAAAGAGCCAAGTCATCTGAAGAAGAGCAAGCCAACCTTGCTGAAAAGCAAAACTGCTGATAGTGATAAGGAGAGTTGTCCAGATGATAAGGAATGTTGTCCTATCATTGGATCAACCTTCAGAAGCCATGTCCAAGTCCTAACAAGAAGTCAAACATTGGGAAAAGTGCTGCAGAATGAAGACAAAGTCTTACAAGCCGTTTATTACCCAAATGAGGACATGTCACTATCAAGAATCTGTCTTCTAGTTTGAAGAACTCAAGGAAGACATTTATAGCAATTTGGGGCTGCCTCTCCAACGGGCAAATCCTCCATTTTGTCTATAAATACAGGAGTGTGAAGACCATTTGAAAGCATCCAACTAACCTCAACAGAATCCATCTACTCAAGCATTCTGAACATTTAAGCTTTCAAAGACTATCTTAGTCTTCAAACACTTCATCTAAGCTGAACTTCATTGTATATCCATACACAAGCTTAGAGAGATATCCTATCCTTATACACTGATCTTCATTGTAAAGGATATCTCATTAGTTGGAACCTTACTTCAACCCTTACATCTTTCAAGAGTGAAAGTGAGAAGGTTGTAGTAGTAGAAGTGGTAGGAGCTGACTGTTGAGAGAAGAACAGTTCAGTTCTGAGTTGAGAAGAGGGTACTAGGACTCTAGACATCCTAGGGATCAATTCACCAAGGAGTGGTGTTATTGATCAAGTGCACCTTGGCACTATAAAACAAGTTAATTCCAAGAGTGAAGGAATTATCCTGTTAAATCAGGGAAAGTGGATGTAGGAGCTTGAGTCTCTGAACCACTATAACTTCTTGTGTTGATTTACATTCCAAATACTTTCATACACTCAACACTGCACACAAAACTGATCTTTCAAGGAAAAACATTCAAAGACTGTGCAAAAAAACCTATTTGGACAAGTTCCCTGAAAACTGGACTGTGTTGCATTGACTAAGTGATTTCAGAAATTAAAGGAGTCTAAACTTAAAGGGCCAACCACTATTCCGCACATATAACTCCCCTAGATAGTTATTCAACTAAGTACTCAATAGTACTTAGTAGTTTGATTATCTTAGAAGAGTTAATCTTCTTCAGCAGAGTTGTCCAAGACAACCTTGCTGAACTCTGGTTTGATCAAATTAGCAAAAGAATTGCATACAAGTGTATCCCCCCCCCCATACACTTGTCATATACTCCTTTCAGGACCAACAAGTGGTATCAGAGCAGGGGTTCAAAGACCACTGCTTCTGAAAATCCATTTTTGATTTTCAAAACTCTCATATTTGTGTGGTCACTGAACTGATCTATCTGAAATCTATTACCTGTTGACTAACTGATTATTCTTGAGAAATGGCCAACACCAATGCTGTTCCCCCACCTGCTGTTCAAGGATTAGACAACATGGCCACAAATCCAGTCAACCACATTTCTCATCACAAACTGCCTATGTTTTCAATAGACAATTATGATTTCTGGAAAATTAGAATGAGGGCTCATCTTGCATCTCTCCATACTGATATGCTAAGAGTAATCACAAGAGGACCTTTTGTGTTTACTCAAACTAACCCCAGAGTGACAGCTGAGCAAAAAGCAGATGTAAGGGAACTGATTCCCAAAGATGAAGATGATTTCACTGCTGATGAAAAGAGGAAGGATAATCTGAATTATCTAGCAATGAACACCCTCTATCAAACAATTCCAGATGCAGTCATGGGAAGAGTCTACCACTGCACAACAGCCAAAGAAATTTGGGATACTCTTGCTGAAATGTGTGAGGGCACTGAAAAGATCAAGGAGAACAAGCTCCAAGTTGTTGTGCAGAAGTTTGAACAATTTTCAATGGAAACTGATGAGTCCATTGACAAATTTGCTGGTAGATTCACTGATGTGATGAATGAAATTAACTCATTGGGCAAGGTCTACACCAAGAGAGAAGTGGGATTGAAAATCTTGAGAAGTCTCACTCAAAAGTGGGATGTCTATGCTGTAATGATGCAAAACACCAAAGATCTTTCCACCATGCCCATGCAACAAATCTTCTCTGAACTCAAAGCCTATGAGTTTGATCTAAATAGAAGAAAGCCTGTTGAGGAACCTTCAAATCCTACTAAGGGAGTGGCATTCAAAGCCAAAGTTGCTGAACCAGAAATGCAACCCACTCCCAGATCATCAAAGACAGTCTCAAAGACTGAAATGAAGGAAGAACTAGCCTTGATGGCTAGAAGGTTTGAAAAGTTGAACTCAAGGTTTGGTAGATACAAGAAATTCTACCAAGACAACAAATTCAGGAGATACAACTCTCCTGAAGCACAGGCTGAAGTCAAAAAGCCTGAAGAGAAAAGATCAGAGGACAAGTACTCTGATAGGAGAAGGTCCAGTAGAGCTGAACCTTCATCATCAAAAAGAAGAGAAGAATCAAAGAAAGAAGATGATGAAGATCTGTGCTATAACTGTAAAAAGAAAGGGCACTTCCAGTATGACTGCCCTGAATTGAGCTCTAAAGAAAGAAGAGAGAGACAAGCTAAAAGAGACAGAAAGTTCACCAATAGAAAGGCCATGATGGCTGGTGAAGAATCTGAGAGTGCTGAGAGCTTCAACTCTTCTGATGGACTATTCTCCAACAGTGAAGATGATGATGATGTTTGCAACATGGCTCTTGAGGATGATGAGGTATCCTCTACTTCTAGTTCACCATCATTCATCTCACAAAACACTAGTGAGGTTAACCTGAAACTTTCCTTAGGAAAGTTGATGGAAGATTTCACTAGATTACAAGAATTTCATGACAATTGTGTGAGAGAAAATGAAAGATTGGCTACTGAACTAACCAAGAACTCTGAGGTAGCTGTTGATGTCAAGTCTACTGAGTTGTATCAACAAGTCTTGAGAAAGCTTGAGGAAGCAAATCTCAGGATAGTTGACCAACAAAAGGAGATTGATGATCAACTTCTCTCTCAGAAGAGAAAAGAATTTGAACTTAAAATTATAAATGCTAAATTTGAAAACCTCTCACATGAGTATGATATTCTTAAATCAAGTGAAGAGAGCCTGAAATTAAAGATGTCTGCTTTGAACAAATCCTCTAGAGCAATAGAGGAAATTCAAAGTTATCAAAGACCTATGGCTCAAAGAAGTGGATTGGGTTTTGATCCATTTGAATCTTCACCTTGTCTTAGTGTTGCATCCACAAATAACACTAAGAGAATCTTTGTTAAGTCAGTGGCACAAACTGAAAATGAAATAATTCAGCCACTGAACAAAGGAAAGGGCAAATTGAATGAAATGCCTACTCAAGTGATTCAGGAGAATAGGCCAAAACCTAAGGAAATGGCCAAAGCTCCTGAGCACAAAAGGAATATTGGTCAGCAGAGTAGACCCAATGGAAGGGCAACTCTCCTGAACAATGTTCAGAGGAATTATCCAAGGTATAATCAGCCTAGGCCAACTCATCTGAGAAAGCCTCAGCTGAATAGACCTAAGGACAACTACCCTCACAGGCAGAATAAAATGAGACAACCAAAACCCTTCATGCCAAAGGGTAATGGTCATAAAAAGGCCTTTCCTCAAAGATTTCATCAAGCTGCACAAAGAACTCATAAGTTCAGGAGAGTGGACAACCCCTCTGAAACTTACAGAGTTAACACATTCACACATACTTTCCCAAAGGCATTTAAGGGAAAGACAGTATATGTTGATGCACAAGGAAATCAACTTAGCCACCTTGAATCAATCAGGGTTATTAGGCAAGTTTGGGTTCCCAAAGGTACAGCTAACCTCTCAGGACCCAAAACTCAAAGGGTACCTAAACCTATCTAAATGCAGGTACCAATGGGCCACAAGAAGAGGAGCATGAACAAAAAGACAGCATGGTACCTTGACAGTGGATGCTCAAGGCACATGACTGGAAACAAGGAACTCCTCACTGACTTCATTGAAAAAGAAGGCCCAAATGTTACTTTTGGAGACAGCTCACAAGCAACTACAAAAGGTTATGGTACTTTGATGATTGGTAACATCAAAGTATCCAATGTATCTTATGTAGCTGGTCTCAAATATAATCTCCTAAGTATCAGTCAATTCTGTGATAAAGATTTTAATGTTGAGTTCTCAAGTGGAAAGTGTCTAATCAAGGATAAAACTCAACAAACTCTATTGACTGGAACTAGGAAGGGAAATGTGTATTTTGCAGACTGGGACAAGTCTACTGATGCTGCATGTTTTATTGCTAAAAGTTCTAGTGAACAAAGTTGGCTATGGCACAAGAGGCTAAACCACCTGAACTTCAAATCTATGAATAAACTTGCTAGAAATGCATTAGTTAAAGGACTACCTAATGAGGTTTTCATTAAAGAACATGTGTGTAAGCCATGTCAAGAAGGAAAACAGATTAAAGCCTCATTCAAAGGAAAATCAGTCATCTCCACTGAAAGGGTACTTGAACTTCTACATATGGATCTGTTTGGACCAATTACCCCTTCAAGCATAAATGGTAGAAAATACACATTAGTGGTAGTAGATGACTTCTCCAGGTACACATGGGTAGTATTTCTCCTTAATAAGAAGGAAACACAAGTCAAACTACCTGAACTTCTTAAGAGATTGTCAAATGAGAAAAGCCTTAGCATTATCAAGATAAGATCTGATAAAGGCACTGAGTTCATTAATTCATACATCAATGAGTACTGCACATCAAATGGAATAGCTCATGAAACCTCAGCAGCTAGAACTCCCCAACAAAATGGAGTTGCAGAAAGAAGGAATAGAACTTTAAAAGAAGCTGCTAGAACTTTAATTGCTGATTCAAATTTGCCTAAGAGGTTTTGGGCTGAAGCTATAAACACTGCATGCCATACTCAAAATAGATGTTTGATCACTAAGGGGCAAGGCAAAACCCCCTATGAACTCTGGAAAGGAAGAATGCCTAAAGTGTCATACTTTCATATATTTGGTTGTAAATGTTTCATTCACAATAATGGGAAAGAACAGTTGAAAGCCTTTGACAGCAAAGCTGATGAGGGAGTATTTCTTGGATACTCTCAAATCAGTAGAGCTTTCAGAGTCTACAACAAGAAAACCCTTATAGTGGAAGAAACACCTCATGTTGTGTTTGATGAATCTATCTTTGAGATCAGGAATGATCATTTAGAACCTGAAGAAATCACACAGAGGACAACCAGATTAAGCCTAAAAGACAAAGACACTGAATTCATAGATGTTGTTCAAGCCAATCTGCCTGAAAAACCCACATTGGACAACAATCCTTAAGGCAACCTTCCTGAGACAAATCCTACAAATGGAAATGGTGAACTGAATGAACCAATCCCAGTTCACATCCAGGTAACAACTACCAATGAAGAAGCAGTTCCTGCTGAGGTAGTTAATGGGTCAAATAGTCAAGGGGGAACTCAAAATGTTGAAAATGACAATGTCCCTGACATTGAGGACAACACCCCTGATTATGATCCTGAATTAGATCCTGCATTTAATTATCCTGAATTCTATGATCAAATTGACTCAACTTCAGTAGAGGACAACTCTACTGAAGAGATCAGAAAAAGAAGGACCTGGTTGTCAGACCACCCTACTGATCTAATACTTGGTGACCCAAGTATTGGAGTCAAAACAAGAAGATTCCATGGTGAAAGTGCTCTTTTCTGTTGTTTCTTGTCAGAACAAGAACCAAGTAATATCGAGGAAGCACTTCAAGATGCCAACTGGATCACAGCCA
Organism: Galeopsis tetrahit; assembly: GCA_963675135.1. Classification (NCBI taxonomy): domain Eukaryota; kingdom Viridiplantae; phylum Streptophyta; class Magnoliopsida; order Lamiales; family Lamiaceae; genus Galeopsis; species Galeopsis tetrahit. The sequence continues at coordinate 96,474,337 of OY776119.1, forward strand.
TGCAGGAAGAACTCAACCAATTCACCAGAAATGAAGTATGGGAGCTGGTGGATAGGCCTTCACATCAAGATGTTATTGGAACAAAGTGGGTGTTCAAGAACAAGAAAAATGAAAATGATGTGATTGTCAGAAACAAAGCAAGACTAGTGGAAAAAGGGTATTGCCAACATGAAGGCATTGACTATGATGAGACATTTGCACCTGTGGCAAGGCTAGAAGCTATAAGGCTCTTTCTAGCCTATGCAGCCCACAAGAGGTTCAAAGTATACCAAATGGATGTGAAAAGTGCCTTTCTGAATGGAGTCTTGAAAGAAGAAGTCTATGTGGAGCAACCACCAGGTTTTGAAGTTGGAAACCAAGTTTACAGACTCAAGAAAGCTCTATATGGACTCAAACAAGCCCCTAGGGCTTGGTATGATACACTGTCACAATTCCTCTTGGATCATGGATTCACCAAGGGAACTGTGGACAGAACTCTCTTCAGAATCTCTGAAGGAGAGGACATCTTGCTTGTCCAAATTTATGTGGATGACATAATTTTTGGATCCCCTAATGAGAAGCTCTGTGAGAAATTCTCCAAGCTCATGCAAAGCAAGTTTGAGATGTCCATGATGGGGTTGATGAATTTCTTTTTGGGTCTACAAGTCAAACAATCTAAAGAAGGAATCTTCATCAACCAAGCTAAGTACACCAGAGAAATGATCAAGAAGTTTGGGTGTACAACTAGCAAGCCAGTAAGGATCCCTATGAACACAAATTGGAAGATGGATCCTGATGAGAGTGGTATTCCAACCAACTCTACTGAGTATAGAGGAATAATTGGTTCACTCCTCTATCTCACTGCCAGCAGACCTGATATCACCTTTGCAGTAGGTGTGTGTGCAAGGTTTCAAGCAAATCCTAAGAAAAGCCACCTTGAGGCTGCAAAGAGGATTTTGAGGTATCTCAAAGGCACTGAGAATCTAGGCCTTTAGTACCCTGCTGATGACAATATTGAGCTAACTGGCTACTCAGATGCTGATTATGGAGGATGTAGGATTGACAGAAAGTCCACCTCAGGGACTTGTCAATTCTTGGGCAACAAACTCATATCTTGGTTCTCCAAGAAACAAAATACAGTAGCCACCTCCACCACTGAAGCTGAATATGTTGCAGCTGGAAGTTGTTGTGCTCAAATCCTTTGGCTAAGACAACAACTCAGAGACTACAAAGTCAACTCTACTGAAGTGCCAATTTTCTGTGATAACAATAGTGCCATTGCTATATCACAAAATCCTGTCTTGCACACAAGATGCAAACATGTGGACATCAAGCACCACTTCATTAGAGATCATGTGGAGAAGAAGGATATCAAGCTAGTGAAAATTCACACAGACCATCAAAAAGCTGATATACTAACTAAGCCACTTGCAGAGGCAAGGTTCCTGGAATTATCAGCAGAGTTGGGACTTCTTGATCCAGGGAAGTTGGACAAATGAGTCCAAAGAAGTTCATTGATTAAGGGGGAAACAAACTCAAACTTCAGCAGACTTGGTCAAGTCTACTGAAACTCAGAAACATGACCTTACTTCTTCAGGACACTTGTCCTTTGAAATTCAGGACACTTGTCCACAGTCTTTCAGGACACTTGTCCATGTAGGGTCAGATAAGTTGTCCCAGCTATAAAACCAAATCTTGGTATGATAAGCACCTATTTTTGGTGATCAATACCTATCTCGAAATCTGTCCCTTGAAATACAGTTTCACCTTTCTGGGATTTAATTTGTCTCCCACCCAAAAGGTCACTTTCCATGCATTAAATGCCAAGATTTAACTCTTGTTTGCATTAAACTTTTTGGGACATGATCTATCTCGAAAAACCCCCAGCCTTAAACAAACATTAAAAACCACCCACGTTTTGAATAAAACAGTTATTTCACTGTTACATTGGTTTTTGACCATTGGATCAAAAATGGACAACTCCCCTGAAATCAATCCTAGCCGTCCATTTTGGATTTCCATTTTTGTTCACCTTTGAATTGTCTCAAGACCTTACCAACTCATTGACAAACATTCTTTTTAGAATATTCACAAGTCTTAAGATACCCACAAACACTTCTTCCCCAAGTATTCGAAACACTAACTCTAATTTTCTTCAAACTCTCTCAAAACTCTCTCTGCAAATTTCAATGGCCCCCAAAGTTAGACCTGAGATGCTTGTTGATTTCTCTAACAAGGATCTAGACCTGGATTTTGCCTACCTAAGCAACAAAAACAATCTTCACTTTGAGCCAATAGTCTCCTTTGAAAGTGAAGATCCTGAGATTACTCCAACCCTGAGGTGGTTGAGAAAAGCTGGACTTCAAAAGTTCATGGAGGAGAGACCAAGCTCTTGCTTGGAGAGCTACATGGCAGAATTCTTTGCCTTCCTCAAGTGGAGAGGCAAGCCTGAAGATGGTGAAGTATCAACCAGATTATCTTACACAGCAGAAGGAGAGGAAGAGGAGAGATTCCACAGAGTAAAATTCTCCTCAGAAGATCTGGAAGGAGCTTTTGGATTGCCTTATGAGGGAAGGAATCCAGAGGTTTATGGTACTGGGCATGAAGATGAAATAGCCCAAGAATGGTTATTAGTTCCAGGCCCTCTCTCCTCAACTCAAAACAAGAAAACTCTCAAGCCAGAGTTTCTCAATCTTTTTGAGGTAGTTGCTAAGAGCCTCTTAAGCAACACTGGAAGCTTAGAGCAGGTCAGCCATCCAAGGATCAGAATCATGGCTGCCATTATTGATGCCAGTGATAAGGGCATCAAGTTTGATTGGAGGACCTTCATCATGTCTGAGATGATGAAGGAGAAGGCTAAATTTAAAGTGAAAACCCACAATAAGGTGGTGCTAGAAGGGAAAATCAAGTATTGCACCAGGGCAAGCTTGTTGATTGAGAGGTTTTCCCACTATTCCCAGATGCAAACCTTTGCAAAGCCCCTCCCAGCCCAAAAGATCCTATTCAGAAAGCTCAGCAAGAAAACTGAGAAAAGAAGGATGTTACTGGCCAAGCCTGCTGAAGAACAAGAAGAAGAAAAGCCTAAGATGAAAAAGAGAACAAAGGCCAGGGCTGTCAAAACAAGAAAGATGTCTCAATTGTCTTCAAGAGAAGCCTCAGGAGCATCAGCTGAAGTTGATGCAGTGGCAGAAGAGGGAGTGAGTGTGCCTTCTGACCACTCAGAAGAGGTGAGGAGGAAGTACAATGAGACTAGGCAAAAGAAGAAGGGTGATAAGAGAATCAGGGAAGTTGTCCCTGAGAAGGAAGGAAGTGGAAGCAGTAGGGCCGGCAAGAGAAGGGCCAAACCTACTGAAAAGGTGTTGGAGTTTCAAGAAGAAAGGTCTCTTCAATTGGCTCTAAGGGAGAGCAGAGCTGAAAGCAAGACCAAATCCATGTCAAGGACTGATTCATCTGGTTCTGGAACTCCAGAATCCAAAGTCCCTGAAGGTCAACCTATAGAGGCCAACCTCCCTGAAATTCAGTATCTTGAGCCCAACTCCCCTGAAACCCATGTTACCCCTTCCAACCAACCCATTACCCCTGTAAATCTCACTAAGAGATATTCTCCAGAAGGGAATGTGCAAAGAAGTGGCATTGATGTGCTTGCTGATTTAGCAGTAGATGAGACAAGACTCCTGTCTCCCCTTGACTCATCCATGCTCAATTATTCAAAGCTCTTAGAGCATGCACTCCATGAGCCAACCCCCCTGAGTAAAGCCCCTTCAGATCAATTGCTCTCAAAAGCAACTGAAGATCCTTCTACTGTACCCAACCCATCTGAAGCCAATATCCCTGAACTTAATCTGCCTGAAGCCACATTAGGAGAACCCAGAGCCAACTCCCCTATAACCCAAAGTCCCCATTCAAGTGGAGATGAGGAGGAGTATACTTTTGAAAGTATGCTCGGAGGAGGAGCCAAGGCTACTGTGGACAGTTTGTATCCACAACTTGCTGAATTTCCAAGAATTCAGAAGGCCTTTCATGATTTGAGGATGCTTGTTGATGTGAAAGACAAATCTATGATGGAGATATCACAAGTCATCCAAGATAAGGGTGCAAACTGGTGGCAAATAGAGGAAAACAGATTGCTACACTTTGCTGGAGTTTCAAAGACAAGATTTCTCATTGATGAGGAGATTTTTGCAAAGCTGGTAGCTGACAAGATTGAGGAGGAGAAAGAAAGAAAAGCCAAGGGAATCAAACACCTTGACAGTAGCTCAAATGATGATGATTCACCAGATGATCCCTCAAACCCTTCAAATTCCAACCCTCCTGAAACCCCTCAAGCCAATCTCCCTGAATCCTTTCAACCCAAGTCTTCTATAGCAGATAGACTTTCTAACCCTCCTAAAACCTATCATAGGAAAGGCTCTGTATCTTCAGAGGTGTTGACCAAGGGTGGTAACACAACCAAGGACACATCTGCCAATGAAGGTTCTCCTGAACCCAAGGCACAGCCTAAAGATGTGGAGGTTCCTTCTCTAGAGGCTAGTTTGATTAAGGCCTATTCAGTGTCAGAAGAGTTGGACACTGATCAGCCCTTAATCATTCAGGATGACTCAGTGGCTGTTGATATAAGCACTGTGATCTCCCCACAACTGCCATCTTTGAACCTTGTTGAAGGTGGAGATGCTGCAGGTTTAGGAGAAGGAGTTGAAAAGGAGAGAATAGTTGAAAAATCAGAGGGAGTTGAGGATGAAAGAGAGGTAGTCATCACTAAGATAGTGAGTGTACCACCATATGAGGGTGGAATAAGTGAGGAAGGACAGGTTATTCTTGAAGTCAAATCTGAACTTCAAGAATCCCTTGATGAGAGGAGGCCTGTTCCTTTAAGTGAGAACATTATTAAAGAAGGGAGAAAAGAACAAGTTGAAAATGAGAGGAAGACTGCTGATGTATCAGAGTCTTATGTAAAAGAAATTGAGGGTGATGAGTGCTTATTTCCTAACTTGTTTGACTTGTCTGATGTTGCAGGTATTTCTCTTGTTCAAATTTTTGCAGATGAGTTCTTAACAGATGCACCTATCCAAGTAGACACAGGCTCAGCTCAGGCCTTACTTGGAATGCAATCAGAGAAGTTGGACTCCTTGGCTCATCAAGTCCAATCTGCTCATGCTGAAACTTCAGGAGCATTAAATGAGCAAGGAAGGACTCTAGCATTTGTAGAAATGAGGCTCACTGGCTCTGAAGATGTTGTGCTACCAACCCTTGAGGCAAGAATCAGTGGTGTGGAATCTGGTCTCCAAACCATCTCCACTGAAGTTCAAAATGCCAAATCTACCATGGAAGCCATCTCAGAGGAGGTCAAGAAAGAGAAAAAGCTGCTGAGAGACAATCACAATGCTAATGTCAAAGCTCTCAGGTTAACTGTCAAACAAGCTATTGGAAAGAAAACTGCACTGCAAAAGAGAAGAGCTGAAGAGCAAAGGCTAGCTATGGTCAAAGCAGCCTCTGAAAAGTTTTCCCAAGAGGTATTGGCCAACATTGCTGAAGGTGCAGTGGCCAACCTCACTGAGTTTCTGAAGACCCAATTGGATGCATCTCTTAAGGCAACCTTGGAGGAGGTGGTCCAACAAAAGATGAAGCCTGTTCTAGCTTTTCTTAGCTTGAGCAATGATAAAATGCAAGATATACATGATGAAAATGTGTATTTGTTGGAAGAGATGAAGTCCCTAAACCAGGCCCAATCCCTGATGGCCTCAACAATGAGTGACCTCAAGCCCCAGTGTTTTGATGCTGCCAAAAAGGGGGAAAGGGAAAGAGCAAGGGCAAAAGGTGCCTTAATAATTGGGAGTCCAGTGAAAGGGAAGGACAAAGTCCCTGAAGGAAAGGGAAAAGAGCCAGCAGTGCTGAACTTGGAAGAATTGGATGAAGAGGAGCAGTTAGCATTGACATTGAAAAACTCAATGGCCTCAGCTCAAGAGGAAAGAGTGAGGCTACAACAAAGACCAGGTGGTGAAGTGTCAGGTTTGGACAAAGATGCTGAAGGTGTCCAAACTAGAGGAAAGATCAAGAAGGCCCAAAGAAAGAAGAGACAAATTGAGAAATTCACTGACTTTCCTAGCAGCCTTGATCTTCCACCTGAATTCAGAATTGATGAAGATGAGCCTACATCAAAGAAAGCCAAAACTGCTGAAGAGCCCAAAGCTGCTGAAAAGGACAAATCTTCTGAATCTGGCAAAACTGCTGAAGGTACCAAGTCCTCTGAAGACATTGTAGAGTAATTTGCTGAAGGATTTGGACCTGAACCTAAGAAGAAGACAACAGTCCTAGCTCTTGATCCATCAAAGCTGTTTCATGAAGGGTATGGCAAAGACCCTAAAACACAACAGAAACTGGCCATGATGAGGGCCCAAGAGAAAATGGATCTGATGGAAGAAGACAACAGAGCAAGAGATGAAAGGAGAGCAAATTTTCAGAAACCAAGAAGGAGGAGAGCAACTTACAGCAAGATGAAGCCTCAGCTTCTAATCCCAATGGACACCAAATATCCACACTTGGATAAATGGGTGCCAATTCAACTGAATGACACATGGGAAGAAGCCAAAAGGGAGTTTGTCTATGACTAGTATGTCATTGACAGATGGAATGGAGGAGATGCAAACTCTGCCTTCACTGAGTTCATGCTAGAATACTACAGAGAGTTGTATCAACAACTTCTTGCAGCTGCTGACATTGCAAGATTTGAACTCACAGCTCCCAAGCCAATCATATACATGCCTCCAAAGCTTGAAGGATGGATTGACCAAGCAAGAATTCTGAGAGAATTCACTGAGATCCTTAAGCTAAACAAGATGGTTCTTGGACCTAAGGGAACCAACCAAGAAGCCATGGCATTGAAAAGAAGAGTGTGGGCACAGTATGGAATGCTGCCACCCCCTGAGGATGATCTTTGAAATGGCTAAGTCTTCTGACCCTTCTTGATTGATCAACTATGCTGAAATATGATCAAGATTGCTGATGTGGTGTGCTAATCTGTTTGCTCTGATCTGTTATGGATTGCTCTGATACAAGCTCTGTGCTCTGATGCTGAAAATCTTATTTATGTCTTGAATTGTTAGAATGAAATGCTCTGATGTATTTAAGTGTTATTGATTCATGCTCTGATATGTTAATTTCAACTATCAACATGCTTGTAATGATCTTTGAATGAATGATAGTTGAACTTATTTTGAATCAAGAAACACTAATCTCTCTATGCCTATCTTAAAACCTACTTGCAACAAAAACAGTGAATACACTAACACATTATCTTTTCAGGAATATTGACCTTAGTCATGTCTTCTGAAGATACATGTAATAGGTGTAGACAAGTCACTTTTGCTTAGATTGTGTAGGTTTTGGCATCATCAAAAAGGGGGAAATTGTTGGGAATAAAATGAGATATGTTTTGATCTAATACCAAAACCCCCTGAGACATGCCTAAGTCAATATAAATATGTTCTAGGAATGTTAGAACATATAGATTATGGGCTAGATGAGAAGCTGAAGTGTTAGGCAGCTCTTAGACAATTAGATGCACAATTTGAGGGGGAACCTATGCTTTGAAGTCGATCAAGATCAAGTCCCCTCAAGGCTCAAATTCTGGAACAATCACTTAAGAGCAAGGACACTCTATGGAAAACCAAATGCACTTATCAGGAGAGTTGTCCAGAGAAAGTGTCCATATGCAAGATTGGTAAAATCAAAAGGACAAGCTTAATAACTCTGGTCAGCAGAGTTGTCCAAAGAAGCTAGCCATATGCAAGAACAACTTTACCTAGCTCAAAAGGACAAGGCTACTCAAAGGCTTTGGATCAGGAAAGTTGTCCAGAGAAGCCAACTCTATGTGTAAAGTGCTCTGATGCTAAAAGACCAAATATGCTGATCAGAAGAGTTGTCCAGAAAAGTTGTCTCAGCATGATTGAATCAGAACAGATGTTCTAAAGGTTGAAGGTCAACTATGCTGAAGAGAAAGAGACAACCACACCCTAAAGATCACCAAAGAAACATGCCAAGATCATCTTGGAATGAGATAAAGGGAAAGAGCCAAGTCATCTGAAGAAGAGCAAGCCAACCTTGCTGAAAAGCAAAACTGCTGATAGTGATAAGGAGAGTTGTCCAGATGATAAGGAATGTTGTCCTATCATTGGATCAACCTTCAGAAGCCATGTCCAAGTCCTAACAAGAAGTCAAAAATTGGGAAAAGTGCTGCAGAATGAAGACAAAGTCTTACAAGCCGTTTATTACCCAAATGAGGACATGTCACTATCAAGAATCTGTCTTCCAGTTTGAAGAACTCAAGGAAGACATTTATAGCAATTTGGGGCTGCCTCTCCAACGGGCAAATCCTCCATTTTGTCTATAAATACAGGAGTGTGAAGACCATTTGAAAGCATCCAACTAACCTCAACAGAATCCATCTACTCAAGCATTCTGAACATTTAAGCTTTCAAAGACTATCTTAGTCTTCAAACACTTCATCTAAGCTGAACTTCATTGTATATCCATACACAAGCTTAGAGAGATATCCTATCCTTATACACTGATCTTCATTGTAAAGGATATCTCATTAGTTGGAACCTTACTTCAACCCTTACATCTTTCAAGAGTGAAAGTGAGAAGGTTGTAGCAGTAGAAGTGGTAGGAGCTGACTGTTGAGAGAAGAACAGTTCAGTTCTGAGTTGAGAAGAGGGTACTAGGACTCTAGACATCCTAGGGATCAATTCACCAAGGAGTGGTGTTATTGATCAAGTGCACCTTGGCACTATAAAACAAGTTAATTCCAAGAGTGAAGGAATTATCCTGTTAAATCAGGGAAAGTGGATGTAGGAGCTTGAGTCTCTGAACCACTATAACTTCTTGTGTTGATTTACATTCCAAATACTTTCATACACTCAACACTGCACACAAAACTGATCTTTCAAGGAAAAACATTCAAAGACTGTGCAAAAAAACCTATTTGGACAAGTTCCCTGAAAACTGGACTGTGTTGCATTGACTAAGTGATTTCAGAAATTAAAGGAGTCTAAACTTAAAGGGCCAACCACTATTCCGCACATATAACTCCCCTAGATAGTTATTCAACTAAGTACTCAATAGTACTTAGTAGTTTGATTATCTTAGAAGAGTTAATCTTCTTCAGCAGAGTTGTCCAAGACAACCTTGCTGAACTCTGGTTTGATCAAATTAGCAAAAGAATTGCATACAAGTGTATCCCCCCCCCCCCCATACACTTGTCATATACTCCTTTCAGGACCAACAGCAGTATTCAGAAGGGTTTTCGTTGCTTTGATCCGGTCTCCTCTCGTATTTTCATCACTCGCCATGCTCAGTTTGATGAGCTTCACTTCCCTTTCTCTCGTTCTTCGTCTGTCACGAAGGTTACTGATTTGGATGTTTCGACATTTCTCGATGTTTCATCTGATTCCACTCTGGCTCCTGTCTCGGCTCCTGTCCGCCCTCCACATCGTTTTTCAGTTGATAATGATGTTTGCCCGCCGACTTTGGTTCTTCACGAACCAGCTATGGAATCATCTCCTCAGGTTCCGCCTCCTGTTGAGCCTCCAGCTCAGGATCCGCCTCCTGTTGAGCCTCCAGCTCAGGACCCACCTCCTGCTCAGGTTGATCAGCCGCCATCCCATCCTATGGTCACTCGGGCTCGTGCTGGCATATTCAAACCCCGCTATCCAGTTGATCTGGTGTCTTCCACTCTTTGTTCAGCTCTTGTTGCCACTTCTGAACCCCGTGGTTTCAAGTCTGCTGTTAAACATCCTCATTGGCTTGCTGCTATGCAGGAGGAGATTGATGCTCTTCACTTGAACTCTACCTGGGATTTGGTGCCTCGTCCTTCTGGCACAAATATTGTTGGCTCTAAGTGGGTTTTTCGTACGAAGTTTTTGGCAGATGGGTCGATCGAGCGTCACAAAGCTCGTTTAGTGGCCCAGGGTTTCACTCAGGTACCTGGTTTGGATTTCCACCTTACTTTCAGTCCGGTTGTGAAGGCAGCTACGGTTCGGGTTGTCCTGGCTCTATCTGTTCAGCACGGTTGGCCCCTTCACCAGCTTAATGTGAAGAATGCCTTTCTCAATGGGGTTCTTCACAAGCCTGTCTTCATGGCTCAGCCTCCTGGTTTTGTTGACCCTCGCTATCCGGATCATGTTTGTCGTCTGAAGAAGGCCCTGTATGGTCTCCGCCAGGCTCCTCTTGCCTGGTACCAGCGTTTCAGTTCGTTTCTCTTCAGTTTGGGCTTTTCTCAGAGTCGTTCTGATTCGTCTCTTTTTCATCTTCATCAGGGTAAGACTACTATTTATCTTCTCTTGTATGTTGATGATATCATTGTAACAGGTAATGATCCTACTGCTCTTCGTCGCTTTATTGCTCGCACTAGCAATGAATTCTCCATCAAGGATCTTGGTTCCTTGAGTTACTTCCTTGGCCTTGAGGTCACCTCCTCTGCTTCGGGTCTGTTTGTTGGACAGGCCAAGTATGCACTTGATATTCTTGAGCGTGCAGACTTGGTGGATGCTAAGCCTGTCTCTACTCCGTTAGCTACAGGCGAATCTCTTGTGAGCACGGGTCCTGCTTTCAAGGATCCTACTTTGTATAGGTCTCTAGTTGGTGCTTTGCAATACTTGACCATCACCAGACCAGATCTATCCTATGCTGTCAGCTCTGTGAGTCAGTTTCTTCAGTCGCCCTCTGAAGATCATTTTTTGGCTGTTAAGCGTATCCTTCGCTATGTGAAAGGTATTATTCACTTTGGTCTCTCCTTCGCTAGACGTCCTGATTTTTCTCTCTTGGGATACTCTGATGCTGATTGGGCTCGTTGTGTTGAGTCTCGTCGTTCGACTTATGGTTATTCTATTTTCCTTGGGGGTAATCTTGTTTCTTGGAGTGCAAAGAAACAACCTACTGTTGCTCGTTCCAGCTGTGAGTCTGAGTATAGGGCGATGGCAAATGCAGCAGCTGAGCTTGTTTGGGTTATTAACCTTCTTGGAGAACTACGCGCGCTTCCTCCTACTCGTCCTATCTTGTTGTGTGACAACAAGAGTGCCCTTTTCTTGAGTCAGAATCCTGTGGCACACAAGAGGGCTAAGCATATTGACTTGGATTATCATTTTGTTCGTGAGTTGGTTTCGTCTGGTCGAATCTCCACTGAGTTCGTTCCCTCTCATCTTCAGCTTGCGGATATTTTTACGAAGAGTCTTCCCCGCCCTGCTTTTGAGTTTTTACGCTCCAAGCTTTGCGTGTGTCTTCACCCCACGCAGCGCTTGACGGGGGGTAATAGAGATAATACTAATTGATGTAAATTGATTTGATTAGATTTTTCCATTGTTTTAGGATTATTCTTTTTGACCATATCTCTTCCTAAATTATAGGAGATTGGTTATGTGATTATATGTAAATCTCTCATGTATATATATGAATACAATACATCTCACCAAGAACTCATGGTGATTTTCCCTAAAACCTTCTCTACTACTCTCAAACCCTAATATGTTTTATAAACATATTGTCAACAACCAACTAACGGTCAAATGTAGGAGTAAAAAGAGTACTTCAAGAACTAAATTTGAATAGTGGGGAACCAAAAATGATACTTATACTAATTTTGTACAAAAAAAAAATTTTTTTGCATGAGACTTGCAAGTTTTTCTATTTAAACTCTTTCTCATTATTGTTTTTTTTGCAGGAGTATTAATGCTTTGTTGATAACGCTTCGCCTTGTAGAAATCATACTAGCTGTCGTTGAAAATAGGCCAGCTTTGATGACCAAATTGCATGTAGAGTACTGTGATCCAAGCTCATATTATTATCCCCACAATCTTCGCCACTTCGAAAAATTGGAAACACTAAGGTGTTTTTTCCCTAAAGAATCGAATTGGCGTTGTTTTGTGTTGAGCTTTACATTTCCAATTAAGTTCGCTTAAGAAGTTGCACTTAAGAAATTGTTACCTTCATTGGGAAGATTTGAGTGTGATTGGTTCGTTGCCTCATCTCGAAGTTCTTAAACTAGATTGCAAATCCGTTGAGGGGGAATTCGTATGCCTCAAGTCTTTGAAAATTTATGCATGCGACGATTTAATTCATTGGAATGCGGAAAACTGACACTTTTCAGTTCTGGAGGAGAAGCTCGTTCTTGAACGATTGAGTGGGATGAGGTCCCTTCGGGTATCGGAGAAATTCCAACTCTTCGATTTATTCGTTTGGAATGTTGTAGTGTGTCGTCTCAGCAATGAGAATGTTGGTGGAGCAAGAGGATCGATGTTGGGAATGAGGGCCTTCAACTTGAAGTTGAGTTTTGGAATGAGGAAGAATTAGAGTGCTTCAAAGAGATGGTTAAAGCAGAGGGTTTATCAAGCAGTAATCTTCGCCTACAGAAAGATTGATTAGGCTATTGACATTTTTTTTTTTAGTTTCTAATTGTTGCTAGGATATAAAAAAAAAAATTGAGGGTTCATTGTTATTTGAGTCGTGAGATTAATTCAGAAATAATTGTGTAACTTTAGCTGGGTCCACAAAAGGTTCAATAATTTTTACTTTTTCAGTTTTAATCCTTTTACATCAATTTTAGTAGTATTTTCTTTTATCTCAATTTTGGTCCTCTTATTAAGGCCCTCCCCAATCATAAACCCCAAAAAGTAGGTTTTTCCTTGCCACATGTGCGCTACCTCAAATGCAAAAAAACTCCTCCCCCAACAATAAACCCAAAAAGTAGGCTTTGGGGGGGGGCCACCTCATTTTCTTTCATTTCTTATTGGGGGGCCCACCTCACTCTCTCTCTCTCAAAAAATGCGGTAAATATGGTTTTTTAGGGGTCCACCTCACTCTCTCTCTCTCTCAAAAAACCTAGATTTAAATGTTACAACCTCCCCAAAAAAATTCCAACCACCAAACTTTCTTCCCAATGGCTAAAAACCTCCCCACAAGGTTTTTGTGTGTTCCATGTCACCAAAAAACCTCCCCACTGGAGAGGACCTAATAGGACACATTGACGTAACATGTCACATCGTATCCTTGTCATACTGCCACATCATATCTATTATGAAAAAAATTAAAATTATTATTTTTATAATAAATGCAAATTTTATTATATACTTAATTAATAATTGAATATTACATTAATTTTAGAATATTTTTTTTTGTACATTTTATTCCCATAAGACTGTGGATCATTTGGGACGTAGTTTACAAGATTTGAAATAAGTTAATTCACTTGCGGCCATGTGATGATTTTGGGGTTAGTTTTGTATTTTTTATTAATGTTTGAACTAAGTTTGTAACAGATGTTTTGTACGGGATCAAATTTGTAAGAAATATTTCGTATGAGACCAACTTCAAATATTATGGAACAAAAATTAATGGATTGATAGTTAATGGGACTAAATATGCCATTAATCATATCATTTATTTCGCAAAAACTTATATGCAATATTGCATGCATGCAATATGACTAATTAAGGTAATTAGGTCAAAATTTGTGGGTCAACGCGGATCAACACGGGTCAAAGCGGGTCAACCTTAATTAAAATATTTATTTTCACTCTAATATATTATTATTTTACTACATGACCAAAATTATGTTACTACAAGAACTAAATTTTGTCACTACAAGGTCAAAAGTGTATTACTACAAGTCCAAAAATATTCTGGACAATTATTTTTTTGAGGCAAAATTACTAAAATAATTTTGACTTATTCAGCTACTACATGACTAAAACAATGTTACTACAAGACTAAAATTTTATCACTACAAGGTCAAAAATGTATTACTACATGTTCAAAAATATTTTGGAGACTTTATTTTTTGGTGAATTTTTCAGAATGTTTTGACATATAGTATTAAATTTTTGGCCTTGTAGTGGTAATATTTTGGCCTTGTAGTAACAATATTTTGGTCATGTAGTAAACCACCTATTTGCAATCCGCGAATTTTCTGGGCAACCCGGATCCAGACCTATGACCCGCGAATTTTTTAAAATTGACTTAATTTGACTTTTGGACTTAAGGTTTTGACTTGCCTAATTGGGATGGAATGCATGTATGCAACATTTCACATAAGACTAACCCCATTTATTTTATCTCTAAACCTATCTCCTTTTTCAATTTTTGTCCTTCCAGATATATTTACTGATTTACCCTCACATTTGGTAAATGTAATTATTTTGGGGTGCTAAAATGTAATTAATAACTTTTAATCACATTTAACACTGCTAAATACTCCAGATTCCGCCTAGATGGTTAATTAACGGTGAGATCAACTAAGAATTTCAAGACCGAGTTTAATAAGTGAGTGCCAAAACTATAAAACGTAAACTTTAGGAACAAAAATGATATTATCCGTACAAAAAAGTAACAAAGTGTAAGCAATAGAGTTCTAGGCTCACGGTACATGCTTATAGGTAGTTGTGAATACGCACAGATCCTAAACCTTGAAAAGGTTGTTTATCATTAGTAAGTACAAAAGCTTCAGGGATGAAAGACACCTCATATTCTAAATTCTTGCTTGTGAAGCTCTCTATTTCCACCTCCTCCTTCAGCGTATCTTCTTCATGCTTAAACATGAACGTAATTCCAACTTGTAGGTCACCATTTTCGAGACTCAGTTGTTCCTCGAGTATCTCAGTCGAAGAAATGGCAGCAGGCACGCTGCACCAATACACTTGAAGATCTTTGAGTGTTTCTCCGAAACCTGAAGGGATCTTTTCCAATCTAAACAGATGTTGAAGATGGAGCTTCTCTAGCACTGGGAAATCGGAGTTTTCTGCAGTCCACTTTTGCAGATCTTGACAATAAATCTTCAAGTATTTTAGACGAGGGAATCCTCCCTCGACAGCATGCCACTCAAGTCCCACGACTGAACGATCAGCTAATTTGAGAACTTCAAGATGAGGCAACGAGAGGCCAAATGTGTTCACGTCGTCCCAATGAAGAAGACCGTTGTGTAAACGTAACTTCTTGAGAAAACTCGGGAACACGAGACTCTGCAGCAAATCACCCCTGTTTGGCACTTGATCGAACGAGCAGCTTAGCGATTGGAGCTTATGTAAGCTACCAAGATTGATGACATAACAGTGGCACTTTTCGTGACATTCCCCACTGAAATCATTATACCTCAAACGCAATTTCTTGACGTTTGGGATTCTCTTGCAGGCTTCCTCAGTAAAACTGAAGTCCACTACTTTTGAAAGTGTGTGTAGATTTGGCAAGAGCAGATTATCCTGCTCTTGCTGGTCCACTTTGTCACTTGCAGGGGGCTCAGGGAGAAAAATCTCGTTGAATTGGAGATGCCTCAGCTGTCTCATAGACCATATCTCAGATGGTGCATCGATTCGTTCAGTGCTTCCTCTAATGATCAACGTTTGCATATTCCACAGTAGGGATACTGACGAATGAAGCTTGGAAGGGAGAAACTCAGGATTCGAACTCTTGGAAGGTTCGTATGTAAGATACCGCAAGTTAACTTGTTGAAAAATTGATTCCAGTGATTCAAAACTGACCCTAGGCAACACCCTAAGCACTTTAACTCGCGATGGATTCAAGATGGATTTGAATCTACGCCCACGTAATGACAATCGATCAGCATCATAAGCTTGACGCTGATCCTCTTTCAAAGTTGTGTCACTACAAAATACAATGCGGCCTGGTGGAATGTCAAGCACCCTCATCATATTAAAGAATTTCTCTTTCTCAGCTATCCTTAAACATACTTCTCGTACAAGATCACGCATCTTACAAAATTTGATTGTTTGATTCCACCTCCAACTAAAAGCTAAAATGAGATTTCTACCAAGGAGATCCATTAAGTAATCATGTGCAACCTCTTCCAAGCTTTGGACATTACTTGTTTTCAAAAACCCCTCGGCAACAAAAAGCTTGATAAGTCGGGAGACATGAATATTATGGTCTTCTGGAAAAACTCCCAAGTAAAGAAAACAGGGCTTTAGATGGGCTGGCAAGTGATTATAACTCAACGATAACACATTCAAGCAATGTTCATCCTTCTCCAACATCAAAATTGAGTTTAAATCTCTTGCAACACTCTCCCAGTACTCTCGTTTCCTGGAGTTTCGAAGAAGTCCCCCTATCACAGAAATTGATAGAGGAAGTCCTTTGCACTCTCTAGAAATTTTCTTTCCGATTTCCTCTAGTTCTGGCGGACAACTTTCTTGTTGAAATGTTTTCACACAAAACAATTTCCAACTTTTATCCTCATCTAGAAAGTTCATCTCAAAGGATGATGAGCTAACATAAGAAGCTACATCTGATATCCTAGTAGTTATAACAACTCGACTTCTAGAATCATTATATGGAAAGAAAAATCTAATCTTATCCCAAATTTCAATACTCCATATATCATCTAACACGATCAAATATCTTCTACCAAACAAAGTTTGGTATAACTTTAGTCCTAATTGATGATCTTCAGATTCTGGATCTGTTTCACTATCTATTATGCAAGCTAGAAGTTCAGAAATAATACTTTTAACAGTATATTCCTGAGATATTGTGACCCAAGCAAGAATATCAAAGTGTTCGACGATAAGTAAATTTTCATAAACATTTTGGGTCAAGGTAGTCTTACCTATTCCTCCCATGCCAACAATCGGGACGATTTGTAGATTGGATCGATCTCCAGTTAGCCTATCCATGAGTCGGATCAACTCATCATCAAATCCCACCATAACATTCTCTGTAGTGATAAGATGTTTGGATACTGAAGCAGCAGGCATTGAATATGATGGTTGCCAATCTTTGAATTCCTTTGTCTCCTTAAACTGCATAACCTTCTCCATGACAGAATTCATGTCTTCCAATACTCTCTCCAAATCGAACAAAGAAGTTGAACTCGTTTGATCAACAACATGAGACTCGATTACATCTTCAGCTGCACGAGCTGCAGATGCAATTTGTCTCTCCAAAACTTCTTCCACTTTTCTACCACCACGAGAATTATAACTCTCGATAAAATCAAGCAAGAAACCGATAATTTTGTGAAGTGATTGAATCTGTTTCTTGTCAAGAGAAAAGGAATGGAGGGGATGATTGTGGATGTTGTCACTAGTATTCATAAGAGAAACTAGAGCTGCATAAGCTGCCATCTCTAACTCTCTGAAAATAGCAGCTACAGTTTTTTTGTGCTTAGATGAAGATGAATAATGCTTGCATCTTGCCTCAATTATTGGATATTCGTCTTATTTAACACCAAATTAGGTATATCAGTGGAAGTCAGTCTCCTCTAAACATTATAATATTCTCTATGTAAGAGTACCTTAGTCAAAAGTTATTCAAAGCAATTGAGTCTTCTTTTTTTTATCTGTTCAAAGTTTATTCTACGATTAATCATTGTTGCAAGTTGGCCTAGGCGTCCGCCTAGGCGCTAGGTGGCCCCTGGCCGACTTGACTTTTGTAATTTGGGTGTTCCGGGCAAAAAATCTGCCTAGAAGTCTGATTTGGGCGATCGTTCACACATTTTCAAGTAGAAACGAGATTTTTAGAGGTGTACCTCTTGTCATCGAAATAAGTCGTTCACAAGTGGACACTCTCAATAAATTCAAAGCAATGCTCAATTATCTCACCTCTACCCATAAAACAAAACAAATAGAAAGCACTGAGCACATATGCACAAAAAAAAAAAAAAAAAAGGAACAAAATGGCTGGAACTCTACAAGGGAACTTGTCAAAATTTAAGGAAAAAGTTATTGCTTGTAAAACTCTCTTGTTCCTGAATTTCCTCGATACTCTCTAGTTCCATCAGTGGCCAAAACTGGACTCGAACTTGAAGGCCCTCATTTCCAAGACTCTCTTGTTCTTCCAGTATTTCCATTGCTGATATGACGGCCGACACTTTGCAGTAATCCAGACGAATAACTTTAAGCGTCGGTATTTCTCCGATGGCTAAAGGGATCTCGTCCAATTTGAACAATTGATCAAGAACGAGGCTCTCCAGAACCGGGAAATGGGAGCTTTCGACATTCCATGTCATCAGATGACTATGGTGAATCTTTAGATACTTTAAGCGAGGGAATTCCCCCTCAACGGGGTTCCACTCGGGTCCAACGACTGACCCAAGCTCCAGTTTGAGTACTTCGAGATTAGGCAACGAACCAATCATTGTCAAATCTTCCCAATGAAGCTGACACTTTGTTAAAGACAACTTCTTGAGCGAACTTGGAAATGAGAGGTTCTGCAGCAAATCATCCCGATCAGGCAAGTTCCCGATTTGGAGGTTTAATGATTCAAGTGTTTGAAAGCTGCCAATATTGTACAGACAATAGTATGAGCCAGCCGACAAATCATCATAACTTGTATGCAGCTTCTTGATATTGGGGAATCTCTTGCATGCATTTTCAGTCCACTTGAAATTCACTATTTTCCGAAGTGTCTGTAGATTCCCCAGAACAGCGTCGTCATCTGGAGGAGGGTCGGGAAGACAAATCTCATCGCACTCAATGTGCCTGAGCTGTGGCAACTCCCAAATCTCGTATGGAGCCACAACTCGTGTAATTCCTCTAAGAATTAACGTTTGCACTTTCCAGAGTAGGGAAATTGACGATGGAAGCTTGAAAAACGAGGCAAGAATATGCTCACAGGCAAGATACTGCAAGTTAACCTGATCAAAAATACCATTGAGCACATCACTAATCGAAGCATTTCCATTACCATAGGGTAAATCACAAAAGGTCATACTCAATACTCTTAGCAATCTAAATTTAAACGACAGCTCTCGATACTCTTTGCATATCAGAGAACGGACAACTGATGTCGGTCCTAAAGCACGAATGGCTTTAGATACAGACGAATTACAGTTACAGTTTCTTGGACTGCTGTAATGAAATACAATGCGACGCTTCCCATCTACACCTTGTGCACTATTGTGCACCCTCATGACACAAAGAAACCTTTCCTTCACAGCTAACCTTATGCTTAGGTCTCTTAGAAGATCATGAACGTTGCATGTTTTAATTCTTCCACTCGACCCCAACTTACCACCTAAAACGAGATTTCTCTCAATGAGATCATTTAAGTAATCCTTTGCGACTTCTTCCAAGCTTTGGGATTTACTTGGTTTTAGAAACCCTTCAGAAACCCAAAGTTTGATAAGTCGGGATACTTTAATCTCATAGTCTTCAGGAAAGATTCCCATGTAAAGAAAACATGGTTTTAGATGGGACGGCAAATGACTATAACTCAAAGATAATATATTTGCACAGTGTTTATCCTGTGTTGAGTTCAAAATTGAGTTGATATCTTTTGCAACGCTCTCCCAATATTCTCGTGTTTTAGAAGACTTTCGAAGAAGCCCACCAATCACAACAATTGACAGAGGAAGTCCTCTGCATCTTTTAACGATTTCCTTCCCAATTTCCAATAATCTAAGAGGGCAACTTTCCTCTCCAAATGTCTTTTCGCAAAATAGTTTCCAACTTCGATTTTCATCCAGAAAATTCACCTTAAGACACAAAGAGCCAAAATGGATAGCCATGTTTGATATCCTGCTAGTTATGACAATTCGACTTCCATTATTATTATCTGGAAAAAATAATTTTATTTCATTCCAGGCATCGATACTCCATATGTCATCCAGTACTATCAAATATCTCCTGCCCGACAAAATTTTATACAACTGTTCTCCCAAACCATCCTCATTCATTTGCACACGTTCATTAGTATCTCGATTCTCTTGGCTTAACAGGCCCGAGAGGAGTTCTAAAAGTACATCTCTAACCATATATCTTTTTGAAATTGTAACCCAAGCACGAACATGAAAATAATGCACAATTACAGAATTTTCATAAACATTTCTAGCAAGTGTAGTCTTACCAATTCCACCCATCCCAACGATTGGGATGGTTTCCCGCTTAGACTGTGTTCCAGTGAGCCATTCCATAAGCTGAAGCAACTCATCATCAAATCCCACTGTAATATTCTTTGTGAGAGATCTCGACGCAGTAGAATATGTGGGCTGTTTATCTTCGAATCCTCCTTTCCTTTCAATCTTCATAATCTCCTTTTTGATAGAAGCCATGCCTTCCATTACTTTCTGCAGAAATCCCACCATAATATTTTTTGTGAGAGATCTCGGCACAGTAGAATATGTGGGCTGTTTATCTTCGAATCCTCCTTTTCTTTCAATCTTCACAATCTTCTTCTTGATAGAATCCATGCCTTTCATTACTTTCTGCAGACGAGGCACCTCATCTTTTTCTTGAACTATTTTCTGTTGATCACAAGTGGATCCAGCAAGAATTCGGTCAACCACATGAAACTCAATAACATCTTCAGCCGCATGAGCTGCATATGCAATTTGGCTCACCAAATCTTCTACTTCATTGCTACCTCCATGAGTACTATAACTCTCTAAAAAAACTAGAAAGAAATCAACTTTCTCATCGAGAAATTCAATCTGTTTTTTGGGAAAAGAAATCGAGAGACTAGCATGACTCTGGATCCGATTCATAGTATTCATAAGAGAAACTAGAGCTGCATAAGCTGCCATCTCTAACCTTCTAATCTTCTTTTCTATGTACAGTATATGGAATTAGTGAGAGAAAACTAGAATTTCGTTTGCTAGTAGGATCTTTTTTGTGGGAGTAACTTTCCTATGAGTCTGCAGTTTGTAAGTCAAACTGAGTGGCCCCAAAAATTATGTATCATTAATAGGTTTCATACGAAATGTCTCCTCATATTATATTCAATGAATTACATATATAATATTTGTATGAGACCGTCTTACTTATACGAGAAATCAATATTTACAAGTAAAAATGAGTCAGAGATACTAACTGAAACTTCTTCCGACAAATTTGTGAGATAGTCCTACACATATCAGTATGTACTTAAGTGATTATATAACATTTTGCATTAAAATGCCCAAATTTTAAGAAGCTGATCCTGCCTGACGGAAGTACCCCATCATTTTCTCACATTTGATCAAAACAACTCTAAATGATAATACACGAGAACAATCAGGATTCCTGATGAAATTATTTGTTATAATGAGATTTGAAGATGAGAATATATTCAATATCTTTAAAGAGATTTTCATCAATCTGGAGATTTACAATCTGGCTAAATGTTTCCTCATCAACCGCATGCGTATTCAGGACTTGCGGTGTGATTTTAATTTCATTTCGAAATAAAAAAATTCAAGGGAGAAAAAAAACATCAGACAAAAAAAACTGACTCCTGCAAAGCTACTAATCTACCGGAGTTTTCGTCTTCTGGTTGGGCGTTGAGGAGTCCTGTGCTTGTGCCTGGCCAAACACTGATCTATATTGTTGGGAAAAAGAAAAAACGAGATTAAGACACATGATTTAAGTGGTAAATGTTTTGAATAAAATGTTGAGCACACGTGAAGTAGTAGATAGGCCAGAAAAACACGCACACATGCCAATTTATAAAAGTGAAAATTGGAACTCACCCACAAGTAGAGCAATTCTTCTGATGCTTGCAGAAAATAGATAAACAAACAGAACATATGAAGCCCATATCAATTGTGTTTTTGTGGCAAAAACACCTGCAGATTCATATGCTAATAATGTCAGAGACTCATCATAGTCACAAACTCGAATTAAAAAGAGTACGAGTAACTAATAGAATTTCCAATCATTGTGCAAGAAATGATGATCATGAGAGACAAGGACCTACGTGGCTAGAAATTCTTAAAAGAAACTTACGAGGCACGGAAGTCGACTCCTGCAGGCTTAGGAAGTTGTAGGAAGCAGCGAGAATGCAAATCAGTAGCAAAAACTGTCTGCACATGACAAATATGTAACACATTAGATGAGAAACTAATGGCATTTCCAATTATTCATCTTTACCATGGGATTTCTCATCATTAAGAAACAGATTAAGATAGTAATGATCTGATTAATAAAAGAGTTCATTTTCAACTTTAACAAACAGAACGAACATACTCAAGAACTTGGAAGTTTCAAATGTTTCATATTCCAATATGGAAAAGAATTTACCGAAAGATATTGAAAAAGACCATCCAATATTTGAGGCTTCATATATACGCCACCAGTTATGTAAGAAGCCTGTCACAAAATATGCATCATTAACAACCAAAAGACCATGAAAAAGTCTGTATCATGATTACAGAATTTGACAAACAAATTCTCAGCAGCTTATGAATATGCTACCTGTTGCAAGAAGGCAGAGTGTTGAACTCCAATTACACATGAATCTATAGGAACCTGAAAGAGGAAGGAAGCCGAGAATTCAATTACTTGATGCACGTGTGGATAAATTAAAATACTTCCATCAAGTGAAAAGGTTGGATATAGAAGTGCAGCAAATGAAAAATTAGAGCAGACATCTAAGTAACGGGATTTACCATTGAACGTTGAGCCGAGAAAATTGAATTCATGATTGCAACATATCTGCACAGAAAAATTAATTCAGCATAAACACCAATGGAAACTAAATTAATCTCAGATTGATTTAAAAGACTAAACTACATACTGTCCAGGTCCATCTGGAGATCCATGTAAGCATAATATCTGTAATTGTAAGCAACAGCTTATCAGATATTGCAGAATATTTACGTGCTGCAGGAAATAAATATACACAAGGATAGGATTCGAAGGAGGTTTTCCCAATAGAATCAAAGATGCTGTCCTACAAGCCAACTTTTGGGATGAATTTGATCCATTTAAGCATTCTAAAGCAAATATTGGGAATTCTTCCCATCTTTCGTCCCTCTCAAAGGTAATACACAATCTCGCCAACTTATGTAAAAAATATGTAGACAAGATTACTAGAAATGTCACTGATTAAACTCACCCGAGGGTGGGGATGAAGCGGCCCTGATCGAAAAACTCTCTGTATATCTATTCAGTCCTCCAGTCACATAAAACAAAGTCAGTGAAAAAAGGAACTATACGTGAGTATCTATTTTTTTAAATGAAGGGAAATCAGTTATGAGGAGGATACAGCATAGGGCCATCGAGAGGGAGCCAGATAGAAGTGAGAAACCAGGGCCATCTACTGAGTCCTCACTACATAGTGACTCATCCTTGTCCACAAATTCCTCCAATTTCTGCAGCAAATATTCAGCCCGCTGGTTTTGGCCCTGCGAGTCTGACGAATCATATATGTAATCACAAGAATTATGACCAGCGGCTATCACAACCACTTGGTTCAGCTGATTCAGCAGAAGTATAGAATTCAAAAATGCAAGTACCTGCCACGAAATACCCCGTTATTAGTGTTACTCGTCACATTTGCAAATAAAGCACCAAATTCACAAAGGAAAGGAGGTTACATGGGTGAGGAAATTGGAGATGGGGAGAGTGGATTTGACTGAGTTCCAAAAGAACGGGTTCGTGTCGACTAATACCATCAACAGACTCACATCATCTGGCAAATTAAAATCATTCATACAATAAAAATTCATTTAACTATATGAATCTTAAATTATCTTTCCATACTTAAACTACACACACAGAAAGAGGACCTGCATAGAGCTTAGATGATACAGGAGTCATCTTCCTTTCTGTTACCTGAAACACAATAAAACAAGAAATTGAAAATAATAAACCATTAAACCAATTCATCATTCAAAAACCAAATCAATAGGCCGAATTAAATTACAAGCTTCTCAAATCAATCAGGTTAACAATAAAGTGGTGATTTTTTTTATTTACAGACAGCGAAGTAAGATGTAAAATTAAGTAATGCACTCTCAATTTCTCAACATTCTCATATGAAATCAATGGGATTGGCGTAAAACAATGTGGTTCTGAATACAGAGTTATATAGGTCATATACAGACAATATGAATTCAATTCGACAAGAAATAAACAGAATTTTCAGACAATTAGATGCCAGCGGACCTTGTTAGTGATATTTGGGAAAGGGTTTCACAGCCGCGACATGATTTCTTCACGCCATCGACCAAGACGGAGGGAGTGAGCGGCGGAGTGTGAACTACGACGGCGGGGGCAGAAATGTCTGAAAGTATTTATTTATACGATGTTGCATAAATCAAAATTTTAGTCAAAGTATATTCAAAATTATATTCTACAACAAATGGTAAAAAAGTACTTTATCTTTGTTATCAGTTGCATTTTGACTATCGAACTTTAAAATTTATTGTAAAAAAATCATCAACTAAAATATACTAAGTATTTTCTTAATTGAAAGTGAACGGTTCACGTTTCAATCCGTTGGACATAAAAATAATCTCTATTTATTTTTTAAAATATTTTTTATGTTACATTTAAAAATATGCAAATATTCATATTCATTAGAAACAACTCAAGTTAGAGTATAGAAATGTAGAAGAAAAGAAAATAATTAAAAAAAGAAAAAGGAAGAACACTTCCTGTGGTCAGTTTTGTTCAATTTTGATCGGTTCAACTTTTAAAATAGTTTTTTAAGTGATATCAGACTGATTTCGAATTTGATTCTCAAAATCGATCGGTCTGACCAGTTATAAAGATATTGTCAGTGTTTTCTTAATCGAAACAATGAACATATGGGACTGGACACCAGTTGCTGATTGGATCAGTTTGACCATGATTCAACCGTCAAAATAATTCATGTCATTTTCTTTTAATATTTCAAAGTTTCAATGTTTAATATAAAATTCACGTTAAAATAAGCACAATAGAGTTATAAACTATATTACTGTATAATGGTAAATATATACTCTCTCCATCCCAGTGAAAAGCTACCCAACTTTCTTTTTTCGTCTGTTCCAATGAAAGCTCCTCATTTCATTTTTAGTAAAATGGGAAATTTATAGGCGGACGGAGGGAGTATTATATTGTTATCTCTCTCCATCACACCACCTCTAATACATCTACTTATTATATTAGTATTTCTTAACCTCCGAACCCGAAGCTCATGGGGAGTTTTCCCCCGACGGACGGAGTATATATTAAGTCTGAAACCTTTAGACATGAAAATGGTAAAAAAAAAAAAAAAAAAGTGAAAGTAAAATTGAACTTAAATCATAAATAAATTAATAAAAAAAATCTAGTTCAACCAGTTTTACGTTCAGTGGTTTTGGCCAATTTTTCAGATTATTGTTGATTTTTTTTTCAGTTGTACCTCAAAAACGATTTAATAGGGGTAATTGGACTGATTCGATTTAATAGGGGTAATTGGACTGATTCAATCTATTGTAGTTCTGAAAACACTGCATGTATATAACATTAAAATCTAGAGTAAGTCTGCTGTGTGGACTCGAGTGAACACCATGCACTCAAGTCCAAAATAGCGAATATATATTGATATGATAAAATAATTATAGAAATTAGGTTATAGCCTAATGGTAATCATAGTCCTTGTTTTAATAAAATGTTATGAGTTTGAGTCTCACTCTCATCATTTTTTAAACTTATTTTAATTTTGGTGTTGCACTTTTTACTTATGTGACTTACACTTTTTGATAAACGATGTTGCACTTTTTTATTGTAGTATCTTACACTTTACAATAATATTTTTATTTACAATGTCCTACACTTTTTAGTAATATTGTGTTACATTTTTCAGTTGTGTGACTTACACTTTTTGTTAAATGGTGTTGCACTTTTCTATTGTATTGTCCTACACTTTACAATAATATTTTTATTTATATTGACTTACACTTTTGAGTAAATATTGTGTTGTACTTTTCAGTTATATTGACTTACACTTTTTAGTTATATTGTGTTGCATTTTTCAATTATACTCACTTACACTTTTTAATAAAAATGTGTTGCACTTTCCAGTTATATACACTTACACTCTTTAGTTATAGTGACTTACACGTTTTAGTAATATCGTGTTGCACTTTTCAGTTTTAAATGCCTTACACTTTTTATTTATATTGACTTACACATTCCATTAATATTGTATTGCAATTTTCAATTATAATGACTTGCACGTTTAAATTATATTGTGCTTCACTTTTTATTTATAAGACATTTTTATCATTTTATTATGATATATATATATATATATATATATATATAATAGAAAGTCAATATTTATTAAAATATGTAAGTAGTTTAAATGTGAGTAATTTTTTTTTTAATGTTGAGATATATAGTTCAAGCCCTCCCCCTAACATTTTTTTAACAAAATAAAAAGAAAAAAAATGGAGAAAATTAAAAAAGCGGGAAAAAAACAAGAAAAGCAAAAAATTAAAAGCGAAAAAAAAAACAAACAAAAGAAGCGAAAAAAATGGGAAAAAACAAAAAAAAAAATTAAATAGAACTCGAGTGCACGTACACTCGAGTCTATTCTAGACTAAACCTAAAATCTATGAGTTTATGATCCTGCCCAAATTATGTTTTAAAAAGAGTAATGTTTAAACATTAAAAGAAAATTTATCTCATACATGAGACTATCTCACACAAACTTCACCTTCCTATGAAAATCGAATTTTAATTGAGACAAGTATAAATCAAGCTCCAACATATCTTTAATTCAAAATCCAAACATTCATCAAACATAAAAAGTTTACTGTGATGCCTTTGTAAAACCAAACTCAAATGAGTTATTTATCAAATAATTTGGAATCAAATATTATATAATTTGATTTGGTTTCAATTGTAGGTAGAGTAAAAATTAGAGGAAAAATAAAGTGTGAAAATGTAGAAACAAGGGTCTCTTATAAGCCATTATTGAAATTATTTTCCCTTGCCGTATGTGGAAGGTAAGTAACGTGAGGCATCATTGTCTAGACACCGTATTTGGGACCCTCATTTCATATATTAATTTATTAGGATTAGGATACATTTATTATTCATTTATTAAATTTACATTTTTTTTTATTTTTTCGTTCTACAATTGTTTGTACATTTTTTAAAAAAATTATAAATTATATATTCACATATTTACATAACATATTGTCTATAAAGTGGTGCAAACATTTTTAGAACGGTGAGTATTTGATATAATCAAAATTATCATTGGATTCCAAATTTGTTCAATCTAAAGTACAATGTGAACTCATGCTAAACCACATCCTATAATTATATCTTAATCATGTTTCCCCTTTGATTGACAAGATATGACGAGTAAATTGGCATAATTTCCGTGTTAATTTGTTTGGTATAAATTCATGTAAAGTAAAAGTATCCAGTTGATTAATGTATATGAATTAATGACTAAAAGGGTTTATTTTATTTTCTGAGAAAAAGGTAAAATCATGTGTATTCTATTAAGATAAAGACTTGTGTAAGATTATTTTACAGTGAAATTGTTTACAAAAGTAACGCAATAAACACATTCTTTCTATAGTATTAAAAAGTTATTTTTAAATTATATTTCATCTTATTGTGAGGCGGTTTCATGTATTCTAAATGTAACGTTTCTTGATCATGATTCATGTAATATTATGAATAGAAATCATATGTGTGGTCACACCAAAATAAGCAAGCATATATATATGGCAATTTGATGGTCCCTCTAGTCAGTTAATAACCCATTAAAAAAGAAACACATAAACTGTGATTGACATTAATCTGACTCGAATTATGAAAGTAAATAATGTAATCATTAATGGCACCATGCATGTAATCTATGGCTTTGTAAGGTTTTTTACTTTTAAGAATTATTCAAAGCTCATTTTTTTATTTTAATATACTTGAATTTATTGACATGCTAAGAGAAAAAAAAAATCTTCTATAATCATCCTACTATATGAATGTAGCCCTAACAATCTCATATTGCAATGCACTGTCTGAAAAATTTGGAATAACAGAAACAATCTTATCTAGCTTCAATGAGAAAGCATCATCTACGGAAGAGATAGCGGATAGTATCAAACTTAGTTCTTGGAAATGGTTGAAGGCTCACAAAGTTATTAACTCTCCTCTTATTAACTGGGAAAGGGAACTATGGATGTGTATCCCAGATTAAATCTTAGAACAGTTTCTATTTAGTTTTTACTCAACATCCCTTATAATCGTCTTCGGTAGTTGTATACGGGTTTTAGTACCCCCTTGTACCTATACTTATATACAAGCAACATATTTACTTTTCAAAAAAAAAAAAAAAATGAATGTAGCCCTAACTACATATCCTCATAATATAATTAAAGATAATGATCGATGTATATAAGAAAGTCAATTCATGTGTTTCATTTTTCGTGTTTTATTCTACTGGTCATTAACACATGTCGTCTTTATTTATCATTGTAAAATGTTGATAATTTTTAATATGATATATATCAATAAATTAAATAATGAAACACTAAAATATAACATTAAGATATAACTAATTAATCACAAAAACTTTTATATATAATAATAATAATAAAATATAACTAATTAATCACAAGTAAAATATAATTCACGAATTTTTAAAAACTTTTTTAACTATGCATATTTTACTTGTAAAATATTTCATGCAAGTTGGATAAATTTTGTTATATTATTGTTTGCTCTAGCTATTTATAACCCCGGATTACTTTAAGATTTTTTCTTTAATTAGAAAGTGAAGAATGATTCGTCCAATTGCAATTATACTTTCTAAATGATTTGTCCAATTGCAATTATTATCATTATTATTATAATAAAGCTACTTATAATGATATTATTGAAGGTATTATTGGATCCTTTGGAGTCTTATATTTTACAGTTATGACTCCGGTCGTCCCATCATATAAACTTTCACAATTTATGTTGTATGATTGAACTCATTTTAAGTTTTGCAAATAAATTAATCACTCTTCTATCAACAATTTGACATTAATTAAAGAAAAATAGGAAATTATTACAATAGGATTGCATTGACTACCACCTTTACTTATGTTGTTGTGTAGGGTTTCTAATCATTATTAAAGAACTTACAATTAATGATTATATTAATTGTTGAACTTTATTATTATTTTTTAATCCCCAACCTTCTATTCTAGGATATTATTTTCTTTAAAATTAAAAAAACCACTTCTCATATGGAGTGCACTCACCCTACGTGATTAGAAGTGATATGAATTCTTTAAATGCTATAGTTTAATTTCTTATATTTTATGGATCTTATGCTAGACATAATTAAATACAAAAAACATGCTTAAATCACATATAAACATGTTTAACACAATAATCCAATCAATCTTTTATATATAATCTACAATGATTAATCGAAATATTGAACAACATTAATCGTAAAAGTGAAAGCGTACTTGAATCCATGAATTAATTTGTGCATTAACTATTATGCATTAGGTTTTTTCAACTATCAGTTTCACCTTTCTTCACTCTTCCATAGAGAGAATGCGGAACTTGGAGAGAAGAATATCGATGTTTAATTTGGGGATCTTAACGATAACTTATTATTACCTTTATTTTTATTTTAGTCCCTCAACAAATTAAAAATCACCTAATAACATTATACACATATACTAACACATGAATATTTTGTCATTTTGATACTCATGTAACCCATAACTTTAAAAAAAATGTCATATTTTCCTTTTCTCCATCTCTCTTCTCTCTAACATCTCTTCGTTACTCTTCTATCAATAGCTCTTTTGCGAATATATTTTTCAATTGTGATGGCAATGCATGTGAAAGATAACTATTAACAAATTTAAATGAACATTCATTAAATATTTTGGTTCTCTCAAAAGACAACCCAACCTAATCTACACTGTTTGGTTTCATTAACTACTAATACGGAGTAGTACATTTTAGTTAAAATTTGTGTCACATTTTACTATACACAACTTATATTGTTCAAATGGAAGAAAAAAAAATCCAACTCTTAAAAAACCTGAGGGAGATTAAGAGGCCAATGCACGAGCCATTAGACTATTGGCATCAATTGTTAATAGATTGACAATTACTATATTTATCCATAATGAACTAAAATACCCCTATTTATACACTATTTAAAATATTATTGAATACTAAAAGTTACTAGTATTTTATCTCGATAAGATAAGAAAAATCTGAAAAAAAATTAATAATTTCATCCTCATTAAATATATGTTCTTTAAAAATAATTATTTTAGTCCATTTTAAAGTATAAACTTATGTAAAACAATTTCTCTTAACAAAATAACACAAATAACATTAAGTATATTTTCTTTGATAAGGACGTAATTGTAATTTTTTTCATGTTTGAATAGTTTATCATAAGACATGCTACTAATGCCATACGGGTATAAAAGTAAAAATACAGAATCCACCAACCAGACGAAGACACGTGTCAATTTATAGATAGGTATTGGAATAAAAATATTAAAAACAGCAAAGCGGCAGTTGCAGAGCAGCCAGGGTTGGGGAGAAGTCGCCTTCCACTTCCTTCTGACATTCCACCTCTGCAACTTTCTCACTCTGAATTCTCCATTTTACCCTCACACTTCTCCCAAATTCCCACCCTTGTCCCTCACACTCGTCGCCAAAAATTCTATATACAACAGCAGACCCACTCTTGAAAAACCCACCAAAAAGACAACATTTTTTTCCCATTTCTCCACTTCTCTTTCTCAAAGACAAACAGTGTCGTCTTCCCACATGGGTTTTTGCTAAAGGTACGTTCTTTATCGATTTTACGCTTTGGGTAAACATTTTCTTGTTTCAGTTCATGAGAAAAAAACGTGGATTAAATTAAATAAGGTCAACTGTTGATTACACATATATGCTTTTCTTGTCTAATTCTTGAAGGATTCAGCTTATTTGTGTTTTGAATTCGATTTTTGGATCTGTTTTTCTCTTTGAGTTTGATGATTGGGATGTGTGAATGGAAATTTTGCAGCTGGTGATTTGATTGTGTTTCTTGAAACCCTTGTTGATTAATTAATCCCCACTCTATAATGCCTGGAATTGTTATGGATGGGGTTCATGAAGATGGGATAGTGAATGAGGATGGAAATTCTGTTTCTTTCAAGGAAAATTCGGCAACAGAAAACACTGCAGGGGATGTTGAAGGGGATGGAGGGGGTAATGTGGAAGGGGTGGTGGATACCTCAATTGAACAGCTTTATGAGAATGTGTGTGAGATGCAGAGTTCTGATCAATCGCCGTCGAGGCATAGTTTTGGATCTGATGGCGAGGAGTCTCGAATTGATTCTGAGTTACGCCATCTCGTGGGAGGGGAGATGAGGGAGGTTGAGATCATTGAAGAGGACGAAGAGGTGCAGAAGCCCGAGAATGGCGAGTATAGTTCCTCCACTGGGAATGCTGAGAATTCCCAAATTACTCCTTCTGCACAGTCGAAGAAAGTTTCGCAATTGGAATCAGAAGTTGCTGCTGTATCGAGTCCGAAGAGCAAAAGTCCAGCAAAGCCACCGAAGACTGGTAAAAAAACAGCATTTGGAGTTGGAGGTGTTCATTTAAAGAAAAGGAATTTGGCTGTGAAATTGCAGAATGGATCCGAGGATCCATCTGAAGCTGGGCTAGACAATCCGGATCTTGGCCCGTTTTTGCTCAAGCAAGCTCGGGACTTGATGTCCTCTGGGGATAATGCCCGTAGAGCGCTTGATTTAGCTGTACGAGCTGCTAAATCATTCGAAAAATGTGCTGATGGGAAACCAAGTTTAGATGTAGTGATGTGTTTACACGTGACTGCAGCTCTACATTGTAGCTTAGGCCAATATGGGGATGCTATTCCTGTATTGGAGCATTCAATCGAGATTCCTATAATTGATGAAGGACAAGATCACGCCCTTGCTAAATTTGCGGGCTATATGCAGTTGGGGGACACTTATGCGATGTTGGGTCAGTTAGAGAATTCGATTTCTTGTTACACGACTGGTTTGGAGGTCCAAAGACAAGTGATTGGAGAAAACGATCCTAGAGTTGGCGAGACTTGTAGGTACTTGGCCGAAGCTCATATCCAAGCAATGCAGTTTGATGAAGCTCAGAAGCTTTGCCAGATGGCTCTTGATATACATAGAGAGAATGGTTCCCCCGCTTCTCTTGAAGAGGCGGCTGATAGGAGACTCATGGGGATGATCTGTGAATCGAAGGGTGATCATGAAGCTGCTCTCGAGCATCTCGTTTTAGCTAGCATGGCTATGGTGGCAAATGGTCAGGAATCAGAAGTAGCATCCGTTGATTGCAGCATCGGAGACACGTATCTGTCTCTAAACAGGTATCTTAATTAAGACAAATACTTCTATATTCAAGTTTTACAGTGCAACTTATAAATAGTACTATTAGTTGGTCAGTATTAATTGGGATGACTGAACAGTATTAGTTGTTTTCAGTGAACAATGTTACTCAATTAATCGAATCTTTCCATGCATTTTTAGGTCATCTCCTTCCTCTTTTAATTTGAGTTAATGATTACGTAAACAGGTATGATGAGGCGATTTTCGCTTATCAGAAAGCGCTTACGTCTCTCAAGTCCACAAAAGGCGAAAACCATCCTGCTGTTGCTTCTGTTTTTGTTCGTCTAGCTGACTTATATAACAAAACAGGAAAGTTCAGGGACTCAAGGTCCTATTGTGAGAATGCCCTCCGTATCTATGAAAAGCCGATTCCTGGGATTGCTCCAGAGGAAATCGCTAGTGGTCTAACCGATATCTCTGCTATATATGAATCCATGGATGAGCTTGAACAGGCATTGAAGCTGCTACAAAAGGCGCTAAAGATATACAACGACGCTCCTGGACAACAGAACACGATTGCTGGCATTGAGGCACAGATGGGAGTTATGTATTATATGTTGGGAAACTACTCTGATTCTTACTCCTCGTTTAAAAATGCAACCACTAAGCTTCGCGCTAATGGGGAGAAGAAATCGGCTTTCTTTGGGATCGCGTTGAACCAAATGGGCTTGGCTTGCGTGCAACGCTACGCGATTAATGAGGCTGTGCAGTTGTTTGAAGAAGCAAGGACAATATTGGAGCAAGAATATGGACCATATCATCCTGATACACTTGGAGTGTATAGTAATCTTGCTGGTACCTACGATGCTGTTGGCAGGTATACGATTAATTTACTCGTGCTCTTATTTTTCGTCCAATTAATGACTGATAGAAAATCAAAATCAGTGAATTTTTTTTGACTATTGAGCCTATATATAGTTCATCATGAAATAGAAGCTGAGTTAGTTATGCCGTTTGCTTTCATATACTCCCTCTGTTCCTAATTATTTGTCTGATTTTATCCATTCGCAAACCAAATTTTCGTTGATTGGGGTATCAAAAGACTACTATATACCCTTATTTACTACTATTTGATGATAATATAGACGACAAGACGATGGTTAGTATTTATTAGGGGTATTGGTGGAAAAAAAGGGTGCAATTCTGTTGATATTAATTAGGAACGTTATTTCGAATAGAATCAGACATATAATTAGGAACGGAGGGAGTAAGATCTATTGTCATTTATTTCAATAATGTCATAAACCAATGCAACAAATAGTGTGCAAAGTTAGGTGAAATGGAACAATAAGGTAGTTATTTGTGGTTGTCATCTTTAATATGCATATAAAGTTGGATGCTTTATTTATTACACAGGCTGGATGATGCAATCGAGATTCTCGAATTTATTGTTGGGATGAGAGAGGAAAAGCTCGGGACAGCAAATCCAGACGTGGAAGACGAAAAGAAGAGGCTGGCTGAGCTGCTAAAAGAAGCGGGGAGGGTCCGGAGCAGGAAGAACAGATCGCTTGAAACACTTCTTGATTCGAACCAGAATACGAACACTGGAAGCAGCAACGGGGGAATCAAAGCGTGATTAAAGATATAGCTGTACAGAGGAGATTGCACAGTTTTAAGGCATAATTATACGAGATTAAAGAAATCAAAAGAAAGGTATACTTTGATTGAGTTTGGTTGGTGGTATAGATTATTCTTGTTCTGCTGTTGAATGCATTTTCCAGGTTGGGATTCTGATGATTGTGTAGAAGTGGCTGGCTCTCTTGTACTTTTAATTTATTTACTATCATGTTTTTTGGTGTACATTTAATCAATTTTATATTGTTAATATATTGGTTTGATGATTATTTTATGTATTAATATATTGCCCTATACAATGTAAGATGCTTTTTGTTCACTTTAAATAGTGTTTCAATAGTGGTAACTTTATAAAAATAAAAGGGGAGAGTTTTTATATCTTATCATTAGAAGGGCATAAATGTACACATATATAATTGTCGTTATATAATTTATTTGGTAATATAAAATCTACAAAAAAATACTATAAAATATATAACTGAGTAGTGAACCCACAGCAATAATTCAATCATTAAGTCATCATCAAGATGGTTGGTAGAATACAACTGCATCTAGTTGTCTTTCTCTTGCGTAACTCTTCACTATCTCCTTTGCTTTGCCTTAACAATTTACTACTAACTTTTTTTTTTTTTTAAATAAAGTAAATTTATAAATGAAATAAATATAAATATGAAGAAGAAAAGTTGAACAAATCAATTACAATCTCTTTCCATGAAGATTGATTTTCATTACTATTCTTTTGCCCCCAGCTAGTTTGCCTTTTTCTTAACAAAAGTTGGTTTATTAATAGCATTCCTCTTCACTTTTGCATCTAATGATAGCATTAATCAGAGAATTTCTTTTTTAATGTAATTGATTACCTAAAATAGGATGACAAAATGTTTTCAAACCGGACTGGAATCCAATCACTCCTAAAAAAACTATTTTCGAGGTTTAATTCAAAAATAACGGATAAAATCATAAGAACATACTAAAATCGAATGAACCAGATTTTTTAGAAAAAATTGTAAATTCATTTATGATTTAAGTTCAGTTTTACTTTTACGTTTTTCTTCATCATTTTCACGCCCAAAAATTTTAGACTTAAAAACATTATAAATTGATACTTTTCTTCCGTGAGATGGATTTTGAACCTCCTACCACAATTTAACTTTGTAGACCACAACTCCACATTGGTCCCCCATACTTGTCTTTGACTCGATCAATTTGTAAGCAGGCCCGAATAAAATAAAATAAAATAAAAAACCTCATCAAAGGTGAAATATCATCCTCATTGTAAAGTAAAGAAAATGTTCAAGTATCCTCTTCATGCATTTATAAGTTATGTAGTGTTTACAATTGAATCCCTATTGCATTCTCTCCCCCTCTCTTTCTCTATTTATATACACATATACATCAGGAGAGTCTTATATAAGACGGTCTCGTACATGCAGGACCACTCCTATACTGAGTCCAATAAGATGCTCGACTCAGGCCTCGAAAAATCGTAAATTTTAATCCAAAATTATATTTATATATATATATATATAATACGGAGTACAAGCTAGCATGCTGCAAAATAGTTTTGGCGACATTCTCGTTTCAATCGTTGATCGGTTTTTTGATCATCAATCTCAAGCCTTCATTTCCAGGCCCAGTTGCAACCGGGCTAGGCCGACCTGACCCAATTTAAATGCATGGCCCGATGGACCGGTGGTGCCCCAACTATTTGACAGCCCTACTCACTGTGTCCACTTAAAGTGTGTTTGTTTCTTTTTACACAGATTTGAAGAAATATTGTTTATTTATGTCTAAAGTAATAAAATACTAGAATAAAGTAGAGAAGGGATAAAATAAGTTTAGTAGACTATATATATATATATTTTAAAAAAATATGTACACTTATGTTAACAACAAAACACACTTTATGCATGTAGATGGAGTGAGTAGCATTTTTTGACCACTAATTTATTAACATTATTTATATGTATAATCTTGATCGTCCATATTTTAGCATCTAACCTTGACAGTCGTCGTATTTGGAATCCTGTTGGTCATGAATGGTATAATATGCATGAGACAACTAAGGCTTATCTCCCTGAACCATATAATATGCATGAGACAACTTAGGCTTATCTCCCTGAACCAGCAAGATGAACTGAGGAAGTGTGCAAGAGAATCTCAAATAAGTATCACAGAATGATTTCTCCACGCGCGGAATGCCAGCAAATGTCGTACTTACTTGAAAGATACGATTTCCTGCAGAGTCTCGTGTTCCCAAGGTCGTTCAGAAACTGTCATCTTCGTTGGAAAGACCTGGAAACATGCGTCGAATGGGATTGTGTTGAGGGAGCATTGTGGTGCAAATCTGATTAAGTGGAATGCAGCACAAGACTCTGAATTCCCAAAGCTAGAAATGCGAAACGACTGCCTTCAAGTTAAAGTAGTCTCAGAAGCGATCGAGGAGGAAAGGCCACCAGAAGTCGACAACTTCCTAGTGACATTTTTTTCATTTTCACTATTTTGCCATATTTGTAAGAGTAGTTTTAACATTGAACAGTATATATCTGGTTTTTGAAACTTGTCATATAAACTGAGTTGAAGTTGAGTTATATATGTAACAATTTCCAACTTGCTAGCGAACCTGCAGATTTGTTATTCATCTAACGATAACCACGTTTACAAATTCTGCGCATCTTTATGCAGAAAAAGAAATGTATTCCTATTCAGCTATCAGAGCGTATGTACACCTTCCAAATCCATCTACAGGTATATAATCGTACAACAAATCTTTCTTCAAGTACACGGAAAGCAGACACATGAGCGATCAAGCAGAATCACGGTTGCAGAGGTTGTAACCTGATATGAGGGAACTAAAGGCGAAGGCCAAGAAAGCTAGGAACGACATAGCGATTGATGCACTGGCCATCAACGTAAACTTGTCTGCCCCCCAGTTTGAAATCCAGTCGTCCACCCTTGTAGCAGCCGATGATGATGCTGACATCAGAAGATACGCGAGAATCTGGTATACGACAAAAACAGATATGATCAAAATTAGTATAACCAATTTCAGAAACTACTTAATGAGTTTGTTATGCTATATATAGAATGTTACTCCTAGTATCGTAAAGTATACATGATTGAAATAGTACTTGCCTGATCCATTGCAAAGTCAAAATGGTGGCGTAGATGGTGCGAAAAGACATGTTTATCCGTTCCCAAAAAGTATCCCAGAACGAAGGCTTGAAAAGCAGAATACACGAATCCAATAACATTTACAGCAAGACTATACCTGTGTAGTAAAGAACGGTATAAACGTGCAATACTCATCAGATTTATTAGACATTGTTACAAGAAAAAAGCAACAACTAGAACATTCCTTAAATAGCATATAAACCCTAGATGCATTATGTTTTATAATTCAGATACTGAATCCATATCTTGCGCATTCATCAGCATAACATAACCACAAATTCTCAATTATTAAAACAAATCCGAAAATTGGATTTGTTCGAATTTGGTTCTTTCCAGAATAGCAATCCGGTTTACCAGAGACGATAAGAGCATATGAAAGCTTATGTCGTTTTCTTGATGGTTTAAGAGGGGAAATAAGAGGTAATAAGATATTCTCTCTTATGTAGTTAAGAAGCATGCTTATCCTTAGATCAATACGTTCACAGGAAGAACTCGCTCAACTTTTCAGCATAAAAATCGACTTATCAAACTCTGAAAGCATAACACGATTCAAGGCAATTCCATGAAGACAAACAGCATGCAATCTGAACAAAGGAAGCGTTTTTCTCAAACAACAAATCAATAATTGTGATTCCTAGTATACGTACAACCAGAACTAGCTCAGCATTGAAAACCAAATATTTCAACCCTATGCTTCTATCAAAATTTCAAATCGAAACATTTAACAGATGCAAGTTATCAATATATTACCACAAAATATCAAACCAGACCCCTTTTTTTCCCATCAACTAGCATCGTAATGTACGAGTTGCAATCTTCAACACATAGTTCACTTAGACTCGACTCCAACACATTCAACGAAGACAAAAACAGCTTAAATACTAAATAGGCTCACTCATCAAATTTATAATCAACAATTCCATAAAGAAACAATCACCATCCAATCATAAGAACAAACACCACCAATTTAAGCCTCACAAACAGAGGTACACACTGTTAATTCAAAATCCAAGCATACAAACACTTATAAAGACTAGTTCAGCAGGGTAGTTTAGTTCAAGATACGTGGTTAATCAGTTCTAAAATATAATTTCTACCCAATAGACAAAAGCATACTCAATTATGTGCATACTAAATGACTTTTAGACCGAAGGATACATCATCTACAATTCAATGGACCAGTTGAGATATCCAGACCTCATAGATATCCGGACCTAGTCATAGATATCCGGACCTAGACGTAATTAACTCAACATATCTATCAAACGGGAAATTAAACAAAAGAAGTATAGGAGTTATACCGGTATTCTATATATCGATCAAAAGAATCACCACTCCACCCTTCAGTCTTGTCAGCAGCCATAACTGAAAATGAAACCAAACAAGCAATCACCTCAAACACTCTAAACGCCAAAGCCACCCTCTTCACCGCCACATTCCTCTCCGACCTCTTCAATATTGAAGAAACCGCCGCCCTCGACCGCCGCTCTCCCCCCACCGCCTCGCCGCCGTACCCTTCCTCCACTAGCCCCACCTTCTTCACCCCTTCCGCCGCCTCCTCCCTCACCATTTTATTAACTCCCACAACCCCATTCGAAGGCGGCCACGGCCGCCGGGAATTCCCTCCGGTCGCCGGAACATTCGAATTTCCCGGCGACGGCACGGGAGAGTGGTACTTATTGTCAACCAAAACAAGGGCCATGGAATTCCTTTCGCCGGAATCGTCGGCGGCGCGGAGCGGTGAGTCGGATCGGAGAGGCGAGTGCCACGAGTCGACCTGACTCGTGGCTGACTCAGTGTCCGAAATCGATATGTGGCTGCTGCTGTTTCGGTTGAAACCCCTCTTACTGTTTTCTGCGCCTTCCATTTTCAAACAATTTCTGGAACAATTTTAGTAACAAATTTTGCGATTTTTGTAATGGAAAAATTGAAAGTTTTATGAATGAGAGGGAAAAAAGGTAAAGGCGAAAAAACAGAGTGAATGTTTTGTGGGTTTATGCTTTCAGATTTTATCAGGAGGGGTTTTGATCGTGTGCGGAGAGGAGCACGGTAAGGTCATGTGGAATCGTGATGGATTAACGCAAAGTGGCTGATTTTGAGTGGACGATGACGTGGCGGATTCTGGTTGGTTTATTAAAGTGGTTGCACGACTGTTTTTGGTGTGGAGAAGCAAGTACTGTTGGATTCTCTGAACACTCTGGGGACAGTAATAATTCTTTACGTGACAATGATGGTTGCAAAGGACGACGTCGTATTTGCACTTATTATTTTCGTTTTCTATCGTATAAATTAATTAAATATATATGTATTAGAGGTGATGTGATTGAGAGAGAGAAAAATATAATGAAATGTGAGAGAGAAAGAATAGTTACAAAAAAGGGAATGGTAACTTTCTCTCTGGAACGGACGAAAAAGGAAAGTTGGGTAGCTTTACGGAGGAAGTATAATAAATAATTTAAGTATACATGCAAAGCTAAAATGCATAGTTTTCGTATTATATAAAAAAAAAAAAAAGTCTTAAGTTCACAAATTTTTTAATAAAAATTGCATGGTATATATAATTATGGAATAAGTTAAAATTACACTTAACTTGTCAAAGTTATGGCTAAAATAATTGAAAAAAAATACTACTCTCTACTCCAAATCTGTTTTTACTTATACTCCAAAAAATATTTTTACAGTTTTATCCATAAAAAATTCATTTATTTACATTTTATTGCTTTACATTTTTTTTAATAAAATTAAAAAAAAAATCTCAGTACTTTACTTTAATTTTTATTTTTAGTTTATGTGGTCAAATTAGTGTAAAACCGATGTTCGACACGGAGTAACAATTAGAAAAAAATGTTTATAATTTTCCCTTTATAGCCTAAACCTAAAATTTACCAAAAAACTGCGCAATATATAAAGGCAAGGGATGGAGGTGGGGGCCAGGGCTAATTTGTTTTTATAAGAGTTAAATATATATTTCTATTGAATAAAGTTTATTAATTTCCCAAAAAGCTGATAGTGTTTATATATATCCAAATTAATTTGCTTTTATAAGTCACTTTCATCCAACTCAAATATATTTTGAGATTTAAAATAAGCTGCCTTCGTCCCGAATTAATCTGCTGAGTAGGTAAAAATGTATAAACCCTTTTGGCCACCCAAAAGTAAATAAATATATATATAAATTGTGGAATAAAAAATAGTTGAAACGAGCAACAATAATTTTAGGTTACTATTGCAACTTAGAAAAAAAAAAAAAAAAACTTATATTGGAAGTGAAATGAGAATCACTTTTATCTATATTCTGTCCTTAAAGATGTTATATGCAAATTCTTTGCCCTTTCCTCTTTATTCCCAATTCTTTTCTTGGATCTCTATCTACCAATCTTCATCTATCCATCTACTCGATTTTGAACACCAATGGATTGACATAGTGGTGTAGATTTTAAGATTTAGGAGTGTGTTATCTGGTATAAAACGGATTTTTCGTAAATGTACGATAAAATTGATCCTCCAAATTAATCGATCAAAGATCGAATACTCATGTTAACAAAGTAGTAGGATTTTATCACTGATTTGGATAGTAGTGCTTTAACTATTTCGTTTTAGATAGTTTAAATTAATATTCAATACAACAAAGATTGTCCAATAAATACAAAAAATGAAAGAAAAATACTTATTGGATGCTTGAGTGCATTAGAGCATATGACCACTGTTCAAATAGAACACCTAACTCTATATATTGGCCCTTAAAAAAAAAAAAAACTCTTTATATTGGGAGTTATATAAGGACTAATGTATTAGGAAATTAATTAATATAAATGTATTAATTTTACATTTATTTATAAATTTAAATTTTTTAAATGAGTTGAAATTATTAGAAATAACTCAACACATTATGTTAGGGAAATAATAAATATAAATATTTAAAAAAAAACCAAAATATATTGGAACTACTAGTGGACTATATATATCCACAATGAAAACACCTAAATGATTCATAAGGTTGAACATATATAATCTTTCATTAGGTAATGGTTTAATAAAAAACGAGGTGAGATAGTTTTATAGTGAGACATTAATATAATTTGAATGTGCAGTTTTTACATTTTAAAAGCTATAAATATTTATTTGTACTAATTTATGAAAAGTCTCACCTGTGAGGCTGTTCATCCTACGTAAGTCTTTTTCAAATAAAAATGTTCACACCAGTGTGAGTGATGAGTCAAAATTATTGCATATTTTTATGTTATAATTGAATATTATATGAGAAGTAAATTGATATTTTATTGCATTATTTTGACTTATTATTTTATAGCTTTCAATTACTTTGTATTTTATTTTCTTATTTAATTTAGGTAAAATGAAGTATTTTATTGGGAATGAAACCTAAGTGATTAAGCAAGTGGGCTGGCTGTGTTGATTAATGGTACAGAAGATGAAGAAATGGGCTGAAATTGAGCCATAGCAATACACGCACGGACACTACAGCAGTGAGATGGGCCAATTAATTAAGGCGTTGGCTATATACCCCTCCAGCTCTGTTAAGCATACTCCCCCGATTTGTATACCCCTCAATGTGAAAAAGGTTAGATGTACTCCCCCTCTACTTACCCTAAATACCCTCCCTCCTTTTTCTTCTTTTCTTCCTTCCTTCTT
Organism: Galeopsis tetrahit; assembly: GCA_963675135.1. NCBI lineage: Eukaryota > Viridiplantae > Streptophyta > Magnoliopsida > Lamiales > Lamiaceae > Galeopsis > Galeopsis tetrahit. The sequence continues at coordinate 96,515,798 of OY776119.1, forward strand.
TCTCCATTTTTCTAAAAACCCTAAAACTAAATCTCTCCTCCTCCCCTCACTAAACCGCCGCCCATGACTGTTGCCGACGCCGCCTCCACCTTCTGCGCGCGGCCACAACCTTCTTCTCGCCCTTCCTTCTCCCAGCACGGCCACAACCTCCTCCCCTCAATTCTTTTGCGGCGGCCGCCCCTCCTTCTCCCAGCGCCGCCGCCGCGCTCCTCATCCCCGCCGCCCCATACGCTCTTCCTCATCCCAGCGCCGCCGCCGCGCTCCTTATCCCCGCCGCCCCATACGCTCTTCCTCATCCCAGCGCTGCCCCCACGTTCCTCATCCGTGAGCCGCCTGAGGTAAGTTTTTTAAAAATTTCTGGGCATCGGCACAGTCCTCCTCCCTCTCCCTCGCAAAACTGCAGTTTTTTTTTAATTTTCGGTAATAATCAATTGCCCAAAAACACTCTCGTCGACACTAGTTTGTCGACGAGAGTCATTTTGATCGATTCATCTTTGTTGAAAATTTCAAATTTCAATTTTTTTTACTTTTTTTTTTTTCCGTCTGGATCTTACCAACGAAAGTGTGTTTGGTCGAAAAATCAGTGTCGACGAGAGTCTTTTTGGTCGTCCATTTTTGTTGAAAATTTCAATTTTTTTTACTTTTTTTTTAAAAAAATTCTTTCGTCTCGATCTTACCGACGAAAGTGTGTTTGGTCGACAAATCAGTGTCGACGGAAGTATTTTTGGTCGACTCTGATTTGCCGATTTTTTTAAATTTTTTTTAAAGATTTTTTTTAATTTCGGGTGGCCGACGGCGGCCGGAGGGGTGGTCGACGGCGACGGCAGCAGAATTGAGGGGAGGAGGCTGCATTTTTAGGGTTAGGAGGTGTATTTATTTTTTGATATGTTTACTAAAAAGGTAAATTTGGTATTTTACACTAATATTAAATTATTAAATAAAGAGGGGGAGTATACTTAATAGAGCTGGAGGGGTATATAGCCAACGCCCCAATTAATTCGTCTAATGTTTTTGGGCTTTAATGGCCCATTAAGGGCAATATAGCAGCCGTGGAGAACAAGTAGCCGCCATTCTGGATAGGGCGCGGCTAAAGGCACCCGGGTTTCCTATGAGTACCTCCAGGGGATGAGAACACACACAAATTGGATGAGGACACCCACCTGGAAAACCCAAAATTACTCCTTTCTCAATTAAAACCCTAAACCCATTCTTTCTCTTCTCATTCAACAGGACACCCACCTTCCACCTCCCACCTCCCACCTCCGGCGCGGCCCACTTCGCCCACGCCGCCCACCTCGTCGCGGAGGTCGCAGCCCCTTCCCCTCCCTTTCGCGACCGCACCTCTTCCCTCTCCCCTTCGCGGTCGTTCGCCAACGCCGCTCGACGTCGCGCCGTCCTCCACAGCAACCATCTCCACCGCCCCTCGTTCGCGGCCGCCTCCCTTCTCCCCACAGACGCGGTCGTCGCCCTCTCTCCTCCCCACAGTCGCGGCCGCCGCCCTCCTTTCTCCCCACAGACGCGTCCGCCGCCAACCCCCTCCTCCCCACAGTCGCGGCCGCTGATTCGGGTGGAATTTACACAATTTAGAGGCACATGTGAAGCATGTTTTTGATGAGATTTCATTGATTTATGCATGGATTATGATGATTTGAGCCAAAATGAGGGAAAGGTTGTGTTTTGTCGATTTTGTAGGAAATACGATGGAATTTGGAGCAAAACACCAACCACACTTTACTGGATCAGGAAGAGGAGTGCACGGTTGGATTCGTCTCGAAAATCGGAGTGGAATAGCCTAAAGAATCGAGTCAATCGGACAACCGAGGCGAAAGATATGCACGAAACAAGTTTGGAGTGCCGAGCAACTCGGCCGAGCTAGCCAACTCGGCCGAGCCCTTGATCAAGGCAGATTCTGGAATCAATTTCCATCCGGCCGAGCTAGCTAATCCGGCCGAGTGCGAGGAAAATTTTGGAGAGACAACTCGGCCGAGTTGGACAACTCGGCCGAGCTACTGAAGGATGCAGAATCTGGAACCAATTTCCATCCGGCCGAGCTAGCCGATCCGGCCGAGCTGCTGAACAAAGTTTGGACGCTGGAATCAATTGCACTCGGCCGAGTGGGGCAACTCGGCCGAGCCCTGAAGATTTTGGCCACGATTTTAACACCCCAACTCGGCCGAGCTGTCCCACTCGGCCGAGTCACCCCTGCTCTCGGTGCCTTTTGCATATTTTGTCCAATTTCCAAGGACTTAAGTGCAATTTTCATCCTTAAACCCTACCCCAACACTATATAAGGCCTCATTCTTGAAACCCAAGACATTCTCCCCCAATCCACACATAGTTACACATACTTGGAGGTGTTTTGGCCATATCTTCATCAATTCTTCACCAAATCAAGGAAGAAAGGATGCAATAGCTCCCAAATTCCATTCCCTACCACATTCTAGACTAAGCTTTCTCTTTCTTTTCCTTTTTATTTAGTTATTTCATTTGGATTTTGTAATTTGATTATGTTAGTAGTTAGCTAAACAACTTTGTGGTTCTAAGGCATTGTAAGACTTGGATTGATGTTTATGAGTAATTTCTTGCTTTAATTGGTGTTTATTTCTTATTTGCATATTCAATTATCCATTGCAAAGCATGTTGTTAGTGGCCATAATGATTTGCTTGATTCATTGTTAATTGGGATAGTATCGAGAGATTTATTCCATTTAATCGTATGCGAATGTGCAACCCGGTATTATTATGATCTCGAGAGAGGATTAATTATCGGAGAGGGAATCGAATGATCTTAGGAGCTATTTTAGATGGTGTAATGTTTGTGATGTAGACATACGAGCTTATATTACATTGCGTCTTTGAATTAGTTTGTATCGAGAGATCGATTAGTTCTTCTTGTGTGATCACCCTATTTGAGATAACCTTAATGGCCAATTAAACGAGATAACTCTCATAAACGGACGTCTAAGTACTACAATTGCCTTGGAACACACCTTTTCTCTTTAAGTTACAATCATTTTACTTTCGTTTTCTTATTTTGCATGATTAGTTGATCGACTTCATATTTACTCTTTAGTTGTTTATTTGTGACACATTGTTAGACAATCTTAGGAGTAATTCAACACTCAATCTATTCGATCACGTCTATTTAGAATTCGACTAGCAAACTACTACTTTTACGCTTAACCTCCTCGTGGGATCGACCTCGTGCTTATCACGCTACAATAGACGCCGTATACTTGCGGTTGTTTATTTAGTGTTGCATAACACGTGTATCAGCCGCCGCCCTCCTTTCTCCTTACAGACGCGTCCGCCGCCAACCCCCTCCTCCCCTTCGCCGCGGCCGTAGTGTTCCTCCCCTCGTCGCCGCCGCTAACAGGTAAGTTTAGGTCTGAAAAATTAGGGTTTTCTGGGAAAAAAAATTAGGATTTTTTTTTTAAGTTTGGGAATTATTTTCAAACATAGTGCGTTTGTTTTGGAAAAAATTTCGAACAACATGAGTTTGTTTTGGGAAAAATTTCGAACAAGATGTTCTATTTTTTTTTTCGGACAAATTTAAGTTGTTTTGAATTTTTTTTTCGAACATATTGTCTTTGTTTTGGAAACAATTTCGAACAACTTGAGTTTGTTTTGGAAAATTTTTTGAACAAGATGTTCGATCTTTTTTTTCGAACAAATTTGAGTTTTTTGGAATTTTTTTCGAACATATTGAGTTTGTTTTGAAATTTTTTTCGAACATGTTGAGTTTGTTTTGAATTTTTTTTTGAACATGTTTGTTTTGGATTTTTTTTTTTGAACAGTTGGTGTTTTGGATTAATTTTTGTTGCAATTTTGGAGTTTTTTTTGTTGAATGATGGTGGTGGTGGTGGAGAGGAGGTGGTGGTGGTGAAATAGAATGGGTGGGTGTACTCATCTTCGTTTCTTTCATAAATTTTACCCTAGGGGTATATGGGACATTTCACATGTTCTGAAAAATTAAAAAATTGTTTGGTGGGTGTACTCATAGGAAATCCGGGTGCCTTTAGTCGCGCCCTTCTGGATAATTGGAGGCGGCCATATATATTACAGCTTGGAAGCATGGACATATACTTCAATATAGCAGCAGGCGTGAGTTTTTGAGAGGAGAGTTTAAATGAGAGTCTATCGTGATATTTTTGTAGCTATGTCGTTATAATCTGTAATTGTTATAATTGTGTAATTGAAGTAGTAAATAGGGCAGAACACCCTGGGGATAGCGAAGTCTAGATTGTATGAAACGAGCGTCTCGTATTCATTGTATAGTTTGCTCTATTATTTTGGTTCGTTAATGCATGCATTCTATGAGTTGAATCTCGAATACATGTTTTGGGGTTATTCATTAGAATAGGTTAATTAGAGGTCGTACCTTTTAATTAATTAAACTTAAGAAATAATTCGAACTAGTTTGGTCGTAACACTGGTTTAGGGGCAAGATTCAAAGTAGAGTTGAGATATTTGTGAATTTTAATTGTGTATGAAAATTATTCAAGGGGAAGCAAATCCGAGAACTAGAATTTCCTTTTATTTGTTTATTTTATTTTTATTGCTTTTTAGTAGAATTAGAAACCACCCACCAAACTCCCCCCTTTCTATTGCTTTCGTATACAATTTATTCAATTAAATTACACTGTTCTCTGTGGGATCGACCCTTACTTCTCTACTACATAGTGTGTATTTAAGGTAATTATTTTTAGGTGTCGGCGACAGCACACCAGTGAGATTATAAATAGGGCACGGTTATACACATACATAGATTTATTGAGGATTTATTGAGAACGCCCACTGGCGAAACACATACATCGTGGAATGAGGACACCCACGTAAAAAACTTAAAAATACCATTCTTCATCTTCTTAACCTTAATTCTCATTTTATGCGGTACACCACTCCCACTCTTCTCTCCATCCCAACTATTTTTCTAAAACCCTAATTTTTTTTTCCATTTTTCCCTCCCCTCCCTACACCGGCGCTGCTTCGTCTCCCTGCTCGCCGACGTCGCCTAAGCTGCTTCCCCTCCCTGCGTCGTCGGCGTCGCCTACGCTCCTTCCACTCCCCAGCGTCGCCGCCTCCCCCCTCACACCTGCGTCGCCGGGCGACGCGAAGTCGATTTAAAAAAACATCGTCGTCGACCAGTAACATCTTAGAGGGTCGACCGAAGAATTTGATCGACGCCGTTTGAAGATGCCGCCGTCGATGCCTTTTGAAGAAAGATGCTGCCGCCGCATTTTTTGAAAATAACCTAATGTTCGAAAATAATACTCCCTCCGTCCCATAGAAACTTGCACACTTGGGTGGGCACACAATTTAAAAAATGTGTAAGAAAAAGTGTAATGAGTGATGTTTTGAGGGGTAGTTTTGTAAAGTTTTATGAATAACGTAAAGTAAAAAGTAGATTGAGTGTGGAAAAGTAATGGCATATGGGTAAATAAGAGTATATTTTGAGGGTGGGGGTTATGAAGATATTTCATTTTATGGAGTGTGCAAATTGGTATGGGACATCCATTTATAGAAAGTGTGCAAATTCCAGTGTGACGGAGGGAGTACATAAAAATGACCAAATGTTCGAAAATAATGCATGAAAAGTGTTCGAAAAACTTCATAGTTCGAAAAAAAAAATGAAAAATGAACTTTGTTCGAAAAAAAAATTCTGAAACACATCTGCTATTTTTTTTGCATTTTTTATGATCTTTCGTATGCCTTTCCTTGATAGATAAAGAGTGGGTGTACTCATGTACTTTTTTTAAAATTTTTACAAGAGGTGTATATGACACATTTCACGTGCCTTTAGGATGAAAACAAATGTTTTGTGGGTGTACTCAATAATCCTGTGTGTGCGTATAACCGTGCCCTTATAAATACTAGTATTTTAACGTGCGATGCACGGTAATATTTAATTTTAAAAAAATTTACTTAAATATTTTTGCAGGGAAAATCATATAAATTATGTATACATATATATGTTGAAGCGAAGTAATTTCTATATGATAGAGTATTACGTGAGGTGGTTCTATATATATATATGAAATAAATCTCGGTCTTGATATTTGAGTTTTGAGTTATGTTTCGCTTTAAAATATACTCCCTTCGTTTTTAATTAAGTGTCATTTTGCCTTTTTTAATATTTTCAAAATAAGTGTCATTCTATATTTTTTTTCTTTAATTTTGACAATTTACCCTCATACATTATACTCCCTACCTTGATTTAAATCTTTTCCCTTTTGAATATAATATTATAGCATAAATCATGAATAAATCTTAATTATTGTATATATGAATATCACCTACAATATTGGCCACATTCATTACTAAACATAAATTTAATATTAAAACTAGTTATCATTAATGAAGGGTAAAATAGTCCATGAATATATATCTTAATTTGTTGAAAATTGTTAAAATGACACTTAATTAAAAGTGGAGGGAGTAATTGTTCACATATGTATATTTTTTTGGGTAATAATATTCCTTTCTATAAGTATTCACAATTACAATTATCTTTTATAAATATTTTCATGTATTCGTAAATTTATTATATTAATTGTTTGAAGACCAATGGATTTCTCATTTATACATATATAGATTATAGAGCCTCTAAATTAAACTACTCCCTCCGTCATACAATAACTTTCACACTTTTCTTTTCGGGACATCTCAAAATAACTTTCACACCCTTAAAATGAAAACTCCTTTACTATAAACTTACCACTCACAATATCCTCAATTTTACACAAATGTCATTATTTTTTCTTCACAAATACACAAAAATCAACTCATTTATTTATTTTAGGGTTAATTCCAAATAAATACACCACCTTTCATCTCAATATCAATTTAATCACGACATTTACAATTTTTTTTTAAAACTCCAACCTTTCACGTGTTGCAATTAGATACACGTTTTTTTTCTCCGGTCAACAATTGATGATGTGGCTTGCCGGAGCTCGCCACGTCATATTACACATATTTTTTTTATTTTTCCTATATAAAGATTACACTTTATAAAAATATAAAATTTTATAAAAATAAAAATAAAATTGCAGTGTCCCCTCTGCTTCTCAAACTAAATCAAGTTTTCTTCTACCATTCTCAAACTAAATCAAGTTATTCTCTTCTAACCATAAAAATTAAATAAAAATAAAACTCTCGGCATCTTCGACGTCTTTTTTGCTTCTCAAACTGAACAGAGTTCTTGTTATTCGTGTCTCTCTCATTTCTCACTTCTTAAACTCAATCAATCAAGTTCTTCTCTTCAAATCCTAAAAATCAAAATCATAAGGGATAGAACATTTTTGTTGCAATAATCATTAGTGTTAAACACATTAATTCCTAGAATATTTTCCTCTCTCATAAAAAATATAAATTGTAGTTCTCGAACTAGTTGAACAAAATAATAAAAAATCACCAACAAGGTTACCTTCAGTATACACCCAAATACAATAATTAATTGAGGTCCACCGAAAAAAAATTATAGTTCTCCAACTACTTGAACAAAACAACAAAATTATTAAATAATTTAAGAATTCCTGAAGAAATAAACCACCAAATCACCAATGATCATGGATTAGATGCGCCTGTAAAAAAAAATGGATTAGAGAAGAAAAATAAAATTTTATGGTTAGGAGAGAATAACTTGATTTAGTTTGAGAATGGTAGAAGAAAACTAGATTGAGAAGCGGAGGAGACGCATACAATTTTATTTTTATTTTTATAAAATTTTATATTTTTATAAAATGTAATCTTTATAGAAAAAATAAAAAAATATGTGTAATATGACGTGGCGAGCTCCGACAAGCCACATCATCAATTGTTGACCGGAGAAAAAAAATGTGTATCTAATTGCAACACGATGAAAGGTTGGGGTTTTAAAAAAAAATCGTAAAGATCGTGATTAAATTGATACTGAGACTAAAGGTGGTGTATTTATTTAGAATTAACCCTTTATTTTATACATACTAAAAGTTTACAAAATTACTCCTCAAAACTCCACTAATTATTACACTTTCTTAATTTACGTGTCCATCTACATATGAAAGTTATTTCGGGAGAAAGTATTGATTATATATGTTAATGAAAGTAAAAAAGAAAATACAGAAGTAGATGAGAAATGTTACAGCAAAATTAAAGCATCATCAGCAAATTAAAAAATAAAAATAAGAACAAAGAGCTAGATTTAAAAATGAAAGTTAGAAAAATCACAAAAGAGAATTGACTTGCAATGAAACATAAGAATTGTTTTTAGCGGATGATTAACAAATTAAAATTTACAAAGAGGAATGGAAGTATCGTAAAATAAATAAATTGATCAAATAGCAAAGCATTCTTCAAGTAGACGACGACAATAAACGGAGACCCTGGTTCCATCCCAAGTCCAATAGAAACAGAATAAGCAGTAATTTTAAACTCGCAGGGAATGGGGAGCCCAAACAAAATTAATCAATGAAGCAACAAAATAGGCAAAACAACGGAATTGAATTAAAAAACAGAAAACTCCCACACAAACACACAATTATGCTATATAGATAGATATAGATTTGAATAGTTTAGCTTGTAGAGAAAGCCAAAAGCCTTCTAAAAAATAGTAATCCGTTCAATTTCAATATGTCCGCTTCTCTTGGCACATGATTTAAGGAATAATAGTAGTTTATGTATAAAGTAGATAAGTTGGGGGTATAGTGGAATGTTGTGGGGTCCATTTATAGATAAAGTGATTGTTTATGAATAAAATTAGTAGCAATTTAGGTAAATAAGTGATTGTTGAAGGGTGGAAATAAAGTAGTGTGAATGGTAAACTTTCAAAAAAGGGAATGAGAATAATAAAATTAGACAGTCCGAAAAGGAAAGTGGAAATAATAAAATTGGACGGAGGGAGTAGTAAATTAAGAGCTGTTTTTTTATACTCCGTATGTGATTTCGAAAAAGTAAATGAAGATTACGACTGATAGTGGTAGAATAACGTATAAAAAATTATTTTCTAGAAATAGTATGTAAAATGGAAATAGACTATTCTGTTTGTATGTATATATAGATATAGATATAGATTTGAATAGTTTAGCATGTAAAAAAAGTCAAAAGCCTCCTCGAAAATAGTACTCCCTCTGTTCCAAGATTTTGTGCATGATTTGACCGGTACGAAGATTAAGAAAATGGAATATAGTAATGTGAATTGCGGAATAAAGGAGGGGTATTATTGATAATTCATTGACTAAAATGAATGAGATTTGACTTAAGTGAAGAGAAATATTAAATTGTGGGCCCAAATAGAGTGATATTTTTTAAATTAGATGAATGTTGTAAGGGTAAAAATTATGTTAGTTATTTCTTTTTTTAAAGTGTGCAAATAATGTTAGGACACCCGTTAAGGAAAGTGTGCAAATAATCATGGAACGGAGGGGAGGAAGTAGTAAATTAAGAGCTGTTTTTTTATGTGTAATTTCGAAAAAGTAAATGAAAATTACAACGAATAATGGTAGGATAACGTATAAAAAATTATTTTTTAGAAATCATATAATATCATATAATATATATTTGCAAACCTATTTTGTGACACATGTCACAATCTCCATAATCTATCTCAACCTCCTTTTCTTCAAATTACTCCATTTCAAATTTTCTCTATTCTCCCTCATTCACTCTCTTTTCCAACTTTAATTCTAGGAGTTATGTTCTAAATTTTAATGTGTGCCTTTAATGATTAGGATTTACTTACATTTTAATTTATTTTCAATTTTACCTTTAATCTTCTAAGCTCCTCCCAACCCTCTTCCATTCTGTCGTCGTGGTAAGCGTGTCAATGGTGAGTCAATTTCTAATTTTAATTCGTACAATTTCTAGATCGTTATACTTTTTTTAGATTCTTCTTCCTTTTCTTCAGTCTTATAGAGATGTGTGAATTGTTATCCTTTCATCCTCTCGAATCCTCTCAACTCTCTCCCACCACTGCTTCACTCCGCCAAGAATTTCATTATTTATTATTTAATACTAGTATTTCACCCGTGCGATGCACGGTCTTAAATTTTAACAAATTATATTAATATATAATTAATATTAAATTATTATTCTAAGATATGTATATTGATATATAATATAATGTCGTGTAGTTAAATTATTTTATTGTAATAAATTATTATTCTAAAATACATATATTGATATACCCTACGTATACACACATTTTTAAAAAATTGACGGTACGTGTGAATCTAAAAAATAATGACATATGAGTAAGTGTGACAATGCTTCTTTTGTAAAATGTGCAAATTAATATATGAGACATCCAAATAAGAAAAGTGTGCAAATTTATGTGGAACTTAGGGAGTAAATCATATATAACGTAGTTAAATTATTTTATTGTATAACTCAATATTACTTAAAAAAAATACTTATGTAAGAAATATTTAGCTTCAACAATCTGGATGTTTTAATCTTTTATTTTACAAAAAAAACGTTAACATGGACAACTTAAAATGTTATTTCCTGCAAGAAATAAATGCAATGGTTGTTTTAATCTTTCATTCTACAATATTCTCAATCTTTAGTCCCCTGTTTTCTTCTTCTGCTAACTTTGTATACATCCATAACTTTTGATATATAATTGGGAGTTGTATTTTGCAATGGTGTAAATGGAGCTCATATGACCTTTGAGGTTCCTACAATTTACTTTTTACTTTGATATAAACTTATGTTAGAGCAAGGATTGATATGTTCTTGTGAGATAGGAGTATATTTCATTGCAGAAAATTTATATACAGATATGCTAACAATAGAAATGTTTTACTCCGTATTTGAGATTTTATGACCCTGCCTCTGTTGCTTATGATATATCATCGTATCCGAATGAATTTTGGTATCAATCAAGAAAGAAGTACGATCCAATCCAAGAAACCGTTCACTGCTGTAAACATTCCTAAAAAATCACAAGCAGAGAGTTATCTGACGAACAATTAAGAACAAAAAGTGAATCTAGAATTCGTCGAAAATAGAATCCGTCCAACTGTTAGAAACATCCATTAATTTGATGGGAAGCAAGAACAATTGTACATCCAATTATAACAAATTCAAATTTGTTAAAAATAAAAACTAAATCAGATTAGCATATCAATTGAAATCGAAAACTAATAAAAAATTGAAACTATCCATATGAAGTAATGTTCACAGAATATTAAATACTCAACAAATTAATATTCAAATCCCATCTCACCAGAAACTTATCAGAATCAGATGGGTCTAACCAAATCAGCTGATTTTCCTCCAAAAATAGAGAATAAAAAACATTATTTGCCATTATGAACCTTTATCTACTGCATAATTTAGGCAAAAACATTGAAAATAAATCCACTACAACATTTATATATTGTAAAGTAAAATAATTTTTTTTGCAGATTTGAGTTTGAATGGTTGGGAAACCTGAAAAACTCCAACAGTCAATTCGTTCAAAGCAACAACTATAATTTCAAGAAGCATGCTCAGTTCTCAAAAGAAAATAAGTACGTTGTCTTATATTGGTAAAAGAAATCAGTTTAATAGGAGTATTAGAAAATCTAGATAGAACTCCATTGCATGAAATCTTCCAGACACCAATTCTCAGATTAACTGTTCGGTTTTATTGAGTTTGGAACATAAAATTTTCACAACTGAGACCAAACAAAGAAAATCCTAAGAATTGAAAAAGAGGGTTCAAGTAGTTTACTGTGAATGAGAAAGATAATTTACTTTTCCATGGTTCGAGTATACAATGCCCAGTTTTCTCCAAGTACTAACTATTCACCCAACTTCAATTTCATTCCACCTATAAGCATTACGAAAAACCAACATTCCAATAAAAGAATTTCACAAAATTTGCAAACATAATTAGTGCAATTAAAAACAACCATGAGTAAACTGAATAAGAAATTCATAAAATTGACAAACATGATTTAGTAAATTACCAGGGGAGGAGAAATTGAGAGCAGCGTCGGCGAAGACGCGAGGACGGTAGTGTGTAGGTCATAGCTGCCAGCGACAGAGGCGACTTGTTCGAATTCGACAATCTGAAAAATGAGGCACGTAAGTTGTTGGAAGCGATGAAATGGCAATTGCTATGTTTGTGTTTGGTTTGAGGAGATGAATTTGAGGGAGGATTCAAAATCATGCAAAATTTAGTGTAGAGGACTTATGTATTTCAAATCTATTATAAAACGACACTCAACAGTTTGTATTATGATGAATCATGGAAATGCTAGTATGGATTCAAAATCAATATGGTTAAAATCCATCAATCCGAATGCAACATAAAAAGAATTTGTGATCATTGACTTCATACTCAAAGCTAAACTCTATCAATCGAAAGGAGCCTAACTGAACTTGATCTAACTGTCTAATGAATTCTCTACTCTCTAATCTTTCGGATGTGTTTAGTATACAAAATGTACTCCCTTATTTAGATGCAAGGGGCAAAAAATTCATACATGACCAGCATCAAGCAGAACTCTGTCACAATCAATAATAGTGTTTAAGCAATGAGCAATGATTAGCATTGTATGATCAGAACTCTTCACGGATTGTCTTTTGGATGAGAGCATCCGCACTAACATCTACAGCAGTCGCATCAAGAACGGAAAATCAAGGAAATCAACATATACACAATCCAGCAAAATTGGAAACCCAATTTCTGGAAATTGCTCATATTCAAAAAATTTTAACAAAAAACCAGAAGTGATGAAACCCTAACAAATTACATAAGAATAATTCTGAACCTCTAAAATTTTCAAAATGTACAACGTAAAATGAAAGACACAAGTCAGAAAAAAAAAAGCCTCAATCCTAGAATATTAAAACTCAATGCTTTTCATTTTTTGCCAAAAAAAAAAAATGGGCAAAATTTCAAAAATCAAAACAATTTCCTTTGTTGAATTGAAGAAGAAGCCAAATTCGAAGGAATTATTGAACCGATTTTCAGATCCATAACCGACTTCAGTTGAAAAACTCTAAAAAATTGGTACCCTTCATCTTATTTGGACGTACTTTATACTCATCAACATAATCACCTAAAAGAAACAGAAAAGATAACTAATCTTCAACAAATGATTAGTAAATATTTTCTAAAATTTTCTGAAATCTAGATTCTTGAATGAAAGCAGATCTTAGAAATAGAAAATAAAAAAACATGAAATAGAACCAAATATAGAAAGGAGCTCGAGACAGTATAGAAAGGAGCTCGAGACAGCAGGAAGCTAAATCAACGGCTCATCAAAATATAAACAGTAGCCAAAGGAGTTCCTGATAGTATACAAATGTACAAAGGAGATCATGATAGTATATTTGTTTCTTATACTCCCTCTGTCCCAGAGGAATTTGCACCCCTGGGGCTGCACTCTTTTTAAGAAAAGTGTATTTTTTACCTTTTTATTGACTTTTCAAAGTGGTATATATGTCCATTCAAATGTGAGATTAAAGAATGATTAGTGAAGTAAACATTCACAACAGTAGAACTTGATGAACATTCAATCCCAGATTCACAGCCAAGAAATAGAACTTGAAAAACTAACTCAACATCGTAATCATAAAAACTGAACATGCAATTAACTTCATCATCACAATCATAAAAAATGACTTAAAATGAGGATTAAAAATAGAGCAACTCCTGAACACCAAATCACATGCGTAGAATACACATTTCTTCGAAGAAATCGAACTAATCAAAGAACACAAACTCAATACCTTTATTCTCAAGAAATTAATCTTTTGAATGTAGTATGATTAGACACAACAGTAGAAAAATCGAGACCCTAAAGGGGATCTGACTCAAAAGGCGACCAAACCCCAGAATCAAGTGATGACGACAAATTAGCCACTACAACCATCGACCCAACCTCTGAATCGAGAGACGGCGACATAAAATACGGCACATTACTCAAGAACGAAGAAGACACTGAAGCAATTTCGATTTAGGGTTCTTACGGGGCGACTTCAGATATCGAGAGAAGAGATTCTTCAGATCTGAGCGAGAGAGTGGCGTAAGTGCCAGAGAGAGTAACATTTTCAGATCGAGAGTGAGAAAACCTAAAAATCAAAAGAGAACTTACGCTAAAGTGTTACTCCTTCGAAATATACTGATTTATTTACTGGGAAGATGAAGCTGAGAGATAGATGGGGGAGATGAAGCTGAGAGATAGATGGGGGAGATGAAGTTGAGAGAGAAGATGAAGTTGAGAGAGAGAGAGGGGGAGGAGGCGGAATGAATTCTGATTAGGTTGAAAAATGGGGCAAATGGGTTTGATTGTTTTGGATTAAGAATATTAAATGGGCTCAATTAATATATTAAGTGGGCCTCACAGAATAATAATATTTTAATAATAAAGAATTTAGGCGGGAACTTCACTATGCTATTATTATATATATATATAGATTTTCAGATTACTTATTTCGTGATGATTATGATTATTTCCATAATATCATCGGTGAGTATCTATTCTTTTGGCCTATAATTAATTTACACTTTTCTTAATACTCTGAATTTCCTTGTCATTTTCATCTTTCTTTCTATTTTTGTGGACCTTATGGTTTTTTAAGCGGTGAGACTCATTGTTGCGACAAATTGCAAGTTACATATTCTATCTTATGTAATACTTTGTTTTTTCTATTTTGATGGAATAGTTCAAGTACATTTAGGTTGAAAACATAATTTAAACATTACTTTTCTACGAGTTTTATGTATGAGACGTAGGCATTTGATACAATGGTGGAAGACCAAAGAAGTAGGTTTAATAGTTTTGATCTATTAAGATTTATTTTTGTTTGAGTCTATTGTCACTTAAATATGAAGTAATTACCATTTACTTTTCCAGTTCTTGAGATGAAATTTGATCAACGAATTCTTTTTTTTTTTCATGTTTATGGAGAATAAAAAGAATGGTAGATCGCAGATATAAGATATTTATAAAATAGTTAAACAATGGAAATCAAAATAATCATGTAGATGAGCATTGTTGGTTGTTCATTGAATTATTCCACATGGTTGTGCTTAAGAAAATGTGAATATACCCTAATAGTAAAAAATGAGAAATATTGTGGAGGATTGTTGTCTTGATAGTTGAAGATGAATAAAATAATTTTTAATAATAGGTGTGAACCACTAATAATACAATAAATATAAATATATATATATATATATTTATTGTATGAGCTAATCTAAATCACTCAGTTTAGGGCTGATTGCCTGATTATGAGCCCGTTCATCCTAAAAAAAAGAACTTCAAAAGTGTACCTGGTTACTTATTTTGTTTGATTTTGTTGAGTGATATATAGATAGTGACGTCATTATTATTTTTAGGTGTTTTCTTTATTTTAGGGTTTAGGGTTTATTTAATATATGATTTAATGTCTTTGTTTATCAAAAATATTTTTCTACTTTTGTGCCTACTCGAAGACTATGTCTATGTTTAGGCATTGGTGGCCAATTAAATTTTGGATATTCAGTCATTTTATGTCTTCCTCATCTCTTCCCCCACCAATTTTATTTTAATTATTTTTCCATTACCTTTTAAACATTTTCTTATTTTCTTCTTCAGTAAAATAAATAAAATTTCATACCATGTATATTTAAAAGAATTATATTAAATATGTTTTGAAAAAAACATATTGTCAAGAAAGATTATATTGATTGAAGTATTATAAAGATTTTAACTTTATGTCAAATCAATATGTTTGATACGTGTGGTTTTGAGTGAGTTTTAAAAATTGATATTTAAATTCCGAAATAAAATAGGTGTAGGAACCTAAAATCCAAATCCAGGTGTTTAAATCCTAAAGTAAACATTGTTTTATTGTTTTTTTATACATATGATGTAATTTATATTGATACAACATTTTATTTTTTATATTTGAATAGAATGATAAATTTATAAATATATACCTATTTTAAAGATTATTTTTTTAATTAATAAATTAAAATGTATTATAAATTTATTTTAACCCCGTGTAAAACGCGGGTCTTACACTAGTAGTATATAAAATGGAGACTATTCTGTTTTTTTATATATATAGATGTTATAATAACACAGCCATAGGGCAAGAAGAGGAGTTTGTACACATTGGGCTAGATAACACGAATTGTGGCCCATGGGTTTTATAAGCCCACAAGAAATTATTTTGGGCCGACATGTTCTGTACCCAGTGATATTGAGAAGATGTATTCCTCAAAAAAACCCTATTTATATTTTTTTTTTTCTAAAACTCATTTGATATATATACCTAAAAAAAAACCATAATTTATTCCTCCTTCTTCCCCCACCTTCTTCTTCCTCCCAATACCCCCGCCGCTCAGCGTCGCCGCCCTACGTCACCTGTCGCTGCCTTTCAAAATCTCCCATTTACACAGAATCCTCTTATACCCATCCCTACATTTTGAATTTGAATCCTCTGACAGCTAGACGCAAAATTTGAATTTTCCCTACATTTTTGTCACATTTTTTTAGTGCACAAACCATAGGACAATTGATGTTTCTCCAGCTGATTTGACTTACATTAATGTCGTTGTTGGAGCCATGCATCATACACAAAATATGTGGGCCGGGCCAATGATGTCAAACAATGAAAAGAAAAACTGAACATAGACTAAATATATATACCTCACACACACAAAAGGCTTAAAAACTTTGAACGTACCATCAACTAACACTGATCGATAAGGATATAAACATGATTAAGAAAAATATTCTTTTATGCAAACAATTGCAAACTCAGAGTCGATCTTTTGTGCACCAGTTACATTTTATAATTGTATTATTACGGAAACATGCAAACTATTATATATAATTAAAATGTATAAGTTAATGTAATTGAAACGTAACACTATATAGTTTAACTAAAAATATAAAATGAAACATATAAACTAATATAACTGAAATTTACGTGAGGAGTGCACAAATTTATAAGATTAGTCATGTAGACATTAATTGAGTTAAAAACATTTTTAGTTCCATAACTTTTACTTTTTCGCAAATGGTTCTAATATAGTAAAAAAAAAAAAGTCCTAATTGTATAATGCTCAATTTACATATAATTTTTGTCAAACAGTCATTTTTGTCATGTAATTTCCACTTTTTTCGTAAACCATTCAAAGACAAGTGCCAAATTAAAGCGAGACCTTTTGACAAAAATTGAACAAAAATTTGGCAATGTACAAAGTTACATGCCATATTAAATTGAAAATTTTATGCATTTTAAGAGAATTTGCAAAAAAAAAAAAAAAAAAAAAGTGAAAGTTATGAACCAAAATTGTTTTTAAATCCCAAATTAAATTTATAAGAATAATAGCGTATATGAAACACGTGTTTGAATTTCTTAGCTGAAACTGGAGTTTTAAGGTATAGACTTTTTATCCAAATGGGAATAAAGTTTCTTGAAAATCTGAAATTTTATACACAAATTTTTTTCATTTTTCCAAAAGGGACTTGTGATTTGTAAGATTGGAGAGTAACATTTTTCAACAAAGTATTGAATTGTAAAATGGAATTCCATTGATGAAATAGAGAGAAAGGATTGAGTTATTCAATCTACAAAATGAATTTTACACTTGTTAAAATAAGGGAAAGGGTACTAAGCTCTTATATGTTAATCATCCCTTATCCAACTAATAACTGACTAATAACCAACTAATAAACTTACAAGGGTGTAAATAACTAAATAGGAGGTGTATTTACTAACCCTTTATACCCCCCTCAAAATGAGAGTGAATATTTATCAAACCCATTTTGGCTTTGTGAGTGATGAATGTTGTAGGAGAAAGAGGTTTAGTAAGGATGTCAGCAAGATTTTCTGTAGTGGGGATGTGAATGAGAGTGAGCAATCCTTCTTGAATCTTTTCCCTTGTGAAGTGGTAGTCCAAAGAAATGTGTTTAGTCCTTTGATGTAGGCAAGGATTGTGAGCAATGGAGAAATCACTTTTGCTATCTGTATACATTGTTGAGGGAGTGGAATGATGGACCTTCAAATCAGCAAGGATATAGTGTATCCATTGGAGTTCACATGTTGTAGAAGCTATGGCCCTGTATTCAGCTTCTGCAGAGGACCTGCTTACAGTTGATTGTTTTTGGATTTCCAAGAAATTAGTGAGTTACCAAAGTAAATACTATAACCTGTGATACTCTTTCTTGTGTGGAGACACCTAGCCCAATCTGAATCTGAAAAGGCATGAAGTTTGATGGATATGCCAATTGATGGATATGCCAATTTTTAGAAATAGCAACAACTAACAATATTCTTACTGTGGTGATCTTAGCAACAGGGGAAAATGTGTCAAAGTAGTCTATGCCTTCTTGCTGGGTATACCCTTTAGCAACTAGTCTAGCTTTGTACCTTTCTATGGTGCCATCCAAATTATATTTTACTTTATAGATCCATCTACAGCCTATATAATGTTTGCCTGAAGTTAAATCAACAAGAGACCAAGTGTTGTTTTTGTTTAGAGCCTCAAGTTCACTTTCCATAGCAATAACCCTGTTTTTGTCTAAGGGAAATAGAGGCATTAAACTTCTTATAAGTAGGAGACAATTTAACAGTAGACAGGAAATGATGTATGGGATACTGTTTTCCAGAAGAAGAGGAATTCAGTTTAGCATGGTCAACAGATGCAGGTAGAGATGTTTCATAAACTTGCAAATATGCAGGCTAAGTCTTGGTTCTAGAGGGTCTGGAGTGAGTTTGGATCTCTGAAACATGAGTGGTAGGGTCATGAATATTATTATCAAGAATGGGTGCAGTGGTGGTGTTATTTTGAGAAATGACAGTGTGTGAGTCAGAGGTATCATATGAAGCAGAATCATCAGTAAAATCATCAGTGGTGGTGGCCCATGAAGGAATATTGACCAAGGGTTGTTTGATGGTTTTGTTATCAGCAAAAAGAAATATATCTTCAAAAAATGTGACATTCCTAGAAACTAAAAATTTACTAGTTTGGATGTCAAGAAGCTTGTATCCTTTTGTACCAAGGGGATAGCCAATAAAAACACATTTGGTAGCCCTTGGATCAAATTTGTATCTATTAGAGACTAAAGTGTTAGCAAAACACAAACAATCAAAAGTTTTAAAACAAGAATAATCAGGTTTCTTGTTGTATAACATTTCAAAAGGGGATTTTTGTTTAAGAATCTGTGAGGGAATTCTATTTATGATGTATGCAGCTGTTTTGATACATTCACTCCAGTATTGTATAGGTAAAGAGGATTGAAACAATAGAGCTCTAGCAAATGTTTTCTCTCAACTATTCCATTTTGTTGTGGTGTCTCAACACAAGAAGTTTGATGAAGGATGCCTAAATTATGATAAAAGTCAGAAAGAAAAAACTCAGTATCATTATCACTTCTAAGAACCTTGATTTTAACACCAAA
This sequence comes from Galeopsis tetrahit, assembly GCA_963675135.1. NCBI lineage: Eukaryota > Viridiplantae > Streptophyta > Magnoliopsida > Lamiales > Lamiaceae > Galeopsis > Galeopsis tetrahit. The sequence continues at coordinate 96,535,174 of OY776119.1, forward strand.
CTGTGTGAGGACCATGTTGTGGAAATTTTCTAAGGAAATTTTGACATCACTTTTAGCTTTTAAGAGATAAATCGATGTACATCTACTAAAGTCATCAACAATAGTAAGGAAGAATCTATGGCCTGAAACAAATTGTAGAGAATAAGGGCCCCAAACATCACAGTGTATAAGTTGAAAGGCATGTGTAGAAACAGAGGTGCTTAGAGGGAAATATTTTCTCTTTTGTTTAGCCAAATGACAAATCAAACAATTAAGGTGAATGGCAGCAGCCTTTACATTCAACTCAGTGATATGCATCATACATTGTTTAGAGGTATGTCCAAGTCTTTTATGCCACAAATCAAGTTTACAAGAATCAGAAAGCATACAACTAGAAAACACAGATGGTTCCAATATAGTTTTAGTAGAAGGGAGAGCAGTGAGTAAAAGATAGAGGTCTCTAACTTGATCAGCAGTACCAATCACCATCTCTGGTCGTATTGTCCTGCAAAATACAGTGTGAGGACAAGAAACTAACTGTGCAATTTGAATATCTAGTGAGGTGACTTATGGACAAAAGATTAAAAGTGAAGTCAGGGACATATAAGACATTGTATAAGGTCAAATGTTCATTTATAATGATGTTTCCCATGTGTGTGGCTGTAGAAATTGCATTATTAGGCCGGGAAATTTTGATGTTAGTAGCAGAGGGGGGCTTGTAAATAAAGATATATCAAATATCATATGATCAGTTGCCCCAGTATCCAAGATCCAAGTGGTAGTTTTAGCATTATCTTGACAAGAGTTAGAGGGCATACCTGAATCCTTGGATGTAGAAGGGTCCTCAATGTGAACAGTGGAGGCTCCTGCTACAGAAGAAGAAATGGTCCTCCCCTCACCAGAATTCTGTGCTTTAGAAAAACTAAGAAACTTGTTAAAGAGTTCTTGATCAAGTAAAGGGTTGGAATCCTTGGAATTGTCCCTCTAAGCAAGGGTTTTGATGGAGACAGAGGCAGCTTTACTAGAATCTTTGTTTGTAAGACCCCTGGGGCCTTTCCAGCCAGGTGGGAAACCAATGATGTGGAATAGGGATGGCAAAATGATCTGCCCCGAAGTCGACCCGCCCTGCTCTGAGAGGTTTAGATCCGCCCTGCCCTGCCCCGTCCTTAAAACATGGCAAATCTGCCCCGCCCCGCATGCAGGGCAGGGCAGGGCAGGGCAGGCATGGATATATGTATTATAAAAATCTGCCCTGCCCTTCCCTGAATATATAAAAAAAATTATATTAATATATATTAATATAAAAATTATTTTTGATTATTTTGTTTGCTGTTGAGTATTTTGGATATGACTTACTGAATTTCTAATGTTTAATTTTAATGTTTAATTTAATTGTGGATTTTTAATATTTATTTTATTGTTTAATTTAATATAATCTGCATATTTTACTTGAACTTTTGGAGTGCATGGGACAGGGCAGGGCAATGACTTGCACAGGGCAGGGCAGGGCACGAAATGTTGCCCCGCAGCAGGTCGCAGGGCAGGGCAGGGCAGATACTTATGAACGCAGGACAGATTTGGATATTTAACTATCTGCCCTGCTCTGCCCCATTGCCATCCCTAATGTGGAAGCATTTGTCTTTGGTGTGCCCTAAGCCATCACAGTGGTCACACTGAAGTGGTTTTCTTTTGTCTTTATAGAACCTAGAATTCTTTGCAATCATAGCAATGGAGTCTGGTGGAATGGGATTTTTAACAATGTTTAAGACTGTTTGGGATTCTTCTTGAAGCAAGAGACCATATATTTTAGACAGGGGTGAGAAAGGTGATTGCAACAGAAATTGGCTACGAATGGAGCTGTAAGAGTCATGAAGACCTACCAGAAATTTCATAACAACATCATTTTCTTGGGTTTTAGACATCAATTTAGGCAAATCACAAGTGCACCCATCCATGACCCCACAAGAACATTTAAGAACAGGCCTAAAACTCAAATATTCATCCCAAAGGTATTTGAATTGGTTATAATAGCTAACTAAGGATTGAGAGCCTTGAGAAATAGAACTTAAAGATTTCTCTAAATGATAAACCCTAGTCCCATCAGATCGAGCATAACGAATTTGTAATTCATCCCAAACATCTTTTGCTATGGAAAAATATTCTAGGGTTCGCTTAATGTCGGGAATAATAGAATTTAAAATCCACATGAGCACTAAATCATTAGCTCTTACCCAGGTAGAGTAGATGTCTGAATCATCGTCCTCAGATGGAATGTCCAACATGCCATCGATCAAACGAGCTTTGTTCTTGACGCTCAGGCCCCTTTTGATCGCATGGCTCCAAGAAACGTAATTGGTGCCGTCGAGGGGCTCAAGAATGATTGCAAGAGCTGGGTTATCGTTTTGATGCAGCGCCAAGGGGGAGAAAGGATTCAGTGCTGGATTGAGAGATGTTGGATCGGTGACAGTGGGAGCCATCCGATTAAAGGATGGAAAATCAGCAGAGGACAACAGAAACGCAGGTAATAAACCTAGACGAAGAGGATCGAAGGAAATGGCGATTTCTTAAAGAAACTGATACCATATTGAATTGTAAAATGGAATTCCATTGATGAAATAGAGAGAAAGGATTGAGTTCTTCAATCTACAAAATGAATTTTACCCTCTGTTAAAATAAGGGAAATGGTACTAAGTTCTTATATGCTAATCATCCCTTATCCAACTAATAACTGACTAATAACCAACTAATAAACTTATAAGGGTGTAAATAACTAAATAGAGGGTGTATTTACTAACCCTTTATACAAAGTAACGAATGAAGGCCAGGACCAAGTTGTACATATATAAGAGAACAAACACTATTGTATAAACGTTTTTTATTCTAGCAAATAATTTGTATATATTCAAGGTTTTATAAAATTTTTGGGTCCTATATAACATGAATTTGTAATTATTCATATTCATAAGTCCGTCAAAGAAATCATTACATTAGAAGAAAAAATAAGATTCCTACGGTATGGATAAATTAATTCTTCTTGTTTTATTCTCTTTTATAATTTCTACTTTTTTTGTCTGTTTATTTTTATGATTCTCATTTTATAAAAAGAAAATACTACTCAAACTGCACACACTACGTTATTTATATTTTATATCCACCCCAAACTTTTATTATATATATAAACAATAATTTTTTTTTAAATTCAAATGAGAATTAAAAAAAAAATATTGGATGAAAGGAGTATTAATTAATCACTGTTAGCTTGTTTTTGTTTCGCTTGTAAACCATGCCCTGTTCATGTTCAAAAGAATTTTCAAAAGACGTAAGTGTCTTTTCTTCTAATTTCGACAAATATGATTTTATGTTTAAGCTAAATCGATCGACTATATATATATACATATAAACAAAAGAAATTGGTGTATAATTAATTAGGTGTGATTATGGAGAAAGGTGAGACGAGTGTAAGAAAGAATAAAGTGGAGAGAAAGACAATAGAGAAAAATAGAAGGGAAAAGATGAAGGATCTTTGCTCCAACCTCGTTTCATTAATCCCCCCTCAACCTCATCATCCAAAGGTCTGTATTTTCATCTCATAATTAGACTAAGTATATATTAATCTCTTTTTCGATTAATTTATGTTATATGAGCGTTCAACTTACACGTGTAGAACAAATTGGAGATTCCTACCGGATGTCGACCAATTCTCCGAATCCCAATTTCATTCCACACGTGTGAGCCACACACTCACATATTTTCTGACAAAATGATATAAATTGAACAAAAAATGACGTAAATTACTGAATTAGACCGAAGTTACCTGATTCCACATTTTTTGGTACACAGAGATTCATGTCCCAGCAAGATCAGATAGGAGAGGCAGTTGCTTACATCAATACTTTAAGAGAGAGAATTGAACAACTTAGAAGAAGGAAGGTACAACTAGAAGCTAATCATGCAACAAAGGATTGTACATTAATTAATTTGGGTGAAACAAAGTTGGAAATAAAAGAATTAGGTTCAAATTTGGAGGTGGTTTTGATAAGTGGGGCCAACAAAAAATTCAAGTTGCATCAAATAATTAGCATAATTGAACAAGAGGGAGCTCAAGTTGTCACTGTTACCATTTCCAATATTGGTGACAACATTTTCCATACCCTCCATGCGCAGGTTATTTAAAATTTATAGCATTTTTCATTTTGTATAAAATTAAAGAAAATATTTTTTAACACATTTATACTTCATATATTAATTTTTTCTGTAACCGAAATTGAGTTGGATTGATTGCAGGTTAAAATTAGGAGAGTTGGTGTGGACACTTCAAGAATACGTGAGAGGATACATGAGTTGGTTTCCTTGTAGACCATTTCTATTTTTTAAGCAACATTATAAATTGGTTTTGTTTATTTACTTATTTTATACTGTATTAATTAATTAAGTTATAAATGCATGCATGGCAGTTGGATTTGGTATATAGCGACACCACTCTACATTAATATTACTCGATGGTTCAAAATATTTTTTTTTTACATAAGTTTTAGAAATATTCATTTATTTATGTATAAAGGATTGGATTTGGAGGGTAATGCTAGGTCCAATTATTAATAAGGCGATACAGTGCGATTGCATTTTGTATGAATAAAATACACTAATGCAAAGTACAGTCATATAAAAAAATATTTGAAGTATTATTTATTGTAAGACGTGACGGAGCCCATCCTACTGTAGAAAGAATCAATTAAGTTTGAACATACTACAAAAGAAAGTAATTAAACTTATTAAATTGGGAGGAGGGAATATTTGTTATACATGGTGTGTACATATCAAACTAAGGGGTGTATTCAATTGAGACTCTGTTGGATTTTTTTGGACTTTTAAAATCTGGGGGTATTAAATCCGGATTTTTAAAAGTCTTTCAAAATTTTGAGGAATTCAATACGAATTTTAAAAAGTCTTTAGAAATTTTTAGGTATTCAACAATCTATGAATTTTAATACTCTATGGATTTCGTTGGATTCTCTTTCAAAAATATAAATGGGTTGGTCTGCTATGAACTCGAGTGCATGCTGTGCACCCTAGTCTATGTGCACTTTTCAGTTTACTGACTTACACTTTTTAGTAAATGAGTAATAATTGAAAAGTGCAACACCATTACCAAAAAGTGTAAGTCAGTAAACTGAAAAGTGCACATTGACTAGGGTGCACAGCATGCACTCGAGTGCATACTAGACTTTACCAATATAAATAAATTTCACTATTCAAAATCTCTTCTAAAATGTAGAGATTTCAATGGATTCTCTCAGAAACTCTGAAAGAGAAGAAAGTAGTGTATTTCGAACCACAAAATTCTACACAGCCTCATAGTTTACAAAATCGAAAAGCTGTCCATCTTCCTGCTCTTCTTCAAACGAATCTTCCTACTCTTTCTTCAAACAAAATAAAATCTAACCATGTTCTTCGATAAGCATCACATATTCTTCACCACCATTATTATTATCGTGAAAACTGTATTTTAAAATTATATTTTTTCTTTAAAATTTATAGTATATCGTTATGTTAGCAATATCAAGGTCGTCACTCTAGTAATTGACGTCAACTCCCCATCACGTGGTTTTCGATATCATCTAAAAGATTTTGGTGGTCAAGGTTGTCACTCCAGAAATGCAATTATTCAATCTTTCTTCTTCCTCATGCATCATTAAGAAATGTGATTGAGAGAATTTTTGGTATTTTCAAATCACAAGTTCCCATTTCAAACACAAGCAGTACTAGCTTGGGATTACACACCGCATCTGTGGAAGAGGAAAATTTGGAATTGCTTTCTCAAAGCGAACCACAAGCTAATGCATTGAGAACCAGTATTGCTAATAACAATGAAGATATATTTTTGATATTTTTTCTAAATAATTTAGATAATTTTTTTTTTATATACAAGTGTACGTATTCGATATACGTTTGCATCAATTAATAGTTTTAGGGGCATAGTTTATGAAAATCCATTTAAATAAATAAAAAAATGTGTATTTCAGAATCCTATCAAATCTATGAAAATCCATATAAATCAATAAAAAAGTCAGTCAAACTCTGAATAGAGTTTATGGAGTTTATGGATTTTCTAAATCCACTGATTTTTTAAAGTCCAAAAAAATCAAACAGAATCTCAATTGAATACACCCTCCTAAAAGACGAAACACAAATATACTACTTTCTCCCATCCGTCTATATGTTTTATTTATTTTTTTATTTTTATTCGTCCATAAACTTTTTGTACCCTTTTTAACAAATATATTTTAAATTTAAAAGAGTATAATAGAATTTAATTATATATATGAAATACATTCAATATAAAAATTTAGAATTTTGAAAGTAAAAAGAATAATATATACATTTAGAATTAGAATTTAGAAAGTAAAAAATATTTAAAATATTACTACAATTTTTCAAAGTGTAATTTAATCAATTATTTCAAGATCCGAAATCTGCGCCAAAGTGTGTGCAATAATTTATACCGTATAATTTTATCATGATATACCCATATACCAGTACATGCATATATACTATAATTTCAAGAGTGTACTAAACGTGTAAATATAAGTTTTGAGTAGTGAAAAAGAGATGCAATTCAAATTATGGGGAGACGGGTCATAAGTAAAGTTATAGAATTAAAAAATTGATAGTCCGATGGGTTTCAAGTCTAGCATCAAGGTGTCGACTAGTTTTTTTTAACCTCCTAAACAATGAAAAAAGACAGTATATCATGGCTATGTCATGAGTATTGTTCAGTGACTCGTTTATATTTAGAAAAAGTATGTACGATCACCTTATCACCAAAATCGAATATTGTACGATCACCTTGATCGAATATCTACCCAAAAAAAAAAAAATTTTAAGGCACCTAGGTGCTTAGCCTACCATTCCTAGATCCAATTTTCCTGACTAAACGACCAAAAGTCAAAATTTGAGTGAGTCATTGATTTTTTATATACATGAACCTTATTTCAATTCAATTATCGGTAAATCAATTTTTAATTATAAAACCGAAACCAAACAAAATAATAGTAGAAATTTAAAATAAAAAAAAAAAAAAAAAAAATCCAATTGAGTTTTTCGGGTTGACCCGGTCAATACAGGCCATGGGTGATCAACTAAGGATATATTAGTAATTAAGCAAAAGGCTGATTGTCTGCCTAACATATTAATTGGTTCCAGTAGTTTGTCTAACAATTCATCTATTTGAATAAAACACGATCAATTTATATTTTTATATTCGTAATCAGTTTTAAAATTTATTAATTATTATCACATTTTAATTAACTATCCATGATCCTACAATAATAACATAATTAATTACATCACAATATTTCACTATTTAATTACAATAAAAAATCATTTACTGTCTCTTCACCTATATGCTAACATCATAATTAAACCATCATCATTAATATAATTAAACATGATTTATAATTAAAAAAATCTCATCAAAACCTAAAAAACTATAGGGTGGGGCTATCAACACCCAAATTGTGTTATTCCCACCCCAAATTTTTTTAGACAAAAATAGATCTAATTCAATTTACTAAAATGTCCTTTTAAATTTTTTAAAAAATATTAAACACACCCCTGATAATTTTAAACGCACCCCATGTTATACACACCCCATTCTTAAATTATACCATCTATTTAACCCTAAATCATCTATTTTTACTTTTACGTCAAAAATTCACTTTTCTTAAAACTTTTCTCCATGCATAAACCCTATCATCATAAACCTTCATATGCTCATATAATCACAACAAACATGGTTATGGAAGAAGAAAATGTGATGGAGAAAATTAATGTAAGTATATTTAATGTTTTTTACACTTTTTTCATACATTTTTTTACACTTTACACCGTTTTTTAGTAGAAACAGTCGCGACGTGCACGGCCGAAATCGTGGCCGAACACATCACTGTACGTACGACCATATTGACCGAACACATATGTGAGTGTACGGCCACAACCAACCGAACACTCCTGAAAGTGTACGACCACAACCGGCCGAACACTCCTGAAAGTGTATGGCCATAACCGGTCGAACACTCCTGAAAGTGTACATTAGGTACTGGCCGAACATATTTATCGTTGCACATTAGGTATTGGCCGAACACTTCCGTTTTTGTACATGAAGTTGTAGTCGTACAATCTGCAATTCTTTTACTATGATTTAATATTTTACTTTGTTGTTGGTACAGGAACCAAACGAAAATGAAATGGTGCACTCCCCGATACAAGAACTTATTGAAGATACAAGAACTATAACATTGTTACATCTCAAACTTCTTAAGGAATAAAACCACTCCATATTTAAGATATTTATGTCAAAATAAAGGGAGCACGTCCATTGAATATTCATCATCATAGGTACAAATAGCTCAGGAACTTGCCTTTAAAATTTGAACAACAACAGGGATTATTAATCTGGAGTCTTGCGGGGAGGTATAAGGCGAACTCTCAGCAAGGTTTTTAAGCAGGTCCACTTTACGGTCTTCAGGAAGCTGATGAGCAAGAGCAGTCATATAGATCAGCAAGCTGATCAGCGTGCTCTTCACATAAATTTATGTTCTGTGAAATTGCAATTTTCTTTGAAAAAAAAGTCGACAAATACCAGTTTAACCCCTTTGAAAGAAAATGGTAGTCCCTTTGAAAGAAAATGGTAACTAATGAGATTAGCACCTTTCGACCCTTCTCAACCAAGAAAACAGATGGAAGTTGGAAATTGCACATCCATCTCAGACATCAACCTGTACATTTGGGTTACAGAAACTTATAGTTATAGCTATATAAATTCAGGGAATCTATCATGCCAAAAGTCCAAGAAGAATAACATTTGAACAACATAATACATAGATTTTGAAATTAATCAAAATAGAGCAGGCACATTGTTACATCTCAAACTTCTTAAGAAACTAACACCTTCATCCTCCCAATTTTGAAACCATCACTAACATCGCATACCACCTCACATTCAAGAGAATACATACATCAAATTGGGCATCCAGATCAGCTTGGCCTTCAATAACTTCAATAAGATCTTGTATCCTCTCTGGGGGGTGCACGTCACCATATTGTTGAACGCTTAAAATAACATAATCCATAAATAACAAAACCAATAAATTAAACATTATCCATAAAAAAAACGTCACCATTCATATTCATTCAAGTCTAACACTACAAAAAATGCTTAAATTAGAGACCAAAGTTTTGAGACTGTCATAAAACGGTGTCAAATAAAGACTGATTTGAGACCATTTTGAAAAAATTACGAGTTTTGAGATCGATTTCATTTTAGTCTTTAACTTTATGTATTCACACCGTTTAGAGACCGTATTAGCGGTCTCTAACCCGAAATTAAATTTCTGATTTTAAATTTTGTTTTGAGACCGCATTAGCGATCTTTAATTGGTATTAAGAATTCCAATTCCTAAATTTTATTTTGACCGCCATTTTTGCCCGCTCATTTAGAGACCGTTTTGTGAATACGGTCTCTAACCCGTTTATAAACCCATTTGTAACCCGTCTATAAACCCTAGTTCATTTGTACCGCCTCTTTCAGACTTTCACTATGCAATTTCTCACGGCCCTCGCGATTCTCTCTTGCAGCGACAAGAGCTGGCAAATTGGGTCGTCCGGCCCGGCCTATCTGGCCAAGCGATGTTCGTGGGTTGGGTCGGGCCGGCAAATGAATTTGTCAGGCCTATAAAATGTGAGCCCAACCTAGCCCATCCTAGCCCACTAGACTAGCGGGCCGGCCCAGCCCATGAAATAATTTTTAAAAAAAATATTTTTAGCAAAAATTATATATATAAATGTTGTATTGGTCACATACTCACATATAATTTTTATTTATACAAATAATAATAATTAAAAATATGCAATACTAAAGTATTAACTATACATAATTCATAAACGGTCATAATCAGTATAACATTACACTCTATAACAACTTCAAATAAAATTATAAATAATTCACAAGTTCAAATTTCAAAGTCAAAATAAAATAAAAACACAATAATATTTAAATATAAAATACTCTACTTATTTTAATTATCTATTTGTTTAAAGAAAAAATATTGATCGGGCCAAACGGGCTGTCCATGGGCCAGCGGGCCAAATTCAGTTTAGCCCATTAGGCCCACCAGTTCCATCGGGTCAGGCCAAATAGGCCCAATTCTATATGGGCCTCTAATTTTAGAGCCCAACCCATACTATGTTTCGGGTTGACCGAGCCAGCCCATCGGATCGGGCCCAAATTGCCGGCTCTAGTCGCGATGACTCCAACTCCGTCCCTGTTTTTAAGAAGATATCGCTGACGCCGCCTCTTCGCCGCTTGTTGGTTATCAATCGTCTCCACCGAATTTAAGTTAAGGTAATTTTTGGGTTTTTCTATTTTGAGATTCTGTTTGAAAGAATTGATACTAGAATATTAAAAGATGAGAGAAATAAATTGATGAGAAAAAATATTAGATGAGTATGAGATTAAATATAATAAAATTATAAATAAAATATAAGTGATGTGATTGAGAAAAGGAAGGAGAAGAGAAAAAATAATATGAAAAAAAAAATTGAATGAGAAACTTATTGTGGAATTTATAGTGGGATGGAGGGAGTATATAATAAACAAATATATATATATATATATATATATATATATATATAATTGATTTTAAAAATTACACAAGACAATTACTTGTCAAAGTGGTGTGTGCCCAGTAATGGGCACCCATCCACCCGGGATCAATTCCCACCAAGACCAAATAAATGGTCATTTAAATAAAGTGGGTGTGGGTGGGTATGGGGGTCGGGTCGGGTGTGTCGGGTAAGGGCGGGTGTGGGTTCGGGTCAGGGCGGGTGTGGGTTCGGGTCGTGTCAGGTGGGTCAGGGCGGGTGTGGGTTCGATTCGGGTCAGGTGTGGGTTTAGTTCGGCCGCGTGGGTCGGGGTTCGATACCGGATGTGGCGGTCTCTAAATTAAAGACCATTTTGAGACCGCCTCAAGGCCCGAAAAATGTTTGAGCCGACCAATTGTTTGAGACTGTTTGTAGACCGCTACAATTTAGAGACCTAAAAAAAATCGGTCTATAATTTGAGACCGATACATAAAAACGGTCTCAAAATATTTAAAACGAACCTAATAGTGACCAACCAAAAACGGTCTCAAAACGGTCTCTAATGCGTTTAGAGACCATTTTTACGATCTCTAATTGGTTGTTAATTGAGGTGTTTTTTGTAATGTAAATAACAACAACAACATCTATAACATCATCCGTAAATCATCTACGTGATCTTCTACGTGCGGACGACTTCGACCTCTTGTTCAACCAGAAGTGCAGCTTTAACATCATCCATTTGTGGCATTTGATATGTTTGGACTCGACGTCTTCATTCGGACCCCGTTGGTCTAACTCTATTGTATGTAATCCCTGAAAAAATAACATAAAGCTAATTAATAAATTTAAAAGATTTTATTAAAAAATAAAATAACAATTGAAGAAAAAATTCAGAAGTTAATGATGATGGTGTCACATCACTGTGATGGCTTCTCATTTGATCTATCACAGTGAAAAACAGGTAGAAAATTTATATACAAGGAGCAAGTAAAACCAAAATATAATAAACCTAGTTCGAGAGAAAATACAAGATAAAGCTGGAAACTAAACTGACCAAGTACCCTAAATCTATAACATAGTACAATTAATATCACCCAATAAATTGAATCCTTCACCACTAGAAATTAAAAACTATCAAAAAGCTTTCTATAAAAGAGTTAAATCGATCTTTGATTTTTCAATAGCTAATGTATTTTTATTTTTCTATATGCTCAAATGCATGTCACGTATACAAAATCGTAGAAAACAGTATAATAAGAGACTTTTAATCTTTTGACACATGCTTTCTTCAGATTGTAGTGGTATGCAGACATTACCTTTTTTATCAACCTCAAAAGATTACAGGGTCAAGTCACAATTAAATAAATTATGAACTATGTGACTACTTCTTAGGTTAACAAACATAGCACTGACAAAAGGGAGGAAAATCTTGAAATAAGATGTCTTCTAGAGAATTCAAAAAAATATAAGTAAAGCAGATAACAGGTGACACACACATCTATACATGCACACTATTATCATGAATGTTGGTGAAATTTTCAAATTTGTCAAAAATTCCATTAGTACTCTGTAAATGTACAATTCTCATAAGGCAATAACAATCCTCAGATATCAGGCCAATGGTTTCAAGAGGCTTTTAACATCAAATGCTCAGTTTCTTGTATTTTATCAAAATGTACAATTTACTACCAATCGTCACACTTATGCCACAGTTTTTTCAAGTCATATCTATAAATCAGCCTAATTGCACTAAGTACTTAGAACCTATACAGTAAATAGCACAACTGGTTAATGGATCACACAAGGTGGTGTTCGGCCAAACTGGCCGTGCGTGCCACTATTCGTTTAGCCGTTACGGCCGTGCACTCATTTGTGTGTGCGACTTAAATGGCCGTGCACAGTGTGCTTCGCGCGACCGCGAGTCTGGCCGTACGGTACGCGGACAACAGCGAAAACTGGTCGATTTTCCCAAATTAAACCAACGAAAGCAATACCCAAACCCAAAATCAAACTCAATATGTTATACATTCATAACTAACGCATTTTATTAGTTTTTTTTTTTTACAATAAATCACTAAACTTACTCAACATTGTAAACCCTAATAATTTAGGAAATAAAAATATTTGAAATGAAAGAAAGTTCTCACCGTATCTTGGTTGACCTTCCATTTCGTTTGTTGTTCGGTAGAAATCGAAAGAGATCGATTGTTTGACCAAGACGGGTTGAACACTTACACCTTTTCTTCCATCTTCTTGAAATGCACGGCTCGTTTTGGAGTGAGGGAGAAGAGAGGCACGGTTCTTTTGTATTTTTAAGGGGAGAGAGGGGGGTTAAAATAGATGGGTTGTGTATAGTATTATGTAAGAACGACAAGTTATTTTAACTTTTAAGTAAAAAGGGGTAGGAAGGGAATAAATTGGAGTATGTTTACTTTTGGTTTTAAAAACCAGGTTTTGGATTTTAAGATCCAAAACCCGTTTTACTTCGGGATTTAAAAACCGGTTTTCAAAATCCACTCAAAACCACCCCTATCAAATATATTGATTTGACATAAAGTTATATCTATATAATATTACTCCAATCATTATATTCTTTCTCAACAATAATATAATAATACTATAATAATATAATAATACAATAATATAATACATTTAATCATTACACAATTAATTAATTATTATAATCTCATCAAACAATAATATAATAATACAAACTCATTCAATCTTACAATTTGATTTGACATAAAGTTAAATCTTACACTATTTCAAAACCCAAAAAAAAACACTCATATTACTATTTATCGGGATTTTAAAAACTAGGATTTCAAAAATCTGATTTTTAAAACCACCCAAAACCCAAAGTAAACACCCCTTAGTAAAAAAAAAATAGAATTTTAAATTTTATTGAGGTGTGTTTAACATTTGGGGTGGGAATAACACAATTTTGGGTGTGGATAGCCCTCCCAAAACTATATTGGTTACGACATACACTGATACACCACATGACGAGGGCGTGGTTAGGATTATTGTTTTGAATTATTGTTTTTTTTTGTTTTTAGAATTATTATATTGGGTCAACATTATATTTAAGCTCTTTCCCACTAACCTTTAAAGAGAACACCTTCCATCTTTGTTAAGGTGATGCGTACTTTCGAATTTAAAAACTAGATTTTGAGATTTAAGATTCTATACTGATTATACTTTAATATTTAAAAATCAATTTTTGAAAATCAATCAACAGTCTCATTCATATCAAACATATATTAATTTGATATAAAATTAAATTATTATAATATCACTTCAATCCGTATAATCTCTCTCAATAATAATATAATAATACTACCATAATATAATAAATCAAATTATTATATAGTCATCTAATCATTATAAAATCACGTTAAACAATAATATAATAATACAATTTCATTTAATCGATCTTACACATTGATTTGATATAAATTGAATCTTTTCATATTCAAAAATTAAATAAACACATATATTATTAAAGAAACATCCTGCCCACATCACCACATTTTTCTCCTCCCTCCTCCACCACATAGATTCCTCAGATTTTTCTTCTATATTCAGATCTAAAAAAAAAATTTCATCTATAATTAGATCCAGAAAGAGAGGTAGATCTAAAGGTCTGATGTAACAAATTAAATAGTACGTAGCACCACCACCGCGCCACCTGATCCACCGCGCGCCATGCAGCCTCGTATATCTATTTCTTCAGATCGATCTTTTAGTGTGTTTAGGAGGTTTTTTAAGATTTTAGACGGGATCAACAGGTAGATCCTCTCCGACGGCACCACAGTGGTCGATCGGGTGAGTCATCTGTTGATCCTATTTTACCTTTTATTTTAGTTGTTATAGTTTTCTAGTTTATTTATTTTTCAATTATGTTGCTATTTTCCTGCGCCAATTGGGCAGTCTATCTTCCCTTTTTTATGGGACATATTTGGTTTCTTTTGGATAGGACTTTGTGGTCTTTATCTTCCCTTTTTTATGGGACATATTTGGTTTCTTTTGGATAGGACTTTGTGGTCTTTAGGATCAATAGGCCGGTGGGTCTTTGCCTTTATCTGTGTTTTCTATATGAGATCGTCTTAGTGTGGAATTATCTCGTTGAAATTTTTTGAGGATAAATGATATATTCGTCTTCTCACCTCCTCGCGACGGAAGGGGACAACTACGCTGCTTGATCCATCTTGATTTGAAGGTCTTGAACTTTTATTTTATAAAAAAAAAAAAAAAACCAAAATCACTTGTCAAAACCTAAAATAAACATCACCTATATAGTTAAATGATATGCTCTATGTGCTTTGCGATATTCATAGGTACGGTATTTCATCCATAGTGAGTAGAAATAGAATGAGAACATTTTTATTACAGTCAGATCACCTATTTCAACGTTTCATCTTATACTTCCACCGTCTCAAATCAATTTTCACATTTTCATATAATTTTTTTATTCCACATTCGTTTTCACATTCCAAAAAATGAGGTTTAACAAATCTTACCTTCAAAATTCTCACTTAGTTAACCTCTATGCTATTACTTTTCTTACATAATATCGTGACTTTATCACTTTATTAAAATTAAAAGGACATTAATATCCTCACTTTATCACATTTTCAATGTGAAACAGAGAGTGTATAATTTTAGTAATACATGATATGTGGAGTTAATATATACGGAGTAGTACTTAGGGGTGTAAACGAGCCGAGTAGTGCTCAGCTTGAAACTCGAAAATTTTAAAGATCGAACTCGACTCGATTACCTATATAACTTTAAAAATCAGGGACGGAACTACCCTATAGGGTAGGGTGGCCCTGGCCCCCCCCCCCAACCCCCACCCCTAATATTTTATATATTAATTTTTTTTAAATTAATGATAAATTTAATAATATAAGATAAATTCCTCTTTACAATTAATTGAGTATATAGATACACTTAAATTTTAATGTTCAATTTAATATTTGACTTAATATTATTAATATATTTAAGAAATCTAATAATTAATATTGATATATTTTGATATAAATATGGTGTATATATATAGATAAATATTGGAGTATAATTATACGTATGTTGATGTCACAGTATCCGATTCAAAAAAACGACTAATTTGAGGGAAGTAATCCCATCGCCTACTTGCGGGGACTTTGTTTAAAGTCAGAGCTTTGCGCGTTGTATGGACATGGCCCCCATAAAAATTGTTTGCACCTTAAGGGTTTCAAACCTAATTATACACATGTTAGTATTTTAGATCGTAAATATTTTTTTGGCCCCCCTTAAACTCGAATCCTGAGTCCGTCCCTATTAAAAATTAATTTTAAAACATATTTTTTCTAAAATAAACTCGAGCTCTACTCAATTACTCGTATATAAATTAATATAAATTATATATTAATGATAAAATAGTAAATATTGTTCAAGTTCGATTAGGTTCACGAGTCTTTCGAGTCGAGTATTTATGAGCTCAAACTTGAACTCAGTAGCTCAAAATTCGACTCGAGTCAATTTCAATCTTTTTTCGAGTCGAGCACGAGTAGCTCGTGAGTAGGGTTGGCTCACCTACATGATATGTACGTGTGACATGCATTAAAACTAATAAAATTCGAGTGTTATATAAACGGATAATAGTCCAAACAATAATAAATGATATCGCGTGCCTTTTTAGGAAACGGATAATAGTCGTCCAAAACAACAGGAAACTATGTAAAAAGTATGCCTTAATTATGTTACAAAAAAAGTATGCCTTAATTAGAAATGGTCAAAGGGGAAGTTTCTCTATCTCCATTATAGCAACTATAACCTACTTGTATATATAAGTGAAAACCTAGCTAGTATCCTCAAAAACACATTCATTCCCTAGCTTCAATTAATTTCTTCTAGGGTTTGCAATGGAGAAGGGTGGGTCGAGTACTAAACCTGACCGGAAGACCGTCGAAAAAAATCGAAGGAATATGATGAAGGCTCTTCACTCCGACCTAATTTCACTTATCCCTGATACTCATTTTAATCCTCCAAAGGTGCGTACGTGCACACTTTAACATGTTCAAATATTTTATAATAATTAAGCTTGTTAACAAAGAACCCTAATTTTTGCAGGAATTGTTGTCACAACAAGAACAAATAGATCAGACAGGGGAATATATCAAGATTTTGAAAGAGAGAGTTGAACAACTCAAGAAAATAAAGTCAGATTCAACAAATCTAGGTGATAATCAATCATTAAATTTGCCAATTCTGGAAATAAAAGAGTTGGGTGCAGATTTGGAGGTGATTTTAATAAGTGGGGTGAACAAAAAATTGATGGTACATCATATAATTTCCATAATTGAAGATGAAGGAGCTCAAGTTGTATCTGTTAATATTTCCACTATTGGTCACCAGATTTTCCATACCATCCATGCTCAGGTCATGAGATCGATTATAACCAAGTTATTTGATACTCGATTTTTTTTATGGATTGTGAATAACAACTAACAATGCTGCTTTTTTTTTATATATGGGTGCAGGCTAAAGTTGCTAGGATTGGTGTGGACATTTCAAGAATAAGTGAGCGCATACACCACTTGATCGCTTGAGGTTTTCTATTGTTATATAAATCTTTCATGGATCCCATTTCTATATTTATTATGGGAAAAACATTTAATCAATATTTCACGGTTTAGAATATCTGGGAAGCGAGAAATTCGTGTATTTTTAAGGCATTCGACGACTGGAAGGAAGGAAGAAAGAACGGTGTATTTATAGGATCGGAATGCCTACTTAATTACAAAATATTGTACTAATATATCTTCTGTTACACTCATTAAATTACGTACTAACACATGTAATATATTATCATATGAGATTAATTTTCTTCTAGCTATGGAAGAGGGATTTCATTATAAACAACAGTTATTCTTGTGTACATCGATCCAATTGCATGGAACATTTGATACAAACCACATATTTGATTTTACTGTGGAGATTAAAATTTAATTTTACAATCACTTAAAATTTAATTGTATACAAGAATTTGCATAAAAACAAAGCCAATCAGTTCAATGCCGCTATATAACCTAAAAGGGAACACACCCCCAACCCAAAGAGACGAGGAAGGATGAATAAAAAAAGAAAATTAATGACCTAGTTTGTCTGCAATTTTATTGGCCATCAATTTATTATGTTTAAAATTTTGAAATTTAATTATAAAGTTCTTGATATACCTTTATTCAAAAAAATTTACATTGATTACAAAATATATATATATATATATATATAGTATTTACTAGTATTTTAAATAATTTACACACTTTTAATAAATATAAAATAGTAGTATATTTTTGTGCGTAGAATCGGGAAAAAACTAAAAAGAAAAGTAGAACTATTTTTGTAGAGTGAGGAAAATATATTTTTCAAAGTCCCTTTCCTCTATATCAATAGCAGTTTGAAGAGATCGAAAAACAGATACATGTATATATATATAAATATATATAATGAAAATGACAAAATAGGACGATAAATAACAAATTGAGTTTGGATATGTTGAGAATAAAGCTGAAAATGGGTTGAATTGGGGGTAATGTTTCAATTTATTTGTTTAAACAAAGTATTAAGGTGGCGCTTGAATTTGATTTCTTGATGATATATTAATACATCACTAAATAAATATATATATATATTATAAACTACTCAATATTTATTTAAACAAGTTGCTTTAACCACAATATATATAAACCCTAATTTTTGCAGATATACTTTGGAGGAATTCTTGTCACAATATAGATCAGATCAGACACGAGTTGCTAGGGTTGGTGTGAATACTTCAAGATCAATCCAGCAATATATATAATTAAAGAGTCTTTTTTCTTTGTTTTATTTTGGCCACAAACTCTTGTTATTTTCAAGATTTTAAGTGACCAATTCAAACCACACAAAACTGGAGGAGGATCAGCGCCGCTTCTCTCCGACCAACTCAATCAATATATATAATTAATTAAAATCTTTTCTAATTAATCTTCTTTTGGATTAGAATTAGAATTTGATAATTAAAAAATAAAACATTTTTACTACATTTTAAAGACTCAATTTCAAAAGTATAATAATTAAAACAATCTTCCATACTTTAACACTTTGAATGATATATACTCGGTTTCATAGTAATTTTTATAGGTAGATGGACAAACATATTAAGAAAATTAATAATGAGTAGATTGTGAGAATGAAAATTTATAAAAAAAAATAATAATTTAAAAGGTGTGAAAGTTTCTAAAAATAAAAATGTTAATATCTAATAATTTGTGTGAAAACATTTAACATATGTTTTTGTCTTTACTAGGAGGTGGTACCACAGGTACAAAAGTACCAATATGCCCCTCATCAAGTAAACGTGACTAGACTGTATACATTTATATGTAATATTTATAATAATATTTACATTTATAGTGACTTACATTTTTTGTAATATTGTATTGCACTTTTCAGTAACTTACACCTTTCATTAATATTTTGTTGTACTTTTCAGTTATAATCACTTGCACTTTTTAATAATATTGTGTTGCATTTTTTAGTTATAATAACTTACACTTTTCATTAATATTGTGTTGCACTTTTTAATAATATTGTATTGCACTTTTTATTTATAATAATTTACACTTTTTATTAATACTGTGTTGCATTTTTCAATTATAACAACTTACATTTTTCAGAAAAAAAACTAAAAGAAAAAAATGTTAATGTGGTCAACTCGAGTTCATATACTATTTGAGACTTTGCCCTCTAAACTATGAAACTTTTTCATAAACTTTATTCTCACAATATTTATATATTAATACAAAATATCATTATTTTTACACTCAATTTCATTAATTTCTTTTAATATATTCATAAAATTTTACAAAATTATTCATTGACACCCTAATCATTACCTTTTTTTTTTGTAAAAAATATAATGAAATAATTGTGAAATGGATAATTGCATAATGTTATTTTGAATTTTTTAAGAGACGGTGAAAAGTGTCGACATTTAAATTCGGCGAATATATAGGTCGGCCCATTTCAACACATGGAGGCTGCCAGCCAGAAAACCCACTCTCTTATCTCAACCCACTCTCTTATCTCTTTAAGAGATTAAACCCACTCAATTAAATATTTGTAAGTGTGTTTCTATTTATTAAGGAATAGTGAAACATTCCTGGTATATATGACATGTTGTATTTATCTTTTGTAATTATCTCTTCTTAAATTTATGTAATTAGGTTATAATGTAATTACTCGTATAAATACAAGTCATTCCCACTCACCAATTAAACGGTGATCATATCTCATTGTTCACATGGTATCAGCCTAAACACTACACCTAAAACCCTAACCCTAATTCTCTCCCTCTCTCTTTCTGCCTGCTGCCGCCATCTTATTTTTTCGAGCTTGTCCCCCTCGGCTACCTCTCTTCAATGGGAGAATCATCAATTCCAATGAATGTTCTCATTCATATGGTCACGGTAAAACTCTCTTCTTCCAACTACCTCCTATGGAAGAAGCAGGTTGTTCCGATGCTTACTTGTGCCGATCTTCTTGATTTTGTGGATGACTCGTCCGCCTCCCCTGCCACTACTCACACTACCTTTGCTGCCTGGAAATCGAAGGATCAGAAGGTCCTTGCTCTTCTTCTCTCCTCCCTCACTGAAGAAACTCTGGCCGAGGTCGTTCAATGTGACACGGCCCGCGATACTTGGCTTGCCCTAGAGGATGCTTTCAGCCACTCCTCCCAGTCACGCATCACTCAGCTTCGTGAGGAGCTCCTTCTCCTCAAGCGTGATTCCCTTCCTGTTGCCGATTATGGTCGGCGTTTTAAAGCATTATGCGACCAACTTGCCGCTATTGGTAAGCCAGTCGATAAATCTGACATGTCGCACTGGTTTCTACGGGGCCTTGGCCCCAAATTCAGCGGATTTGGCGACACCAGAATGGCCCTCTCGCCTGTCCCAGCTTTCCGTGACTTACTGCATCAGGCTATTTCCTTTGAGATCATGAATAAGCCTGATCCAGTTGAGCCTGCTCCAGCCGCGTTCTTTGCTCGCCCGAATCCACGCGATCATACTGGTGGTCACCCTTCTGGGCCTCTTCGTGGTGGTCGCCCCGACTTTTCTGGTGGTCGCGGAGGGCGTAAAGCCTTCGTCCCCCGCTGTCAAATCTGCCGCGGCGAGCACTATGCCAACAAATGCCCTCAACGTTTTGTTCGCGGCCCAGCTCCTTGTCAGCCTGCTCGCCCATCTGCCCATCTGTCCGAGGACTCATCCGCCAACCTTGCTCAGACTTTTCACTCGGCCTGCTCCGTCTCCTCGCCGACCTCCTCGGATTGGTATTTTGATTCAGGAGCCTCGGCCCACATGACTCCTAGTACCTCGCATCTGGACTCCTCGGCCCCTTATTCTGGTAATGGTGAGGTTATTGTTGGTAATGACAATTCCTTACAAATTTCTCATGTTGGTTTGCACTCACTTTCTAAGGATATTGGCCTTCTAGATGTTCTCGTTGTACCTCACATCACCAAGAACCTTTTATCCATTAGCAAGCTCACGTCTGACTTTCCGGTTGATTTTTTCTTCTCTGACAAAACATTTGTTGTTCAGAATTGGGCTACCAAGGAGGTGGTGGCTCAGGGTCGATGTGAGCAGGGGTTGTACGTGTTGGAACGGGCGCTCCCAGCTTTGGTCGCTGCTTTAAAAAAGTCTGGTGTCGTTCGTGCTTCTTTTGATTTATGGCATTCCCGTTTGGGTCATGTACCTTTTGACATTATTAAAGATTTAAATAGATTAGGGCATCTATCTGTTAGATCAATTTTACCAAATTCGAAAACTTGCACCCCTTGCCAATTGGCCAAGAGTAAACGATTATCATTCACTATAAATGAAAAACGTGCATCTGCAGTTCTTGATTTAGTACATTGCGACCTTTGGGGTCCTGCTCTTACTACTGCTACTTCTGGTTTTCGTTATTATGTTGTGTTTGTGGATGATTTTTCTCATTTTTCTTGGTTATATCTTCTCCGAGCAAAATCAGATTTCTTCGCAACCTTGGTCACCTTTCACAAGTATTTGTGCAATCAGTTCTCCTTGACCATCAAAGTTTTTTAGAGTGATGGTGGTACAGAGTTTGTCAACAAAGCTGTTCGCAGCTTTATGGTCGAGCACGACATAGATCATCGTATGTCATGCCCCTACACCCCTCAACAGAATGGTCGCGCTGAGCGAAAACATCGACACATCACTGAAACTGGACTCTCTATGTTGTTTCATGCTCGCGCCCCGTCAGAATTTTGGTTTGATGCCTTTGCCACTGCTGTTCATCTCATCAACCGACTTCCGTCGTCAGTTTTGGGCGGCCTATCACCATTTCAGGTCTTATTCGGCATTGTGCCCATTTATGGAAATCTTAAGACATTTGGTTGCCGAGTATTCCCTTATCTTCGAGACTATGCCTCGAACAAACTTTCTCCTCACAGTCGACCATGTATCTTCTTGGGATACAGTAGCCAACATAAGGGTTTTCGGTGCCTTGATCCTGGTTCTTCAAAAACTTTTATTACTCGCCATGCCATATTTGATGAAGAGTGCTTCCCTTTTTCAGGAACTGCTCGGCCCATGCTGACCAGTGAGGTGGTCTCATCCTTTCTGGATGCGGAGTCTGACTCCTCACCCGATCCCTCGCCAGGACCTATTCCTTCCTCTGCGACCATCCCTTGCTCGGCATGCTCTTCTGACCCTGGCGAGGACCTCCTTCCTTTGCCAGCCCCTGTTGCGGGGCCACCTGCTTCCCCTGAACCGGCTGAGCAACCGCAGCCGACCATTGACTCCCCAGCACGGCAACCACGGTCCACGCACCAAATGATCACGCGAGCAAAATATGGGATTTTTAAACCTAAGTATCCTCTGAACTTGGCCTCCACTGCCTTGATTAGTGCCCTCACTGCCTCCTCAGAACCCCGTGATTTCAAATCGGCCGCCAAGTCTCTTGAATGGTTGGCTGCCATGCAGGAGGAAATCGATGCTCTGCGAGTTAACAAAACTTGGGATCTTGTTCCTCGCCCCCGGAATACGAACATTGTTGGTTCGAAATGGGTTTTTCGAACCAAGTACAAGTCCGATGGTTCAATTGAGCGGCACAAAGCCAGACTGGTCGCTCAAGGCTTTACCCAAATCCCTGGCACAGATTTTTCTCACACATTCAGTCCCGTTGTTAAGGCGACCACTATTCGGGTTATCCTGGCTCTCTCTGTTCGCTTCAACTGGTCCCTCCATCAACTCGATGTCAAGAATGCCTTTCTCAATGGCTATCTCCAGAAACCAGTTTTTATGGCTGAACCTCCTGGTTTTGTCGATCCTCGGCTCCCTGATCATGTCTGCAAGTTGAAAAAGGCATTATATGGTCTTCGCCAAGCTCCCTTAGCTTGGTTCCAGCGGTTCAGCTCCTTCTTGCTCGACATAGGCTTCAAGGAGTGCAAATCTGACTCCTCACTGTTCTACCTATTTCAAGGCTCCTCGGTTGTCTACCTCCTCTTGTACGTCGATGATATTATTGCCACTAGCAACGACTCGTCTACACTAGCTCGTTTCATTGCTCATGCGAACAAGGAGTTCGCCCTCAAGGACCTTGGTCGCCTCAACTATTTTCTGGGTTTGGAAATCTCTTACACCTCTTCTGGGCTGTTCGTCGGGCAGTCCAAATATGCTCGCGAAATTCTTGAGCGAGCAGATCTTCAAGATTCCAAGCCCATTGCCACCCCTTTGGCCGCGGGTGAGACCCTGGTCAGCACTGGTGATCCATTCTCGGATCCGACCCTTTATCGCTCTTTGGTAGGCGCCCTCCAGTATCTCACCATCACTCGACCTGATTTATCCTTCTCGGTAAACCATGTCAGTCAGTTTCTCCAGGCGCCGACCATCGACCACTTCTCGACCGTGAAGAGGATTCTTCGCTATGTCAAACACACTTTCAATTATGGCCTCTCCTTCACTCGTCGCCCAGACTCTTCCGTGGTCGCCTACTCAGATGCCGACTGGGCTCGATGCGTGGAAACTCGTCGTTCTACCTATGGTTATTCAGTGTTCCTAGGTGGGAATCTGGTCTCTTGGAGTGTGCAAAGAAACAGCCCATAGTAGCTCGCTCTAGTTGTGAATCGGAGTATCGTGCCTTAGCCAACGCAGCTGCCGAGGTCGTTTGGCTCACTTCATTGCTCCGCGAGCTCCGTGTTCCTCTGCCTGCTCGCCCTATTCTCCTATCCGACAACAATAGTGCCCTCTTTCTGAGCCAAAATCTAGTGGCTCACAAGCGGGCCAAGCACATTGACATCGACTGTCACTTTGTTCGCGAGCTCGTCACCTCCGGAAAGCTGTCCACGCAGTTTGTCCCCACGCATCTCCAGCTCGCCGACATCTTCATAAAAAGCCTTTCTCGCCTGACGTTTGAGTTCCTTCGATCCAAGCTCTGTGTTTTCCCTCATCCCACGCATCGTTTGACTGACGGGGGATATTAAGGAATAGTCAAACATTCCTTGTATATAGGACATATATTGTTGTATTTATCTTTTGTATTTATCTCTTCTTAAATTTATGTAATTAGGTTACAATGTAATTACTCCTCTAAATACAAGTAATTCCTCACTCATCAATTAAACGGTGATCATATCTCATTGTTCACACTATTAAATTTGATAAGTATCAATGGTCATACAACGCATTAGAAAAACGGGTAGTCTTATGACTCTTATTTGAACCTACCCGTAAAATAAAGATATATCAAGATTTAATTAGTGTCTAAAAATCCAAACTTTTAAATATGATAAAAAAAATTAATTGTATATATCAAAGCTCACTCTTACCATATTAAATTAATAAGTTAAGAATTCAACCCATGATTGGAAGAGGTGTTAGACAAATTAATACGGAGTATAATATAAATTAATTAATTTTATCACTTTATACATTCAAATTTTTAAATGAAATTAAATTCTTTCCATTGCTATATTTGGAGACAAGATTTTCAACATCCTCTATCATAACGAGAAAATCACGCTTTTAGTTCCAACCACTTTCAAAATTCTTTTAGCTCCCCCTCGTGATTCTGGTCCAAAAAATTTAAGACTTTGTTTTTTTTTTTTTTTAATTTAAGAAGTCTCAATGCTAGTTTGTTGTTAATACTCAGTTTCCACTTTAGGGAAAAAAATACAACCCTTATATTAGAGATATTTAGGTCGGGCTACACGGGTCATTCCCATTGGCCCGTTTAACTCTAATATATGTGGGTTTTGGTATTAGCAAATTGTAGGCTTGTCTAATTCGATCATTTTTTTCTCAAATCGATTAGTTCGCGGAATAAACGGGCCAGTCCAATTATTTTAAATATATATATATATATATATATATATATATATATTGATTTGATAATGAATAAAATTTATCACACCTCATACTTTATATTTTACACGGCTCATTGCTCCCATATGCCAACTTGATACTAACTAGAATTTCAGATTGACTAGTCCACGGGGTCTATCGTGTTTTCAATTTGCTTATGTGTTTAGTTATTTCATATATATAATTTGTGTATTATAATTAATTAAACTTTTATGCAATTATGAGACTTTTTTTCTCTTCACATTAAGAGAAATGTACTTGTTTCTAATTCTTTAGATTGATGTGAAAAATGAAACATTAAAATTACCTGCATGTATATATCTATGCAAATTCGAAAACTTTGAATTCAAGCTGTGTAATGGCAAAGTTGTCTTCTTGCACCTATTGTTGCATTTAATATTTTATTTAAGTCTTCGAATTTAATACCAATCTATTAGGAGTTAATTAATATAAACATATTAATTCTACTCTTGTTTTTAAACTCATAGATAAATGAAATTATTAGAAATAACTCCAATACAATTAAAATGATAGGGAAATAAAACAAATATATCAAGGTTAAAAAGATAGCAGGCCACGGACAAAAGTCAAAACTCAAAACCCGATGGAAAAATAGAAACTGAAAACAAATACTCCAACCGATTTTTTTAAATAAAAATATTTATTTCCTTAATATATTAATACACCCTTCACTTTTTACTTTATATATCTAATTTTTATATAAACAGAGTAACATTTATTCTTAAAATTTGTGCAAAAAAAAAATGTATTTCCTCCGTCCAATTTTATAATGCTCATTTGGATTGGATACGGATTTTAAGAAAAATTGTTTGTTTATGTAAAAAGTAAAAGTTTAAGGAGAGAAATAGAGTAGAAATAAAGTAGTGGGTGTGAGTAATGTTTCCTTTTTAAGAAAGATGAATTATAAAATTGGACAAACAAAAAAGAAAAGTGTGAATTATAAAATTAGACAGATTGAGTATTATTTTTGGCGACGGAGGAGGGTGTATTGATTCGGGTGGAATTTATATATTTTTATGACACATTTTGAGCTCAATTTTCTTAGAATTTAATGATTTTATTGCTCAATTTTGATTAATTGCACTTGATAGAGAGAAATGTGGTGTTTTATGTATTATTAGGAAAAATAGTTATTTTAAAGGTAAAAACACTTGGCTAATTTTTAGTGAAGCCAACGGAGGAAGAAATTGAGATTGAGAGTGAAACGGATCAATTTAATTCAATAAATCTCTGGCACATGTAGCCCATTTCCAGCAATTAAGTGCATTGTCTGCAGCCCATTTAAGATTAATGGAGGCCCATCTAAGAAAAATCTCAGCCCAATTTCCTGGGTAATTTAAAGGGTTGGGGTATATACCCCTCCAACTTTGTTTAATACATGCCCCCGATACACACACTCCCCTCAAAACATATCTGAGATAGATGCACTCCCCTCGAATTATCTATTATAACCCTTTCTTCTAAAAATCTAAGATAAATACATACTCCCATTCTATCTTCCTCATTTAAAACCCTAACCCTTCTTCCCCAACACTAACCGCCGTCCCTCCATGCCCAGCCGTCGCCGCTCGCACTCAGGGGCGGACCTAGGCACACCATGGGGGTGGCCATGGCCCCCCTCAACTTTTTTTTTTAAATATATATTATAGGTATTAATTATTAAATTAATTAATTTTATTATAGATAAATTTATTTCTTAATTATTAGTTGGATTATTACTTAGACTGTTCTCCACTTTTTAAGTAACGAGCTCTTATCTCAAAACTAATATTAAAATATACTTTAATTTCTTATATTTTAGTTTTACAAGTTAATAATCTTTTAAAAGGCCATATATATATTTTTATTGATAATTTTGTATATACAATTGAGTGTATTTTTAATAAACATTATCAATTATTCAATTGAATATCAACGGTTAGAACCAAGTTAAAATTGCACCATATAATGTAGATGAGTCTCATTTCAATTGCTTATATTTTATGATGTGAATTAGTGATTATAATTTATTTTTTACTAGTTAAGTTTCTTTTTCCCGCGTTAACAAGTTCACAACACAAGTAGCAAAATTACATTATAGAGTTTGAAATATTTATAGAGTTTTAGATATTTAACAGAGAAATATATAAATATAGAATATTTAAATTTTATTAACGAACATATAAAATTGGCCCCCCTCAATACCAATCCTGGGTCCGCCCTGCTCGCACTCTCCCTCCCTTGCCGTCGCCGCCGCTCGCACTCTCTCTCCTTTGTCGTCGCCGCCGCTCGCACTCTCCCTCTTTTTTTTTTCATTTTCTGCACTTCCCCTCCCTCTCGCCGTCACACTCCCCCTCGCGCCGCCTGCGCCCAGATCGCCCCCATTTTTTTCGTCTTTGCAACAGGTGGCGGCGCCGCACCGCCGGCTTTTCCTCCCCCAACCAGCCACGCTCCCGCCGCCTCCCTCCCACTTTTGTCGCCGGCCGCCGCTTTCGCTTCCGTCCATGTTTCTTTTTTTTTATTTATTTTGTCCCTCTTCGTCCAGCCTCCGCCGCTCGTCCGCCCCACGTAAACTTTTTTTTTCCTTTTCTGGCTTTTCTCCCGTCTCTAGCCTTTTTTTTAAAAAATATTTCGACAATATTGAGGCTACCAAAACCACTCCCGTCGATGAATTATTGTTGACGGGAGTGTTTTTGGTCGACTCAATATTGTCGAAAATTTCAATTTTTAATTTAAAAAAAAAAATTCTTTCGAAAAAATCTTATTGACTGGAGTGTTTTTGGTCGACAAACCAGAGTCGACCGAAGTGTTTTTGGTCGACAAACTAGTGTCGACGTGAGAAATTTTGGTCAACTCTGGTTCGTCGAAAATAAGATATTTTTTTTAATTTCTGAAATTTTATTTGCGACGGCGGTAGCACCGGACCGGAGGTTGGGCGACGACGGCGGCTACCGGAGATTGGGCAGCGTTCGGTGGGCGGCGGCTGGCTAATACCTCTCAAATTAGGGTTAGGGTTATAATTAAGATTAGAGTTAGTTTAATTTATGGAGAGTGTATGTATCTTTTGTATTTTATTAAAAGGACAAAACATACATTTTATATAAATATTTAATTAATAAAAGTGGAGGGGCGTGCATTAAAAAAAGTTGGAGGGGTATATACCCCAACCCTAATTTAAATGGTAGCCTATTTGCTACATAAAATCAGCCCAAATTTTACCACCAAATGAGTAAAAAAGGAGCCCATGTAAAATAAATTTTGAAAGCCTAAAATGCTGCTTAGAGCAGCCCCATCTTATGGGAAACAACAGACCAATTTTCGAGGTTATTTAAATGGCCCACCAAATATTAGAAAAAAGGAGGGATTTTTTGGTCGGCAAAAAGGGAAGGCAGCAGATCGGCAGAAGCAGATTGGGGAAAGAGAGCAGCCGATTTCACACCCACTCACCTAGTTGAAGGTGTTTCTTCCATTGGAGCTTTAAATGGTGGATTAGTTTGAGATTTTCACACTCCATATATCATCTATACTATTCTAAGTTTTTTTTAGGTGGGACGCGATTTAGAGAGAAGGGAGATCTTCTCTCTATAGAGAGTTGCTCCTCCCTTTCTCCACCGGTCTCCGCCGCCGGCCCGTCGCAGATCTGTCGTTCACGTTGCCGTCATCGTCTTTGAATATATGCTTTGCTGTGTTTGTTGTCTTTTCGTTTTAGATCTGTTGGCTTTCCGCTTCTCTTTGAGCTCTTCTGGTATTTTAGTTTTCGCTAGATCTGATTTGTAGATCTACAGATTTGAGTTGTAGATCTGCAGATCTAAGTTGTATATTGCAGATATGAGTTGTAGTTCTTCTATGAGTTTCTTTTTTGTGGTTGGGATCTCAGATCTGCAGATCTATTTTGTGGTTGGGATCTCAGATCTGAGTTGTAGATCTGCTGTAGTTTTTCGTGGGTCTCTTTTTTGGTTGCTGGGCTCCTTGAGATTGACTCGAGAGTCCTTGGTTCTTAGGATTGGGTACTTGGTACTTGGTGGAACTTTGCCTATTTTTTTGTTTCCTTTTCTTGACATGAAACACCTTAGTGTGGGGGTGTCTCGTTTAAAGATTGGAGACCTGGACATCTGTTAAGGCAAAGGGAAACTCGTCTTTCATCTTCTCACGATTGAAGTGGACGGCGATATCTGCATTGGTTTGAAGATCAAGATCTTAGTTCGTGATTTGTAATTTTATTTGATGATCTTGTAAACCCCTCCTCAAAAAAAATAAAATAAATACTATTCTAAGTTTTTTCTATCTATTTTATTTATTTTATTTATTTCTCTTTTTATTAATGTATTTGAGATTATGTAAAACACCCTAGGTTCAAAGGCTTGTAAATTTAGATTGAAGTTTATGGATTAATGTTTTATTTTAAATGGTGTTTGTCTCTTATTTGTGTGTTTAATTCTTATTTGAAAGCATGTTATTAGTGGCCATGATAATATGCAGTCTTATTTATTGTTAATTGGGGTAAGATTGAAATATTTATCTAATTAATTGAATATAAACATACAACTCAATTTATTATGATCTCGAGAGAGGATTAACTATTGGGAGGGTATTGATGATCTTAGGAGCAATTTAGGGTTATATGATGCATGTTTGGTAGAAATACATGCTTGTGCGATATTTCCTTTGGATTAATTGGATTGAATTTTTTTTAATTAATTATTTAGTGAGACAAACCTAATTGCCATTTGAATGAGTGATTATTCATAAATGGATCTCTAAGTATTACATATGTCTTGGAACCACATTTTTACTTGATTAGTTTTGTTATTTTCATTTCATTAGCTTGTTGTTGATTTAGATTGGACTAGTTTTAGTTTACTTTCATAGTGACATTTATAGATAGCATTAGAATTAGTCTTAGTTTTTTAAACATTCCTTGAAAATCAATCGTGTCTAGATAGAATCGTGTTAACAAATATCACCTTTACACTAATTAACCCTTCCCTGTAGGATCGACCTCGTACTTACTTCGCTACAATATACACCGTATACTTGGGTCACTACAAAAAATTTAGCTCGGATCGCAAGGGAAATTACCGAGGGAAAGAAATCCCTTAAAAATGGCAAGAGATTTGCCTAGGGAGTGAATGGGCAAGGGAAAATACCTAGGGAAGAAAAAACCCTTGCTAAATGCCTAGGGAAACTAAATCCCTTGCCATTCCCAAGATATTGGCAAGGGAATTTAAATTTGAAAATTTCCGAGGGAGTGGGCCCTTGCAAAGTTTGACACGTCAATTAAAATTCCCGAGGGTTAGTGGGCCCTCGGTAAAGCCCTCGGCGAATGGAATATATATTTGAGTGAAGATTGAAAAGTGATAAGAAAATGATTAGAATTTTTTTTACTTTACTGGTCTTTAATGTTTTGTACATAAGTAGTCGGTCTTTAAATAAAATTACTAAGTAATTTATTTTTATAAAATAACTTCAGTTTAATGAGGGTTTTTTAATTTATTTTTACTATGCGTCTACAAAATAAGGATTCTGCCGAACATACGTGAATTTGGAGTATGGTTTTATTTATTGAGTTTTAGTTCTAGGTGAATTGAGAGTATGACTTTGATTATTTTTTTAAGATTAAGTGATTTTAGATTGATTTTAGAGTCAAAATTTATAAAGGATAAAGGAAACAAAATGAAATTAGTAGAAAAAGTCAAGATAATTACCAAGTTTCCCATAATTCCCGTAATCGATTATTAATAATACATTAGTATTTTTTGTAATTAATATTCAATATTTTAAAATAGACCAAATAAGATAACAAAATATTTATAATATTTTTATTGAAAAAATATGAAATGTGTGTTTGTTACCAATTATCAAACAAGCAATCAAGTTTAAATTAAATAAATTAAAGAAGAAAAAACTGGAAGTATAACACATATATTAATTGCATTTAAATTATAACGAAAATAGCTCCTAGCCCAACGGCAAAAGGGGCGCCCATAAACACATAATTTTCAGCCGATCGCGAGTTCAACTCCCGTTCATGCAGCTGGGGGGATTAAATTCCCATGCCATATATTGTGGAGGGGGTAGTACCTTACACGTAGGTTTGAATGTTTCATTTTTTAATTTATTCACTAATTTCCCCTACTATTTTTTAGGAATATAACCCTTGCTATTACCTAGGGAAATATTCCCTTGCCATTTTCGAGGGAAATTTCCCCTTGCTATTTCCGAGGGATTTTCTTAATCCCTTGCTACTAAATTACCGAGGAACATTTTGTCGAGGGAATTGGGCCCTTGCGAAATGTATTGGAAAGCGTTTTACCCTCTCTAAATCCCTTGCTACTAAATTACCGAGGAACATTTTGTCGAGGGAATTGGGCCCTTGCGAAATGTATTGGAAAGCGTTTTACCCTCTCTAAATCCCTTGCTATTGGGAGTGAATTTTGTAGTGGGTCGTGTATTTTGGTGTTGTGAAATACGTGAACAAGTATATGGCGCCGTTGCCGGAGAAGGCGTTTTAGTTCTAGAGTTGTAGTTGGTGAGATTTTAAGCTAGATTTTACTTGCTTTTGAAAAATTCTTGAAAACACCAAAAACATTTGTTTTTATTTTCTTGCTTCTAGTGTTATCTTTGTATCACTACTTCTCTTTCTTGTCGTTTCTCCAAGTGAAAAAGGTCGAGCTCTTTTGAAGATATGAGTAATTCGGAGGCCATATTGAATTTGGCAACACAATTGGTTAGATTGACCACTTTGCTCATTGAAAAAGCTCCCAATTGGTTGTCAAGGCCTAGTTATGTGAAAAGAGCAAGTTTTATGGGCTATCAAAGAGAGATGGACTATGGAGAAAGGCACTTCAGAAGCTTTTGTCACCACCATAATGAGCATTACTACCCGTGGTCGAGAGACCATGATGATTTTCATTATGCCAACTCGGGAAATTTCTTTCAACCACCTTCCAATTTTGGTGTGCCCAATGAAGTCATGGATGAACCGTAAAAAAAGTTAAGCATGGAGGAAATGTTCATTAGTGTCATAGGAGAAACAAAAAAATTCATCGGAGTGGTTAATGAAAGGTTGAACGAGGCGGATTCGACCCTTGAGAATTTGGAGCATAGAGTAGAAAGTATTAAGGTTCGAGTGAGTGACATTAAAACACCAATGACTTTGAGTGAGAATCAAGTTTGTCAAGAAGCTACCATTGGAGCACAAATTGAAGATGACAAGTCTCCATCTACTATCGAGTGCAACCAAAAGGAACATTACATGGCCATAGGCATACGAAGTGGCATTAATTTGTTTACGTAAAAAGTGAAAGTTTGAGGAGAGAGATAGATAGATTAGAAATAAAGTAGTGGGTGTGAATAATGTTTCCCTTTTAAGAAAGGGAAATTATAAAATTGGACAAATAAAAAAGGAAATTGGCCTAAGTCTTGGAAAACATTATAAAAACACCTAAATTCGTAAGGTTGACCATCTTTGTTGGGACTCGAACCCTATACCTTTGGGATGTAATGTGTTTATGGTGTGCTGTCGCCGGCACCCAAAAATAAATACCTTAAATACCCACTATGCAGTAGAGTAAGTAAGGGTCGATCCCACAGAGAGTAGCAAATTTTATTAGCATTTCGTGTTAATAAAACAATAAAAGGGGGGGTTTGGATTGGTGGTTTCTAATTCTACTAGAAAGAATGAAAAATAAAAGTAAGCGATAAAAATAAACAGGAATCAAATATAAAGAACGATCTAGCCCTCGGATTGCTTCCCCTTGAATAATTTAACCAATTTAATTAGTGAACCCGGTAATCTCAATCTAATCTCGAATCTTATCCCTAAACCAGTGGTACGACCAAACTAGTTCGAATTGTTTCTTAAGTTTAATTAATTAGAAAGTACGACCCCCAATTAATCTATTCCTACGAATAACCCCAAAACATGTATTTAAGGTTCAACTCGAGAAACGCATTCAAGATCTAAAACAATAGAATAAACTAGACCATGAATACGAGACACTCGTTTCATGCAACCTAGACGTTATTATCCTAAGGTGTTCTGCCTTAGTTGCTACGATATCCACAATAATATAACAATTACAGATTATACATCGTGAATTAACTAGAATTGATAACAAATAAATTCGGATGGCCAATCCTAATAAATCTATTAATCAAAACATGCTTCGCATAAAATCAAATAATAACAAAATCGAAATATGAATTGAAAATAAACCGTTAATCACTTAATTAAAAAGATATAAATCCATCAAGAGTTCACATCCTCGGGCTAGAATAACAATCTACCTACTAAACATAATTAAAAGAATTGACGATAAAAACAAACACATGGCGCTGGCTTGCTTTTGTCCTAGAATTCGGCGGCTACTCTCTCCTCCTCAATTCGGCGGCTGACCTTTTTTCTTGTTCTTCGAATCTCCCCCTCCAAGCTCACTGGAATTGCAATATATATGGCTGCCCAAGCTCCCGTATGGCATTACTTCAATGTTAGGTTAAGTGAAGTAATTGGGCTCCACCAACAATTAGAAAATTATGGGCTTAGGCTTCAAACATAAATTTTATCAAATGGTTTTATGGCCACGTAACAAGTGAATAGTGGGCTGGGCAATTTACAAATAATAAAAACTAATGGGCCACAAATCATTAGGGTGATACGGCTAATACGTTATTCTTTAATGCAATCTGACACTGAACCCCTTAGTGCCAGTCTTTTCTTCGCAATTATCCTGAACAACTTGCCTTCAATGCATCTCCACACTTCACTCGTCTCAAACTTGATCAAAAACACTCAAAACAACCTGAAAACATACAAAAGTCAATATCAAAGCATTCGAAGGCCACAAATTAGTAAGTCGGAAAAACACAATAAATCATCAAACTAATTCTCATAAAATATTCAATTAAAGCATAAAATATATGAAATATCCCGACTCATCAAATCCCCCCACACTTAAACATTTGCTTGTCCTCAAGCAAAGAGAATTAAAGCACACGAGGGATAATTCCAATGGACAACCACCTCAAGAAAAATAATGGAATTTGCATGTAATACTTGAGAATTCAAAGCAAGAAAAATTGGATTACTCTTCTATGATTCTCAAAATCAGATTTATGAGCCAAATTCAGAAGTTGTTTGCCTATCTCAATAAACCACAAATTTCAATTCACATTTAACCACAAAATCTCATCAACTCTCGGTTACTCACACCACATTCATGATCCCCTAAAAGTTTTGACTTCAGATCACTCGACTCAATTCTCCTTCGAAGTTCAAATCCCATGGTATCCTTCTCCAATCATTTTTTTTAGCTGCATTTTTTTTTTTGCAGCTTTAATTCCACCTTGGAATTTTTTAATTTTTTTAAAAAGGTCGGCAGCTCCTCTCTACTTTTCGGGTTTTAGCTAAGTTTATTCATTTTTGAACACTTAAGCCCCCTGAAGCAGGAAGTTGTTTCTGCTTTTTTTTTTTTCAAATGAGGTCCGCAACTCCTCTCTACTTTTCAGGTTTTAGCTAAGTTTATTCGTTTACGAACACTTGAGCCCCCTACAGTAGGCAGCTGTTTCAGCCCCTCATTTTTCTCATTACTTTTTTTCAACTACATCAATTCCTTTTTTTCAACTTAGGATACCAAATAAGATTATTCACTTCTCAAGAAAATCAATGCAAGTTCACCAAAATCAAACAATCAAGTACACCATCATGGCATGAAGAAACCAAAAATCAATTCAATTTCAAGGCACAAAATATGAATATCAACCGGCTACTAATCAAGACTTACAACTCATAATTCTAGCAATTTAACAAAAATCCAACAATTAAGAACATAGACAAGTAACCAATTAAACATGCTTCAAACACCAATACATTTTTTCACATAATTCTAATTCCCGCGTAAAATACTCTAACAATAAATCATCTTCCCACACTTAAACAAGAGCTAGTCCCCGAGCACAAAAGTACGAGGCACCAAACACATTAAATTTAAGGAAATAAATTAAAGTAGAGTGGAAGGAAGTCACCATGGGAAAATGGAGTGTTGCAGGAGCATAATTCATTTCGAGTTCCTTAGACGAGTCTCTAGACACTATGCTCAATCTTCTCTAATTTCAAGCTCGAGACCTGAACATTTATTCAAAGAAAAACCAAAACCAAAATAAAAGAAACAAAACAAAACCAAATAAAATAAAATAAAATAAAAATAAAATTGAGTTGCCTCCCAATCAGCGCCTGTTTTTATTGTCGTTGGCTCGATCTAGGAAGTCGACTCTCAAAACTGCAACCACAAAAAACACAATGTGATAAATATAATATGAGAAAAAAAAATTAACACAAAAAAAACCAACAAAATTATAAACTACTCCCCGACAACGGCGCCAAATTTTGGTGTGCTGTCGTCGGCACCCAAAAATAAATACCTTAAATACCCACTATGCAGTAGAGTAAGTAAGGGTTGATCCCACAGGGAGTAGCAAATTTTATTAGCATTTCGTGTTAATAAAACTATAAAAGGGGGGGTTTGGATTGGTGGTTTCTAATTCTACTAGAAAGCATGAAAAATAAAAGTAAGCGATAAAAATAAACAGGAATCAAATATAAAGAACGATCTAGCCCTCAGATTGCTTCCCCTTGAATAATTTAACCAATTTAATTAGTGAACCCGGTAATCTCAATCTAATCTCGAATCTTATCTCTAAACCAGTGGTACGACCAAACTAGTTCGAATTGTTTCTTAAGTTTAATTAATTAGAAAGTACGACCCCCAATTAATCTATTCCTACGAATAACCCAAAAACATGTATTTAAGGTTCAATTCGAGAAACGCATTCAAGATCTAAAACAATAGAATAAACTAGACCATGAATACGAGACGCTCGTTTCATGCAACCTGGACGTTATTATCCCCTAAGGTGTTCTGCCTTAGTTGCTACGATATCCACAATAATATAACAATTACGGATTATACATCGTGAATTAACTAGAATTGATAACAAATAAATTCGGATGGCCAATCCTAATAAATCTATTAATCAAAACATGCTTCACATAAAATCAAATAATAACAAAATCGAAATATGAATTGAAATAAACCGTTAATCACTTAATTAAAAAGATATAAATCCATCAAGAGTTCACATCCTCGGGCTAGAATAACAATCTACCTACTAAACATAATTAAAATAATTGACGATAAAAATAAACACATGGCGCTGGCTTGCTTTTGTCCTAGAATTCGGCGGCTACTCTCTCCTCCTCAATTCGGCGGCTGACCTTTTTTCTTGTTCTTCGAATCTCCTCCTCCAAGCTCACTGGAATTGCAATATATATGGCTGCCCAAGCTCCCGTATGGCATTACTTCAATGTTAGGTTAAGTGAAGTAATTGGGCTCCACCAACAATTAGAAAATTATGGGCTTAGGCTTCAAACATAAATTTTATCAAATGGTTTTATGGCCCACGTAACAAGTGAATAGTGGGCTGGACAATTTACAAATAATAAAAACTAATGGGCCACAAATCATTAGGGTGATACGGCTAATACATTATTCTTTAATGCAATCTGACACTGAGCCCCTCAGTGCTGGGTCATTTCTTCGCAATTATCCTGAACGACTTGCCTTCAATGCAACTCCACACTTCATTCGTCTCAAACTTGATCAAAAACACTCAAAACAACCTGAAAACATACAAAAGTCAACACTACAAAAAACGCGGAGTTTGCCGACGGAAGGCTACCGACGGAATCCTTTCTGTCGGCCGGCCCGACGGATCGCCGACGGAATTCTCGAATCGACTGACTCCCGACGGAATCCAAGATCCGTCGGGACCGTCCGACGGACTTCCCGACGGAATTCAGTTTCGCGGCCAAACGGTGTCGTTTAGCCTTGCTTCCCGACGGATTTTTTCCGTCGGTCGTTCAAATTTCGACTGTCGACGGAAAATATACGTCGGTAGCCGACCCGCTTTGATTGACACATTAATATTCGCGTGCTACCGACGGAAATATCCGTCGGTAGCCGAACCGCTTTGACTGACACATTAATATTCGCTTGCTACCGACGGAAATATCCGTCGGTAGCCACAATTATTTTTATAAGAATTGCCGAAGGAGGCGGTTCTTCCCCATAAGGGAAATTTTTTTTTTTTGACTTTCGTCCCCCTCTCCCTGTTCTGTCCTCGTGGATTGGATTTCCTTGTGCGTGGTGCGTGGATTGATCGACAAAGGGCATTACGATTATCTACTCCAATTTTCTTCAATTTAAACGGTACGTTTTATAAATTCTTAATTAATTTTAATTAAGTTATTGTATTATAAATTGCATGTTAATTATTATAAAATTTCATGTACGTAGTTGTTGAATATATATGTATAATTAATTCAAATATATGTTAGTACGTGGATTATGTGTTTTTTATTGGTTAATTGTAATTAATTAATGTATGTTAGTTCAAATATATAATGTAGTTTTGTTAGTTCGTTTTGATAATTAAACTAGGTTATTATTGTTGATTAAATTAGTAATTATTCTTATAATTAAACTAGGTTATTATTGTTGATTAAATTAGTAATTATTCTTATAAGTAGAGGTGTTGTAAATATAGTAATTATTGTTATTGTTTAAATTAAGTCATTATTAATTAGTTTGGTAAATTATTGATTTCATTAGTAACGTGATTTTGTTATTGATTAAATTAGAAAATTATTGACTTAAATTACTAAAATGTTATTAATTAAAATAGAAAATTATTGATTTCATTACTATATTAATTAATTTATTATACTTTTAAATTTTATTTATTAAAATAGATGAGTCAAGATGCTAGTGGGGCCTCAGGATCTCGACGTAGGAGAGGCTCACTTAGGCCTGTTGAGCCTGCTACGTTGACGTCGTCGGCATCCGTTCCACAGCATTCGCCGCCGTCATCTCAGTCGTCGGCAGCTCGTGGACATCCCACGCGGGCCCGAGAAAGCAGACTGAAAATATGGATTGAGGGTGTACAGTAAGTAATTAATTAAATAATTTTATGGTTTAACAATATTTAATAGCATCAATTTTTGTACGTTTTTTAATTTATAATGTGTTTGTTTCTTAATATATAATGTCACAGCTTACTTCCTGGTAATGAGATATCGAAGATTTGCACTGTGGTGATTACTAAGCGCAAAATTGTTGCGAATGCCTACTCTTGGCTGAAGGTGCCGTAGACGAAAAAGGATGAATACTAGGAGGAATTCCAGGTATTTGAGTGCATTCAATTAAATATTAATAAACAATTTATTATATATATTATTTGATAAATATGCTGATCGAATATGTGCAGAAACATGCTTATTGGCATAGGGAGTTTTTTTCGGACAACGATATCCACAGTCACTGGCTATCTTCATGTCAGTCTAGGTATAATGAGATAATGTACACCTGGAGGAATGCTTGGCGTAAACGTGGCGTGGTGCAGACGTTGGGGGAGGACGAAAATGGAGTCGACGTGTGGAACACGTTGACCACGTATTGGAGTAGCCCGGAGTACATGAGGAAGTGTGCAACTGCTCGAGCCAACCGTATAAGTGATGGGGGAGGTGGGATGTCAAGGCATCGGGGGGGGGGGGGGGGGGGGGGGGCCGATCCGCGTATGAGCACTCAATTGCTCTAGTAAGTGTTCACTAAATTTATTTCAATTATTTATTTTATATTATATAAAATAATTTTTATATGCTCATTTGGTACGAAATAGGAGCGGGAACTTGGGCGTGAACCCACACACGTGGATCGGTTGAACGTTCTTCATCCGTTTGATCCAGATTCGCAGACGTCCACATATGGACGCACTACCCAGCTTCACGTAAGTTTAATTAAATTGTGATTTTTTTAATATTTAATTAATTAAATGTATTGAACTATGTATTAATTTAATTTTTTTGTAATTATGTAGTTGGATGTGAACCGGAGGATTGAAGAGGAGACGACACAAGCTTCTGCTGAAGCCGGGCCCAGCGCTCCGCCTGATCTTAACCGGATTTACCTGGACATTGCCCCGGCTGATCGAGGACGGGTCCTTGGCCTTGGCCGGATGAGCCGCTCAGTGAGAGCTGCGTCGTCCAGTTCGTCCCAGCGTGCATCGCAGGCCTCTGTATCCTCCACTGCTGTTCCGGACCCGAACGTACGTAGTACACATGATGAACCACTACTTCCGACAGCTAACTGACACTATGGGTCGATCGTTGGGGATGTCTTCTGAACAAATAAATACATGCTTTGAACAGGCGATGAGCGTTCCCCCTCCGCCTTTCGATGCTCCGGTTGGTCCAGTTCCCCCTCCGCATTTCGATGCTCCGGCTGGTTCAGTTCCCCCTTTCAATGCTCCAGATGCAGAGGCAGACGACGGCTTGGATTTCATTGGTGGTGGTGATGAAGAGTTTTTTGATCAGTTTAATGGTTGATGTTTGAACTATTTATTTTTCTGGCGAACTATTTAATTTTCTGTCGAACTATTTAATTTTCTGTCGAACTATTTATTTTTTCTGTCAAACTATTTAATTTTCTGTTGGACATATTTATTTCGGTTGATGCTTGTTTGTCAATGGATTGTTTATTTATGTTATTGTTTTTAATTTATACATAATACATAATTTTTCGTTAGATTTTGGTATAAAGTAAAGTATTTTTTATTTTTTTTTCGATTTTTATTTTATCCCGCCAATATTACTGACGGAAATAAATATTCCGTCAGAAATAAAGTCTGCCGACGGAAATAAATATTCGTCGGAAATAAAGTCTGCCAACGGAAATTCCGTCGGCCAAGTACACTACCGACGGAATTTTGGGCGGCACCCTACCGACGGAATTTGAAATCCGCCGGTAGATTCAAAATGTACGCACCGACGGAATTTCAAAATCCGTCGGTAGCGCGTAATATTTACAGAAGCTTTTTTCCCCTTTCTCTCACTCAGTCGAAAAAAATTGTGGAAATTGTATGAGAGCAAGCAAATTTCGGTACGTTTTTCTTTTTTACTTGGTTAAATTTTGTAGTTTAGTTGTGCATTTTATATGGTTATAGTTTAATTAGTTGTGCATTTTATATATTTGTAGTTTAGTTGTGTAGTTTAATTAGTTGTGCATTTTATATGGTTATAGTTTAATTAGTTGTGCATTTTATATATTTGTAGTTTAGTTGTGTAGTTTAATTAGTTGTGCATTTTTTTATATGTTTGTAAGAATTTTATGTTAAATGTTTAACAGATGGAATTGCCGGATCGTCGATGGATGTATGAAACTCCTAGGTTCATTTTAGGAAATGTGAATAGTGAATTTTACAATGAACTTGTGTCATTTGTTGAATTTGCAAAGCTCCACCCACATTACATGCATGGGGATTGTATCAAGTGTCCGTGTAATGCCAAAAAATGTCAGAATAAAAAATTTAAGTCGATTGATGAGGTTTTGGTACATGTTCTGAAGAATGGTTTCACTGTTAATTATTATAGCTGGACATTTCACGGCGAAGGACGTTGGCCTTATAACTTTGATCAAGTTTTATACTATTACACTGCTGGTATCTAGGAAAGACAAATATATGGTAATCAAGCCGGCACGAGTAATGAACAACAATTTGGTGGGGAACAACAGTTTGGTGGGGAAGAACAGTTTGGTGGGGGAAGAACAGTTTGGGGAGGGAGAACCCAATATGTATCAAACAATGATAATGGAAGCCGGTTTTTCAAATGTAGAAGAGCAGCCGACGGATGAAGCATTTCGGTTTTATGAAATGCTCAAATTATGCGATCAAGATTTGTATCCGAGTTGTGATTCTCACTCTGAACTGTCATTTAATGCCCGACTTATGGCTATCAAGACCGAGAACAAGCTTTCTAACAGGGCATATGAGGAAATGACACAATTATGCAGTGAGATCTGCCCTCCTGAGAATAAGGTGCCTACAACGTATCATCAAAGCAAGCAAATGATGAAAAATATGGGATTGCCGGTCGAGAAGATTGATTGTTGTGTAAACGGTTGCATGTTATATTGGGGTGATGAAGATAACAATCTGAACATGTGTAAGATGTGTGGTCATCCTTGTTACAAAGAGCCACGTCGGAAGGGGCCCGCTGGTCAATCGAAGTCGTCGAAGAAGAAAGTGGCACACAAGAAGATGTATTATCTTCCAATCATTCCCCGTTTAATGAGATTGTATCAATCTACTGCCACAGCACAACACATGACGTGGCATGCAACAGATTTATCTTCGACCGAGTCTAGGGAGATGCGACATCCGGCGGACTCGGAGGCCTGGAAACACCTTGACAACGTGTATCCCAATTTTTCTTCTGAACCGAGGAATGTGAGGCTAGGTTTGTGTACTGATGGTTTTGCACCGTTTGGGAGCTTTGGAAAGCAGTATTCGTTGTGGCCGGTGATTCTGACTCCGTATAATCTTCCTCCATGGATGTGCTTGAAACCTCAAACAATGTTTCTAACTGTATTGGTGCCAGGTCCGTCGAATCCAAAGGATAAACTTGACGTTTATCTCCAGCCTCTTATAAAAGACTTGATCTTTTTATGGGAAAGTGGTGTCCAAACGTATGATGTGTTCAGAAAATAGAATTTCACGATGCGTGCTGCTGTATTTTGGACCATTAGCGACTTTCCTGCATATTCTATGTTGTCTGGGTGGAAAACGGCTGGGTTTCAAGCATGTCCGTATTGTATGGATTTTTCTGAAGCTTTCAGTCTTGAGAAGAGTAGGAAAGTTACATGGTTCGATAATCACCGAAAGTTCTTACCTCGAGATCATCCATTTAGAAGGAATAAGAACAACTTCTTGAAGAACAGAACAGTTACACACAATCGACCGCCCATTCGAAACGGTATTTTAATTATACAATTATTTAATCTAGTATAATGTTATACGTATATGTTTTATTAATTTCTTCTAGTATAATGTTACCATACAGGACAAACGTTGTTACATGAGATTCAGTGGACGGGTTTGAAAAAATCTACTGAGGAAAATGTAGCTGAATACAACGGTCGAATCCCAGGTGGATGGAATAGAAAGAGTATTTTTTGGGATTTACCATACTGGAGTTCACTATTGATCCGACACAATTTGGACGTGATGCACATTGAGAAGAATGTGTTTGATAATGTGTTCCACACAATGATGAACACAGAAGGCAAGACGAAAGATACTCCAAAGTCCCGGGAAGAGTTGAAATGTTGGGATATGAATCCTAGAACAAGTCCTAAATGTTGATAAAAGATAAAAATGAAGTTTTGATAAGCCAAAAAGTAGACTTGAATATTTTCTAAGTGTTGACTGATCTAGTCTAGTCTAGTTAAGAAGAAGTCATCTTGTATAGATCAGTAGAGTTCACAAGACAAGTACTAGTTCATAAGACAAGTGTTATTAAAAGATAAGTACGGATTATAAGTACTTCATATGTGTTTATATTTACTGTTTAGATTGTTATTGAGCTATGAATAATTGTTGTATAGAGCTCATGATTTTTAAATGTAATAGATATATTGATGTATAGTTTTATAAGTTGACTAAGCTTTGTAACAAGAGCTTAATGTAATGTAATAGTCTTGTTAGGATTAGATGATAGGACTAGATTAGTTCTATGTTGTAATCTGAAGAAGTCTGCTGCACAAGACAAGTAGAAGACGCAGTCTACTACTGAAGGACAAGACAGGTGCACGACTCAACAAGACAGGTCAACTTGAAGTTAGTTACAAAAGCGTGTTAAAGATAAAGATTGAAGGAGTTAGTTAAGGAATAACTAATTAACTGAAGAAACGCGTGAAAGGATAAGAAGAATCAGTTACAAGTTAGTTTTCAAGAAAGGTTGTTACACAACTGAAAGTTCTTGGAATTAGAAGTCTATATGTACTCCAAGGTATTCATTGGTTAAAGACTACTGAAATACTGATACTACAACATATTGAAGCATTATTGAAGATTCAAAAGAAGAAGATTACTCTCAGAGATTAAAGTTCAGAAAGTGAAGCTACACAAGTCAAGTGAAGATCGAAGAAGGCTACTACTGAACGAAGAGAAGTTTTATTTTTTGTTTACTGTTTCAAGTTGCTAGATACTTGTAAATCGCTAGTAAGATCGAAGAGGCACTTGGTAGTGTTGTCGAGAAGATCTAAGTCTTATTTCTTGGGACTTAAAGCTACAAGAACATATTACTCCATTGGACGAGTTAATAAGAATTTCACAACTGGGTTTGTGAGAGTGGATGTAGACAAGTTGTCGAACCACTATAAATCTCGTGTTTGATTTACTGTTTTGTTTGTTTTAATTGATTAATCGTTTACTTGTTTAACATACATAACTGAACAAGGCAAGTTGAGTAAACACTGAAACAGAGTTTTCGAAATAAGTTGAGTATAAACTTTAATTGGGCTCATTGTTAATTTCGTATTCCGCACATTGTAATTCTGATATATCGAAAGATTTTAGAAAAGTCTATTCACCCCCCTCTAGACATTTTCTTTAGCTTCCCTCGATATTAACTCAACTTAGGGACCTACAAGTGGTATCAGAGCAGTAGTTTACGAACTGCTGTTTCTTGATAACCGACTTAAGACTTAGGGTGAAGTTGTGATTCTTAATCATACTTGCTTACGTGTTCTTGATCAATATTCGTGATATATCTGTTTCTTGTTCCCTGTTCTTGAACTGACTACTTCTTGATCATAAACCTGCTTAATACATATCTTCTTGAATCATGTCACTTGAAATTAGTGCTAACAAGTTACCTAAGTTCCAGGTTCAAGATTATGACTATTGGAAGCTAAGGATGGAAGCCATCTTCAGCTCCACTCACGACTTAATGATCTCCGTCATCACTGAAGGTCCAATAGTGACCATGATCCCCAATACTGCTGCCCTCGACAAAAACCAACCCGTGGGTACTCTCGTCAAGAAACCAAGGTCAGAACTAACCTCAGAAGAAATGAGACAGAATAATTTGGATAGCTTGGCCAAGAATTACATCTTACACACTCTTCCTAACGAGTATCTGGGAAAAGTGTTAAAATGTAAAACTGCCAAAGAAATGTGGGATCGCTTAGCTATCATTTGTGAAGGGACATCCCTAATCAAAGAAAGCAAGCTTTCTACAGCAGTCCAAAGATTTGAATCATTTCATATGAAAGCTGGTGAAACAATAGACCAGTTGGATACTCGTTTTACCAAAATCATGAATGACTTGGAAGTCCTTGGTAAATCTTATACTCCACGTGAAATCAATCTTAGGATTCTCAAAAGCCTTGATAGTAGATGGAAAATGGTAAAAATGCTTGTTAAGAATACCCAAGATATAGACGTGTGGACAGCAAAGACTATGTTTCAAACTCTAAAGGCCCATGAGTTTGATTTAGACGAAGATGAACCTATAGCAAGTAGTGACAGAGAACATGCTGTATCTAAGAACGTTGCTTTTAAGGCTAGTTCGTCTAAGGTAGACAGATCAAAGACTAAGACTAGGTCTGCTTCTGTGAAAGACGAGTTAGATACTGATCTTAGTCTGAAGGATCAGGTAAGCCTCATGGTTAGAAAGTTTGATAGGCTGAATAAACGTTTCAGAAGATATAAGAAGTTCTATAGAGATCATAGAGGGTCTGCTTCTAAGAACTCGTCTGAGACCAGACGAGACCGAAACTCGTTCGAAAGGAGAGACGAAGTCTCGAAAGGTAACAGACAAGATAGAGAGTCTGATGGTAGGAAGATTACTCGTTCTGATAGACG
The DNA here is from genome assembly GCA_963675135.1 of Galeopsis tetrahit. Taxonomy (NCBI): domain Eukaryota; kingdom Viridiplantae; phylum Streptophyta; class Magnoliopsida; order Lamiales; family Lamiaceae; genus Galeopsis; species Galeopsis tetrahit. The sequence continues at coordinate 96,579,966 of OY776119.1, forward strand.
TGACAAACGAAGGAATGACTCTCCTATTAAAAAGGCTACTAATGATCTCTTGTGCTATAATTGTGAGAAACCAGGTCACTACATATATGAATGTCCAGACCTGAGTACTGATGATCGAGAAGAATGCAAAGCACGAAGGGAAAGAAGATACAATCGTGGCAAGAAGACAATGATGGCCAATGATGACTCTGATTCTGATTCAGACGAGTTGCCATCATCCTCATCTAGCTACCCGTCTGATCCAGATCACGATGAAGCCTTCATAGTAGATGATGGTCTATGCCGCATGGCTAAAATCGACCAAGAGGTATCATCTGCTACATCTTTTCAATCTTGTGATGAATCAGAATCTGATGAAAGTGATACTGCCAGTAGCAAAGTAGGGAGTAGCCTTCAGCACTCTACTACTGCAGTTGAAGACGACCTCCTACTTGCCAATCAGGCATTCATTGAAGTCAGCGATGAAAACATCATTTTAAAACAAGAAATCATTGATCTTAAGGAAGCTCAGTCTAAAGTAGATCCTAATATAACAGTCCTAAATGAACGCTTGCAAGAAGAGTTGAGACAACTCAAAGACAAGTGTGCATTAACAGACAAGTTGTATCAAGACCTACTTAAGACACATGCTACTGAGAAACATGAATTCAATGTTTTAAAAAGTAAGTGTAAAAAGATTGAAGAACGTAATAAGTTCTTAGAAACTGAGGTTGTCACTCTAGACCTTAAACTTACTGACCTGGTTAACTCTTCTAAGGTTAACCTTGAACTGTCAGATAAGTATAGGGCTCCTGCTGACAAGACAGGCATAGGTGCTGAGACACCCAGCTCGTCTACTCAAGTTCCTAAGAACCCTACTATTTTCATCTCAAGCTCTTTGACTAATGATAAAGGAAAATGACCAATGATATACGATATTGGAACTCAATCCGAAGGCACTGTACCCAAACAGACTCAAGTTAACATTCCAATTACCAAGGGAGGTAAAAAGAAAGTTAACAACAAGCCTGTTCCGTTTAAGACAAGTCAACAAAGGACGAGAAATCGTGGACGACCAAATCAGGTCAGATACGAGGACTGGTATCCTGAGGAGACTAGTACTAGACAAGTACAAACTAGATGGAAAGAGCCTAGACCTCCTTTCATAAGGCAGTCTCAGCTCTACTCGTCTAGGCCTAGGAAAGTGACTTCAAAATATCGTATTCAACCCGTCTTATATCCTCCGTCTGAATCATATGACATCGAAGGAAAAGAAAGACCTAAACGAGTCTATAAACCATATGGACCCAATGCATATAAACCCTACTCTGACTATCATAGACAAGTGCCTGCTCAAGTAGAGATTAAGTCGAAAGGCTATCTCCAAAGAGTAGACCCGAACTCGACTGATAGGCCAGATAAGGACAACAAGGTCTTATTTTGCAACAAATATGGTCGAAAGCTTAGAAGATCAAACTTGTTCAGGACTCCAATGTACATTTGGATTCCGTTGAACTCGACTAACCCCCCAGGACCCCAATAGACAAGGAGGGTACCTAAATTATGAAATATCATCTCATGCAGGGTCGACTCGATATATACAAGAAGGGTGGCTCAATAAGAGAAACTTGGTACATAGACAGTGGCTGTTCGCACCACATGACTGGTACCAAGGCACTTCTATCAAGCTACCATGAGCAAGAAGGACCAAAGGTTATATTCGGTGACAGCTCTACAGCCATCACAAAAGGCTTTGGCTATATCCGAAATGGTGACGTAGAGATACAAGATGTATCATACGTAGAAGGTTTGAAATATAATCTATTATCTGTTTCACAGTTTTGTGATCGAGGTTACAAAGTGTAGTTCAAAAGTCAAAAGTGCGAAATCATAGACAAGAGGACTGACACCGTACTACTCGTCGGCATAAGACAAGGTAGTGTGTACATTGTGAATTGGAATAGTTGTCCACGGGACACTTGTCTTCTTACTAAGACACCCAAAGAGGTCAGTTGGCTTTGACATAGACGCCTTTGCCACATGAACTTTAAGGTGATTAATAAGATTGCAAGAGATTACCTTGTTGAAGGTATACCCAACAAAATCTATTTCAAATCACATGTATGCGATGCCTGTCAGAAAGGTAAACAGGTAAAAGGTTCATTTAAATCTATTTCAACCCTCTCAACAAGTAGAGTTCTTGAACTTCTACATATGGACTTACATGGTCCAATAACTCCTCCAACTTTGAACGGTAGAAGGTACACACTTGTTGTGGTAGACGACTATTCTAAGTTCACTTGGGTAGTCTTCTTACACAAGAAGAGTGATACACAAACACTCCTACCTGATCTGTTGAAGAAGATACTGATTCGGGTGGAATTTACACGTTTTAGGGGCACATGTGAAGTGAATTTTGATGAGGATTTCATTGAATTATGCATGGAATATGATTGTTTAAGCCGAAATGAGAGAAAGGTTGTGTTTTGTCGATTTTGTAGGAAATACGATGAAATTTGGAGCAAAACACCAACCATACCTCACTGGATCAGGAAGAGGAGTGCACGGTTGGATTCGTCTCGAAAAACGGAGTGGATTAGCCAAAGGAATCGAGTCAATCCGACACCCGAGGCGAAAGATATGCACGAAACGAGGAAGAGGTGGAAATCAAGAGGGAGCACGGCCGAGCTCATGGCTCGGCCGAGCCACTTTCAGGCCACGGACGTGCATCGTGCTCGAGAAATTGCACCTCGAAACCGAGGTTTTTCACCCATGACACATGCCAAGAGAGGGCACGGCCGAGCACCCTTCTCGGCCGAGCACTATGCCAACGCCACGGCCGAGCAACTCTCTCGACGAAGACCACCTCGAGACCGAGAAGTTTGGCTTACCTCATGCCTCGGCCGAGCTGCCTGCTCGGCCGAGCTTCCCGCTCCCCTGCATCCGCGCGCCACGGCCGAGGCCGAGCACTCCCCGATTCCATCTTCGCCCAGCACGGCCGAGCTTCCAGCTCGGCCGAGCTCCTGTTCGCCCCCAACGCTCATTTGCACGGCCGTGCTCCGTGCACGACCGTGCTACCCCCATTTTCGGTGCTTTTTCCACATTTTGGCCATTTTTGAAGGACTAACTTGCAATTTTGGCATCCAAACCCTACCCCAACACTATATAAGCCCCATTTCTTGAAACCCAAGACATTCTCCCCCAATCCACACATAGTTACACATACTTGGAGGTGTTTTGGCCATATCTTCATCAATTCTTCATCAAATCAAGGAAGAAGGGATGCAATAGCTCCCAAATTCCATTCCCTACCACATTCTAGACTAAGCTTTCTCTTTCTTTTCCTTTTTATTTAGTTATTTCATTTGGATTTTGTAATTTGATTATGTTAGTAGTTAGCTAAACAATTTGTGGTTCTAAGGCATTGTAGAGATTTGGATTGATGTTTATGAGTAATTTCTTGCTTTAATTGGTGTTTATTTCTTATTTGCATATTCAATTATCCATTGCAAAGCATGTTGTTAGTGGCCATAATGATTTGCTTGATTCATTGTTAATTGGGATAGTATCGAGAGATTTATTCCATTTAATCGTATGCGAATGTGCAACCCGGTATTATTATGATCTCGAGAGAGGATTAATTATCGGAGAGGGAATCGAATGATCTTAGGAGCTATTTTAGATGGTGTAATGTTTCTGATGTAGACATACGAGCTTATATTACATTGCGTCTTTGGATTAATTTGTATCGAGAGATCGATTAGTTCTTCTTGTGTGATCACCCTATTTCAGATAACCTTAATGGCCCTTTAAACGAGATAACTCTCATAAACGGACATCTAAGAACTACAATTGCCTTGGAACCCACCTTTTCTCTTTGAGTTTACATCCACTTTACTTTCGTTTTGTGATTTGTATGCCATTTGATCGATTTTATCTTTGCTCTTTGTTGCTTATTCGTGACACTTGGTAGGTAAATTTAGAGTAAAACATTTTATTCAAAATTTCGATCACGTCTACTTAGAATTCGACTAGCAAACTACCACTTTTACGCTTAACCTCCCTGTGGGATCGACCTCGTGCTTATCACGCTACGATAGACACCGTACACTTGCGGTTGTTTATTTTAGTGTTGCATAACACGTGTATCAGATACAAGTTGAGAAGAATCAGTCCATTGTCAAGATCCGTAGTGACAAGGGTACTGAATTCATTAACTGCTATATTAAAGAATTTTGTTCTAAGCGTGGCATCCAGCACCTTACTAGTGCAACAAGGACACCACAACAAAATGGAGTAGCAGAGCGAAGGAACAGAACTCTTAAGGAGGCCTGCAGGACCATGCTGACAGAGTATAATACTCCTCAGAAGTTTTGGGCAGAAGCGATCAATACTGCATGTCATTCCCAAAACAAAAGTGCTATCAATAAAGCACTAGGTAAGACACCCTATGAGGTATGGAAAGGTCGAAAACCCAGAGTTTCATATTTCCATATATTTGGTTGTAAGTGTTTTATCCATAACAATGGGAAAAGTAAGTTGAATGCATTCGATGCTAAAGCAGACGAGGGTATATTCTTAGGATACTCCTCGACTAGCAAAGCATTTAGAGTATTAAACTACTCAACTCTTTGTGTGGAAGAAACACCACATGTAGTTTTCGATGAATCACTACAGGACTCGTCTGCCGATCAGATCAGTAAGAAGGTAACTGATCTATCGATCCAAACTGACCAAGAATCAGAAGTGTATGAATCTGTTCAAGCCTATAACCCGTTCATGAAAGCTCTCGAGTCAGAAGATCAGGAGAAGGTAAGTGCTCAAGGTAAATCTGCTAGACCAGTTGACACGCCTGAACTAGTCGACTCGTCTACTCCTATTAAATCTTCTGATGTAAATGATATTGAAATGCATGATGCTATAATCGATCTAGATGATGATAATATGCTTACTAAGACTAGAAAAACATGGAAATCTGCTCATGATACTGAAAATATCATTGGTGACTCTACTGTTGGTGTGAAGACTAGACGACAACTCTTTGAGTCGCAAGAACAACCTAGTCCATCTTTGTTTTGCTTGTGTTGTTTCCTCTCATCTATCGAGCCTAAAACCATTAAAGAGGCTTTGGCTGATAGCAATTGGATCATCGCTATGCAAGACGAGTTGAATCAGTTTGTTCGAAATGACGTCTGGGAACTTGTCGATAGACCTAAACATCATAATGTAGTTGGCACTCGATGGATTTTTAAGAATAAGAAAGATGAGAATGATATAGTTGTTCGTAATAAGGCTAGACTAGTAGCCCAAGGCTATTCACAAGCGGAAGGCATAGATTATGATGAAACATATGCACCTGTTGCTAGACTAGAAGCCATTCGATTGTTCCTTGCATATGCTGCTTACATGAAATTTACCGTATATCAAATGGATGTTAAAAGTGCATTTCTTAATGGTATTCTTGCGGAAGAAGTGTATGTTGAACAACCCCCAGGTTTCGAAGTCAAAGGTAACCAGGTATACAGATTAAAGAAGGCCTTATATGGACTAAAACAAGCTCCAAGAGCCTGGTACGATACTCTTTCTCAATTTCTATTAGAAAATGGTTTTACTAAGGGCAAGGTCGATAGAACCCTGTTCAGAAGACAAGAAGGGAAGGACATTTTACTCGTCCAAATTTACGTAGATGACATCATTTTTGGATCACCTAACAAAAAGCTGAGTGAAAGTTTTTCAACACTCATGCAAAGTAAATTTGAGATGTCTATGATGGGTGAAATAAATTACTTTCTTGGACTTCAAGTAAAACAGACCCCAGAAGGGATTTTCATAAATCAAGCAAAGTATACTCGTAATCTACTAGACAAGTATGGTATTAAGACATGCAAGACCACTGGCGTACCTATGCTACCTACTTACAAGATGGACCCAGACGAACAAGGTAAATGTGCTGATCAAACACATTATCGTGGCCTTATTGGTTCATTACTATACTTGACTGCTAGTAGGCCTGATATTGCATTCTCTGTTGGTGTATGTGCTCGTTTTCAAGCTAATCCAAAAGAGAGTCATATGGAAACCACTAAAAGGATATTGAAATATTTGAAAGGAACCATCAATCGGGGTATATGGTATCCTTCAAATGATGATTTATCCCTAAGTGGCTACTCTGATTCTGATTTTGGTGGTTGTAGAATAGATAGGAAATCTACATCTGGTTCTTGTCAATTCTTAGGCACAAAACTCATTTCATGGTTTTCGAAAAATCAGACAAGTGTTGCTACCTCTACTACTGAAGCCGAGTACATGGCTGCTGGTAGTTGTTGTAGTCAATTATTATGGCTTATTCAACAGCTTAGAGATTATAATATTTGTGAATCAAATGTTCCTATTTTCTGTGATAGTAATAGTGCTATTGCCATTACACAAAATCCTGTTCTGCACACACGATGTAAGCATGTTGATGTGAAACACCATTTCATACGTGATCATGTAGAAAAGAAGGATATTCGCATGGAAAAGATTCACACTGATTTTCAAAGAGCTGATATTTTCACAAAACCATTAGCTGAAGTTCGATTTCGTGAATTATGCATTAGTCTAGGACTAATTGATCTTGATCCTACTAGTATGTAGCAATGTACTAACTAGACAGGTACAGTCCTAAGAAGAAAGGAGAAACAGACAAGTTACCACAAAAGCGCAGAGCACTCGTCTACTCACCCAACAGACAGGTATACAAGGTCAGACAAGTTGACCAAACAACCCGATGAGGAAGCTGGTAAAGCTGAGGGTAATACTAAGGGAATAAACATTTAAGGGGGAATCCTTGATTTCTTAAAGAGCCTTATGTTGACTCTTAAGTTTGTTAACAGTCATCTTTTTTGAACCTTGACCATTGTGCTAGATTGATATTCACCTTATCTATTTTACTCGACTACATGTATTACGTCTAATTTGTAGTGCAAGAAAAGACAGGTTAAAATAGTCGTTTGATGTTCAAAGTAGACAAGCACAGTCGAAGCGGGAACTCGTCTTGTGCACGTCAGTCTACTCGTCTGTTCTGGATAGACTCGAACAGACAAGATAAGTGTTCTTATGATTTAAATACTCTAAGTGTTTAAACAATACGAATTAAGGATATATATGTAATTTGAGTAATGAAATTTTGAAAACCCGAAGAATTGGATTTATACACTCCGTTTAATGAGGTGTATATACCCAATTCGCGCCAAAACTCTACTATGCTAGGTCAGATTTGTACACCCCATTTATCTACCAATAGAAGAGGCGGATTTCAAATTTTACGATACTAAATCACGTAATATTCTCGATTCCGTAAAACTGAATTTCAAAGGACTTTCATATCTGTCCATTGGATTAAATCTTTCAATCTCAACCATTGATTTCAACATTCAAGGCTTAACAAAACCCATACTACTCATTCATAACTGCTCACAAGTTCAGAATTTCTTGATTTTCATAACATCTCAAGCATTCAAACTCTTTCTAAATCTCTTGAGTTTGATAATCATTCTACTATGTCGATTGTTTCGATATTTGATGCGCATACTAACATGCAAGCAAGGTTTGATCTCGGTAAGTACATCACCGAAGGAAGAGTGCATGTGGAGGGATCAGTGTTTTTCAAAGGAAATCACACTGATGACAACAAAGAAATTCTTATAAAATGCTTCAGATGCGGATTAAGACCCTATTTGGAGGCATTTCCTGAAGTTGTGCTGGAAGAGGAAGTGTTAAGAGTTTTATGCTACTGCCACTCGACAAGGCGACTCAATTGAAGCCTTTGTTGGAAGAAGGAGAGTGGAAATCACTCGTGAATTTTTGACAGAATCGTTGAAATTGCCGTCTGGTTCGATAGATATCGAGAGATATGCTGAAGGCAGAGAATTGAGGTATCTGAGTATCTTTTGTGGAAAACAGCTGAGGTTGAATCGCGATGGAAAAATTCCTGCTGTCAAGAAGAAGGAGCTACTTGACAAATTCAAGACTCTTCTTGATATCGCATCAAAGATGTTGTTAGGAGTCACTGGGAGTTTTGACTCTGTGACGCTTCAGAAAGCAAGGATAATGGCCGTGATTCATGATGGAATCACTGAAGGAAATTGGTCTAAATTCTTCTTGGATAGATTGATGTATTACAAGAAGTATGTGCAAGTCGACACCAGTTCAGTCAACTAGGTTGTGTCTGCGAATGTAAGTTTCGGGAATAAGCTAAGTGTTATTCTACCCCTCTTGTTGCCCAACAAGACTAGTTGGAGTAAGGGCAAGCCATTTCATCCTCTCAAGCATTATCTGAAGAAGGAGGCGCTAGCAAAGCAAGCTGCTGCTCCCAGACAAGTTCATATCAATCCTGATGACGCCATGATTGAAGCCGCCTCGTCTAGTTCTGAGGAAGACGAGTCGGAGAGCAAAGATTCTGAGGAAGCTAAGGCTGGAACTAGTGGTAGACTAGTTCAGTATGTGGAAGAGGAGGCGATGATTGAGGCTGGAGAAGATTCTGAAGAAACTCACTCAGACAAGGAGCCTGAGATGGAAGAGGAAGAATTGCAAGTGTATCGACTGGTGAGAGTCGAGTCGAGTCCCTCACCAGACAAGTCGACTGAAGAAAAGGTTGGTACTTCTTCTCAAACTTTGTCAATTCCTCTCTCTCTCCCCGTCAAAACCAAGGCCAGATCACTCCGATCTCGTGCCAAACCTATTCCCAAATCCTCATCAGTGTTGGCAGTACAACCACTTCGAGCCAACATAACCCCACACACTACTATATTCGATACGGTTGATACTTCTACAACTGTCGAACCAAACCAAGCCACGTTAAAGCCCCAAGAAACCACCTTCCAAATTCCTCTTACCTCAACAGAAAATGTTGAACCCCCCAACCCATCTATTTCAGACAAGACACCAGTTGCCACTTTGACAACTGAGACAGGGACCTTACCTGCTCAGACCCCGTCTGAAATTAGATTCGAATCCCTCGTCTATTATCCGATGTGTCTAAGAGAGAAGAGAATTTGTTTGAAAGTCAGCAGCAATCTAAGGAAGATGCTACCATCGGTAGAGATCGACACATCTTCAGAAGCTTATGAGAAACTTCTCAGGATATGCACGTGGTATGCATTGAAGACATCCCCGACAAATGATCTTTTTGAAGTCATACAAGGCATGGGTGGGATCTCCAATTTCATGGATTGGGAGATGGAGCAGAAGGAGAATAGTGGAGTTCAAGACCACTCAGAATTATTTCCAGACCATGCTCTCACGGCTCTTGTGAAGAACATGCTGAATATTTCAGATGACATACTATCTTCTCAACATGTGTTTGATATTGGTATTCAAACTGATCTACCGGAAGAAGAGTTGAGAGCTGGAACTGTTGAAGCTGGTACTCAAACTTCAGATCAGTCAGAAGATGAGTCTGAAAAGTCTACTGATGCTGATTCTTTCGAATTTGGAGTAGAAGACGATGAGTTTATGGATGATGTGATGTTTAATGAAGATGAACTTGTTGAGAAAGTTCAAGAAGGAGTTGTCACTGGAGCTCAGTCGTCTACTTAAGGTTTTCCTGAAGGATATCTTACAGAGCTAAAGTCGGACTTGAAAGATGTTGTTCATTCTGCTATTGAAGAGTTCTTGAATTCGAAAGTCAAGGACATGCTAGTTGAGCAGAATCAGTCACTTGTTGACAGCTCAAGGGAATTGATTGTTGGAGAAGTCAACAAGATGGACTCAACTTTCCGAGCAGAGTTGTATGCAGAAGTTGAAAGATTCTTACAGAAGCAAGTTGACTTTTCTGAGAAAAGATCTATCTCATTTGCTAGATCGTTGGCTGAAGAATCTGGCAAGATGGAACGTCTTTACCGTGTTAAGATTGAAATAGCCGATGAGCAAAGGCGAGAAGCACAAGATCAGTTGGTGCATTCTCAAGCTATTCTTGGTGAGCTAACAAAGCAGAACACTCTACTGCGACAGACTGCTGTTCATTTCAAAGACGAGTTGGCCATTAACTCAAAGAAATTGGAGTTCACTATTGATCGTCTAGACAAGATTAGTCAAGACAAGACGCATCAAAGACAGATAGAGCTAGCTTCAGAGGCTATGAAGGAAGCTATAAAAGAAGAAATGACTCGTTTTACTAGTCTATTCACTCTTAAGGCAAGTGATGAAGCCAAAAAGGGGGAAGAGACAAGTAGAGTTGTTATTTCCACAGACAAGTCAAGTGCAGAACCTGAAGTTAAGGCTGCTGCAACTGCGATAGAAGAGTTAAGGTATCCCAAGAGAGGAAGGCTAGTCAAGAAGGCAGATCTTGAACAAGCTAAGGATGAAGAACAGAAAAGACTGTTGAAAGGCAAAAGTATTGCGTCTCCGGAAGTTGAAGTTCAGACTAGACAAGTCAAGAGGAAACTTGTTCTAGAGAAAAAGAAAGAAGAATTAGGAGATATTCTAGCTGATATTGGTGATGAAGAGGTGGAAGCTCTTCATAAGAAGCAAAAGCTGGAAGAAGATCGTTATGCTAACAAGAAATTGTTAGGAAAACATATCAAGATGTTGCTGAAGTTGAAAGCTGATCCAGATCAAGTAGAAGATGCCTACATTGATAATTTCATTGACAATGAACATAAAGATGCATGGTTCAAGGTCAAGATGAAGTGGGAGTTGGATCATTGGATTATTCGCAAATTTGGAGATCCAGATAGCAAAGAAGAGTTATATGCAATTTTTGATAAGTTCATGGAAACTCAAGATCGGGATTTATGGAACTTGATCATGAGGATTGCAACTGCTGTAAGTTTTAATATTCTTGTTCCTATCTTTCCTAAATGGATTACTCCAATGTTAGGTTCTGGAAAGAGGATCGACTTCAATCATATCAAGAAGTTTGAAGAAGACCTACTGGATAAAGAGAAGATCGAAACTGAAGAACATATGACAGTCATTCACAAAAGGCTACTAGATGCTTTTGGTGTTCCAAGTTCTTAAGAAGGTACTTTATCAGATTAGTTTTTGTTTTTGCTCTGATACTTAGTCTTATTTTATTTTGATTAAGTATTTGTAATATCTACTGATCTTGTTTCGAAATGAATGAAAAGATAAGTAATATTTGATGTTAAGACAAGATAACTACTTAACTAAGTCTACTATTATGAAAAGATTCAAGTAGTTTTGGCTTCATCAAAAAGGGGGAAATTGTTGGGATATGAATCCTAGAACAAGTCCTAAATGTTGATAAAAGATAAAGATGAAGTTTTGATAAGCCAAAAAGTAGACTTGAATATTTTCTAAGTGTTGACTGATCTAGTCTAGTCTAGTTAAGAAGAAGTCATCTTGTATAGATCAGTAGAGTTCACAAGACAAGTACTAGTTCACAAGACAAGTACTAGTTCATAAGACAAGTGTTATTAAAAGATAAGTACGGATTATAAGTACTTCATATGTGTTTATATTTACTGTTTAGATTGTTATTGAGCTATGAATAATTGTTGTATAGAGCTCATGATTTTTAAATGTAATAGATATATTGATGTATAGTTTTATAAGTTGACTAAGCTTTGTAACAAGAGCTTAATGTAATGTAATAGTCTTGTTAGGATTAGATGATAGGACTAGATTAGTTCTATGTTGTAATCTGAAGAAGTCTACTGCACAAGACAAGTAGAAGACGCAGTCTACTACTGAAGGACAAGACAGGTGCGCGACTCAACAAGACAGGTCAACTTGAAGTTAGTTACAAAAGCGTGTTAAAGATAAAGATTGAAGGAGTTAGTTAAGGAATAACTAATTAACTGAAGAAACGCGTGAAAGGATAAGAAGAATCAGTTACAAGTTAGTTTTCAAGAAAGGTTGTTACACAACTGAAAGTTCTTGGAATTAGAAGTCTATATGTACTCCAAGGTATTCATTGGTTAAAGACTACTGAAATACTGATACTACAACATATTGAATCATTATTGAAGATTCAAAAGAAGAAGATTACTCTCAGAGATTAAAGTTCAGAAAGTGAAGCTACACAAGTCAAGTGAAGATCGAAGAAGGCTACTACTGAACGAAGAGAAGTTTTATTTTTTGTTTACTGTTTCAAGTTGCTAGATACTTGTAAATCGCTAGTAAGATCGAAGAGGCACTTGGTAGTGTTGTCGAGAAGATCTAAGTCTTATTTCTTGGGACTTAAAGCTACAAGAACATATTACTCCATTGGACGAGTTAATAAGAATTTCACAACTGGGTTTGTAAGAGTGGATGTAGACAAGTTGTCGAACCACTATAAATCTCATGTTTGATTTACTGTTTTGTTTGTTTTAATTGATTAATCGTTTACTTGTTTAACATACATAACTGAACAAGGCAAGTTGAGTAAACACTGAAACAGAGTTTTCGAAATAAGTTGAGTATAAACTTTAATTGGGCTCATTGTTAATTTCGTATTCCGCACATTGTAATTCTGATATATCGAAAGATTTTATAAAAGTCTATTCACCCCCCTCTAGACATTTTCTTTAGCTTCCCTCGATATTAACTCAACTTAGGGACCTACATGAACATTTATTGTCGTCGCGAAGAGTTGAAAATGGATCCCAGTACAGGTAAATATCCGAAGGCTTGCTACACACTGGATAAGCCACATAAACAACAACTGTGTCGTTGGAATCACGAGTTGAATTTTCCAGACAACTACGTGTCAAACTTGAGTCGATGCGCAGACATAAACAGGGGTAAGGTTTCAGGGATGAAGAGTCACGATTGTCATGTTTTTATGCAGCGCTTGATACCGATTGCGTTCCGAGACGTTGTTCCTCTCAATGTGTGGAGGGCTATCACTGAATTAAGTCTTTTTTTTAGAGATTTAACATCTTCAACGATCAAGATCGATGATATGATTCGTTTGGAGCAAGACATTCCAGTGATTTTGTGTAAGTTGGAACAAATTTTTCCACCTAGCTTCTTCAACTCCATGGAACACTTACCCGTTCATTTAGCGTATGAAGCCAGAATTTGTGGTCCAGTGCAGTACAGGTGGATGTACCCATTTGAAAGGTAAACTCTTACATTTTTCATTCTTTATATATACTACATGCATGTTCACTGAATTAAAATATATGTTTTTTATTATAAATCAGATATCTCCACAACTTGAAACGCAATGCTAAACAAAAGGCAAATGTGGAAGCATCGATTGTTAATGCATATTTGAATGAAGAGGTTGACATGTTTTGTTCTTATTATTTTGAAGACCATGTCAACACTCGGTTGAGAAGTGAACCACGTAACTACGGTGGTAGAGATACAGACAATATCGGTGAAGTGGTCGATGGAATGCTGTCTATATTCAAGTCTAAGGGACGACCAGTAGGAAAATTCACAGAACGAGAGTGGGAGTCGAACAGAGAGGCAGAAATAGCACAAACGTATGTGTTATTGAATTGTGATGAAGTTCAGCCTTACATTGAGTAAGTATTTCATATTTTTATCATTACTTAATTTATGTAATTTAATATTAATTGTGATTGGATGTTGTGAATTAGGATGTATACTCAAGAACTAAGACGAACAGAACAAAACATCTCAGATACAGATATAGATGCTCGTCTTCAACGTGATTTTGCCCGATGGTTCCAACGTTGTGTCAGTACCATTTCCTTAAATTTATGTAAATAAATATGATTCATAATTAATGTTAATTATTTGAACTGTATAGGGACGGTCAAACGATTTTGAGAATCGATTCTTAAAGGATCTCAGCAAAGGACCATTACGTCGTGTAAAGACTTACAACGGTTATATTGTGAAGGGCTACAGATTTCATACATCCGAGTATGCATCAAGAAAAGCGACTACCAACAGTGGTGTTTGCATTAGCAGTGCAAACTACAATGCAGATGCAAGTGACTACTATGGGGTGTTGCACGAAGTCGTTGAAGTAGAATATCCGGGATATCCAACAAAGACTGTAGTGTTGTTCAAGTGTCATTGGTTTGATTCAGGCCCTTCAGGAACAAGGATTCATCCGGAGTACAAACTCGTCGATGTTAATCCGAAAAGGAGCTATATCGGGAATGATCCATTTGTATTTGCCCATCAAGTATCTCAAGTATACTACTGCAAGTATCCAGTACGATCACGTAGTAAAATTGAATGGCACGCTGTTTGCAAAGTAAAGGCAAGATCAATGGTAGAAGTCCCTACAAAGGATTCGGGTCGGAGTCGGGGTCGGGTCGGAGTCGGGGTCGGGTCGGGTCGGGGTCGGGTCGGAGTCGGAGTCGGGTCCGATCCGCCCCAGTTATTTTTTTTTTGGGTTGCCTTACCGACGGAAAATTCCGTCGGTACTACCGACGGAACCACCGACGGGCACCGACTGAATATAATTCCGAATTTAAAAAATATAAAATCGAGTTCCGTCGGCAGATCCGTCGGAAAGTACCGACGGAATTCCCGACAGAAGCCGACGGATATATTTTTGTTAAAAAAAATTCTAAAATAAATTTCCGTCGGTAAGTCCGTCGGTACTACCGACAAAAATCAGACCCGGTTTCAAAACGGGTCATTCGGCCTACCGACGGAATGAGATCCGTCGGCAGACTCGACTGATTTATTCCGTCGGGACTACCGACGGAAAAAAAAATTCCGTCGGTAAACCGGGCCGACGAGCCTAGAACCGACTGAATTATTCCGTCGGTAGTTCCGTCGGAAACCACGCCTACCGACCACAATTTCGTCGGTAGATCCATCGGTAAACCGCGCGTTTTTTGTAGTGCAATATCAAAGCATTCGAAGGCCACAAATTAGTAAGTCGGAAAAACACAATAAATCATCAAACTAATTCTCATAAAATATTCAATTAAAGCATAAAATATATGAAATATCCCGACTCATCAGTTTACTTTGCTATCATGCTACAACTTATTTAGTATTATAAATGTAACACCCGTGATTTTTAAGTCACAACAATGGATAAGATATATTTTTTTAATAAATATATGTAAAGACTTGTCTAAAAAAAAAGAAAAAAGAAAGACGTTTAATATATACTACATAATATTTATATATATAATTTGTATATCTATTTTAAATAAAGTATTATAAATATAAATATAGGTATTTAATTAAAAGATTGTGATAAGTATATAATAATATTTTGAAGATACGTATATCAATAGTATATATTTGAATATTATTATTTCTTTTATTTAGATATATTTAATAATACTAGTAATAATAATAATATATATATATATGTATGGACTAGATGAGTATTTTTGGCATTCACCGTAACGTTTTCCAAGTTTCTCGGTTGTTCCTATTTCAAAAGGAAGACTAATTTCTTTCCTAGTTCAAATTAGAGATTTGATTTAGATCCCGTAATTCCTGGAATCAGAAAGTAGTCGTGCCCTTCTTGCTTGCCAGACTAGTCCATTCTTCAGGCTGATAGAGTAATCACTTCTTCCATGTAGAAACTCTTATTTTATTCTATATTTCTTCTTGAAATTACTAGTTGTGGTATAAGATTATATTCTATTTTCCATTGATTTATATTGCAAGATTATTGTACATTTTTCAAAGCAGATGGAGACATTTTTTTTAAATATATCAAGCCACTATATTTAATTTATTTATTTATAAAATCGATTTTTGTACACTAATTTAATTCCAAGTTTTTTTTATGTAGAAGACCTCATTGTTATGGAGAATTTCCGGAATTTGTATGTTCTGGAGATGTATTCTAGAATTTCAATACCCTATTTAAATATGTATAAATCCTATGTTTTGAATTATAGTTTCGATGTTTGCCCTTAATTCTAAGTCATTTTCACTACTAAACTTTAGTACAGATTCTTAAAATTTTCAATTGACCAAATATCTTTTGCTAAAATCTTGATAGTTTTGAAATACCAGTC
The DNA here is from genome assembly GCA_963675135.1 of Galeopsis tetrahit. Taxonomy (NCBI): domain Eukaryota; kingdom Viridiplantae; phylum Streptophyta; class Magnoliopsida; order Lamiales; family Lamiaceae; genus Galeopsis; species Galeopsis tetrahit. The sequence continues at coordinate 96,595,856 of OY776119.1, forward strand.
CAGTGTATGCATGTGCTGATATTATTATAACATCTTGAATTAATAATTTAATAGTAAGAATATGTGATATCTATTAGTATAGAATATGTAATAATTTTAAGTCAGATTATCTTATTATCTTGTTTAGGTAACGTGAGACTTTCGCAATCTACACATTTACAAGGATAAACAAAGGTTTAAGGTGGGATTTTTTTTATTGGCTACTTTGTCATTTTTAAGTATTTCGTATGAGTGATTTTATTTCTTGCTGCATCTTACATCTTATGGTTGGTTTATCCAACAAGCCTATGTTCACTACTACATATTTGGCCTTGGAGAGCTTTTAGAAGAGCTCTCCAAGTGGGAGCTGTCCAAGCTAAATTGCACTTGGAGAGCCCTTCTCCAAGTGCAATTTAGCTTGGACAGCTCCCACTTGGAGAGCTCTTCTAAAAGCTCTCCAAGGCCAAATATGTAGTAGTGGTTATTATGGTTGGTTTATCCAACAAACTTATGGTTGGTTTATCCAACAAGCCTATGTTATTATGGTTGGTTTATCCAACAAACTTATGGTTGGTTTATCCAACAAGACTATGTTATTATGGTTGGCTTTGCCAACAAGCTTATGAAATTGTATGCATGTTTGTGAGTTATGATGTTATTCATATGTTATATTTAACGGTGACAAAGGGAATCCCACTGAGCTAATTTTGCTCACCCCAATCTATTTAACACTTTACAGATTGACGGAGTTGCGGTGGAGGGTCGGTGGATGTGTTTCATGTCATTAAGGAATGCCTTCATGCTATTTTATTTAATTATTTGCATTCAAAATTTAAACTATTTTCATTTTAGGAATGTTCACATCCTTTTTTTTGAACAAGTTTTGGTACTCATTAGTTAAAGTTACATTTTAATATGAATTTCTTAAAAGTGTGTGAGTATTTATTCACCAAAATAATTCTGCTGCCAATTTTTATAAAAAAATATGCATCGTATAGTATTTTCATCTAGGCCCCTAAAATCGGGATGTGACAATAAATATACGTGAATATATATCTATATAAAATCAAATGTAGTACAAATAATTTTTTCTTTAAAGTCCGTAAAAAAATAAAAAGGAGAACACTTATATTTCAATGTGATTATAAATTTTTTTTTTTTGTTGCACTTATTTAGGAATGACACTCTTATTTTTTTTAGAGAACCCATTCAAATTAATTTTTATTTATTCTTAAAATTTTAATTTATGAAAAAAAAAATCATCTAAGTAAAAAAAAATTACAATTTTTTATCAGCAAAATATAAAATGAAAAAAAAATTAATATTAATTTTGAATTTTTATAATTCTAACACAATAGTGTGGCATTAGATTTAAATATTAACCCAACTTTTTTTTATTAGTGTGTAAGTAACATACTTATTAACACACTTAAAATATAATGTATTTAAAGGGTACTTATAATTAAACACATTTATTTTTAACGTGTTAAAAGGGGTGTGACAATAGTCAATGTTTATTATCGTGTGTGGTAATTGAGTATATATTCACACACTTATTATTCAATGTCTTTATAAAAACACATATTAACACACTAAAAAATTTAATGTGACTACATAATACTTTTTACAACATTTATTTTATAGTGTGATAAAAAACGTGTGACAAAATGCCTTTTTTCTTGTAGTAAAATAGTTAAAAATTTAATTTGCGTCCCATAACCTTTTCAATTGCTTAATTTACGTACAATTTTTGCCTGAGTTATAAAAATTTCACCAAAAATCCCCAAATTTAATAATCATGTGATATAAACGATGTCGTTTTGGTCACTCCGATGTAAACATGACGTAAATTAAGCAATTAAAAAAGTTATGAGACGTAAATTTAAATTTTAACTAAAATGTGACGTTATGCGAAAAAGATAAAAATACTTAATAAATGTGTACAATTCACTATAAAATTAATCTAACATTTTAATTATACTTGTAGTTTATGTTATACAACCAAATAAAAAAAATGTGTGACACAAGACAGAGGGAAAAAGTTATTTCTCATCTTAAATGTAATACAAAATATTTTTTACTATATTAAGTATTTTATTTGAAAAATATTATTTTTTCCTCTGTCCTACGAGAGATTTGTAGAAAATTTGAGTTTAGTTGTTTGTGTTTTATTAGGTTGTACAAATTTTATATTCTCATCTATGTTTCATTGCTCCAAATAAAATTATTATCATTGTACACGTGACATAAAATTCATCAAGTGCAATGAAGCTCCACACGAGAAATAGAGCGTTGCGTGTGAACCGTGTGAGGTCTCATGGTAAGGTAGAACCACATGTGAATTTAACAAAATTTTACATTATTTTTCTCAACTCTAAGATACAGAAGTTAGAGCATTTAGTTGTTCCAAATGAAAAAAAAATACATCCAAGATTATAATATAATGTCAAAGTCTTAAACATATGCTTAGACTAGGTGATTGCACATCCTTGCACATGCTCATATTTTTCCATCTGACCTGCTCTATAATTTTTTTTATAGTGATTTATCATTTAACAATGTTATTGTGCATTGAGTACTAATGCAATGTATGAACAATGCAATCGAAATTGAAAACATATATATCCAATTCTGAGATTATGGTGTTTCTAAAGTTTTAACAACAAATTTAATTTTCTTGTATAACATATAAGGATAATTAAAATGTTATATTAATCTTATAGTGAATTGCACTCATTTGGAGAGTATTTTAATCTATTTCGCATAACGTCCCATAACTTTTTTAATTATTAAATTTACGTCTCGTTTAGGTCGGAGTGACAAAAACGACATCGTTTCTATCACATGGTTATTAAATTTGGGGATTTCCGGTGAATTTTTATAACTCCGGCAAAAATTGAATGTAAATTAAGCAATTGAAAAAAAGTTATGGACATAAATTAAATTTTTAACTATTTTGGGACGTTTTTCAAAAAAGTTAAAAGTTATGGGACTGTAAATAATTTTTTTCTCACAAGAAGCAAAAGAATCCAGTTCAGGTTTCTATTAGATAAAATTTATCATAAAGTGGACAAATCGACTTGCAAGACTTTCTTGGAAGGTGATAAGGAGGTACATATTAAAGCAGTTCAACATGCCATCCGGCCCCCCGACAAAGTGGGATAGCTCAAGTGGTTAGAGCACTACTACCTAGGCCTTAGGTCCTGGGTTCGAGTCATGGGGAGGGAAAAAAAAGGGATGGGTATTTAACTTCCATAAAAAAAAAAAAAAAAAAAAAACATGCCATCCCCTCATATGCTATATATGCCATGTTCCAGGGATCCGATCGACTTCGATTTATTCTACGATTGAACGTATTTTAGCAAGATTCTGGTGGGGTTCCAACTTCCAATAAGACAAATGATAAAATGCATTGAAAAATATGAAATATTGATTATTTTTTAATATGACATTTGTTAATCATCTATATGGTGAAATGTGGAACATATGATTTCAATCCGGAATAATCACGTCCATAATATTTCGGATTTAAAACTTAAAAGTGTAACTATTAAATTAATATTTTATTTTTTTTGCTTATGCATGAGACTGCACTACATTTTTTATTTTGATTAGTTTTTTGTCATTTGGGATTGTTTGTTGTATTTCTCTTCTTGGTTTCTGAGTATTAAATGGTACTCCTTCTTAGTATGAAATTGATGTATTGTATTTCCTTGAGTACATGATTTTCTGGGTTTAATTTGAAATTCGTTCGTTTGTGTAAACATATTTAAATATTTAAGTGTTATGCAAATTTCTTGTTCAATATTTATGCAATTACAAATTTTTTCGAATTTTGTTATAAATTTTATGGGTTTATTCGGATTTTGTTATGAATATTCTGGGTTTGAGAATTTTTCTAGTAGAAATCTCCAATTCGTTCCACACGTGTGAGCTGCACGCTCACATTTTCGGCGAATTAGTGGATTTGTCGGCAAAAATAACGTAAATTGGACACTCGTATAAAATAAATTAATCGAAAAAAAGATTAATATATACTTAAACGATTTTAACTGCCTAATTAGTTAGTTAGGGGATGTTAAATGAATTTATGAGATGAAAATACATGCAGACCTTTGGATGATGAGGTTGAGGGCCGGGGATTAAGGAAAGGAGGTTGGAGCAAAGATCCTTCATCTTTTCCCTTCTATTTTTCTCTATACTCTTTCTCTCCACTTTATTATTCCTTAATTACAACATCCTCTCTCACCTAATTATATTTGTCGAAAGAAGAAAAAACTAGTACGTGTTTTGAAAAATCTTTTAAACATGAACAGGGCATGGTTTATAAGCAAAACAAAAACAAGCTAATTAAGTAGAATGTGGTCCGTAAAATTATAATGACATGATTCTGCTATTAATGTACAGTCAATTTTCTTGTAGTGCATATCAGATACATCAGTATTTTCGTGTGAAAATATATAGAGGTCAAATGTCAATAGATCGAACGTGGTGCATAAAATGGTGTCACACAAGACCTGTCTGGAAAGAGCAAATTAATCTTTAGGCAATCATTTTGCGTATCCTCGCACTTATTCTTGATGTATCCACACCAGCCCTAGCAACTTTAATCTGCGATTTAAAACAGCCCAAGCATTAGTAACACCATCCCAATTTTTTTTTTCACAAATTGCACTTAATTGGTGTATTTTAAAAAATCCTAGGTAATGAAATCGAGCAACGAATAATTTGGTTACGAATTACCTGAGCATGGAGAGTAGTGGAAATCTTGTGACCAATATTGGAAATTAATTCCGTCTCATCTAAAAGTCCGAACTTGTAGAGAGGGTGAGAATTAATTAATTCCTAACACCCCTCACTCGAGAATTAATTCTTGTATATTAATTCCTAACACCCCCCTCACTTGGGGGCCGGATTAACACCTCTTACCCTTTTTGGGGAGTAGGCCCATCGAGTGGACAATTTAAATGGGTGGAGTGCTTTCAACAGGAATCGAACCCAGGTCGTTTTGCCCGGTTTACTCTGATACCATGAAAGAATTCTGTCTCATTTAAAAGTCCGAACTTTTAGAGAGGGTGAGAATTAATTCTTGTATATTAATTCCTAACAAGGCCAAGGACTTTCTGATCCTTAGCACGCCAGACGGTGTAGGCCAGATTGGCGGCGTTGTTGTTGGTGGTGGGAGGTGCGATAGTGGACCCATCAATAAAACCGAACAGATCGACACAGAGTAGCATCGGAAGAACCTGTTTCTTCCACAGAAGGAAGTTGGTGGAGGTCAATTTAACCATGACCATATGAATTAAAACATTCATGGGGATTGAGGAATCGGTCATTGGAATGCAAATCGAGGGAGACAAGCTCGATGAGAGAGGACGAGGGAGACTGGCTCATCGGAAGAGGAGGGAGAGTTTGCCGTGAGGGTGGAGGGAGAGAGATTTTTAGGATCGAGAGAAGACTGATACCATGTGAAAATTAGGGTTTGATCACGGTAACTTTGGTGAGTGGGAAGACTTTGTATATATAGTGTGATTTACAAAAGTAATCGATTAATTACATGAATGTAGGCAAGAAATATTCACAATTAAATATAAACCCTATATACAAGGAATGCGGAGATAATCATGAAATTATTCCTTAATAGAAATGCTAACAGTGACAACAATACAACATGATGAGCGCCTTCTTCTTCAATTATGCTAGTAATTATTTGATGCAGCAATATTTTTGTTGTTGTGCCCAGTAATCAAAACAACTTCCACATCTGAATGTAAGTCTAATTTATAAGCCCCTGTTTGTTCAATCTGGTCTTGCTACGACTAGTATTCCTGCACGATTTTCGTTAACATTTAAAAAAAAAGGTAGGAATTAGAGGGTAAATAAGTAATGGATGAAAATATGTTAGGATGTGTGTCGCGCTAAAATTTGGCTAAGAAAAATGTATATATTGCACAAACATATGTGCAAAAAATTATAGTATGTACTATTGAGACTATGAAATTATAATTTCATTGAATGAATGTAAAGGATTACACAAGGGAGTATTTATAGATACAAAACATATCTAATCTATATCTCAAATCTAGGTTAAATAAGGAAAGTTAACATAAATACAATATATAATATATATGAAATATATTATATATCCAATACGCTCCCTCAAGATGGAGCATCGTAGGAGAGTCCAATCTTGATCATAAGCATTTGAAGACGAGAACGAGCAAGTGATTTGGTAAGAGCATCAACAAGTTGACCCATAGACGAAACATTGGAAACTCGAAGTTGAAGGCCGGTTACGGGAATGGGTCAATAGGGGGTGTTTTTAGCAAGTCGGGTGTGGGGTTTATCGGGACAGTGGATTGAATTTCTTAAAATGTTTATTTGTTTAAATACTTTTTTTTAATTTTAGGCAAGAAAAATTATGTTCGAATCGAACTAACCGAATTATAATTCGGTTCGGTTCATTTTTTTTAAATTTCGATTATTTCGATTCGGTTGAAAAAATGTCAGAATCGAACCGAACCGACCGAATGCCCACCCCTAATAACTGCTATCCAATAATTACACTTGGAAAGCGGTTAAGAACTGCTGTCCAAGAATTTCTTTTGAGGAGACTTGTTAAATATTTATTTAGGATAAATAAAAAGGTAAATATTATAGTAGTAATTAATTTAGGAAAGAGAAATGTATAATTTAATACTCGTGGTAGTGGTAGAGGCACCAATAGTTGTTCTCAATCTCAAGTGTATAGAGAAAGAGAAGGGAAGAGAGAGAAGCATTATCTCCCCAAAAAAAAATTGGATTATCAGTCAAACCGCTGCCTTGCGCTTTGGATTAGGTCAAAAAAATTGGGACGGCGACATCCTTACTAGCGGGGCTGGAATTGCGCATGTCAGCGGCGCGACATCATTGACGTCAGATGCATAGGTGGGCAGCGGAGCTCCGGTCGATAGAGAGAGTGGGGCGCACGGTCGGCGTGGTCGACGAGGAGGTGCGGTGAAATCGGCCTGGTTGCAGATGCGCCATGGTGGTACGTATGTTTTCTCATTTCATTCTTCTATGAAATTATTGTAAGCGTTTATCTGTTGGAACCGTGGGAGGAGAATACGAGCAGCAATCGTTCTATAAAATTCGTTTTTGCTCGAAATTATTTGAATGAATTAAGTTGTGGAAGTTGTTACACCAAGTCAAAGAAGTCAATCCTAGTCGCCACGCAACGTGGCGACGACCAGTCAATAAGTCTTGCGACGACTAGTCAACAATATGAAGAAAATGTAATTGTGTGTGCTCGCCCAAAGATGTTGACGAGCACATGTTTAGCTAAGTTAGAAGAGAAGTGTTAAAGCCTTGGGAGAAATTATGGAGCGTGGTCGGCACGGCTAGTGCGACCACCATCCATGAAGATGACCGGACGACCAGGTCCTCCGGCGACCATCGTGGCCCAGCTCCTCGGCAGCTCGGGCGAGGACGACCACCAGAGGCGGTTTAGCATTAAATGCTCCGTCCCATCACCTTTTTGGGCAGAAACTCAGTTCCTGTGGTAGTTTGCCACGTGTAAAGGCTGGGCTGCCCATAAAAACTACTCCCTCTGTCCACCAAAAGTGTGCTCACTTTTTTTATATGTGCTTTTAAAAAAATCATATTTTAATTATAAAAAATATATTTAATATAATGAGTACATACTCAATCTTGTTAGTAAAGTAGAAAAAATATTCAAAAGTTAACTATTTAAATAGAATAAGCACGTTTTTGTGGACCTCAAAAAAAGAAATGAGCACACTTTTGGTGGACGGAGGGAGTAGTATATAATGCCTAGAAGGCTCATTTGTAAGTTTTAAGTTACAATTTCCTACACAACCCAACCCTAAGCAATACACCTCCCAAGCTCCTCAAAGCTTTAGCTTCTCAACGAAACTACTTCTCGTGTTCTTGCTTATTTATCTCTAAGATCATCAAGATCATCATATTAATCCTTATTAAACACGTAATAAACCCCGATAATCATATATGTTTGTTTAGTGCTATCGAATAGCCCACATCCGAAATCAACCCTACAAAAGCACGTACAACATTTGGCGCTAGTGTTCTTGTAATCTTCTCTAAATTTGGGGTAATTTTGATAACTCTTGTGTATCTCCATTGCTGAATTCCTTGAGGGGTTTTGGGTTTTTAGTAAAGTCTTTTATTCCGTTAGTTTCACTTTCCGGTTTTTCTTCTTTTCCTGGAATATGGAATTGAGTATTCTGTTTCAGTTTCACATTGTGCTTGTAATATTCACACAAATAACAATGGCTCATCCTCTGTTCTTAATTATTTCCCCTTTTTCTTTCTGGGTTTTTTTTCTCTTTGTTCTTTGCATCTTGTTTAGCTGTTGTTTCCAGTCAAGTGTGGTGCTTCAGGGAGGAATTCTTTTTTTTCAAAACGTATCCCATAAATTTCATTTTCAATTTTTCCTAACTCAGAGTGGGCATCAAACTTTGGGATTTCCTGTGTAGTAATAGTGTTAGGATCATAAGCATAGCTTTAGGCTTTTTTGTTTTTGTTTAATGTGTGTTCCCACTAGCTTTCTGATAAAGATTTGCTGTTGGACATTGGTAATGCATATGCTTTTGTAATTCTACTTAGTGTTTCATCTTTTAACAAACCACTTGTTGTTTACTTTGCTTTCCATTCTTTCAAGGTAACTAAGACATAATTTAATAGCTTTTATAAAATCTTGGTTACTGGCATATTGATGACCTTTCTCTTTTGTCCAGCAAGTTGTGTTTGCTACAGTTGAAGGTTTCAAATCTATTTGATTGGAGGGCTTGAATTGCATTTTCTTCTGATCACTTTAGTTATATTTAAGTTGTTTCTTTTCTTCAGATCAAAGGAAAGGATTTTCATATCCTCCAATATTATCTCTATTCCTTGTGATAGAATTGCCATAGTTCGTCTCTTGATTCGCTTGCTGGATTTGCTTTCCTACTTCAGAGAGAGGATTTACTTATGAATCTAGTGGGAGCAGCAATACAGCTGCATCGTTGCGATTCCTGTTTCAATACAAGCCTGAAAAGCTCTCATAGTGTGGAAAGAAGAAAAAGTTGAAGCAAGAGATAGGATGTTCTACATCAAAGTTGGATGATGAAGAGGTTGTTAAACTTTGCAAAGATCGAAAGAAGTTCATTCAACAAGCAGTCGAGCATAGGACGAAATTTGCCTCAGGACACATTGCTTACATTCAAGCCATGAAGAGAGTTTCTGCTGCATTAGAGAATATATCAACGGAGACGAGCCTCGTGAGTTTCTTTTAGATTCATTCAAAACACCTACTATAATTAAAATGGTATAATTTTTGGTAGCATGTAATTAACTTATATATTTGTGATGATATTTCATGTTTTTGGTAGCATCATCAATGTTTTTGGTGTATATTGGATGTATGTATGTGTATATTTATGTATTTGATGTATATATATTGTAGTGGTATAAGTTTTGATTTTGTATAAATAGGATTTTTAAAATATAAAATAATTATTCAAAAAAAATATATATTAAAACCGCTGTAAAAATGAACCGCTGTCCAAGTGAAATGAAAAAAAAAATATCTTTAACCGCTGTCCAAGTGAAACCACTTTGACAACGGTTCATAACCGCTGTCTAAGGCTACCACTTGCAATGTGTTTCTGAACCGCTGTCTAAGTGTTTTTTCTTAGACAGCGGTTTTTAACAACTGTCTAATCTTAGACAGCTGTCACTTGGAGAGCTGTTTTAACAGCTCTCCAAGGCACTTTTTAAGGGTTGTCCAAAGCCAATTATGTATTAGTGCACACGAACGAGCTCAGACACGTGTTGGAATTCTATCGGGATATAGTGGAGATAACCAAACACCAAGATGGGTAGCACTTCACCCTTACTGCTCTCCACCCTCCAATCTCACGTTTACATCACGCGTCTCATCTCATTGACAATAGAGAGGGTGACTCAATATAAATGGGAAGGATGCTAAGAATAGAATTAGGGCACCAATAAGTTGGGCCCTTGTGTGAAGGCCCAATGGCCAAAACCACACTTGGGCTAAATCCCAACATTTCTCCACATTTTTTGACATCCACAAACAATTTTGTCATCATCGCCCAACTCCACACTATGTAATGAAATTATGTGGGTTTGTTGGATTTGGTCCAACTGTATTATACCCTAAAGTCCATTACACCCACCTCCTCTCATTCCCTCTCTCGTGGTTGATAATTTCCATATATTTGACCTTCCTACTAGACAACGATTTACTTACCATTCCTGTAACCGGGAATCGTGGCTAATTAGCCAGAAATCGTGATCTTGTGATAATATATTAATGACGTTGGTTGATATGGTTTAACACGGTGAATATGAGATTCTTTGTGTGCTTTGTAAGACGAGAGGGAGGAGAGGGGTTCTTGTACACGTACACCATTACCGGACGAGGAGTCTGAGCTTGTGTACAACCCAAGTGTATTGGTGGTCGGCGGCACCGAAACCCAACAGTGGTATCAGAGCCTGGTTCCGCCGTCGGCCGCCTTGCCACCGCCATATCTCTCGCCGGAATTTATTTCCGTCCACCATCTGTCGTCTCCTTCAGATCGCCGCGTGGCCGCCATCTTCGTGGGCCTGCCGCTGTTCGAAGCTTCTCGTCGCGCCGCCCCTTGCTCGCTTGAAGCAGCCGTCGTTAGGGACTCTCCTCTGCGCTGCCGCTTTGTTGTTGCCGTCGTGCCGACGTCTTCTGCGGTGCCATCCGTCGTTGGTAAGTTAGGTGAGAAAGGTAAGGATTCTTCCCTATTTTTCTGTTTCTATCGTCGACTGCGTAGGGAAGGTGAAGAAGGGTTAATTAATTTTATTCTGCAATAGGGTTAATTAATTTCTTTTAATTAACTTAATTGATTTGTGGGCTTTAATGTTTATCCATTTTCTTTGACGATGTAGCTCAAACTTAATTAGATCAGGGACTGGAATTATGTTTGCAATGTGCTATGGAGTATGAACTATTTGTTTGCTATATTCTGCTCGTGAGATGCCTTCTTGGAATTAATTAGAGTTTAATCTGTTTTATTTATCTAGCATATTTGGTTAGAAAGTGTGGTCTAGAGATATATGTTTCAGATTAACCTTGTTATTTGTCTTGATGAAAAAAGGGAAGAGTATAATTAATTTATGTGGCACTCGTGATTGGTGTGGCGATTTGAGACCCTTACCTAGGGTCTCGCTCTTACCTAGGGTCTCGCTCTGGTATGGAAACTAAACTCATTCTTTTACTTCTTTTGTAGTGTAGCCCCTGGTCGAGGATTATGTGTTGTAGATTTTAAGATATCTTTGTGAGTCATATTTCTTTGTGATTTTATTTACGTCTATGTACATCGTAAATGTTATTGCTTCCACTTGTTCTCTGTGATATGTTCTTTGTGTGTTTACCTTTGTGAGGTTTCTTTGTGCAATTTTTATTAATTGTCTTGGTGGTTAATTGTTTGGTGCATGTTGTTTGCTTCCTGCAATCTCTTCGTGTTGCTCTGTGATTTTCTTTGTGATGTATGAGTAGATGATGGGCCAGTACTGGAAAGGTGGGGAATGGTTGCATGATAATACTTGTGGGTTCCGTGGGAATTTCGGGTATGTGTTTATATGTATGTGTGTTATGCATGACTTCATACATTGTGGTTTCATGTTTTCCCCTACCCCATATTCATCTAGTTTCATGTGAGTATCTTGAGCATTTATTGAGCTTTGTGTCTTGGTTTTTTGTGTGCTTTTTCAGTGCATTCTCTTTGTGTTGTTATGAATGACCGATTGTTTCTTTGTGTTTAGAGATTATTCCTAGTGAGGTGGAGTGATTTCGTCTTTGTAATATCATGTCTTTGTGAATGCTCCAAGTGAGGTGGAGCATTGTCTTTGTGTGTTTTTCTTTGTGGCTTAACTCCTAAGTACATGGACTAACTTCGTGTTTTCTTTGTGTGTTGTCCTTTGCAGGTACGTGGGAGTGGGTTGAGCGATGATGAACTCCGATTGTGTCCTTTAAATAAGGGGCGGTGTACTGGTGTTGAACCAAATAGGTGGAGATGTAATGAAATTATGTGGATTTGTTGGATTTGGTCCAACTGTATTATACCCTAAAGCCCATTACACCCGCCTCCTCTCATTCCCTCTCTCGTGATTGACAATTTCCATATCTTTGACCTTTCTACTAGACAACGATTTACTTACCATTCCTGTAACCGGGAATCGTGGCTAATTAGCCGTAAATCGTGGTCTTGTGATAATATATTGATGACGTTGGTTGATATGGTTTAACACGGTTAAATTCGAGATTCTTTGTGTGCTTTGTAAGACGAGAGGGAGGAGAGGGGTTCTTGTACACGTACACCGTCACCAGACGAGGAGTCTGAGCTCGTGTACAACCCAAGTGTATTGGCTGCCGGTGGCACCGAAACCCAACAATATATTGGGAGGGATTTAAGGTGGAGTACGTGTGGGATATGAGATTATTGTGACAGTTTTAATCTTTCACTCTGTATTTTACTATCTTATTTATTTAAACGTGTCATGTCAACAAAATATCAATATCTCATTGTAACGAATCGACACGCGTTAAAGATGTGGAAGTGGGGCTCCCCTCTTAGAATTTATCTATATATAATTCTTTTTATTTCATTTTTTATTTTATTTGCATGAGTTCATTCCTATTGAGTTGAAAATATACATAACATTAATTTTATCATTATTATTTTTAAAATTGTATTCATATTTACTAAAAAATGTATAAAAAAAAAAAAATCTTCCTTTTTATTCATATATTCCTGCGATTTACATGGTGCTCCTAGTTTGCTCCCCTCCCCTTATATATGATCAAAATCAAGAAAACCTGTAACACATGCAATTAAAGTTGACTTTCAAATGTCACATGCATTTCCAATAAATTCAAACTCTAAACGATTGATACTCAATCAGCCTTTTGGTCCGTCAATTTTTTTGGTTGAAAAAGAGGACCAAAATAATATACGTCAAACAAGGTAGGATATCACATTCATTTCTCAACCCACAGACTATAATTTAAGCAAACTACTATGAAAAAAAAATTATTTACGTCCCGTAATTTTTACCTTTTTAAAAAAACGTCCCAAAATAGTTAAAATTTTAATTTACGTCCCATAACTTTTTCAATTGCTTAATTTACGTCCAATTTTCCCTGGAAATCCCTAAATTTATGTAAATGGGACGTAAATTGAGCAATTAAAAAAATTATGGGACGTAAATTAATTTTTTAATTAAAACGGGACGTTATGCGAAAAAGATAAAAATATTCAACAAATGTGTAAAATTCACTATAAAATTAATGTAGTTTATGTTATACAATTAAATAAAAAAATTATTCTTAAATTTATTAATTATTATAAAAATAATTAACTTACCTAATTCATTATTAGAAAAATTATTAACTTACCTAATTAGAAAAAAAATATAATTACAATATAGTATTATAAAATAAATTATGAATATTAATTAAAATAATAAATTATATTTTAAAATATATAAAAATAAATTTAGAATGATATTTAAATAAGTAAATAATTTTTCATAATATCAAAAAAAATATAATATGAAAAAAAAATCAAGATTTATTCCTAAGTCAATTAATTACTAGAAAAATCAATTAATTAACTTACCTAGTTAATTATTTAAAAACTCAATTAACCTAATTAAAAAAATAATTTAAAAAATCAATTAACATACTCCATAAATATAAATTATATCTTTAAAATAATAAAAATCCCAAATAATTTTTTTTATTAAAATTGTCAAAAACTCTTATTAAAACTTAACAATTATTTTAATATTTTAAAGATATAAAAAAATCCACATATATTTAAAATCCTCAAATAAATTAAAAAAATACTCAAATATATCCAAAATTCTCAACCCTTACCCATGGTAATTGAAAGATGATGATGAACCATATATTTTTTTAACAATTTGTTAATTTTATTATTTTTTCATTTTTATTATATAATTTTTAATTTGATATTAGTTCGTACAAAAATATGTGAACCCACTTTGTGTAATAATTAGATAAATTTTTATATTTATTTGATTACGTTAAAATAAATAAATAATTTTATAATACTTATATTGTAATTATAATATTTTTTCTAATTAGGTAAGTCAATAATTTTTATAATAATGAATTAGGTAAGTTAATTAATTTTTATAATAATTAATTAATTTATGAATAAATGAATTATTTTTTTATATTAAAATAAGTTAATTTATGAATAATTCATTTATGAATAAATGAATTCTTTTTTTATTTAATTGTATAACATAAACTATATTAATTTTATAGTGAATTGTACACATTTGTTGAATATTTTTATCTTTTTCGCATAACATCTCATTTTAATTAAAAATTTAATTTACGTCCCATAACTCTTTAATTTCTCAATTTACGTCCCATTTACATAAATTTGGAGATTTCTGGAGAAAATTGGACGTAAATTAAGCAATTTAAAAAATTATGGGACATAAATTAAAATTTTTAACTATTTTGGAACGTTTTTAAAAAAAGATAAAAGTTACGGGACGTAAATAATTTTTTCCTCAACTAATATGATAAACATAATATAACAAGAATTAAGCCATGAACATAAACATTACACAAAAATCTAATTGTAACATAAAAGGAAAATTTTATAAACGAGTACCTAGCTAGCACTACTAATAGAGACAACATTATATCAATATCCGACTAAAATTGAGGTCACTAACGAACAGAACTTAAACTTACACGAAATTTTTCGTTCTGGAAGACGATTACATTTATAAGGGTGAAAATAATGGTAGGTGTACTTCTCAGGGTTTTTTTTTTTTTTTTTAATGAGAATAACAAGTACGGAGTATTAATTAAGGGTAAAATGAGAAGTTAAATATTTTCTTAATATATGTGCACTAGTGTAAGACCCGCGTTTTACGCGGGGTTTAAAATATTTTATTAATTAAAAAATAATTTTTGAAACATATATAGATTTGTAAATTTATTTTATTAAAAGGTTTATTGCAAAAAAAAAAAATCACAAACTTTACCGTGTTTATCAATTACAACATATTCTTCTTCTTTTTTGTAATTCGATACACCACATTTTTAAGTTTTACAATTCCATGCATGTGTTTATTTTTCGCCAACACATGAATGGTGTATATACCGAATTCGCATTAAGGTTCTACACAATTGCCCATGTAAATGTCATGACTGATCAATACAATATTTTTATTTAAAAAACTCTTTTAAATAAAAACAATATGTAAAATTTCACATTATTTTTTTGTGGACTGTGATTTGGAGGAGGCAATCCTATCTTTTTTAGTTTTGTGGAGAAATGATAATAGTTAAATTAAGTTATGATTTATTTTTAAAAACAATTTTTTTAGTTTAAAATGATTTTTTTAGTATTTTTTTTAGTTAAGCACGTTTTAAAATATATAAAAGAATATTATTCACCATTCGTGACATTTATGTGGCATATCGATAGCTCTGATAATCACATCATGATTTAATTGTTGTCAGAAAATTGACCAATGATTTGAATTGCAAAACATAAAAATGTGGTGTATCAAATTACAAAGAAAAAAAATGTTGTAATTTATAAAAACTGTTAAGTGATGATACAATAGACACAAAATTTATTTATAAAAGAAATCAATACGAAATTACCATATTGCAAAAAAATTTATTATAGACAACATTTGTTTTACGTTTACATATTTTTCCATTTGAATTTACGCAAAAAAAAAAAACATCAAATTCATTATTGTTCTTGACTCTTGACTATTGTCCATACGTGAAGACATATTTTGGAAGGTCATAGAAATGGATTGACCTCGACTTTTATTTATCGTCATTATAAAAGATAATAGAATTGGAAATTGTCTCCTTTGAAATTTTATAAGAGTCGTGTCATCTAAAACACTCAATGTTATTCTCGAAACAAAAACTTTACTATCAACATTTCTTCCAGAAAAAATTTGTACTTCGATAATGTGTAGAGTCTTTGAAAATAACATGAAGAATTTTGAAGTCACCACAAAAAATAACTGTCTTTCCTCCAAAAGTCAAATCAGACATCGACACATCATGACTTTCAACTATGTCTCTTAGACTTAATTCGATCAAAATACCCGAAAACAAAATTTGTTAGACACTGATGCGCCTTGTCCAATATTATTAGCTTTAACTTTATTATAAGTCCCGATAAATAAGCATCAGTATTATGTTTGGTTATAATCATTAAAGAAAAATTGTATTAAATAATGCAATATATAAATAAATAAAAAATTACGTGCTTAAATATTATAAAATTCAAAATTGTATTTATATATATATATTTTTAATTAGTGTTGACTATTCAAATTTAAATTGATTATTTCTTTAATTTTTATTTCAATAATTAAATTCAAGATAGATATACTAATTAAGTTCTTTTTAGTAATAGAAAATTAATCTTATTTATTATAACTGTAATTCTTAAATCAAGAAGGTAAGATAGTGATCTTTCTTTAATCCAATTCTTACCCATGAAATTCATAATATTTAAAAAATTTAAAATCTATCAAAAAATTTGGAATAACTTTTAAATTATATATTTTTTTAAAAATATTATGCGAAAAAGAATAATTATTTATATATAATATGCTTACAATAATTAAGCATATTGGTATGCCTATAATTATTATAATTATAATTATTTCTTTTTTATCATTATAATTTGCATTAATTAATTATTTATTTTATTCATCTTTATATACACACATCGTATATTTTTATATGTGTATAATTATAAATACATAAATATTTTAATTGAATTAAATACGTTTTAAAATTAAATTTCATTCAGATTCCTTTTAGTAATTGTAGCAAATTAAAAAATGTTTAATAATCATAATTATAACAAATCTTAAATAAAATTAATATGATAATATATAATTTAGGAATGTCTGCATCATGTATTTAGGAATTAAATACCTTAAATTCTAATTAATACCTTAAATTAAATGTTAATACATTAAATGTTAAAAATAGCTTAAATTTGGAGATACCAAAAAAAAATGTTCATGAATATAAAAATAAAATTATAATTAAATGTTTCTTTAATTCAATTAAGAAATCGAATTTAAATGTAATTAATCTTTAATTATATTACAAATGTATACTTAATTTTGAATTTCAGTCAAATATAATATTCAATTTTCGAATCGATTGACTAATGTAAAATTTGTATTTCAATTAATTCAAAAAGCTGAGGCTCATCCGTCTAATTGGCTAATTTAATAATTTAGTCAATTTTACTGTTTCTAATCTATATACGATAAAGTTATTTTAATTTATTGATTAAAAAATAATCTACTAAAATGTGATATTTGAATATCTATACTTTATTGACTTTATATTGTATTAATTGCACATATAATTGAAAGCTAATTATTCAAACATTTAAATTAAAAAAAATTTCACAAATAAATCTATATAACTTTTTAGTATCCAACGTCACTTCTACGAATTAAATATTTATTTGAAAAGTGTCATATGAAATCCTCCCCGGCCCATGCCATCTCAATTAGATAAAAATAATTAAAATTGTTCTGAGGCGATAATTATGCCCAAATGTTACCACTCTTTTAGTATCTCCTCCTTAATTTAAGCAACATATATAAAAACTGACTATATTAAATTAATGGTATTAATGATTGTTTTGACTGCTTCTAATATAAATATGCTAATTAAAATAATATATTTAAAATTGAATTATATGAGAAATTGGAATTCGAATCTTGTAATCTATATTTATGAAAATTATTAATTTGATTTTAATTATGAAATATTTAATATAAATCTGACTTAAATTATGAAACTCAATTTTCTTTAATTAAAATTTGTCAAGTATAAAGAAATTAAAGAGGAATTTGAGTTCCTTAATTTTAGGAAATCCGATAACCTATATAAAAATAGTACGTAAATATAAAATTTTCGATTATTTAATTTAAAATTAAAAATTGTATTGACTTTCTTAAATTATGCAATCCCTTAAACATAGCTTTAAGGGTTTCTATTACGGTTAAATTTGTGAATTCTTTTTATTATGTTATAATTAAATTTTAACATGTTTTTAATTATTTTCGGTCAATTATACAATTCTTTATCCTGGTAGGCTATGTCAATTTAGGTGAGAGAAATCATTAGAATGATAAAGAAATGTAATATTGATTTAGAATTTTGTGTATATAGGGATAAAAGTAAATATTTGTATATATAAGAAATCTGAATGTTTCATTACAGTTGTACAATTTATATAAAGTAGAAGTTATTTTCTTGCATTGACATATTTTCTTGCATTGACATATTTTCAAGCAAATGTTACATTACAAATCTACAATATAAAAAAAAATTACATAAAAATAAAAACAGATTTTTGACCAGTTGATAGGTCAAATGTTTAATGGATACATATTATACATTTAGGAGAATGATCATAAGTCTATTTTTTTTTTTTTTACAGGAGAAATGGATACTATACATCTTGAAAGTACAACATATGAAAACAAAACTTAGAGAAAAACTATGCTTAGCCAAAAAAAATTCACTTTCGTAAAGCCTTCGATCGAAATCTAATAAGATCTGTTTGTGGCTTGTCCTCCACCATTGAAATTGATGAAGCCCTCTCGGAGAAACACATGATAGTGATTATATAATGAACAGTGTGAAAGGTTGAGTGATTGAAATGAAAGAAAGATATGAGATTTATATAGGAGATGAAAATAAGAATGAAGGGTTAAGATTAAGAGATAAAATGAATGGATGAGATTAAAAAATAAAGATTAGAATGAATGAGAGTTGAGTCCTATAAGTTTGATACATTCCAAAATAAATCCTTTAAGTTTGATACATTCCAAAATAAATCCTTTAAGTTTCAACTTTACAAAATAAGTCCTTTACCTTTCAATTTAATCCTTTTTTACATCAATTTTCATCAATTTTAATCCTTTATCTTTCTAATGAATTAAAGCTGCCTGAAAATTCTCCTCTTGATTTATGCGATTAAATTATTTGGGGATTCCGGTGGAATGTGCTGACGACTTGGTACGACATTTATTTAAAAAACCCATCATCCTATCTTTAATTTTTTCTCATGTCTATTTAAATTTTTCTTTTGTTAATAATATGGCCACTGTGTAGTTTTGTTATGATATATATTTTTACATGTCTATTTAAATCAATTGACTAGAGATATATTTTAAGAAGTTCTAAAAAGTTTTCAATATTTTAAAAAGTTCTAGTTTTCAATATTTTAAAAAGTTCTCAATAAAATTTACATATAATTTTATTTTAAGAATGTGTATAAATAATACAATATTCGAGTTTAATTACCATTTTTCATGGACTTATCTCAACAGAGAGTGTAATATCACGAAGAAGAGAAACGAAAACTTTGGTTTTTTTGCCTTTTAAACATGAATGGTTTTTGTCTTTTGTCGTTTATTTTACTTGTTCAAGGTAATTTGATTGTTTTAGTGGATAACTTTGGTTAGATGAATTTGTTGTTTTTTTTTTTTTTTTTGCTGGAAATTGTATTCTCAATCTTTTAAGTGGAATGTTAGTTTTTGGAAAGATTGAAATACAGCTTATATTATATTGTAAGCATCAATCAATTGATATGAACAACTTCATATATTTTAAATTGTTATGTTTTAATTTAGTTGTAAAATTTATTTTTAATTATCCTGTCAAAAAAAAAAAATTATTTTTAATTATAGAATTGTTTTATCAATGGTGTATATTTCAATTTTGTTTTTAATTGAATTTGAGAGAATATTTCAATTTTGTTTTTAATTGAACTTGAGAGTTTACAAAAAAATTTGATAGATATTCAATTAATTACGTAGATTTTTAAGTATATATAAATGAGAGATAATTATGTGGCAGATGACATGTAAATGAGAGATACCAAGTCAGCCCATTCCACCGGAATTCGGCAGCATTTAATTCATTAGAAAGATAAAGGATTAAAATTGATGTAAAAAAGGATTAAATTAAAAGGTAAAGGACGAATTTTGTAAAGTTGAAACTTAAAGGATTTATTTTGGAATGTATCAAACTTATAGGACTAAAACTAAAATTTTCCCAGTATTTTTGAAATGGAGAGATTTTACTAAAAGAGTTTGAGGTAGAAGTATATGGTGGTGACATGTGGCACCTTAGAGTTTGCAAATATATATATATAGATGAGCTTAGGATGACATATATTTTGAATAGGAGGAAGTAAGTGGCAAATTAAAAGCACGTACGATACACCTCGAGAATTGGTCAATCTGAAGTTCCAGTTCTTGTATCAAATATAGGTATATGGGGACAATGAGTCAGTGTAAAATAATTATGAGGTGTGATAAATTTTATTCGATCATTATCAAATCAAAAATATTTTAAAAAATAATAATACTCGAGTTGACCCATATATATTTTTGAATTTAGATGAGCCTACAATTTGTTAAATCAAAATTCACATATATTAGGATTAAACGGAATGACCAGTGTACGTAACTGACCCAAACAAATATCTCTAACAATATAAGAGTTGTATTTTTTCCCTAAAGTGGAAACTGAGTATTAACAACAAACTAGCATTGAGACTTCTTTAAAAAAAAAAAAAAAAAAACTGAGACAAAGTCTTCAAATTTTTGGACCAAAATTAAATGAGCTAGGAGGGGAACTAAAAGAATTTTGAATGTGGTTGGAACTAAAAACGTGATTTTCTCGTTACAGTAGAAAATGTGGAAAATCTTGTCTCCAAATATAGAAATTGAAATAATTTAGTCTCATCTAATTAAATAACATTTTGTAGAAAGATGTAAAATTAATTAATTTATATTATACGGAGTATTAATTTCTCTAAGACCTTCCCTCTCTAGTCACTCGTGTGTTGAATTCTTAACTTAATAATTTACTAATATGGTAAGACATGGGTGAGAGTAAGCTCTGATACAATTTTTTAATATTTTTGATTTATTTTAAAGTTTGATTTCATGGAAATTAATAATTATATTATAGAAACACACCTATAAATATGTGAACATTGACACTTATCAAATTTAATAGAAACACACCTATAAATATTTAATTTCATGGAAATTAATAATTATATTATAATATCACGTATAATTAAATTTAAAGGTGAACCATTAGAAAAAAAAAAGTCTAATTTTTTTATTTTATTTTGTAATGATTTTTTTTTTTTAAATAACTTATAGCTCGTCCAAATTCATATCAGAATCGAAGTGAATTTGTTTGGTTTGATAGAATAGATTAATTCAAGATAGATAAATAATCAGTTCCAAAATAGAAATAATCAGTCCCAAAATAGATAGTTGAATAAGATCTAAAATAATTTTTTTTTTTAATCAAAAAAGATATGAATCATACTCCCTATTACAAATTAAAGCTTTTGGAAATAATGAATGAAAGACACACAACAACCTTTTGGAAATAATTCAATAATTAGCCATCACCAGTTTCCCACGAATGCCCCCCTCATTTCCAACTCTAACCGCACGTGCGCCAATATGTAGGTAAAGCGGCGCGTATAAATGTGCATGTACGTACATTGATTTCGGATCACGTTCACTTGATGAGGGGTCATATATAATGGTACTTTTGTGGAAATTAATTGTAAAGAATACATGTGATTGAGAGTATTTATAAATACAAAATATATCAACTCTATATATCTAATTAAGGAAATAACTCTAACTAAGGAAATAATATATTCTAATATATTATATGCTTTATACGCCCCCTCAAGATGGAGTATCGTAGAAGAGTTCAATTTTAATCATTTGAAAACGAGAACGAGCAAGAGGCTTCGTGAGAGCATCGACTAGTTGATCTTCGGAAGACACATGTGAAACACGTAATTAAGTTGCATGTTTTGATCAAATCCCGAACGAAGTGATAGTCAATGGCAATGTGTTTCATCCGAGAGTGAAAATCGGGTTGAAGCAAAGATACGTTGCACCAATATTATCGCAGTAAATGACATGGAGAATTTTGATGGAAAAACACAGTTCTTGAAAAAGAGATTTTAACCATTGTACCTCCGAAGCTGCTGATGCAATGGCTCTATATTCTGCTTCAGTGGAGGAGCGAGCAACCGACTTCTGTTTCTTGGAAGATCAGGAGATGTGATTTGGTCCAAGAAAGACAATATAGGCACTTGTCAGACGTACGATCATCAGTATTACCGACTCAATCAGCGTCCGTAAAGCAGTGAAGTGAGTCGGATGGGTTGGGGCGAAGGTTAATTCCAACATCTCTAGTTCCATTAAGATATCGAAGAAGGCGTTTTACAGTGCCCCAATGAGTTGTGGTGGGAGCATGCATGAATTGAGACAGTTTATGCACAGCAAATGCAATATCAGGTCTAGTAAATTGGAGATATTGGAGACTTCCAAGAACTTGACGATTTTGGGTGATATCAGTGGACGGTGTTCCATCAGAAAGAGATAATCGAGTAAAGGTGGAGAGAGGGGTTTTGACAGATTTTGAAGTGAGCATATTATATTTGGTGAGGAGGTCAATGATATATTTACGTTGGGAGAGAAAGCAAGATTTCTTAGCACGGAGCACTTCCACACCTAGAAAATAGGAAAGTGAGCCTAAGTCTTTGACATAAAACTTTGTACTAAGGTCTGAGGCCACTTTTGTGAGGAAAGAGGTGTTTCCCTGTAAGTATTAGATCTTCAACATACACAAGAAAATATGCAGTAATACCGAATTTGTTGTAAACAAAGAGAGACTCGTCGGATTTGGTGTGAATGAAACCAATTCTCTCCAAGAAAGTTCGAAGAGCCAAATACCAAGTTCGAGGTGCCTATTTTTGGTCATAGATGGATTTATGTAACTTGCACACATATGTAGGGAAGGTTTTGTCAACAAACCCGGGAGGTTGAGCCATGAATACAGTTTCAGATAAGGAACCGTGGAGGAAAGCATTATTCACATCAAACTGTCGCAGTGGCCAATCTTTAATGACTGCAATATTGAGGACAGCTCGAACAGTTACTGGTTTGACCACAGGACTAAATGTTTCTGAAAAATCGACCCCGGGGCTTTGTTGAAAGCCTTTGGCCACAAGTCGAACTTTGAACTTGTCTAATGACCCGTCTAGTTTCCGTTTGATGCGACAACCCACTTTGAACCAACAATGTTGGTAGAATCATCTGGTGGTACTAGATCCCAAGTATCGTTTTGAAGAAGGGCATTAAATTTAGATGACATGGCCTCCCTCCATCGTTCATCTTTTAAAGTCTGAGGAATGCAGTTAGGTTTAGTGTCAGAAGATAAAGTGGTTGTGAGACCATACCTCAGATTTGATTTGAAGATACTGTTTTGAGCTCGAATGACCATGTGAGTGTTTCGTTGGGCCGAAGGGGAGGATGGTGGAGATGGCAAAGAGAGAGTATCTGACAACTCGAGATCAAGGGTGAGAGGATTGAGGATAGGGTTAGGAAATTATATTTTATTCAACTTAATTATAAAGAATACATGTGGGAGTATTTATAGATACAAAATATAACTGAGAAAATAATATATCTAAATAGTAAAGACAAAAATTTATGTTAACCGATCACCCACGAATTAACGTAAATTAACATATACTCCATTCGTCATATGGTTAAAGTTTTTTTTTTTAGTTTGTTTCCATGAAAGATATAAAGTGTATGGAAGATATATGGAAGATAATTGGTACTTCCTACATGTAGTCAGGGTGTCGTAATAACTATCATAGTCAGGTAACTTAAGCTTGATGACCTGTTACCTTTTGTATATTTTACGGTATGTATTCATCGTATGTGTCGTAATGTTTCATAAATTTGTATTTTCTATTAAATTAAATTAATTAAAATATATTATTATAAAATTACATTTTTATCCTTATGCAATAAAATAATTTATTATATTTATTAATTTAATTAAAATATGTAATGTTAAAATTATATACTTACTCTTATATTATTAATAAAATTAATAACAAAAAACAAATCAAATCAATTTGTTATAAAAAAAAAATCAAATTAAACTTTCAAGAAATTAAATTAATTAAAAACTAATCCATCAATTCAATTTAGTAGGTTTTTTCCTTCCCCTACGATCCAGCGCCTGCCATCAGCCGTCGCGCCGCCGTCGCTCTACTGCTTCTTCCACTGAGTAAGTGAATTAATATCATTGTGGAGTAGGGTTTATATGTATTTGTTCATATTTCTTACTTTTTCCATATTTTGTTATTAGTAGGTGAATTAACATTGTGAAATTGTTAAAATTTTGGATTGGTTTATTTAATTTTAAAAATAATAATATTTGTATAAAGAAAGGGTAGAACAATAATTTTACTTAATATATATATATATATTAAAAATAATTTAAATAAAAGAAGGGTAATAGTAAATTACAAAATACAAATTAAAAAATGATATAAATAACTTAAACCTGTATAACAGGTAGCAGGTCATTACAACGTTTACGATGCCACGTGGTGCAATTCGTCAAAGTGACTATATAGTCACTTTATAAAATTTGACTACAGTAAGAATTACCCAAGATTGTTTTAATTATTATACTTTTGAAATAGTCTTTAAAATGTAATAAAAATGATTTTTTTTAATTATCAAATTCTAATCAAAGAAATTTATTAGAAAAGATTTTAATTAATTAATTGAATGAGTTGGACATTTGGACGGAGAGACGAGAACCATAGCCGACCCTCCAGTTTTCGGTGGTTTGAATTTTTTTTTTTTTTTTGAATTACATTAAATACTCATCCCCTTTTTCCCCTCCCATGACTTGAACCCAGGATCTAAGGCCTAGGCTTGAGCTATTCCACTTTGTCTTTCGATGGTTTGAATTGGTCACTTAAAATCTCATATTATCTTGTGGATATATATATATATAATTTGTATATGAAAGAAAATACATTATTATTTTTTTTTTTTAAAACGACAAATATATTAATTGGGTATCAGCAATACCCTCTCAAGAATTATAACAAATGAATAAGAATTTTAGTAGGCCAAAACATAAGAAAGAAAACACATATATACTCTGCTAAAGACAATTCATTTCAATGGAGTATTTACTTTTATTTTTCTCTTATATATACACCTTCACATGAACTCATCCACATCACTATTACATTTTAAAAATATAATAATTAAAAATTTGCCTAAAGTATATATAATAATAATAATAGAAATTTAAAATAAAAATAAAAAAATAAAAAAAAACGAATCCAATGAGTTTTTTCGGTTTGACTCGGTCAATACAGGCCATGGGTCAACTAAGGATATATTAGTAATCAAGCAAAAGGCTGATTGTCTGCGCGGCTGCGCCTAACATATTCATCTATTTGAATATATAAAACACGATCAATTTGTATTTTTATGTGGTAAAGTCTAGTATGCACTCGAGTGCATGTTGTGCACCCTAGTATAAAGAAAAGTGTATGTTATTAAACTTAAAAGTAAAACACATTATTACTAAAAAAGTATAAGTCACTATGATTAAAAATATTACTTATACAGTTTAATTACCAAAAAGTGTAAGTCAGTAAAATTAAAAAGTGCAACATGTAATAGGGTGCACAACATGCACTCGAATCCATAACAGAGACCAACCCTTATTATATTCGTAATGACTAATGAGTTGTAAAATTAATTATGATCTCATTTTAATTAACTATCTATGACTATGAGGGGCCTACAATAATATTTCACAATAAAAAATTATTAACTATCTAGGAGCCTACAATAATATAACATCATTACATCGCAATATTTCACTATTTTACAATAAAAAAAGCATTTACTGTCTCTTCATCATAATTAAAACCATCATCATTAATTAATATTAAAAATTATTTATAATTAAAAAAATCTCCTCAATTACGTACCATTCACATTGAAGAATTAATTTTATATTGGGTCAAAATTATATTTAACCTCTTTCTCATTAATCTTTTATATCAAACACCTTCCATCTTTGTTAATTAAGGTCAGGTTTAGGGATTTTATAAGATTCTACACAGATTAATTATATATACTTTGAGATTTAAAAACCAATTTTCGAAAACCATTAAAAAAATGTCCATATTAAATAATTATACAATAATCTAATCATTATAATTTTGTTAAACAATAATATAATAATACAATTTCATCTAATCTTACATTTGATATAATGACATAAAGTTAAATTTTCTTATTAATCAGGATTTCATAAACCTATTTTCAAAACCACTACTCAAAATACAAAACCACAATCAAAACCTAAAATGTACATCACCTATATATATAGTCAAATGATATGTTCTATATATGTGTTTTGTGATATTCATTTCTCTCACTTTTTTTTCAAAAGGTAAGAATATCATACAAAGAAAAGGTTAAAAAATGCGTCAAAAAAATATGTTCCTTAATTCTATACAAAATGACAAATGCGATAAACTTTATGAAACGAAGAAAGTATTACTTTTCTTACATAATATCTTGTCGTCTTTTTCACTTTAGTAAAATTAAAAAAATACGTGATATGTGGAGTTAATATATTATGCATTAAAAGTAATAAAGTTGGCGCGTTATATAATGAAAAAAAAGGGGGACAACAGGAAACATGATGTAATGAATTCTCAAGTACAGTATATAACAAATTAATTAAATTTCCATTTCGATCAATTCTTGTAGCGGGCCCACGTAGCTAGCTAGGTGTAAAAAGTATGCTTTAATTAGAAATGGTCAGAAAGGGCAAGTTTCTCTATCTCCATTATAGCAACCAAGTATATATATATATATAAATGGTCTAGTATCCTCAAAACACACTCATTCCCTTTAATTTTTTCTAGGGTTTGCAATGGAGAAGGGTGGGCCGAGTTCGGGGAAGAAGCTCGATCGGAAGACCATCGAAAAAAATCGAAGGACTATGATGAAGGGACTTCACTCCGACCTAGTTTCACTTGTTCCCGATAGTCATTTTAATCCTCCAAAGGTACGTACATACACACTTTAGCATGTACACATATTTTAATTATAATGAGTTTGTTAAAGAAGAACCCTAATTTTTTTTTTTGCAGGAATTTTTGTCACAACAAGAGCAGATAGATCAGACAGGGGAATATATCATGATTTTGAAAGAGAGAGTTGAACAACTCAAGAAAAGAAAGTCGGATTCAACAAATTTAGGTGACAAATCATTAAATTTGCCAATTCTGGAAATAAAAGAGTTGGGTGCAGATTTGGAGGTGATTTTAATAAGTGGGGTGAACAAAAATTTCATGGTGCATCATATTATTTCCATTATTGAAGATGAAGGAGCTCAAGTTGTATCTCTTAATATTTCCACTATTGGTCACCAAATTTTCCATACCATCCATGCTCAGGTCATGAGATCGATTATAACGTACCAAGTTATTTGATACTCGATTTTTTTTTTTATTGTTTGTGAATAACAACTAACAATGCTGCTTTTTTTTTTTTTTATATATGGGTGCAGGCTAAAGTTGCTAGGATTGGTGTGGACATTTCAAGAATAAGTGAGCGCATACACCACTTGATCGCTTGAGGTTTTGTACTTATATAAATCTTTCATATCGATCCCATTTATTATGGGAAAAACATTTAATCAATATTTCGCGGTTTGGAATATCTGGGAAGCGAGAAATTCGTGTACGTATTTTTAAAGGCATTCGACGACTGGAAACAAGCTAGGAAGATTGCCTAAAAATTTATTGGATCTTATCAAGCAACAAATTTCGTAGGAGCATTAATTCATTGAATTTATGTACTGAATTTTGTCTTTAGGGTCGCTGCAAACTTCTTTTCTTTGAGGCATTTCTTATGTATGCTCCTAGGCTAGCACCGAAGTACTAATTAAAACTCATCTCTAAACGGTGTATTTATAGGATAGGAATGTCTACTTACAAAATATTGTAATACTAGTGCGCGAATTTCGCAGGATTGAAAAAAATATATTATTATTTAATAAAATTTTATATAATTAATGTATTTGATAATTCACGTCATCTTCAACAATACTCTTGCATAAGTTCAGATTGAATAAGAGAATGTGTTGTTATTTGTGTATGGTTGTAATATGTGAGTCTTTGTCTAATAATATTTTCATACGTGCATAAGTTATGCAAGAATAACTTGTATTTTAAAATACTTATAAAATTATAAAAAATAAACATAAGAAATTTAGAACACAACATAGAAAATTAAAGTCACTTGAAATGAAGAATTAAACAATGAAATTGAAATTAATATAATTACATGAAGTAATGAAATATTATTGAGTATACAATATTATTTTTTTGTTAGGAGAACAATTATGAACATTAGATATAAATGTGTAGTACTTTGTAGAAGTTTGTAGAATAATATAGAGAACATGTACTTTAGAATAATATAGAAAATAATATGTAGTAGTTTAATTAAAATCATGATAGTATATAAGGAGATTAAATTATGACCTAATTAAAATGTGCTATGTTGATGTTGGAATATGTGTTGTATTTTATAATCCAACATTTCAGTTACATGTTGTAGTGAATGTGCCAACACCTACCACAACATCAGAATCTGCCCTTTCTCCCTTTACTAACTCTTACTTAACTTGTGTTGCTTAGTGATGTCCCAAATGCAGGTAGAAGACGTGGGCAACACCCAGGTCAAGCAGTTGCATGGGAGTGAGAAGTTTCTAAGCACCACTGTGGAAGTTCCTACAATTATGGAGTGTGAAGGGAAGTTACAAGAAACTACCTTTGATCCAATGGCCAAGATTGATCAAGGGAGTTGTAGGAGTTGCAAGGCAGTTCGAATTGAAGCCTATAAATAGACCACACTGCCTTCATTCCAAAGTACAACAAGAGAGAAAGCTAAACTACATTACTATCTATGGAATGCGCGACGCTTTTAGTTAGAAAAACATTTTGTTCTTTCTTGTAGATTAGTGCACACTTATAAGCCCGAATATTTGTGTACTCAATCATAGTCGTTTATTAGGAAAATATGTTAGATCTATAAGGGAGATAGTTTCGTATTTTCCTAGTAACTTTTCGAACTCAATTAGAGTTGTTATTGTTCAAAACCTTACAAGGTTGTTGATTTTGTTTCACTGATATTAAGAGATAATATAAGTGATTCGTGTAGATTAATTATTTAATCTACACAATTTTTGAAATACTCTTTGCAAAGTGTTTGTTTAAATTCTGCTGCTCATTGTTGTCTCGTTTGTGCCAACACTAAGGACAACATCTCTGTATATCGCACGCACGCACACTTTCAGTTGGTATCAGAGCCAACTACTTGATACACTAAGTAGAGATTCTGCTTAGAGTGTGTGTTTATTTGCAATGGAGTATCCACTTTCGCCCGCACTAAAACCTCCAATTCTGGACGGCACAAATTATGCCTTCTGGAAACCTAAAATGAGGATGTACATCAAATCTATTGATGAAAGAGCATGGAGGAGTGTTCTTGCTGGCTGGACTCAGCCAAGAACTGCTGCGGATGAGGACAATGAAGCCCGAATCAAGAGAGAGCTCGACTGGACAGCCGAAGAAATCACAACAGCTAGTTATAATTCAAAGGCGTTGAATGCAATCTTCACCTCAACTGATGCATCAATGTTCGAAATCATTTCAAGCTGCATTTCATCCAAAGATGCATGGGATCGATTACAAGAACATTGTGAAGGATCGGACAGTGTACGAAGGACCAGACTTCGTATGCTTGGAACAAAATTCGAAAATTTGAGAATGAAAGAAGATGAGACCATCTCATCTTACAATGAAAAGCTGACTGAGATTTCAAATGAAGCTCATTCTCTTGGTGATCCAATCTCTAATACAAGGTTAGTACATAAAATTCTTAGATTAGTTCCTAAACGTTTTGAACCTAAGATATGTGCTATAGAGGAAGCTAAAGATACAGATGTGCTGAGTCAAAATGAATTAATTGGTATTTTGAAAACTCATGAGATGAACATATCTGAAAAGACTGATAATGAAAAGAAACTACTTGTTTTCAAAGGTGATGCATCATTATCTGCAACATCCAGTTCTGGAAAATCCCCTTATGTTATTGAAATTGATTCTGATGAAGAAAACTTTGAGGAATACTATAATGATCCTGATTACATGGCTTTTATGACTAGACAGTTTAAAACATTCATGAAGAATAAAAAGTTCAAAGACAACTTTCAACCTAAGGTTCAGATTACTAATAATCAACAATTGCCTATTAGGAAAAACACCTTTAATCCTTCTAGACAATTAGAAAGAGGAAACAGGTTTAAGTCTGACCAAGATTATAGGAAGAACGTTAAATGTGATGCATGTTCTGGATTTGGTCATTATGCTAATGAATGTGCTAACACTATTCTGAAAAAGAAACTAAATTTCAGTGCTACTTTAAGTGATGAATCTGATGTTGAGCATGATCCTGAAAAAGACATTGAACAAGCTTTTTCTGCTATAATTATTTATGATGATACCTTTGATGATGATCTGGATGATTTTTATTATGATGTGAAGACAAATGAGGCATCATTTGAGAAATAACTGAGTAATAAAATTCCAGAATTTAATTGTTTCACAAGTTCTGTTACAGAGACAGGTACATCCAGAAAAGCTGTTGATATTCAAGACTTATCTAGTACTGTGTTCAAACTGGAAAGTCTTTTAACAAAGAAAGATAAAGAAATTTCTAATCTAAAAGATAGACTAGAAGTATCTGTTCTTGATTTCAGAAAATATTCTTATAAAAATCCTTTGACAAATGAAGAACAACACATTTCATATTCTGAAACTGAAAAATTAAATCGTATTGTCAAATCTTTAACATTTGAAAATGATGATTTAAGAAATTCTGTTTTAAAACTTGAGAGTGTTCTAACCAAGAAGGATTGTGAGATTGAAAAACTTGAAGAAAAGATGAAGGAAGTGTCTTTAAGCTTCAAGAAATTCTCTGAAGGACAAGCAAAATTGGATGAATCACTGCTGTTCAACAATACAAGGAAAGCAGGTATTGGTTATAAAGGTAAAACAGTTCTTAAATCTCAAAGTAATGGATCTACTGTTTTTGTCAAAGCTGATGATGCTACTGTTTCAAAGAAAAGTCTTGTCAATATGAAAGAACTTGTGTGTAACTACTGTTTTAAAAAGGGACATAAAGCTTATTATTGTTTAAAAAGACAGAAGAATTTAAATGCTTCTGGATTGTCTAAAATGACACCACACACAAAGCAACATTCACAGAAAACAGAATGGATTTCTAAAAATACTATATGTAATGTTGTGCATATGTCTTTGAAAGCATGTGTTCCTAGTTTATGGTATTTTGACAGTGGCTGCTCAAAACATATGACATGTCAAATTGATTATCTTTCTGATTATAAAGCTTATAATGGTGGTAATGTTACTTATGGAGGTGGATCTAAAGGGAAGATCATTGGTAAAGGAACCTTAAATGTTCCTGGATTTCCTAGATTACCAAATGTTTTACATGTTGATGGATTACTTGCCAACCTTATTAGTATAAGCCAATTATGTGATGATGACTTGCATGTAAAGTTTGATAAAAATTCATGCTATGTGCTAGATGAAAATTCTGATTGCATTATGATGGGTAATAGATCTGCTGATAATTGCTATTTAATTGAATCCAAAGTAAGCTGCAATAATGTGAAAACTGATGAAAGTACACTATGGCATCATAGAATTGGGCATGTTAATCATAGACAGATTGATAGGTTAATTAGACTCAAAGCTGTTACAGGTTTACCAATACTGAAATTTTCAGACAATCACATCTGTGGACCATGTCAAAAGGGCAAACAGGTAAGAGCTCCTCACAAACTATTAGGTCAGTGTTCTACAAAACATTGCTTTGAATTGCTTCATATGGATCTTATGGGTCCTATGGAAATTGATAGTATAGGTGGAAAAAGGTATTCTTTTGTCATTGTTGATGATTATTCTAGATTCACATGGATAGAATTCCTAAAAGAAAAATCAGAAACCTTTTCTGTCTTTAAAACTTTATGCAAAAGATTCAAGACTGTCTATAATTCTAAAGTGTGTAGAATTAGATCAGACCATGGAAGAGAGTTTGATAACAGTGCTTTCCCTGAGTTTTGTGAATCTAAAGGCATATTACAGGAGTTCTCATCACCTAAAACACCTCAGCAGAATGGGATAGCAGAAAGGAAAAATAGAACTCTTCAAGAGATGGCTAGAGTTATGTTATGTTCTAAAAATTTAGCCAAAAGGTTTTGGGCTGAAGCTCTAAATACAGCTTGTCATATTTCTAATAGAGTCTTGATTAGAACAGATTCTAATAGTACACCATATGAAATACTGAATAATAGAAAGCCTAATCTTAAGTATTTTCATGTATTTGGTTGTGTTTGCTACATCCTAAATGATAGAGAACAATTGCATAAATTTGATTCTAAGAGTGACAAAGGTTTTTTCCTTGGTTATTCAAGGAATAGTAAAGCATATAGGATCTATAATCTCAGAACAAATACTGTTCAAGAATCTGTAAATGTGGTTTTTGATGATAACTTAAGTATTACAGGAAACAGTATTGAAGAGGATGTCTCAGACCTTGCTGATAGTTCAATAATCACTGACAGAACAGATCAGATCAAAGATGATGAACAAAATGAGGGAACACTCACAGACACATCTGCTGAAGTTACAGAAAATCCAGAAAATCTGTACAATCTGCATAAAACTCCTTCAAGGAGAGTGCAAAAGAATCATCCACAGGAGCTGATTATAGGTGATCAATCTACTGGAATTCAGACCAGAAGAAGGTTGGGTATAAATCCAAAAGATGTGGTAAGATCTATTTACATGACTTCTGTGTGTAACAAGGTAAATCATGAGTGTTATCATTCTGCTATTGAACCTAAAACAGTAAAAGAAGCTTTAAATGATGAACATTGGGTAGAAGCTATGCATGAAGAATTGAATCAATTTGTGAGGAATGATGTATGGACCTTAGTACCTAGACCAGATCATACTAATGTTATTGGTACTAAATGGATTTTCAAAAACAAAACTGATGAAATAGGCAACATTATCAGAAACAAAGCAAGGCTTGTTGCTCAAGGATATACTCAAGTAGAGGGAGTAGATTTTGATGAAACATTTGCTCCAGTTGCTAGAATAGAATCCATTAGACTTTTACTTGCTATTGCATGATTTATCAACATTAAACCATATCAAATGGATGTTAAAGCAACCTTTCTAAATGGAATCTTAATGGAAGAAGCTTTTGTTGAGAAACCCAGAGGCTTTGAAAATCCAGAATTTCCTGACCATGTCTTTAAGTTAAAAAAGGCTCTTTATGGTTTGAAGCAAGCACCTAGAGCTTGGTATGAAAGATTAACTGATTTTCTGATTGAATTTGGTTTTACTAGAGGAGAAGCTGATAGAACTCTATTCATTAAGCATGAAAGAAATGATATTATGGTAGCTCAGATTTATGTTGATGATATAGTGTTTGGCTCTACTTGTGATGATATGCTAAAACTGTTTGTGAATGAAATGACATCAACCTTTGAAATGTCCATGGTTGGTGACTTAAATTATTTCCTAGGCTTGCAAATCAAACAGCAAAATGATGGTATCTTTATATCATAGAGTAAATATGCTAAAAATCTTGTGAAAAGGTTTGGTTTAGAGAATGCTAAACATATGAAAACACCTATGGTATCAACTCAGAAACTGAGTAAAGACAGTGTTGGCCAAAATGTTGACCCAACACTGTACAGATCAATGATAGGTAGTCTTCTTTACTTGAGCTCTACAAGGCCTGATATTATGTTTAGTGTATGTTTATGTGCTAGATATCAGTCTGACCCAAAAGAATCTCATATGCCTGCTGTAAAAAGGATAATTAGATATGTTGCAGGAACTTGTGACTTAGGCTTATGGTACAGCAAGGACACAAATTGTTCCTTAATTGGCTACAGTGATGTTGACTGGGCAGGAGATGCTGATGATAGAAAAAGCACCAGTGGTGGCTGTTTCTACATGGGAAATAATCTCATATCTTGGCATAGCAGGAAACAGAACTGTGTATCAAAATCCACAGCCGAATCTGAATATATTGCAGCAGGGAGTTGCTGTACACAATTACTTTGGTTACAGAAAATGTTGTGTGATTATGGTTTACCCTGTGATACTCTAACTGTTTTTTGTGATAACACTAGTGCCATAAATATATCAAAGAATCCAGTGCGACATTCTTTAACTAAGCACATAAGTATAAGGCATCATTTCATAAGAGATCTAGTTGAAAAAGAGGTAGTAAAGTTGGAATACATTTCTACAGAAAAACAACTTGCTGATATTTTCACAAAAGGTTTAGATGATAAGAGATTTTCCTCTCTAAGGAAGTCTCTTGGATTATGCAATATCTGAACACTGTATCAAAAGTGTTGTACCAAATGCGGCAGCATTTGGGACAACACCAGAATTGTTCATTTAATTATTTCTTTGTATAAATTTCATAAGTATTGGATTTAACATAATTCTTTATAATCTTAGTCTAAAAGTCTTAAATTGAGTCATGTGGAATAGGAGAAAGTGTTGTACAATCTCTCAAATGCAAAGGAAATCACAAATTAGATGCTTTAAAAAATCACTAAGTAACTAGGGACACGGAGCTCGCTACTACGATGTTCTCTTTTCTAAAGGTGATATATACTGCATCAAATTAAACACAAATCCATTGAGTAACTATGGGGCACGGAGTTCGCTGCTACGATGCACTCTTTTGAAAAGATGGATCAATGTGTAAATGTGATCAAAATTAAAAGTGCGACACATATGAAGCAAATTCATGAAAAAACTGTGTTGAGATGTACAAAATGCCAACAATCTATTCAACACCTGACTCAGACTTATGATTTTGATTATTTATAGAATTAATTAATTTCTGATAATTATTATTTTTATTATCTGCAAATATTTATTTGAATTTAATTATTTTATCTGTTCAGTTATTTATTATTCCGCTTTTCTTTATTTCTTTGATTATCAGTAATTATTCTCCACAACAACACGAACTTTTATGGAGAGTAGTTAATTCTTCCACTCTCTCCATACAGAATCGTGCTTCAACTCCCGCCTGAATCCCTCTATAAATAGACCTCATATGAATGCTAATTTATACCATCGATCTTACATCTGTTTATGCAACACTCAGTCTAGAATATAATTTTGGCATAAGTGTTTCTTAAAAAAATTGGTATAATTGGTCGATTTTTTTTATGATTATCTTCATTCCAGAATGCGAAGGGTCTAATCTATTTAATTTTTACTTTTGCAGGCTCTTATCATCATATTCGAACAGCACCTGATATTTCTTGATTCAAAATTCAAACAAACCTCTCTCACCTAACCTGCAAATTTTTCTCAAAAACTCAAAATCAATCCGAAAATGGTGACAATCACTGAACATCCAAGCTCTCCCGCACCTGGTTCGCCATCATTTGTTGTTGGAACCATGATTGTTCCATTTGAACCAGAAACCACTGCACTTCCACTCGTTGTGTACAATCCATTTGATATCCGCTCAGAAATGGCACATGCAAACATCCTTGAGTCAAAGAGTGCTGCTGCTGATAATCGCTAACCTCCTCCATCACCAATCGCACAAAAATCATTCCCGCTTGGAACCCCTTTCGAGAAACTGAAAAGGGCATACGATGCCCTAGCTCGCAGAACAACCTCTCCAAAAATTATCTTGGGTGGAGAAACTCTTGACAATGCAATGTTTAGAGAAGATGTGCACATGGAAGACGCCTCCTCGTCTGATGGGGAGATTTTAGCAGCAAAGATAGCAAGGTTACGACAAAAGAGGAAATTCCCCACTAAAACGGCAAAAGGCACGGCAAAAGCCCCTGCTCCCGTCACTCGTAGATGGCCTGGTGGCCGTCGTGTTTCGTACAGAACACTTGGGAGACGAGTCGACTACTTTGGGAGGAAAAAGCCCAGAACGGACGGCGGCATAGCTCAACCGATTATTGTATCCAACTCAGATTCTGAGGGGGAGCCTCAAAATATCGATGATATCATCGATAACTTTCCCGAAGCTGTGTCCGTTGAGCATGCAGATGAAGACAGCCCCATTCCTCAGTCTGCACCCAAAAAGGCTCGAAAAACTCCACCTGTTGTCTCTCCAGTGGCTACATCCAAAAGCTTTTCTTCAGATTCGAGTTCATACGCCTCTGCTCCCGAAGAAGAGGTACCTTTTTCGTCTGATTCCGATTTTAGTGATAATGAGGTTGAGTATAATGATCACAAGAGCACCCGTTATAAAACTATTCGTAATAGAACAATTATGAGCGAACGTATCCTGAAAATTTCTGATTTTGAAGCTGCAAATCTCTTGGATTGGTTTAAAGAACGATCTATTTTGGATGCCTTACTGTTTGATGTACCGTATGTTGTTGATTGGATTCATGAATTTTATGCGAATGTAAGTTCCAAAACCGTTGATACAAACTCTAGAAGATATGGTTGTGTTCCTTTCCGGGGTCTTGAAATTATTGTTACTCCTAGGAAGATCAATATACTACTGAAAACGAAAATTATGGAAGATCTAGTGGTCACTGACTTTGATTTCATGATTAGTATACTTACAGGAGGTAAGATTACACACTGGGTACCAAAACTACTTGCATCTAGATTAACCAGCCTATACTCTGTTCTGCATAAAATTGTGTGTTGTAATTGGTTACCAACAACTAATAACACCACTTTAACCTTGGAACAAGCTGTCCTCATGTTTAAGATTGGACACCTGAAGCAATTCAATCTAGGCCATGTCATATTTCAAAATATGATGAATTTCACTTGCAATATGACTGGTAAAGGTCTTCTCCCATATCCCTGTTTGGTGTATAAGCTGCTGGCACATAAGGAATTCAACAGATTGGACACTGAGGTGATTAGTGGCTATGTTCCTAGTTTCTCCATCTCACCACAGCTCCTACTTCGTGGTAGTGATCGAATTGTGGACCTACCTATACCGAAGCCTAATGCCCACAGCTGTGCTGATCCGAATATGCCATCAACTTCCAGATCACATCCTTCCTCAGGTTGTGTCGCCTCGATTTATTTGTCCTCACACTTTATTCTAAGGCAAGTGGACATTCTTCAAGGCACAATCACCAATCTTCAAAGTACTGTTGAAGACTTACTCATTCAGAAACGCTTCTGGGAGGACCTACTTTCTACCTCAACAGGGGGAGTAAGCTCACATGTTCACAATGCAGGTACTGTTCCTATTTCAGGTCAACAAGATGCAGGTCCAGTTCAACTAGAGAGTGCTATTCAGATTCCAAACCAAGATGCAGATGCTGATGCTCAAGATGCTCAAGATATTGAGGATCTCTATGGAGATCTCAATGCAGCCTTTTGAAGGCTTTGAAGAATGAGGAAGTCTAGAGTATGGGGGAGTTCGTGCAGACTCCTGAAGATGCAGCTGATTATATCAGCCCAATCCTCCCCTTTACTGCTGTCATTTATTTCCTCAATCTGTAAAAGCTTTACTTATGTTGCTTACATTTCTGTCCCACATACATTGTCCTACATTTACTGTTTTTATTGTTCTTTTAAATCTAAGTACTTTATTTTTTGACTTAGATGATGTGATTATATTTGGTTAAATACTGATATTGGTTTGTTTTGAATATCATGGGTATTGTTTTCTTTATCAAAATTCTGAATGTGTGAACATTAGAAGTGTTGATGTAGAAAGGCCAAATTGGGGGAGATTGTTGATGTTGGAATAGGTGTTGTATTTTATAATCCAACATTTCAGTTACATGTTGTACTGAATGTGCCAACACCTACCACAACATCAGAATTTGCCCTTTCTCCCTTTACTAACTCTTACTTAACTTGTGTTGCTTAGTGATGTCCCAAATGCAGGTAGAAGACGTGGGCAACACCCAGGTCAAGCAGTTGCATGAGAGTGAGAAGTTTCTAAGCACCACTATGGAAGTTCCTACAATTATGGAGTGTGAAGGGAAGTTACAAGAAACTACCTTTGATCCAATGGCCAAGATTGATCAAGGGAGTTGTAGGAGTTGCAAGGCAGTTCGAATTGAAGCCTATAAATAGACCACACTGCCTTCATTCCAAAGTACAACAAGAGAGAAAGCTAAACTACATTACTATCTATGGAATGCGCGACGCTTCTAGTTAGAAAAACATTTTGTTCTTTCTTGTAGATTAGTGCACACTTATAAGCCCGAATATTTGTGTACTCAATCATAGTCGTTTATTAAGAAAATATGTTAGATCTATAAGGGAGATAGTTTCGTATTTTTCTAGTAACTTTTCGAACTCAATTAGAGTTGTTATTGTTCAAAACCTTACAAGGTTGTTGATTTTGTTTCACTGATATTAAGAGATAATATAAGTGATTCGTGTAGATTAATTATTTAATCTACACAATTTTTGAAATACTCTTTGCAAAGTGTTTGTTTAAATTCCGCTGCTCATTGTTGTCTCGTTTGTGCCAACACTAAGGACAACATCTCTGTATATCGCACGCACG
Organism: Galeopsis tetrahit; assembly: GCA_963675135.1. Taxonomy (NCBI): domain Eukaryota; kingdom Viridiplantae; phylum Streptophyta; class Magnoliopsida; order Lamiales; family Lamiaceae; genus Galeopsis; species Galeopsis tetrahit. Next base: position 96,634,520 of record OY776119.1, read on the forward strand.
CACACTTTCATGCTAGTTGATTGAAAATACAATTGCACAACTACTTTTAATAATTAAGAAATTGTAAATAAATATAATTGTGAAAATCAAAAAACTTTATAAAAAAAAAAAGAAATATTTAAGGAAATAATTTTTTTTTTTAATAAAAGAATATATATGAGTCTTTCGGATTCAATCAGTATCAACTATAAAAACTGCTGAAAAAAAGTCTTAGATTCATGCAGACGTTCATGTATTCGAAATGCATAGAACTCACGCATAGTTAGCCTGATTCTTTTTTTTTTATTTGACGCAGCATCCTATGTTGCACTCGATACCCATCTTCTCCACAAGGAAATAACAAAGGATACTAAGAAGGATGAACTGATAAACATTAGAGATCAAAATTTGTATCAGTTTAATTAAAATCATGGTATAATATATAATATTATTGTGTATACACAATTTTTTTTTTAATCTAACGTCAACTCTATAAAATAGAATACAATGAAATCATCAAAAAATAATTTTTAATATTAAATATGTCAAACAAAATGAATATAAAATAGATTTTAAGATTTACATAACAAAAAATTATCAACATTAAAAACAATATAAAGCATGGTCAAGAGAAAATAAACAAACCTCATTTATAATTATAATTGAAGTATAAATATATGTTAATTAGGTATATCAATATCCATAGTATAAAAAATAAAGCTCCAAATGTTAAAAATACATTTTTCAAACGAAACAGTTTTTAAAAAATACATAAACATATATTTAACATGACTACTTCTTCCAATCAACTTTTCTCAATCTTGACCTGGATAAGTTGGTTTGTTGTAGACGTTTTGGAATGAATTGTGTTATCTTTAAGTAGTACATAAATTTTCTTTTGCCACCAGAACACTGACTATATCAGAAACAGAAGATAGTTTCACATATTTGTATAGAAATATATTAAAAGTAATGTAATATTCAAAATTGTAAGAAAAAACGACCTACTTGTTTTTCGATGTTATCGATGAACTATGTTGAACATGAACACTTTCATCATCAACCGGCAAGTCCTTTAAAAAAAACACAATATAATTATTTGTAAAATATGTAGGATTATATAAGAGTAATGAACAATAGGATAATGTGGATGTACCTTTGATGGAACTTTTGCATTCAAAGTGTGTTATCAAATTCCTGTCATCCGATAACTTGACCAATAGTTATTCCAGTTACTCTTCAAGTCTTCTTCAGAGATGTGGATTCTGAAAATAAATTTCCGATGAACCAAATGTTCAAACTGGATCGGTACTGTGCCCTGTAATCCTTCCTCAATGGTTAGGAGACGAAAGAAAATTTTATTTGTATGTATAAGTAAAAAGAGGGGAAAAAAAAAATAGTCGACATAAAGTATTTTGCATGCTATGTTTCACAATCAACTAAAACATTGAAAAATGTAACATCACCTTGTGTCCAAATCAGTTAGAATTTGAGAATTTTTATAAAAAAAGGTCATTCATAGCATCACCTTCTTAATAAAAGACCTAAAATATAATCTTTTTAAAAAAGGCAAAAAACCCATGTTAATAACCTTTTATGCCCTTATATATAATTATGGTAATTAATTTATTAATTTATTAAATAAAGAACAAGTCTTCGTATTCCTACTTTATGGCCATATAATCAACCACATTCTTTCACAATAAATTTTCTTCTGTTTAATTAGGTAGCTGTGGAATTCTCAAATCATAATATGACTTTCCTTATTCATATGCAATCTGCAAGATTGATTGTAAAATTGAATATGATCTGATTTCCTTTCGTTTAACAAGGTAGTTGTGTAATTTATCGCCACCGCTCACCGGCACGATCTGATTTTCTTCGAGTCGACATCTCGGATCCGGGTTAATCGGACGGTGGAGACGAGGTGGTGATTTATGAGAGGCGGGAGAGAGAGTAGGTAGCGGCGGGGATGTGACGGCGAAGGATGGCGGAGAGGATGATTGTATCCGTGAGTGTTCGGTGTGTGCAGACGAAGAGGACGCCGGAGGTGGTGGAGGAGGCGGAGGTGGGCCTTTGACGACGATTTTGTCGCCTAGGAGTGGGGCGACGCAGCGTATGGTCCACATGGGAACCATTAATCCGGCGAGATGAAGAGTCTTGCCAAGGGTATGATATTTAATTCCACACGTACACACATAATTTGCTGGGAATTTAGGATTTTTCAATGAGATGGTTTTGAGATGATTTTAATTTAGGTTCAATTTTGCTCTGTTTTCGTGTAATTGTGATGATTTACGTGCGTGTTGCTGGAATGTAGTTCATGATTATTTGTTATTGGTTTGGTCAAGGGATAATGCGATCTTATTTTGCATATGTATACGTATTTTTGCATAATCACATTCTAATATGAAGACACAGTACCATTTTTTCTGCATTATTCATTTTATTTTGCAGTTTTAGATTTCATTGTTCTGTATTGTATCCACATTTCATATTAATTTTCCAACAATGGTCAAGGGAGCAAAAATGTTATTCATTATTAATGAATATAAGTGACAATGAGTATGTAGATCATTAAGTTTGAATTTCAGAGTTTTGAGGAAAATTTTTAAATTTGGAAGGTAAGTAATCAACGATTTTAATTTTGGGAAGACTTAGTAATTAGCGGATTTGATGGGGTGAGAGATTTGCATTCAAAATTTAAAATTAGTTGACTTTCTCTAAATTAATTCGAAAATTAAATATTAAAGGCATGATGGTACATTTATGTTACATTTTGATCTTAATTTGAAACTATTTTAAACCATGTCCTTATTTAAAAAATCACTAAGTGGAAAGACCTAATATGTGAAATCCCCTTAGAATTTCGAATGCAGTTTTGCCGATGAGTGGAATAAGAGTGTCTCGCACAACTTTTACTTTTAATCTCCACGTTTCCGAGAAATATCTTCTATGAGGGAGAATTGTGATGACATTAATACAGTATAATAGAGAAATCAAATAAAGAAATCAATTAATCAAAAGAATTGTTGAATGATGAGTTTGGTTCTCAACGGATAAAATGACAGAGAGAACTGTAAATAATAAAAAAATATATAAAAGAAAACTGTAAAAGAAAACTGTAAAAGAATCTTGAGAGAGAGGGGAGAAATATATATAAATTTTTTTAAGAAAACTGTGGAGATTGGAAAACAAAAGAGGAAAGATGGAGAAGAGAGAACTGAAATAATTATTTTTAAAAATATAAAAAAGAAAACGGTATAAAACTGTATAAAGAAAACAATTATTTAAAACAATAATTTAAGAAAATTGTCAGAAAAAGAGGGAGAAAGTGTATAAAACTGTATAAAATAAAGAAAACAATTATTTTAAAAGATAATTTAAGAAAACTGTCGAGAAAAAACTGTAAAAGAAAATCGTAAAGAATCTAGAGAGAGAGAGAGAGGAGATATATATATATTTTTTAAGAAAACTGTGGAGATTGGAGAAAAAAGAGGAAAGATGGAGAAGAGAGAACTGAAATAATTATTTTAAAAAATATAAAAAAGAAAACAGTATAAAATTGTATAAAGAAAACAATTATTTTAAACAATAATTTAAGAAAACTGTCAGAAAAAGAGGGAGAAAGTGTATAAAACTGTATAAAATAAAGAAAACAATTATTTTAAAAGATAATTTAAGAAAACTGTCAAGAAAAAGATGGAGATAGAGGAGAGAATTGAAAAATTATTTAAGAAAAAAAATTGTATAAAGAATAAAGAAAATCAATTATTTAAATAAATTAATTATTATTTAAAAAAAGAAAAGAAAAAAAATTGTCCAGAGAGAACGAAAAAAAAAATGAAGAAAAATTTAAGTGGAAGTGGAAAAGGAAGAAGATAGAATTAAAAAAAGAAAAGAAAAAACTATAGAGAAAAAAAAAAGGAGTTAAGAAAACGGTAAAAGAATGGAGAAAAAAAAAAGGAAGAGAGGAGAGAGAAAAAAAAGGGGAGAGAGAGGAGAGAGAGAAAAAAAAAAAAATTGAGAAAATTAGAAAAATTCTGAGAAGGGGTCTTCTAAAGATAGTCTAGTGTCGCCCAAACTATCAATAGTCCATTAATCTGAGCCATCAGATCTGAAATCTAATGGCTTATATTTGATGACCTGCTACCTTTTGCACTTGGCGTCGCAGAATCCATAGCCTTGCATTGCACTTATTATCATTTTTTGTCGCCCTATCGCACTTTTAAATTAATTTTAATAATTTTAAATACATAATTATAAAATTACAAATTTATTCTCACATAATTAATAAAAAAATTAATAATAATATATAATCTTTATTTTAATTCTCATATCATTAATCAATCGTTCCAAAATTATATTTTTGAGTTTTAAGAAATAATAATCTAATTTTAAATTTATTATATATATTTAAGATGATACTTGACCATACACATCAATTTTAATTATTTATTTATATTTTATTTACACTCGATCATTTAATAAGTTCACCCAAAAATCATTTTTTATTACGGTTATACGCACCCACTCATTTTATGATTTCACTTCCAAATAATTTATTTTATCGCGGTTATCTGCACCCGCTCATTTTACGAGTTCATTCCCAAATTATTTTTTTACCACAATTATTTGCACCCACTCATTTTATGAGTTCATCCCGAATAATTTTTTATCGCCGTTATCTGCACCTGCTCATTTTACGAGTTCACCCCCAAATTATTTTTTTACCACAGTTATCTACACCCCTCATTTTATGAGTTCGATCACCCCAAAAAAAATTAAAAAAATAATTACATTTAAAAGACTATATTATCCTTTTATTAATTTACACAAAATATAATAAAACCAACCTTAATTTGTATATTTACAATTGGCAGTCGAGTCATTGCCGAGTTACCGTCGATTCACCACCAAGTAGACATGTTCGTCGGTTGAAAACCACCGATTTCGGTTAGAAACCGGCGGTTACGGTTTTCGAAAATGGCGAATCGTAATCGAACCGCGAACCGCCGGTTTGGCGGTTTTAATTTTTAATTTTTTTTTAATATTATCTCCGTTTTCGCTCGTTTTCACTCCATTTTCGTTCGTTTTAACTCATTTTTTAGAAAATACATTACTAGAATTTAATAAAAAATTATATAACTTAAATTTATACATTAAAAATAGAAGAATTGTGTATTAAAAAAATATATTTTTTTTATAAAAATCGTCAAATCGCCGGTTTGCGGTTTGTCAAAATGTCAAACAGTAACCGAACTGCCATTTTTCGGTTACGGTTCGATTTTCAAACCGTAACCGGCGGTTTGGCGGTTCGATTTTGCGCATGTCTACCACCAAGTCATCCATATTTTTAGAAAAAAAATCCGTAAAACATAATTTTATTTTTAAAAAAAAAAAAACTATCGAAATTATATACAAATCTCGATTTTTTTTCTTTTTTATTTTTCTTCCCTTCTCCTCTTTTTCTTTCTTCCCATTTTAAGTTTTTATTCCAAACTTCTAATTTCTTCGTTTTTTTTTTCCTTTTACATTTTTTTTAATTTTCCTGCCTTTATTTTCCATTTTTATGTATATTTATTTTAATTTTAATACAAAATAATATTATATGTATAATTTTATTATAGTGGGTAACACAATAAATAATAACTACTATTAACAGTAATTAGTAATATCTTATTTAATAACAAATAATTTTAAACATTTAATTATATTCAAAAATACAAAAAATAATTATTATTAATACCACGAATAATAATCAATAATAACATGCATATTAGTTAGTAATATTTTATACAATAACAAATAATTTCACACATCTAATTGTATTCAATAATACCAAAAACAATGGAAATTTCACACATCTAATTGTATTCAATAATACCAAAAACAATGGAAATAAAAAAGGAAAATAAAGGCAGGAAAAAAAAAGTAAAAGGAAAAAAACGAAGAAATTGAAAATTTGAAATAAAAACTGAAAATGGAAGAAAAAGAGAAATGGGAAGAAAAATTAAAAAGAAAAAAAAATTCAAGATTTGTGGCTAATTTCGATAGTTTTTTTTTTAAATTATGTTTTACGATTTTTTTCTAAAAATATGGGTGACTTGATGGTGAATCGACGGTAACTCGGTAATTACTCGATTTCAGATTGTAAATATACAAATTAAGGTTGATTTTATTATATTTTGTGTAAATTAATGAAAGGATAATATAGTCTTTTAAATGTAATTATTTTTAAAAAAATATTTTTGGGTGAACTCATAAAATGAGGGGTGCAGATAAACGTGGTAAAAAAATAATTTAGGAGTGAACTCATAAAATGAGTGGGTGCACACCGTGATAAAAAAATGATTTGGGGGTGAACTCATAAAATGAGCGGGTGCAGATAACTTTAGTAAGATAAATGATTTTTGGGTGAACTCATTTAATAAAATGATAATATAGTCCTTAAAATGTAATTATTTAAAAAAAATAAAATCTTTTGGGGTGAACTTATAAAATGAGCCGGTACAGATAAACATGGTAAAAAAATAATTTTGGGGTGAACTTATGATTGCAAATAACCATGGTTAAAAAATGATTTGGGGTGAACTCATAAAATGAGCGGGTGTAGATAACCGTAGTAAAAAAATAATTTGAAGGTGAACTCATTAAATGAACATAGATAAAATATAAATAAAATAATAATCTAATTCTGTTAAAAAAATCTAATATTATGTTCTTTTAATTTAAATATTATTATTATTAATTTTAATGAAGGATAAAATAGTAAATAATAAAATAAAATTTAAATAATTATTTTAAAATATTAAAAAAAAAGGCAAAAGGTATCAAGTTAGAGCGACACAAAGCGATACAATTTGACATTCGAACTATTAATAGTCCAGGCGACACAAAAACTATACTAAGAAAATCCCATCTGAGAAGCCCCGTAAGAAAAAAAAGATTCAGAAATAGTAGTAATTAAGGGTAGATATTGATTCACGTGTTATACAACACTAAAATAAACAACCGCAAGTGTACGGTGTCTATCGTAGCGTGATAAGCACGAGGTCGATCCCACAGGGAGGTTAAGCGTAAAAGTAGTAGTTTGCTAATCGAGTTCTAAGTAGACGTGATCGAATAGATTGGATATTGAATTACTCTAAAATTACCTATCAAATTGTCACAAACAAGTAACAAAGAGTAATGGAAATCGATCAAATAGCATACGAATCAATAAACGAAAGTGAAATGGGTGAAAACTCGAATGAGAAAAGTGGATCCTAAAGCACATGCAACACTAATATATCCATTTATGATTAATATTCTACCTAAGTGGTGTTCATGCTTTGTCTATAAGATTGATCACGTAATAATGAATTAAAAGTTCTTTCGATCCAAGTAATTCAAAGGAGATACCACACAAATTAGTATCTCTACCTAAATTGCACAATAAAACCCAATCAAGCTCCTAAGATCATCACACATCTTCCTAATCATTGATCATCTTTCAATCTCACAATAAAATTAGGTTAAATGCTTGCAATCAATCAACCAAACTAGATTTCTCAACCTAATTCAATTAACTATGATCAACACATCATCATTGTACACATAATGACATGCTTTGCAATATAAACCAAGCATCCAAATAGAATTAAGCCACACAAACACCAAATAAGCAAAACATTAATTCATAAACTTCAACAAAAGTATTTACATGGCTTTTAGAATCACAAAGTGTTTAGCCAACTACAATCATAATGAAATTACAAAATAAACAAAGATCAAAGCACTAAAAACTGAAAATAAGAGAAAGCTTAGGCTGTGGTGTGGTGGGGAAATGAATTCTCAAGCTAGTGGCTCCTTCCTTGCATGAATTGGTGGTGAATTGAAGAAGATGTGGCCCAAAACCTCCAAATGTGTGTTGGTGTGTGAAAGAATTCTTGGGAGAGGGGTAAGATGGTGTGAAGTTTAAGAAGTGGGGTATTTATAGTGTTGGGGTAGGGTTTGGATATGGTATTTGCAAGTTAGTCCCTCGAAAATGGAGAAAACATGCGTTTGGCACCGAATTTGGAAGTGACTCGGCCGAGTTGTGGTCACTCGGCCGAGTTGGGGTGTTAATCGAATCATCACAAAAACAGGGGAACCGCGTTACTCGGCCGAGTTGGGTCACTCGGCCGAGTGGTCTTCAAGCCTTCACTTCAACTCGGCCGAGTTGGGTTACTCGGCCGAGTGCGCAGTAAAACTCCAACTTGCAGATTCGGCCGAGTAAGGTCACTCGGCCGAGTGTGCAGTAACACCCAAAGTCGCAGATTCGGCCGAGTAAGGTCACTCGGTCGTGTGCGCAGTCGAGGCCAAACTCTCAGATTCGGCCGAGTAAGGTCACTCGGCCGAGTTGCCTTGCACCTCGATTTCGGCCTTTTCTCGTTTCGTGCATAACTTTCGCCTCGGGTGTCGGATTAACTTGATTCCTTCGGCTAATCCACTCCGTTTTCCGCGACGAATCCAACCGTGCACTCCTCTTTCCAGTCCGATCACTTGTGGTATGTGTTTTGCTCCAAATTCCATCGTTTTACCTACAAAACCGACAAAACACAACATTTCTCTCATTTTGGCTTAAATAGTCATATTCCATGCATAATTCAATGAAATCCACATCAAAATACGCCTCACATGTGCCCCTAAAACGTGTAAATTCCACCCGAATCAAACCCCCCCCCCCCCCAAACTTAAAATGTTGTTTGTCCTCAAACAACTAAGCACTTAAAGCAATGAGGGTGGAATGATCACAATGGAATATTCAATGTAATTCACACATGCAAAGTAGAATGTAATGATATCTCTTTCTCAAAGTGCATTTCTCAATGAAGGTCATAGGCTCACTATTGCAATTCACACTCATGGATCAAAGAATGCATCAACACACAACACATTGTGAATGGGGAAACATAATCTAAATGCTCAAGTCCTCTACTCACATGACAAAGTGTTTCTCTCAAACACACAAACAAATTGAGGATATTAATGCACTCATCAACTAAGTTATGCTATGCAATCACCATATGCTTGCCCAACTTCTACTTTCTACACACACTCAAATGCTCAACAATGTGATCAATAGGACTTAATCAAGGATGTAGCATTGGTTCTTTGGACAAGGTAGGATGAATTTGGGAATTGTGACTCTTCTAGTGGAGGACAAAGTTTGTTGTTTTACAATGTGTGCTTCTACTTTCAAAGCTTACAAACTTCATCCTCACTTTTTTTTTTTTTTCCAGCATTCATCACCTCATCCTTTGAACCATTTTTTTTTTCTTTTCAAGCTTTTGGGGCTCTTTGTCCCTCTTTTCTTTTCCTTGATTTTCTTTTCATCTTTCTCTTTTTCTTTCAACTTCTCCAATTTCTCATTTTCACCAAAGATATTCATTTAAGCACACGTTTCTCCACTTTGTCTTTCATCCTCCACTAGATATGGGAATCAAAAGGCTCAAAAAGGCTAAGTGGTTAACATTGTAGTTTGCCAAGAAAATGAGGAATTAAGCTCAAGGGGCTAACTACGGAAAATTACTTCGGTTTTGGGAAATTTTTGGCTAAGTGACTCTTTTAGAACAAGATGGCCTATATCACATCACATCATTTCACACAATCATGCTTTCAAACAAGAACTTTGGCAAGTTCTAGGATCACTGGCAATAACTTAGTCCACTCTCAAATGAACTAAACCGGATTACATGTTCGATTTAAGGCTCAATTCTCACCGGTTTATTCAATAGGACTCTCACATTCATCAAATGTCCCCAAACAACAACACATCATATATCCATGCTATCCAAGATCACAAATATGAACACAATCATGAAACTATATCCAACATCAATCATGCTTACATTCAAAGCAAATAAACATCACCACAACTACTCAACAATGGATTTCAATGACTATTCATGCTCACATTTCACCAAATGTCCACTACCCAACATATAATCAAGACCAACTTAAACAATCCAAGCATGCGAAATCCAACACATCATCATTGTACACATAATGACATGCTTTGCAATATAAACCAAGCATCCAAATAGAATTAAGCCACACAAACACCAAATAAGCAAAACATTAATTCATAAACTTCAACAAAAGTATTTACATGGCTTTTAGAATCACAAAGTGTTTAGCCAACTACAATCATAATGAAATTACAAAATAAACAAAGATCAAAGCACTAAAAACTGAAAATAAGAGAAAGCTTAGGCTGTGGTGTGGTGGGGAAATGAATTCTCAAGCTAGTGGCTCCTTCCTTGCATGAATTGGTGGTGAATTGAAGAAGATGTGGCAACAAAACCTCCAAATGTGTGTTGGTGTGTGAAAGAATTCTTGGGAGAGGGGTAAGATGGTGTGAAGTTTAAGAAGTGGGGTATTTATAGTGTTGGGGTAGGGTTTGGATATGGTATTTGCAAGTTAGTCCCTCGAAAATGGAGAAAACATGCGTTTGGCACCGAATTTGGAAGTGACTCGGCCGAGTTGTGGTCACTCGGCCGAGTTGGGGTGTTAATCGAATCATCACAAAAACAGGGGAACCGCGTTACTCGGCCGAGTTGGGTCACTCGGCCGAGTGGTCTTCAAGCCTTCACTTCAACTCGGCCGAGTTGGGTTACTCGGCCGAGTGCGCAGTAAAACTCCAACTTGCAGATTCGGCCGAGTAAGGTCACTCGGCCGAGTGTGCAGTAACACCCAAAGTCGCAGATTCGGCCGAGTAAGGTCACTCGGTCGTGTGCGCAGTCGAGGCCAAACTCTCAGATTCGGCCGAGTAAGGTCACTCGGCCGAGTTGCCTTGCACCTCAATTTCGGCCTTTTCTCGTTTCGTGCATAACTTTCGCCTCGGGTGTCGGATTAACTTGATTCCTTCAGCTAATCCACTCCGTTTTCCGCGACGAATCCAACCGTGCACTCCTCTTTCCAGTCCGATCACTTGTGGTATGTGTTTTGCTCCAAATTCCATCGTTTTACCTACAAAACCGACAAAACACAACCTTTCTCTCATTTTGGCTTAAATAGTCATATTCCATGCATAATTCAATGAAATCCACATCAAAATACGCCTCACATGTGCCCCTAAAACGTGTAAATTCCACCCGAATCAGATATCTTCTGTTACACTCATTAAATTACGTACTAACACATGTAATACAGGGCGGACCCAAAGTCATGCCTAGGGGGGCCTTGCCCCCCTACCCCACCTACCCTTTAAAAAATTAATATTTTAAAAAATTATATAACTTAAATTTATACATTAAAAATAGAAGAATTGTGTATTAAAAAAATATATTTTTTTTATAAAAATCGCCAAATCGCCGGTTTGCGGTTTGTCAAAATGTCAAACAGTAACCGAACTGCCATTTTTCGGTTACGGTTCGATTTTCAAACCGTAACCGGCGGTTTGGCGGTTCGATTTTGCGCATGTCTACCACCAAGTCATCCATATTTTTAGAAAAAAAATCCGTAAAACATAATTTTATTTTAAAAAAAAAAAAAACTATCGAAATTATATACAAATCTCGATTTTTTTTCTTTTTTATTTTTCTTCCCTTCTCCTCTTTTTCTTTCTTCCCATTTTAAGTTTTTATTCCAAACTTCTAATTTCTTCGTTTTTTTTTTCCTTTTACATTTTTTTTAATTTTCCTGCCTTTATTTTCCATTTTTATGTATATTTATTTTAATTTTAATACAAAATAATATTATATGTATAATTTTATTATAGTGGGTAACACAATAAATAATAACTACCATTAACAGTAATTAGTAATATCTTATTTAATAACAAATAATTTTAAACATTTAATTATATTCAAAAATACAAAAAACAATTATTATTAATACCACGAATAATAATCAATAATAACATGCATATTAGTTAGTAATATTTTATATAATAACAAATAATTTCACACATCTAATTGTATTCAATAATACCAAAAACAATGGAAATAAAAAAGGAAAATAAAGGCAGGAAAAAAAAAGTAAAAGGAAAAAAACTAAGAAATTGAAAATTTGAAATAAAAACTGAAAATGGAAGAAAAAGAGAAATGGGAAGAAAAATTAAAAAGAAAAAAAATTCAAGATTTGTGGCTAATTTCGATAGTTTTTTTTTTAAATTATGTTTTACGATTTTTTTCTAAAAATATGGGTGACTTGATGGTGAATCGACGGTAACTCGGTAATTACTCGATTTCAGATTGTAAATATACAAATTAAGGTTGATTTTATTATATTTTGTGTAAATTAATGAAAGGATAATATAGTCTTTTAAATGTAATTATTTTTAAAAAAATATTTTTGGGTGAACTCATAAAATGAGGGGTGCAGATAAACGTGGTAAAAAAATAATTTAGGAGTGAACTCATAAAATGAGTGGGTGCACACCGTGATAAAAAAATGATTTGGGGGTGAACTCATAAAATGAGCGGGTGCAGATAACTTTAGTAAGATAAATGATTTTTGGGTGAACTCATTTAATAAAATGATAATATAGTCCTTCAAATGTAATTATTTAAAAAAAATAAAATCTTTTGGGGTGAACTTATAAAATGAGCCGGTACAGATAAACATGGTAAAAAAATAATTTTGGGGTGAACTTATGATTGCAAATAACCATGGTTAAAAAATGATTTGGGGTGAACTCATAAAATGAGCGGGTGTAGATAACCGTAGTAAAAAAATAATTTGAAGGTGAACTCATTAAATGAGCATAGATAAAATATAAATAAAATAATAATCTAATTCTGTTAAAAAAATCTAATATTATGTTCTTTTAATTTAAATATTATTATTATTAATTTTAATGAAGGATAAAATAGTAAATAATAAAATAAAATTTAAATAATTATTTTAAAATATTAAAAAAAAGGCAAAAGGTATCAAGTTAGAGCGACACAAAGCGATACAATTTGACATTCGAACTATTAATAGTCCAGGCGACACAAAAACTATACTAAGAAAATCCCATCTGAGAAGCCCCGTAAGAAAAAAAAGATTCAGAAATAGTAGTAATTAAGGGTAGATATTGATTCACGTGTTATACAACACTAAAATAAACAACCGCAAGTGTACGGTGTCTATCGTAGCGTGATAAGCACGAGGTCGATCCCACAGGGAGGTTAAGCGTAAAAGTAGTAGTTTGCTAATCGAGTTCTAAGTAGACGTGATCGAATAGATTGGATACTGAATTACTCTAAAATTACCTATCAAATTGTCACAAACAAGTAACAAAGAGTAATGGAAATCAAATCAAATAGCATACGAATCAATAAACGAAAGTGAAATGGGTGAAAACTCAAATGAGAAAAGTGGATCCTAAAGCACATGCAACACTAATATATCCATTTATGATTAATATTCTACCTAAGTGGTGTTCATGCTTTGTCTATAAGATTGATCACGTAATAATGAATTAAAAGTTCTTTCGATCCAAGTAATTCAAAGGAGATACCACACAAATTAGTATCTCTACCTAAATTGCACAATAAAACCCAATCAAGCTCCTAAGATCATCACACATCTTCCTAATCATTGATCATCTTTCAATCTCACAATAAAATTAGGTTAAATGCTTGCAATCAATCAACCAAACTAGATTTCTCAACCTAATTCAATTAACTATGATCAACACATCATCATTGTACACATAATGACATGCTTTGCAATATAAACCAAGCATCCAAATAGAATTAAGCCACACAAACACCAAATAAGCAAAACATTAATTCATAAACTTCAACAAAAGTATTTACATGGCTTTTAGAATCACAAAGTGTTTAGCCAACTACAATCATAATGAAATTACAAAATAAACAAAGATCAAAGCACTAAAAACTGAAAATAAGAGAAAGCTTAGGCTGTGGTGTGGTGGGGAAATGAATTCTCAAGCTAGTGGCTCCTTCCTTGCATGAATTGGTGGTGAATTGAAGAAGATGTGGCCCAAAACCTCCAAATGTATGTTGGTGTGTGAAAGAATTCTTGGGAGAGGGGTAAGATGGTGTGAAGTTTAAGAAGTGGGGTATTTATAGTGTTGGGGTAGGGTTTGGATATGGTATTTGCAAGTTAGTCCCTCGAAAATGGAGAAAACATGCGTTTGGCACCGAATTTGGAAGTGGCTCGGCCGAGTTGTGGTCACTCGGCCGAGTTGGGGTGTTAATCGAATCATCACAAAAACAGGGGAACCGCGTTACTCGGCCGAGTTGGGTCACTCGGCCGAGTGGTCTTCAAGCCTTCACTTCAACTCGGCCGAGTTGGGTTACTCGGTCGAGTGCGCAGTAAAACTCCAACTTGCAGATTCGGCCGAGTAAGGTCACTCGGCCGAGTGTGTAGTAACACCCAAAGTCGCAGATTCGGCCGAGTAAGGTCACTCGGTTGTGTGCGCAGTCGAGGCCAAACTCTCAGATTCGGCCGAGTAAGGTCACTCCGCCGAGTTGCCTTGCACCTCGATTTCGGCCTTTTCTCGTTTCGTGCATAACTTTCGCCTCGGGTGTCGGATTAACTTGATTCCTTCGGCTAATCCACTCCGTTTTCCGCGACGAATCCAACCGTGCACTCCTCTTTCCAGTCCGATCACTTGTGGTATGTGTTTTGCTCCAAATTCCATCGTTTTACCTACAAAACCGACAAAACACAACATTTCTCTCATTTTGGCTTAAATAGTCATATTCCATGCATAATTCAATGAAATCCACATCAAAATACGCCTCACATGTGCCCCTAAAACGTGTAAATTCCACCCGAATCAAACTCCCCCCAAACTTAAAATGTTGTTTGTCCTCAAACAACTAAGCACTTAAAGCAATGAGGGTGGAATGATCACAATGGAATATTCAATGTAATTCACACATGCAAAGTAGAATGTAATGATATCTCTTTCTCAAAGTGCATTTCTCAATGAAGGTCATAGGCTCACTATTGCAATTCACACTCATGGATCAAAGAATGCATCAACACAAAACACATTGTGAATGGGGAAACATAATCTAAATGCTCAAGTCCTCTACTCACATGACAAAGTGTTTCTCTCAAACACACAAACAAATTGAGGATATTAATGCACTCATCAACTAAGTTATGCTATGCAATCACCATATGCTTGCCCAACTTCTACTTTCTACACACACTCAAATGCTCAACAATGTGATCAATAGGACTTAATCAAGGATGTAGCATTGGTTCTTTGGACAAGGTAGGATGAATTTGGGAATTGTGACTCTTCTAGTGGAGGACAAAGTTTGTTGTTTTACAATGTGTGCTTCTACTTTCAAAGCTTACAAACTTCATCCTCACTTTTTTTTTTTTTTTCCAGCATTCATCACCTCATCCTTTGAACCATTTTTTTTTTCTTTTCAAGCTTTTGGGGCTCTTTGTCCCTCTTTTCTTTTCCTTGATTTTCTTTTCATCTTTCTCTTTTTCTTTCAACTTCTCCAATTTCTCATTTTCACCAAAGATATTCATTTAAGCACATGTTTCTCCACTTTGTCTTTCATCCTCCACTAGATATGGGAATCAAAAGGCTCAAAAAGGCTAAGTGGTTAACATTGTAGTTTGCCAAGAAAATGAGGAATTAAGCTCAAGGGGCTAACTACGGAAAATTACTTCGGTTTTGGGAAATTTTTGGCTAAGTGACTCTTTTAGAACAAGATGGCCTATATCACATCACATCATTTCACACAATCATGCTTTCAAACAAGAACTTTGGCAAGTTCTAGGATCACTGGCAATAACTTAGTCCACTCTCAAATGAACTAAACCGGATTACATGTTCGATTTAAGGCTCAATTCTCACCGGTTTATTCAATAGGACTCTCACATTCATCAAATGTCCCCAAACAACAACACATCATATATCCATGCTATCCAAGATCACAAATATGAACACAATCATGAAACTATATCCAACATCAATCATGCTTACATTCAAAGCAAATAAACATCACCACAACTACTCAACAATGGATTTCAATGACTATTCATGCTCACATTTCACCAAATGTCCACTACCCAACATATAATCAAGACCAACTTAAACAATCCAAGCATGCGAAATCCAAGTGTGCGCCGGTGCAAAATGTGACACAAGTAGAATGACGAATCGGTGCAAGGGTAACAATTAGTAGAAAAATAAAAGAAAAATAACTCCCCCAAACTTAGAATTTTACTATGTAAAAATTCTAAGTTTGGGGCTACAAATTGTTACCTCCCTCCTTGCACATCCAATGCTCTTCAAGAGTCACCATTGCATCACTTGCTTTCTTTCTCCAAAGTTGGCCTTGCTTCTTCTTCATTCTCCAAAACAAGGTATCCACAATTCTCCTCATCCAAACCTACAAAGCAACTAAGCTATCAACACTACTAAAGCAATAAAACCTTGGGTTGCCTCCCAAGAAGCGCTATTTTTAACGTCCTATGCCGGACGGTTGTTTCTTCTTTCAAGCCTCATCCAAACGAAGCGACTCCACCATTCGAAGTTGCTCGTTCCCAAAGTAATGCTTCACTCTTTGTCCGTTCACCACAAAGGTTGTTCCATCCTTACCAATAAGTTCCACATTTCCCATGGGCGTCACATTCTTAATCACAAAGGGCCCCGACCACTTTGACTTCAATTTGCCCGGAAATAACCTCAACCTTGAATTGAACAATAGGACTTGTTCTCCAACTTGAAACTCCCTCCTTTCAATCATCTTGTCATGAAACCTCTTAGCTCTTTCTTTGTGAATCTTAGAATTCTCAAAGGCTCCATTCCTAAACTCATCAAGCTCATTAAGCATCATCTTTCTTCTTTCTCCGGATGCCTTAAGATCAAGATTCAACTCGTTAATGGCCCAACGAGTTTTCAACTCCACTTCCACGGGTAGATGACAAGACTTGCCATACACAAGTTGATAAGGAGATGTGCCCAAAGGTGTCTTATAAGCCGTTCGATACGCCCAAAGAGCATCATCCAACTTGATAGCCCAATCCTTCCTCTTTAACCCAACGGTTTTCTCCAAGATTTGCTTCACCTCTCGATTAGCAAGCTCCGTTTGCCCATTAGCTTGGGGGTGATATGGTGTGGTCACCCTATGCTTTACTCCATACTTTGTCAAAAGTTGGTCAAGCCATCGGTTGCAAAAGTGTGAACCACCATCACTCACTAATGCTCTTGGAGTACCAAAACGAGTAAAAATATTCTTCCTCAAAAAGTTGAGGACCACCTTGGCATCATTTGTAGTGGTTGGAATGGCCTCAATCCACCTAGAGACATAATCAATAGCCAATAGAATGTAAGAAAATCCATGAGAAGTGGGGAATGGTCCCATGAAATCAATCCCCCATACATCAAAGAGCTCCACCTCGATTACATTCTTCATAGGCATTTCATGCCTCTTCGAGATGTTTCCCATCCTTTGGCACTTGTCACACTTCTTCACAAAAGCTACACAATCCCTAAAAATGGATGGCCAATAGAAGCCACTTTGAAGAACCTTGTGAGCCGTCCTATTTGCCCCAAAATGACCACCATAAGGAGATGAATGGCATTCTTCAATTACTTTCTCCCACTCATCTTCCCCTAAGCACCTTCTCATGACCATATCGGAACACCATCTATAAAGAAACGGATCCTCCCAAACATAGAACTTAACATCATGATAAAATTTCTTCTTTTGATGGAATGAGAGGTTTGGTGGTGGTGTTCCGGTGGCTATGTAGTTCACGAAATCGGCGAACCATGGACATGTTTCTTTGATGGTAAGGAGTTGCTCATCGGGAAACCACTCCTTAATAGGAACTTGGATGTCCTTTTCCTCCACATTCTCAAGCCTTGAGAGATGATCCGCTACCACATTTTCACATCCTTTTCTATCCCTTATCTCCACATCAAATTCTTGCAAGAGGAGCACCCATCTTATCAACCTCGGTTTAGCCTCCTTCTTCTCAACCAAATACTTTAAAGCCGTGTGATCCGTGTATACTATGGTCTTAGCTCCCACCAAGTATGCTCTAAATTTGTCAAAACTATAAATCACGGCTAGCATCTCCTTCTCCGTTGTGGTGTAGTTCCTTTGAGCCGGATTCAATGTTTTGCTTGCATAATAAATCACACGAAAGAGCTTGTCTCTCTTTTGGCCCAAAGCCACTCCAATGGCATAATCACTAGCATCACACATAATCTCAAATGGTTGGCTCCAATCGGGTATCACCAACACGGGAGCTTTAATCAAGGCCTCCTTCAAAATCTCAAACGACTTCACACATTCTTCACTAAAAATGAAGGTGGCCCCCTTTTCCAACAATGCACACATGGGCTTGGCTATCTTTGAAAAGTCCTTGATGAATCTTCTATAAAAACCGGCATGTCCAAGAAAGCTCCTAACCGCCTTCTCATTAGTTGGTGGGGGTAATCTCTCAATAGCCACTATCTTTGCTCTATCCACCTCAAACCCTTTAGCCGAAATCTTGTGCCCAAGTACAATCCCTTCCTTCACCATAAAGTGGCATTTCTCCCAATTAAGCACCAAGTTGGTATCTATGCATCTTTGTAAAACACAAGAGAGGTTACGTAGACATGTATCAAAGCAATAACCAAATACGGAAAAATCATCCATAAACACCTCCATTATGTTTTCAATCATGCCATGAAAAATAGCCATCATGCATCGTTGGAAAGTGGCGGGAGCATTGCAAATCCAAATGACATTCTCCTAAAAGCAAAAGTACCATAAGGGCAAGTAAAAGTTGATTTCTCTTGGTCTTTAGGATCAATCAAAATTTGATTGTATCCCGAGTAACCATCAAGAAAGCAATAATACTCGTATCCCGCCATCCTATCCAACATTTGATCAATAAAAGGCAAAGGGAAGTGATCTTTCCTAGTGGCACTATTCAACATACGATAATCAATGCACACTCTCCACCCCACAATGGGCCTAGAAGGAACGTCCTCTAAGGCTTCGGTTTTAATAATGGTCATACCCCCCTTCTTAGGGACCACTTGTGTTGGGCTCACCCACTCACTATCACTTATGGGAAAAATTATGTCATTATCTAGCCACTTCAACACTTCTTTTCTTACTACATCTTGCATAATGGGGTTCAATCTTCTTTGACCTTGGGCTTTAGGCTTAATAGACTCATCTAGTCTAATTTTATGCATGCAAATATGAGCCGGTATACCCTTCAAATCCGAAATATCCCAACCAATAGCCGATTTATAAGTTCTAAGCACCCTAAGCAATTTTTCTAACTCAAGCTCATGCAAGTGTGAAGAAACAATAACCGGAAAGAGTTCACCTTGTTCAAGATAAGCATATCTCAAGTGCTCCGGAAGTGGTTTCAAATCGAGCTTCCTCCCCTTCTCTTGAGCTTTTGGTTTCTCCTTAGCTTCCTCCTTTGGTGCTTCCAATGCATAACATGAGGGCCAAGTGTCAAGATTTTTGTGAGGAAATCTTTGACACTCTTCAAGTAAAACCCCCCCAAACTTGGCTTCTTGTTGTATCTCCATGAATTTCTCCTCCTTTTTGATTGGAAGTTCCTTCAAAACATCAAGAGAAGACATATATTCAAACAATTCTATATCATTAAGCTCATCAAAATTGAAATCAAAGGGAATAGAAGAGAGTGAGTTAAGAGATTCTCTTATGCAAAAATCAAGTGGATCCTTTGAGTTGCTCTTTTCCACGTGCATATTCACACAAGCTTGCACGTGGTTGATCATGTTGCACTCATAGACCTCATCCTCATCATCTCTAAACTTGATGGCCTTGTAGATGTTGAACAACACTTTCTCGTTGTTCACTTGAAGCTCCAACTCTCCTTTTCTCACATTGATAATTGCTCCACCGGTTGCCAAGAATGGCCTTCCCAATATGAGTGGAATGTACTTATCCTCCTCCATATCCAATACCACAAAATCCACCGGGAATATGAACTTATCGATCTTAACCAACACATCCTCTACTATACCCAAGGGGTAAGTCATGGATCTATCCGCCAATTGAAGGCTCATCGTGGTTGGTGTAAGTTTCCCCAAACCAAGTGACTTGAATATGGACAAAGGCATAAGATTAATGCTAGCTCCCAAATCACACAAAGCTTTAAATGTACCTCCATCTCCAATAACACATGGTAGAGTAAAGGATCCGGGGTCTCTAAGCTTTTGAGGTAGCTTTGCTTGAATGATTGAGCTACACTCCTCGGTCAAGTGCACCGTTTCATACTCCACCATCTTCCTCTTGTTGGACATAATTTCTTTCAAGAACTTGGAGTAATGGGGCATTTGTTCTAGAGCTTCGGCAAAGGGTATGTTGATGTGGATCTTCTTGAACATCTCCACAAACTTGGCAAATTTGTTGTCCAAGCCCTTCTTCTTCAACCTTTGAGGGTATGGGAGAGGTACCACATTCTTGCCTTTGTCTTGAGGAGAGATTGCCTCCTCACTCTTTTTCTCCTCTACTTTCTCTTCTTCCCTCACTATCTCCTCTTGCTTCTCTTTCTCTTGTCCATCTTCTTTGTCGACATCCTCGGGTGCCATTACCATTTCCTCCTCTTGTGGCATCTTTGGCCCATCGTAACTCGTCCCACTTCTTAGCTTTATAGCTTTGCAATGCTCCTTGGGGTTGAGCTCCGTGTTTGAAAGAAATTGCCCCGGAGTGTGTTGACTACCGATGACATTAGAAAGTTGACTCACTTGCTTTTCTATGGCTTTCATGTTGTTTGCCACATTCTTGATCATTTCTCCTTGTTCATCAAGTCTTTGCCGAGTTATGTTTGCATTCTCTCTAGTCTCTCTCATGAATTTCGTGGTTTCCCCCATAAAAGCTCCAAACATATCCTCCATTGATGGCTTTGATGAAGACTCCACAATAACTCCATCTCTCACATTGAAATTTGGAGGTGGGATGATGGCATTTCTTGTGTTGGCATAAGAGAAGTTCTTATGTTGCCTCAATCCGGGATGGTAGTGATTTGGGTTAGGAGTGTTTTGCCTCTCGTTCCAACCTCTTTCTCGAAATTGACGGTCCCTTTGATTGTTCATATAATGGGCCTCTTCATATTGTTCATCACTAGGTCCCATTAATGACTTGGCCGCCATCATCGAAGTCAACTTGTCCATCTTGTTGGATAAAGTAGCAAAATCATCCGACTCCTTAGTGGAAGCAACTTTCCGGGCTTGCCTTCTCTCAGATGGCCATTGGTGTCCGTTATTTGCCATCTCCTCTAGGAGCACATAACCCTCATCCGTCGTCTTTCCTAGCAAAGAACCTCCACCGGCCGAGGCATCCACCATCCCTCTTGTTCTATGGTCCATCCCGTTGTAGAAATAGCAAATCAATTGGTCTCTTGAGAAACCATGTTGAGGGCAACTCCGTATAAGATCCTTGAAACGCTCCCAAGCCTCGGCTAAAGACTCATCATCGTCTTGCATGAAGGAAGAAATTTCTCCTCTTATCTTGATTGTCTTGCTTGGAGGAAAGTATTTCATGAGGAAGGCATCAACAAGGTCGGCCCAATTCTCAATGGTTCTTAGATCAAGGGACATGTACCATTGCTTTGCACGATCACGGAGTGAGAATGGGAACAATTGGAGATGAATATAATCTTGAGGAACTCGGTTGATCTTAACCGTTCCACTTATCTCTAAGAATTGAGATAAATGGAGGTTAGGATCCTCCTTTGACAACCCTCCAAATTGGTTGTTTTGGACCATCATGATTAAGGCCGGCTTGAGCTCAAAGTTATGAGCGTCAACGGGTTCCCGACCCGCTCCTCCATAGGGCCTTGGGATAGGGCGGAAGTGGTCTCTCAAAACTCTTTGATTTCCATTGTCCTCCCGTTGCTCTCCATCTCCTTCAACATTGACATTCCCTTCATTCCTCCGGTTGAGGTTATCTCTTATGCCCCCTTGTGGTCGATTACCACCATTCCCATTTGGCTCTACTATGCCTCCAACATCCTCTTGGTTCCTTTCCTCTTCCACAATTGGATTCTCTCTTCGATTCATAGCTTCTAATTCAATCCTTCTTCTTTCGGCGTTTTGTCTTCGACAACGAACTTCGATTTCCGGGTCTAGAGGTAGCAACTCTTGTTGATTTCTCCTAGCTCGGGTGATCATATGCCATGTCTAGACAAAAGTTCAAAAGAAAATAAGAATCACAAGTGAAATCAAGGTAAAACAAACAAATATTTTTGGAATTTTTGCAAATAAGGAAAACAAGTAAAGTGTCTAAACTAAAACTCTCCTAGCCTACACTCTAGAGCTTATAAAAACCTCCCCGGCAGCGGCGCCATAAACTTGATTCACGTGTTATACAACACTAAAATAAACAACCGCAAGTGTACGGTGTCTATCGTAGCGTGATAAGCACGAGGTCGATCCCACATGGAGGTTAAGCGTAAAAGTAGTAGTTTGCTAATCGAGTTCTAAGTAGACGTGATCGAATAGATTGGATATTGAATTACTCTAAAATTACCTATCAAATTGTCACAAACAAGTAACAAAGAGTAATGGAAATCGATCAAATAGCATACGAATCAATAAACGAAAGTGAAATGGGTGAAAACTCAAATGAGAAAAGTGGATCCTAAAGCACATGCAACACTAATATATCCATTTATGATTAATATTCTACCTAAGTGGTGTTCATGCTTTGTCTATAAGATTGATCACGTAATAATGAATTAAAAGTTCTTTCGATCCAAGTAATTCAAAGGAGATACCACACAAATTAGTATCTCTACCTAAATTGCACAATAAAACCCAATCAAGCTCCTAAGATCATCACACATCTTCCTAATCATTGATCATCTTTCAATCTCACAATAAAATTAGGTTAAATGCTTGCAATCAATCAACCAAACTAGATTTCTCAACCTAATTCAATTAACTATGATCAACACATCATCATTGTACACATAATGACATGCTTTGCAATATAAACCAAGCATCCAAATAGAATTAAGCCACACAAACACCAAATAAGCAAAACATTAATTCATAAACTTCAACAAAAGTATTTACATGGCTTTTAGAATCACAAAGTGTTTAGCCAACTACAATCATAATGAAATTACAAAATAAACAAAGATCAAAGCACTAAAAACTGAAAATAAGAGAAAGCTTAGGCTGTGGTGTGGTGGGGAAATGAATTCTCAAGCTAGTGGCTCCTTCCTTCCATGAATTGGTGGTGAATTGAAGAAGATGTGGCCCAAAACCTCCAAATGTATGTTGGTGTGTGAAAGAATTCTTGGGAGAGGGGTAAGATGGTGTGAAGTTTAAGAAGTGGGGTATTTATAGTGTTGGGGTAGGGTTTGGATATGGTATTTGCAAGTTAGTCCCTCGAAAATGGAGAAAACATGCGTTTGGCACCGAATTTGGAAGTGACTCGGCCGAGTTGTGGTCACTCGGCCGAGTTGGGGTGTTAATCGAATCATCACAAAAACAGGGGAACCGCGTTACTCGGCCGAGTTGGGTCACTCGGCCGAGTGGTCTTCAAGCCTTCACTTCAACTCGGCCGAGTTGGGTTACTCGGCCGAGTGCGCAGTAAAACTCCAACTTGCAGATTCGGCCGAGTAAGGTCACTCGGCCGAGTGTGCAGTAACACCCAAAGTCGCAGATTCGGCCGAGTAAGGTCACTCGGTCGTGTGCGCAGTCGAGGCCAAACTCTCAGATTCGGCCGAGTAAGGTCACTCGGCCGAGTTGCCTTGCACCTCGATTTCGGCCTTTTCTCGTTTCGTGCATAACTTTCACCTCGGGTGTCGGATTAACTTGATTCCTTCGGCTAATCCACTCCGTTTTCCGCGACGAATCCAACCGTGCACTCCTCTTTCCAGTCCGATCACTTGTGGTATGTGTTTTGCTCCAAATTCCATCGTTTTACCTACAAAACCGACAAAACACAACATTTCTCTCATTTTGGCTTAAATAGTCATATTCCATGCATAATTCAATGAAATCCACATCAAAATACGCCTCACATGTGCCCCTAAAACGTGTAAATTCCACCCGAATCAAACCCCCCCCCAAACTTAAAATGTTGTTTGTCCTCAAACAACTAAGCACTTAAAACAATGAGGGTGGAATGATCACAATGGAATATTCAATGTAATTCACACATGCAAAGTAGAATGTAATGATATCTCTTTCTCAAAGTGCATTTCTCAATGAAGGTTATAGGCTCACTATTGCAATTCACACTCATGGATCAAAGAATGCATCAACACACAACACATTGTGAATGGGGAAACATAATCTAAATGCTCAAGTCCTCTACTCACATGACAAAGTGTTTCTCTCAAACACACAAACAAATTGAGGATATTAATGCACTCATCAACTAAGTTATGCTATGCAATCACCATATGCTTGCCCAACTTCTACTTTCTACACACACTCAAATGCTCAACAATGTGATCAATAGGACTTAATCAAGGATGTAGCATTGGTTCTTTGGACAAGGTAGGATGAATTTGGGAATTGTGACTCTTCTAGTGGAGGACAAAGTTTGTTGTTTTACAATGTGTGCTTCTACTTTCAAAGCTTACAAACTTCATCCTCACTTTTTTTTTTTTTTTCCAGCATTCATCACCTCATCCTTTGAACCATTTTTTTTTCTTTTCAAGCTTTTGGGGCTCTTTGTCCCTCTTTTCTTTTCCTTGATTTTCTTTTCATCTTTCTCTTTTTCTTTCAACTTCTCCAATTTCTCATTTTCACCAAAGATATTCATTTAAGCACACGTTTCTCCACTTTGTCTTTCATCCTCCACTAGATATGGGAATCAAAAGGCTCAAAAAGGCTAAGTGGTTAACATTGTAGTTTGCCAAGAAAATGAGGAATTAAGCTCAAGGGGCTAACTACGGAAAATTACTTCGGTTTTGGGAAATTTTTGGCTAAGTGACTCTTTTAGAACAAGATGGCCTATATCACATCACATCATTTCACACAATCATGCTTTCAAACAAGAACTTTGGCAAGTTCAAGGATCACTGGCAATAACTTAGTCCACTCTCAAATGAACTAAACCGGATTACATGTTCGATTTAAGGCTCAATTCTCACCGGTTTATTCAATAGGACTCTCACATTCATCAAATGTCCCCAAACAACAACACATCATATATCCATGCTATCCAAGATCACAAATATGAACACAATCATGAAACTATATCCAACATCAATCATGCTTACATTCAAAGCAAATAAACATCACCACAACTACTCAACAATGGATTTCAATGACTATTCATGCTCACATTTCACCAAATGTCCACTACCCAACATATAATCAAGACCAACTTAAACAATCCAAGCATGCGAAATCCAACACATCATCATTGTACACATAATGACATGCTTTGCAATATAAACCAAGCATCCAAATAGAATTAAGCCACACAAACACCAAATAAGCAAAACATTAATTCATAAACTTCAACAAAAGTATTTACATGGCTTTTAGAATCACAAAGTGTTTAGCCAACTACAATCATAATGAAATTACAAAATAAACAAAGATCAAAGCACTAAAAACTGAAAATAAGAGAAAGCTTAGGCTGTGGTGTGGTGGGGAAATGAATTCTCAAGCTAGTGGCTCCTTCCTTGCATGAATTGGTGGTGAATTGAAGAAGATGTGGCAACAAAACCTCCAAATGTGTGTTGGTGTGTGAAAGAATTCTTGGGAGAGGGGTAAGATGGTGTGAAGTTTAAGAAGTGGGGTATTTATAGTGTTGGGGTAGGGTTTGGATATGGTATTTGCAAGTTAGTCCCTCGAAAATGGAGAAAACATGCGTTTGGCACCGAATTTGGAAGTGACTCGGCCGAGTTGTGGTCACTCGGCCGAGTTGGGGTGTTAATCGAATCATCACAAAAACAGGGGAACCGCGTTACTCGGCCGAGTTGGGTCACTCGGCCGAGTGGTCTTCAAGCCTTCACTTCAACTCGGCCGAGTTGGGTTACTCGGCCGAGTGCGCAGTAAAACTCCAACTTGCAGATTCGGCCGAGTAAGGTCACTCGGCCGAGTGTGCAGTAACACCCAAAGTCGCAGATTCGGCCGAGTAAGGTCACTCGGTCGTGTGCGCAGTCGAGGCCAAACTCTCAGATTCGGCCGAGTAAGGTCACTCGGCCGAGTTGCCTTGCACCTCAATTTCGGCCTTTTCTCGTTTCGTGCATAACTTTCGCCTCGGGTGTCGGATTAAGTTGATTCCTTCGGCTAATCCACTCCGTTTTCCGCGACGAATCCAACCGTGCACTCCTCTTTCCAGTCCGATCACTTGTGGTATGTGTTTTGCTCCAAATTCCATCGTTTTACCTACAAAACCGACAAAACACAACCTTTCTCTCATTTTGGCTTAAATAGTCATATTCCATGCATAATTCAATGAAATCCACATCAAAATACGCCTCACATGTGCCCCTAAAACGTGTAAATTCCACCCGAATCAGATATCTTCTGTTACACTCATTAAATTACGTACTAACACATGTAATACAGGGCGGACCCAAAGTCATGCCTAGGGGGGCCTTGCCCCCCTACCCCACCTACCCTTTAAAAAATTAATATTTTAAAAAAAATTTAAGTAAAATTAGTAATTGTTTATCATAATAAATAATTTTAGTTGTTAATTAATTGTAGAAGTTATTTTAAAATAAATTTTGTATAGTGCACTTTTAATATTTATATATAAAATTAATTATTTTGTATGTATTTTAATTGAAATTTTTTTTTTCAAAATAATTATATTTTATGTGACTATTATTGATAAAAATGAGGTAACTTTATATTTTTTAAACATTTTTGCAATATAAATCGTACGTATAGTTGTATTATAATATTATATAAACAAAAAGAATTGATGAAGAAAATATAATTGTAGTTTAATTTGTTAATTTCTTTAAATTTATATCACATTAAATAAAATTAATAAATAAAGTATTCGTTGTTCAACAATTTAAGTATTTATTTGTTCAATTATCAATAATAGACTCACAATGTAAAAACTATTATTTTTTGTAACTCAACATCGTCATTTCTTATATATATTGATATATTTAAAAAGCTTTTGATTATATACCACTAATCCATTTTCGATGTAAATATAATATATATATATATATTATAATTAATTATACATATGTTAATAAAAGACTGTCTGTCTTCGTTTGAAGATCATTAAATTTGAGAGCAAAATTGTATTAACATTTGATTTTAATCTTGTAAACCCCTCAAAATATATATGTATATATATATATATTTTTTAATTTTTTTTAAATGAAACAAAATTAATATTCTTGATTGTGGCATATATAGGCGAATGATTGTGGAGGATGAATATAAGAGTGGAAAATGTAATGTTAATTAATTTATGATAACCACATTTATGTATTACTTATTTACGTCATTCATTATACTCATAAAGAAAACACTTTATTTATAAGTGGACTCTACAATACCACATTATATTTGAACCCGATCCATATATATATATATATATATATATATATATTTGTATTATATAAACTACTCAATATTTATTTAAACGGGTTGTTTTAACCACAATATATATAAACCCTACTTTTTGCAGATATACTTTGGAGGAATTCTTGTCACAATATAGATCAGACACGAGTTGCTAGGGTTGGTGTGAATACTTCGAGATCAATCCAGCAATATATATAATTAAAGAGTCTTTTTTCTTTGTTTTATTTTGGCCACAAACTCTTGTTATTTTCAAGATTTTAAGTGATCAATTCAAACCACACAAAACTGAAGGAGGATCAGCGCCGCTTCTCTCCGACCAACTCATTCAATTAATTAAAATCTTTTCTAATTAATCTTCTTTTCGATTAGAATTAGAATTTGATAATAAAAAAATATAACATTTTTACTACATTTTAAAGACTCAATTTCAAAAGTATAATAATTAAAACAATCTTGAATCTTCCATACTTTAACACTACGAATGATACACGTATTAAAAAAATTAATAATGAGTAAATTGTGAGAATGAAAATTTATAAAAAAAAAATTAATTTGAAAGGTGTGAAAGTTTCTAAAAATAAAAATGTTAATTTCTTCTAATTTGTGTGTGACCATTTAATATATGTTTTTGCCTTTACTAGGAGGTGGTATCACAGGTACAAAAGTACCAATATGCCCCTCATCAAGTAAACGTGATCAGAATGTATACATTTATACGCGCCGCTTTACTCACATATTGGCGCACGTGCGGTTAGAGTGGTGACCTTTGAGTTGGAAAAGAGGGTCATTCGTGGGAAACCGGTGATGGGATGTATGGCTAATTATTTGAAGCAAAAGGCCGCAAAAGTTTGTCAGATCATTTTAATTTGTAAAACAAACAGATTATTTTGGCCCGACGGCTGGGCCTCACATTACTAGGCCCGACACCAATCGGACTGGGTCAGTCCAGTCCGTGAAAAACGTGAAGCTCGGTGAACGGTACCGGACTGGTCCGGCCCAACCCATTTGACAGCCCTAGTCAGATGTACTACATTTAATAGATATGTTGAGATATTTATAATTAAATTGAAATTTCATTAAAATTTCAAATTATATATGTGTCTTTTATTCATTTGATATATATAAAATTAGGTGTATTTTTACGTGTTGGGTAAACAAGTTATTTTAGAACTTATTCAATATCTATTCTGAGTGATTATCTATCTATCTTGAGCTAATCTACCCTACGAAACTGGACAGATCTACTCGATTCAGATATGAATTTGGGAGAGCTATATAAGTGATATTTTTAATTCATTAAAAAAAAAAATAGACTTTTAATTCCAATAGTTCACCTTTAAATTTATAAATTATAAATAATATTATAATATACTGTAATTATTAATTTCCATGAAATTAAATAATTGTAGGTGTGTTTCTATTAAATTTGATAAGTATCAATGGTCATATAGCGGCATAGCGCATTAGAAAAATGGGTAGTCTTATTTAAAGATACCAGTAAAGTAAAGAGATATTAAGATGGGAGTAGTTAGGGTGTACTTAGGTGTGGTATCATAGTTAATTAATTTAAGTCATTAAAAATTTAATTTAAAGGTTTAAATTTGATGACCTGTTACCTTTTATAAATTTTACGATATGTATTGTCGTAATTTGTCATAAATTTGTATTTTCTATTAAATTAAATTAATTTAAATATATTATTGTAAAATTACATTTTTATCCTTATACAATAAAATAATTTATTATATTTATTAATGTAATTAAAATATGTAACGTTAAAATTACATATTTACCCTTATGATATTTATAAAATATGGCGAGAGTGGCCCAAAGAGCAAGCCCAGTAAGAACAATCGAACCCTCGAATACGGCGTTTGAACCGAAGGAATCATCAGCCGTCGGCCCTTGTGCGCTTTTCGGCGCCAAACTAACCGGCGGAGTGCTACTCGATGGGAAAATTCCTGGTGCGGTCCAACTCGAAGGCACCCCAGCAGATGGAGTCGCGGCGGTGGCTGGCACCTCCGCCTCCGGAGAACTCGTCGGAGTCGACGCCTGAGGTGACGACTTCGATGTAGGGCTGGTCACTGGGCTAGGCGGAGGAGTCGCCTGAGAAGGGCTCGGAGTAGGCACATCGCCGGCACCCAAAAATAAATACCTTAAATACCCACTATGCAGTAAGGAAATAAGGGTCGATCCCACAGAGAACAGTGTAACTCAATTGAATTAATTTGTGCACGAAAACAATAAAAAGGGGGGAGTTAATTAGTGTTGACTAACTAATTACTAAAAAAACATGAAAAATAACAGGAAACAATAAAAATAAACAGGAATTAAATATTAAAAACGATCTAGCCCTCGGATTGCTTCCCCTTGAATAATTTAACCAATTTAATTAGTGAACCCGGTAATCTCAATCTAATCTCAAATCTTATCCCTAAGTCAGTGGTACGACCAAACTAACTCGAATTGTTTCTTATGTTTAATTAATTAGAAAGTACGACCCCCAATTAATCTATTCCTACGAATAACCCCAAAACATGTATTTAAGGTTCAACTCGAGAAACGCATTCAAGATCTAAAACAATAGAATAAACTAGACCATGAATACGAGACACTCGTTTCATGCAACCTATAGACGTTATTATCCTCTAAGGTGTTCTGCCTTAGTTGCTACGATATTCACAATAATATAACAATTACGGATCGGATTATAAATTGTGAACTAACTAGAATTGATAACAAATAAACTCGGATGGCCAGTCCTAATAAATCTATTAATCAAAACATGATTCGCATAAAATAAAATAACAACGAAATTAAGATATGGATTGAAATAAACCGTTAATCACAAAATAAAAAAGGCATAATTAAAACAAAGTTTCACATTCTCGGGCTAGAAAATTAATCTAAGTATTAAACGTAATTAAGAGAACAATAAATAAAATCAAACTCATCACGACCTGTTGTCTGCTTCCCAGAATTCGCTGCTGCGTGATTCCTAGTTGCTTGCCTCAATCCCACGGCGCCCTTCTCTTCTCAAAACTGATGGAGGCTATATTGCCCTTAATGGGCCATTAGAGCCCAAACACATTACATGAAATAATGGGCCCATCTCACAGATGTAGTGCACATGCGTGTCCCCCTAGAAAAGGGTATTAATCCATTTCAAAACAATTCTGCCCCTTTCTTCTTCATCTTTGAGCTTTCTTAAATTTTTGGTCCGTAATTCTGAGGCCCACTTTAACTTCACAATTGGCCCAACTCTTTTGATTCCTCGAATTTCATTCTCATCAAAATGCTTCAATTTTACCTGAATTATATAAGAAAATAAAATATCGAGATAACTCATGAAGGACATATAATAATAAGTCGGAGAACTCAATAAAATCTTAAATTAATTCTCAAATAATATCTAATTAAAGCACAAAAATATGCAATAATCCCGACTCATCAACACACTGATCGATGGAGTCGGGGAAACAGTGTTGTGCGGCGGAGATGCCGCCGGAGCTCTTGAAGGAGTAGCAGATGGGGTGGCTGTCGGAGAGATTTTTCTAGGCGGCGAAGCCAGCGGAGAGCTCGCTGGGGATGAATGAGGACTAGAGGGAGTAGATATCGGAGAATTTGGCTGCGGCGGCGCATAGGTGGGGGAGGGAGAAGGCGCGTGAGTAGTCTGAGCATCGCCGGAATATTGGACGCACAGGAGGAGAAAATCAACGGCTAATAGACTACTCATTGCTGAAATCGGAGAGGGAATATTCCGACGAGGAATGTTTGTAATTGTTTGTAGGGCAAAATAAAAAACTAAACAATTGTCTATTTTAATATCTCGTTCAAGTTAATGAAGAATAGAATGACATCTCAAATTCTCTTAGAATTTCATTTCCTTGGGAGAACTCGTACTACAAACTTATTAAGAATGTGCCACACTAGATGGAAGGGAATTGGGGACGACAAAAAACCTAATTTCTAATTTAACTAATCTATTATTTAATTATTATTTGTATTGATTTATTTAATTTTTAAAATAATAATATCTGTATAAAAAAGGATAGAACAATAATTTTATCTAAATAAAAGAAGGGTAATATAGTAAATAACAAAATACAATTTAAAAAATGATATAAATAACTTAAACCTGTATAACTGGTAGCAGGTCGTTACGACGCCACGTGGCGCGATTCGACAAAGGGACTATGTAGTCACTTTGTAAAATTTGACTACTGTAAAAATTGCCCTACTTAAGATTTAATGTCACTATAAATTTTAACTTTTAAATGTGATAAAAAAAATTGTATTATTAAGTTAAGAATTCAACCCATAATTGGAAGAGGTGTTAGAGAAATTAATATAATAGTATAAATTAATTAATTTTATATCACTTTATACATTCAAATTTTTAGATAGAAATTAAATTCTTTCCATGGCTATATTTGGAGACAAGATTTTCCACATCCTCTATCATAACGAGAAAATCACGCGTTTAGTTCCAACCACTTTCAAAATTCTTTTAGTTCCCTCGGGCATGTTTGTTTTGGGATTATGTAGGATGGGGGAGATGGGGATGGAGATGGGGATGGGGAAATTATGATGAATAGTGATTGTGTATGTTTGTTTTGGGATGTTGAGTAGAATATGATGAGATGTAACTTTATATCAAATCAATTGTGTAAGAGTGTGTGATGTTGTATTACTCATATTTTATATAACTTTATGTCAAATCAATTAGTAAGAGTGGGTGATGATGTATTATTATAATAGTAGAATATATAGATATTAATTTGTAGGGGTGAATGTACGTAATTGGATGTTAAAATCTGAATGTGAAATCCCGAACTAGAATAAGACGGGGAACATTACGTCCCACGTCCGACAGTGTGAGTCCCAAAACAAACCTACCCCTCATGATTCTGGTCAAAAAATAATTCAAATCCTTTTTTATTTTATTTTTTATTTAAGAAGTCTCAATGCTAGTTTGTTGTTAATACTCAGTTTCCACTGTAGGGAAAAAAAATACAACACTAAATATAGGGCTGAAAATCAAACCAAGTTATTCGATACTTGATTCGAGATCATTCGGTAAAAGCTCGTTTGAACTTGATTTGACATAGATATCAAACAACCTTGAACATATATTTACGTTCGGTATGGTCCAAAGCTCGGCTCGAGCTCGAGCTCGATAAGTAAAAAAAGATAAATTTAGTGTAAAAATGTCAAACTACTCGAGCTCGGCTTGTGTTCGGCTCGAATAAAGCCCGTTCAAGCTCGGCTCATGTTCGGCTCGAATAAAGCTCGTTCAAGCTCGGCTCGTTTAATTATCAAACAAGCTCAAACACTAATTTCAAAGCTCGATAATATTTCAAACAAGTTTGAACAACATCGCGTTCGACTCGGCTCGACTCATTTACAGCCCTACTTATATTAGTGATATTTATTTGGGTCGGACTACGGGTCATCCCGTTTAACACTAATATATGCGGATCTTGGTATAGCAAATTGTAGGCTCGTCTAAATTCAATCATTTTTTTCTTGAATTAATTAGTCCGTAAAATAAATGGGCCAAGTCCGGGTATTTTTGAAATATATATATATATTTTAATTTGATAATGAATAAAATCTATCACACTTCATAATTTATATTCACAAAAACTTATATGCAATATTGCATACATACATTTCAATCATTCACACACATGTTCTTTATAAATACACCCACAAACTTAATTCACACACATTTTTTATAAATACACCCACAAGCTTAATTCACACACACATTTTTTATAAATACACCCACAAGCTTAATTCACACACACATTTTTTTTATAAATACACCCATTGACAGTTCAATTCACACCCACATATTTTATAAATGCACCCATTGACAGAAATTGAACATGGTCGTCTTCTCCGAGCAGTTTTCGGTCACCTCAGGCCGCGGTCGAACGCTGCAATTTACGATGACCTTAATCCTTAAATATTTTATATTTCTTTAAATATTCTTTAATACTAATTATTATGGGTCAATGTTATTTTGTATTACGTGCAATAATATATCTTACTACATGCAATAATATATGTTACTATATATTATAATGTGGGTTACTTAATCAATAAAAAAAAAAGAATCAGTATTACTATATAAAATTGTGTTATTACTACATGTAATAATTTGTTTTACTATATAAAAAAATATATGTTACTACATACTACAGTTTGAATTACTACATTGAATAGACGTTTGTTACTATATGTAACTTTATCAAATGATCTAATATTTTTCGCATCATCCTGCAATAAAATATTTTGTATTACAACATGATTATTGCGTTTACTACATTCGATAATATATGTTACTACATATTATAATGTGAGTTATTACATCAATAAAAACACTAGAAAAAACGTGTTACTAAATAAAAGAATTTGTATTATTATATAAATAGTTTGTGTTATTACTACATAAAATAATGTGTATTACTACATATTACAATTTGAATTACTACATTTAATATCCCGCGGTCGACAATAAAATAAAAGATAAAAAAAATCACAGAAACGAGTAAAATAAACGGATTAAAAATTTCGAATTAAGCTGTCAGTGGGTGTATTTATAAAAAATGTGTTTGTGAATTAAGTTTGTGGGTGTATTTATAAAAAATGTGTGTGTGAATTAAGTTTGTGGATGTATTTATAAAAATGTGTGTGTAAATTAAGCTTGTGGGTGTATTTATAAAGAACATGTGTGTGAATAACTGAAATGCATATATGCAATATTTCATACAAGACTAGCCCATTTATATTTGACCTAGCTCATTGCTCCTATAATCTATCACCTTTTTTTCAAAACATGCGCCTCTCCAATAAAACTAAATTTCGTACACGGAGGGAATATATTTTTCATTAGGTAATGGTTTAATAAAAATGTCCACACAACCTTGGGTTCCCAACCATTTCTACAAGAAGCGAGAAAAAATTTATTTACGTCCCATAAATTTTTTATTTTTTTAAAAATTTTCTAAAATAGTTAAAATTTTAATTTACGTCCCATAACTTTTTCAATTGTTTAATTTACGTTCAATTTTTGCCTGAGTTATAAAAATTTCACCGAAAATTCCCAAATTTAATAATCACGTGATAGAAACAATGTCGTTTTGGTCACTTCGATGTAAACATGACGTAAATTAAACAATTAAAAAAGTTATAAGACATAAATTTAATTTTTAATTAAAATGGGACGTTATGCAAAAAAGATAAAAATACTTAACAAATGTGTACAATTCACTATAAAATTAATCTAACATTTTAATTATACTTGTAGTTTATGTTATAGAACCAAATAAAAAAAATTTGTGACATAAGACAGAGGGAAAAAGGTATTTCTCATCTTAAATGTAAAATACAAAATAATTTTTACTATATTAAGTATTTTATTTGAAAAATATTATTTTTTCCTCTGTCCTACAAAGAGATTTGTAGAAAAGTCGAGTTTAGTTGTTTGTATTTTATTAGGTTGTACGAATTTTATATTCTTATTTGTATTTCATTGCTCCAAATAAAATTATTATCAGTGTACACGTGACATAAAATTCATCAAGTGCAATGAAGCTCCACACGAGAAACATAGCGTTGTGTGTGAACCGTTTAGTGTCTCATGGTAAGGTAGAACCACATGTGAATTTAACATAATTTTGCATTATTTTTCTCAACTCTAAGATAAAGAAGTTAGAGCATTTAGTTGTTCCAAATGAAAAAAAAAAAATACATTCAAGATTATAAATATAATGTCAAAGTTTTAAACATATGCTTAGACTAGCTAGGTGATTGCACATCCTTGCACACACTCATATTTTTCCATCTGACTTGCTCTATAAATTTTTTATAGTGATTTATCCTTTAACAATATTAGTGTGCATTGAGTACTAATGCAATGTATGAACAATGCAACCGAAATTGAACACCGAGGTCATATATATCCAATTGTGAGATTATGGTGTTCCTAAAGTTTTAACAACAAATTTGATTTTCTTGTATAACATAAAAGGATAATTAAAATGTTATATTAATCTTATAGTGAATTGCACTCATTTGGAGAGTATTTTATTCTTTTTCGCATAACGTCCCATAACTTTTTTAATTACTTAATTTATGTCCCGTTTACGTCGGAGTGACCAAAACGACGTCGTTTCTATCACATGGTTATTAAATTTGGGGATTTCCGGTGAATTTTTATAACTCCGGCGAAAATAAGCAATTGCAAAAAGTTATGGATGTAAATTAAAATTTTAACTATTTTGGGACGTTTTTCAAAAAAGTTAAAAGTTACGGAACTGTAAATAAATGCAATTAATTTACATTGAAAAGTATAAAACGACTTATATTTTGCAAAGAAAATAAAATGTTAAAACAAATAATAAAATGAATAGGAGAGAGTAGTATTATATAGTCCTCAGTTGCCTATAGAAGCTGCAACTAAATTTGGACCACACAAAATATATATATATATATATAATTAAAAAAATGTTTCAATTGGTGGTTAATTAATTGTTTCAATTGTAGCATAACTAGTAGCAATCCCAATTGACATTGAGAAATGTAAAGAATTTCAGGTGAAATTTTAGTGCATTTGCACTAATTTTAAACAGGCAACTCAAGTCATTCTGGAGTGTAGAAATCTTCTAAGGTCTAAAGGTTTTGTCATCTCTGATATATATATTTAGTCACTTGAAAAACACCCCAGTGTGAGAAATCAAACACATCTCAAGAGCTCTTAATGGATTAGCTCACAAGTTAACACAAATGGTTGTCAACTCTGCACGTCCTCACGATTGGATTGAAGCAGACGTCTCGATATGAATTAATGATCTCACGCAATCTATCCACAAAAAAAAAAAAAATTGTCCACACAAGCAGAATGTGATAATTATAAATATGTTATAGTAACACAGGGCAGGAGGATGAGTTTGTAAACATTTGGCTAGAAAGCCCATGAATTGTGGCCCATGACCTTTTTTTGGGCCGACAAGTTCTGTACCCAGTGATATTCAGAAAGCCATGTTTTTTTGCACTCACATAATTTAGGGCTACACCCACCAGTATTTTTTTATGAAATGACAATTCTACAATTCTCTCAAATTCAAAAAATATCTCCTTATAAGTACACCTACCATTATTTTCACCCTTATAATTGTAATCGTCATCCAGAACGAAAAATTTTCAAAAAAAATTGTACAAGTTTAAGTTTCATTCGTTAGTGACCTCAATTTTGATCGAATATTGGTGTAATGTTGTCTTCTAGTAGTGCTAATTTTTGTGTAATGTTTATGATTTGTTTTAGATAATGTTCATGTCTTGATTCTTGCTATATTATGTTTATTACAGTAGTTTGTTTAAATAATATGGGTTGAGAACATGAATGTGATATTCAAAATTGTTTCACACTTATATTTTTCTTTTTTTTTAAAGAAATTTGAACATTTCAACTCTGTTTTTTTTTTTTTTAATTGGTCATTTTTCAAAAATAATTTTCTGACGTATACTGTAATTTTGACAAAAATAATTTGAACGTTAATATATGTTTGAGAAGATGATGAATATATTTCGAAATAAAGAAAATTGAACTTATGTTCGAAAAAAATACATGAACAATATAACAATGCTCCAAAATATATGTGAAAAACATGTCAATATTCTAAAAAAATAAAAGAACAGAATGAAAATACTCCGGGAAAAATAAGGAACTGGTGTGGGTGAAGGTAAAATTTAATAATCAAAATGTTATTTTGAGTTTTCGTGGGAGGTGTACTCATCATACGGTGGGTGTTCTAATCCTGTGGATGTCCTAATTAAAAAATGGTGGGTGCAAATAACCGCGGCCTATTACAGCATTGTCTTTCCGTGGGAAAACGTAGAAATTAACGACAAAGGATATATGGCTGATTGAGTATCAATTAATCGTGAAGAGGTTGAATTTATGCATGTGACATTTCAAAGTCATTATATATATCCCTACTTCCCGTGATTATTTGCATATTTTCCTTAACGGGACGTCCCAACATTATTTGTACACTCAAAAAAAAAATAAAAAAATTCACATATTTTTTATCAATAATAATCTTCCTTTATTTTACTTGGGTTCACAATTTAATCCAATTTATAACTTTAGTCAAATCTCCATCCACTTTAGTCAATGAATTACCAATAATATTTCTTCTTTATTTTACTTTACACATCACTGTATTCCATTTTCTTAAACTTCTTTATAATCAAACCATGCAAAAAATGCTGGTGAGAAGGTAGTACTATATTGGTTTCATTCAGTTTGATTACCATAAATTAATTCAACTTTGAATGCCTGTGTTACAGGTTTTCTTGATTTTGCATGAGTATTCAATTTTTTGTGTAATGCGTGTTACCCTATATCATTTTTAACATGATACGTGTCAATAAATCAGACAATGAAAAATAAAGTGAATAATGTAATACCTGCCCACCCCACCCCTCGATATGCAGCTAGGTAGTGTCAAATAGTCCATACCATAGGTGTAAAATTAAACATATCTATTTTCTTGGTCGTAACGTGCATGCATTACACATGGGATTGAATAATATTAAATATTATTCCTAAATTGCGTCTTGTCTTAATTTGAAAAGGTCAAAATTTTTGGAACTTTCTTTCTACTTAATTTAAGTATCTTGACTAAGAGTCAAGACATAATAACCTAAAAAACCAGCTAATTAATTATCATTCTTCTCTTCTCTTCTTTCTCTTCCGGCTTCACTTTTCTTCTGGTCTAAATTTGCAATGGAGAGGGATGAGCCAAATTCTGCAAAAAGACCTGAGAGAAGGATCATCGAAAGAAATCGAAGGATTCTAATGAAAGATCTTTGCATCGAGCTAGTTTCCCTCGTCCCAAATCACCATTTTAAACCACCAAAGGTACGTACATGTCAATTAATATTGTTATATAATCATACCGCATATAACAGATGCACATATATATATATAAGCATATAGTAAATCATAGTAATAACTTATAAGCCTTAAATCAAATGATCATATATGTATATATTTTTCTAGTCAAATTTTCGCGTGACACAGATCTAAATTAAATATATTTTCATCCATTACTTATTTACCCACTAATCTGTACCTTTTTTTTTAAATCTAATTAAATGTTAAATTTTCGTACGAAAATCGTGCAGGAATACTTGTCGCAGCAAGATCAGATCGAACAAACTGGGGCTTATATCACGATTTTGAAAGAGAGAATAGAAGAACTGAGGAGAAAAAAGGCATGTAACGATTCAACAATTAATTATGGTGAAGCAAAGTTGGAAATAAAAGACTTAAAATCAGATGTGGAAATTGTTTTGATTACTGGGCACAACAAAAAAATATTGCTGCATCAAATAATTAGAATAATTGAAGAAGAAGGTGCTCATGTTGTCACTCTTAGCATCTCCACAATTGGTGACAAGATTTTCCATACTCTTCATGCTCAGGTAATTCTTAACCAAATTATTCGATTCTCGATTTTTACGACCTAGAATTTTTAAAAATACACCGTATATATCCAAGTGCAATTTGTGTGTTTTTTTTTTTTTCTTTAAATACACCATATGGCAGGTTAAAGTTGCTAGGGTTGGTGTGGATACATCAAGAATAAGTGAGAAGATACGCAAGATGATTGCCTAAAGATTTTCTCTTTCGAGGCAGGTCTTGTGTGAGACCATTTTAGGGACCACACATTCTACTAAGCTCTGTTTTCACACGGAAATACTGATGTATATATTTGATATGCACTACAAGAAAATTGACTGTTAGTAACAGAATCATGTCATTATAATTTTACGGACCAAATTCTACTTAGCTTGTATTTTTTTTTTTTGCTTATAAACCATGCCCTCTTATTAAGGTATCCCACATCGAATAAAGAGGTGGTCTTGGGTGGGCTTATAAGTTTGGGCAATCCTCTCACTTAACCCCTTGGTTTTAAGTGTAGAGTTAGGCCTTGTCACATGATATCAGAGTCAACTGGGGGCTCTCTACTTCGATGTGTGAGGGGGCTCTCTACTTCGATGTGTCTCTCTCTACTTCGATGTGCTTCGATGTGTGGATCCACCTGTGGAACCACGTGTCGACCTGGACCCCTTCGATGTGTGGATCCACCTGTGGAACCACGTGTCGACCTGGACCCCGTCTCACGTGAGGGAGGGTATTA
Source organism: Galeopsis tetrahit (assembly GCA_963675135.1). Lineage (NCBI taxonomy): Eukaryota > Viridiplantae > Streptophyta > Magnoliopsida > Lamiales > Lamiaceae > Galeopsis > Galeopsis tetrahit. Next base: position 96,674,198 of record OY776119.1, read on the forward strand.
AGGTATCCCACCTCGGATAGAGAGATGGTCTTGGGTGGGTATTTTGCATCTCATAAATTCATTTAACATCCCCTAATTAACTTAATTAGCTAGGCGGAATCCAGTTTAAATCATATAAGTGTACGTATATTATTATTTTTTTTCGTTCAATCTACGTTATTTTGCTAAAAATTATAAAATTCGTCAGAAATGTGAGCGTGCAGCTCATACGTGTGGAACGAATTGGAGATTTCTACTAGATGTCCACGCCATTTAAGTTTAAAAAATAAAAATAAAAATCTAAAAATCTCGTTAAAAATAAATAAGATATCTAAAAATTAAATATGCTAAAAATCTAAAAATTCTACAATACAAAAATCTTGTAGAATTTTTATTTTACACATTTTAGAATTTTTATTAAGAATGTAAATTGAACATTTCGCTGAATCCCTAATCTATTCTACACGTGTGAATTGCACAGTCACATTTCCGGAGAATTTGAAAAAATTTCGACAAAAATGTATAAATTGTACACCAATTAAATACCATACATAAAAGATTTAAACGGGAGTAGTCACAGTCACATAATTTGGGTGAAGCAATTATGTTGGAAATAAAAGAATTAGGTTCAGGTGGGGCCAACAAAAAATATATGTTGCGTTTCCAAATTCCAATACGGCAAGGATCGTCGTTGGTCCCAACCACGAATCCAATCTTATTTTTGGCGTATAAGGAATTCGTCATATCTTTGATCCAATCCGTTTCCAGTATTCCAACGAAAACGTCTTCAGGTTTATCGGAGGGGTGGAGATAATACGGTGACATCACGTCAATTACGATGGACAACGTCTTGTCACTATTCTCGGCCCTATCATCGGCCTCCCCAACGGACTTATCATCACTCATGATTCAAGCGGAAATGTAAAAAAAAACATTGAAGAATAGGGCGATCGAATCTTGAATTACCCAACGTTAATTCTCTGGTACCATAATTAAGATATACGCAAAACGTGTTGTATTATTGAAACAATATAATTGAACAAGAAGGAGCTCAAGTTGTCACTGTTACCATTTCCAACATTGCTCACAACATTTTCCATAACCTCCATGCACAAGCATTAGAAAATATTCAAGAGTTCTATCTTGAGTGAGATTGGGCCGCCAATTTCAAGGACCCATACCAATCGGTCATGGCCCGAGAAAAGGGCGCGGTTATAGACACACACCAATGTATTAATTGAGGACACCCACGAGATGAGGACACACACTGAGATGAGGACACCCACGCGAAAACCCCCAACATACCGTCCTTCTGCTTCTTAACCCTAATTTTTCTTTTATTTTGGTACACCCACTCATGGCCACCCAAATTTCTCTCCTCTCTCTCTCTCAATCGGCCGATTCATGGCCTCCTCCCTTCCTCCCACTCTCAGGAGGTCGCGACCCACCTCCTCATCCCTCCAAGCGGCCGCCGTCGCGACCCCTCCGTTTGAAGCTTCTGCTGCCGCCGCGTCTACTGAAGAGAAGACCAAGCAACGCGGTCGCCGTAGCCCCTCCTCCAAGCGATGTGGCCGCTGTCGCGACCCCTTCCTCGCCTTTCGCACGGGTGCCGTTGCGCCCCCTCCCCGGTTGCTCGTCGTCCCCTTCCTCCTTCGAACGCCGCCGCCGCTGGAGGTGTGCGCGATCGCCACCGCCACCGCTCTTCTCCTCCCTCGTCCACCGCCGGCCGCTGGATGCGTGTGTGTAGAAAGTCGCGACCAACCCCTCTTCTCCTCCCTCGTCTGCCGCGGCCGCCGTCGCCCTCCTCCTCCCTCGTCTGCCATCGATCATCTCCCCTCGCCGCCGCCCGTTTCAAACATATTGACTTTGTTTTGAATTTTTTTTCGAACATATTGACTTTGTTTTGAAATTTTTTTCGAATAATCTATGTTTGTTTTGAAAAAAATTTCGAACAAGATGTTCGATCTTTTTTTTTTTCGGACAAATTTAAGTTGAGTTGAATTTTTTTTCGAACATATTGAGTTTGTTCAGTAAAATATTTCGGACATCTCAACTTTGTTTGGGTAAAATTTTCGAACATATTAATTTTTTTTTTTGTTGTTGAAATTTTTGGTTTTTGGGATTTTTTTTTTATCAAACGTATGGTGGTTGTTTTGGTGGTGATGGTGGGAATTTGGATGATTCCGGTGTGAAATGGAATGGATGGGTGTACTCATCTTCGTTTTTTTTTTTTTTTTTAAATTTTCATAAGAGAGGTATATGGGACATTTTACATATCCTTTAAGATGAAAAATTTGTCTGATTGGTGTGTGTGTATAACCGCGCCCCCGAGAAAAAGCCAACGGGTTTGGCCCAACCCGAGAGAAACAAGTACCCCCAATGGGCCACCAGCCCATGTCGACCAACCCGATCCAGTCCAGTCCGACCTATTTGCAACTCTAGATATATATGTTATTTTATAATTAAATATTTTAATTTATTTAAAATTAAAATGATATATTCTTAATTTTTTATTTTAATTTATTAGTAGGGCGATGAAATACGATTGCATTTTGCATGGAGAAAAAACACTAATGCGAATTAAGCACAATCATATAAAAGAAAGTTCATACGTTACATCAACAATCCAACAATATTTGAAGTATTGTTTATTGTAAAACGTTGTTTCTAATTAGGAACATATTTTCAGACGTATTCTTGACCCATTCTTGACCCGAATGTAAAACGGGTCGTTCATCTTTTTAGAAACCGAAAAAAACGGTCTCAAACCCGTCTTTTATTAGAAACGGAATTTAGAAAATCGTTCTTAACATTAGATACCATGTGATTAGGAACAGATAGAAAATGATTCTTGTAGTGTAATACGCGTAGGGGTGGAAATAGGCTGGGCTAGGCTAGACTTTACATGAAAAAGCCTGGACCTGGTTTATAAATATTGAACCTGAGCCTGGCCTGTTATCTATGATAGGCTTTTTTTGCAGCCTAAGCCTGATCTTTTAAATAAATAGGCCAGGCGTATGAGCCTTTTAGAAGCCTATTAAATATGAATCGTAGTTCAATATTTAAAGTTGCAAATAAAATTCATTACCAAAACAAATGAATTACAATGATGAGTTTAAATAAAAACATTATAACGATTTTAAAAGTACTAAAATAAATTTAACTTACTTTAATTTAATTTAATATAAATGTTACTACTAAATTTTAAGAATGACTTATTATAAAATATATATAAATATAATATATAATCTTAAATAGGCCGTACTGTTAGGTTTATAAGGCCTTATATAAAGCCTAAGTCTAGCCTATTTAACTAAATAGACTTTTTAAAAAGCCTTAGCCCGGCTCATATTATAAATATGTTAGGCCTAACAAGACCCTTAATAGGCTAGGCCGTAGGCCCCTGTCGGGTAGCCTGGCCTACTTCCACCCCTAAATATACGCGGCAGATTATCTAGTATATATATATATATATATATATATATATAATTAACATGTTAGGGATAAAATTGCAAAATATTTGTTATACATGATTGGATTTGATTGGACCTGTATAATTGGAATTTGACTATAATAAATTGAGTCAAATATGTTGGATCCAAAATTAAATTGGATAAATTTGTGTATTTATATATTCAATTTGTATAGATACATTTGAATTTTATTGTTTAATTTAATTTTCAACATTTGATTCAATTAATTGAATTTCAATGTGCACCCAGTATCACTCAATAAATAATAGAAATTTGAAATCAAATTATATAAAAATAAAACGAATCCAATTGAGTTTTTGTGTTTGACTCGGTCTATACAGGCAATGGGTCAACGAAGGATATATTAGTAATTAAGCAAAAGACTGATTGTCTGTCTAACATTCATTGGTTCCATTAGTTTAATTTGTTTAACAATTGATCTATTTGAATAATATACGATCAATTTATATTTTTATATTCGTAATGTGTTTTAAAATTAATTAATTATGATCTAATTTTAATTAACTATCTATGAGCCTACGATAATATATATAACACCATCAATATAGTACATCACAATATTTCACTATTTTAGAATCACAAATCATTTACCGCGCGTCTCTTTCACTTATGCTAACATCATAATTAATACTCCCTTCGTCCAATTTCATTATTCTCACTTTCTTTTTTTGGTTGTCCAATTTTATTAACAATACTATTCATACTACTTTATCTCCACCCTCCTACCATCACTTATTTACCCACTTTGTCATTCACTTTATTCATAAACAATCATTTATTTACAAATGGACCTCACAATACTTCATCATACCCTCAATTTATCTACTTTATAAATAAATTAATCAATATTCATTAAAACCCGTGTCCGGAGAAGTGGGCATAATAAAATTGGAAGGAGGGAGAATTAAACATGATTTATAATTAAAAAAAAAATCTCCTCAATTACCAATTTGTACCCTTCATATTGAAGAATTAATTTAATAAAGATATATAAATCAACCATACACGTCGAGAACATGATGAGGACGTGATATATACGATTGGGATATTATTGCAACTTTGAAAGGGAATTATATTGGTTAAAATTATTGTATTGGGTCAACATTATATTTAAGCTCTTTCCCATTAATCTTTATAGCAAACATTTCGATCTTTAGTACGATGGTGTTTACTTTTGAATTTAAAATTCAAAATTTTGGATTTAAGATTCTACATCGATTATATACGGTGAGATTTAAAAATTGATTTTCGAAAATCGTTCATATCAAACGTATTAATTGACATAAAGTTAATCCATTATAATTGAACATACATCACATGATATTGCATGAGGAATGTGTCGAAAAAATGTTGTTTGGGTCAACATTTTATTTGAGCTCTTTCCCATTAATCTTTATAGCAAACATCTTCGATCTTTTGTGGGTGATGTTTACTTTCTAATTTAAAAATCAAGTTTTGGGATTTAAGATTTTATATCGATTATATTTTGAGATTTAAAAATCTATTTTCAAAAATCACTCAAAAAAAAAAAAAAAATTCATATCAAACATATTAATATACAAGAATTAATTCCCAACATCTTTACAAGTTTGGACTTTTAGATGAGACGAAATTATTTCATGGTATCAGAGCCATAAGGCTCACGCCCACACGTTTTGGATTCGATTCCTGGTGAAAGCAACTCTACCCATTTAAATTGTCCACTCGCTCCTTTCCAAAGGGTAAGAGGTGATTATGTGCTTTGTGATATTACAGTTAGATCACGTACCTATTTATACGTTCCATTTTTTATTTGTAGTATTACTTTTCTTACATTTTTATTTGTAGTATTATTTTTCTTACAAAATATCTTGAGTTTATCACTTTAATAAAGTTAAATTAACATCAAGACTCTTACTTTTAATACATTTTCTTCATATCAATGTAAAGATAGCTAGATTATGTGTGACATGTATTAAAACTTATAAATAAAACTCGCGTGTTCTATTCGTGTTGCATTTTAGGCCAACGGATAATAGTCCAAACAATATATAACAAATTAAATTTCCATTTCATTTCTTTCAGCGGGCCCACGTAGCTAAGTGTAAAAATTGTGGCCTACCTTATTTTTATTTTATTTTTGGTCAGAAAGTGGAAGTTTCTTTATTCTTTCCATATCTCCACTGTAGGAACCTAGTATATATATAAGTGAAAACCTAGCTAGTCCTTTCATTCACACTCTTTGAGTACTCCTTTCATCTAGGGTTTGCAATGGAGAAGGGCGAGTCGAGTTCGGGGAAGAAGCTCGATCGGAAGACCATCGAAAAAAATCGAAGGACTATGATGAAGGCTCTTCACTCCGACCTAATTTCACTTGTCCCCGATACTCATTTTAATCCACCCAAGGTACGTATATACATTTGTGCATGATACAAATTTTATAAATGTGTTCATCATATATAACCATTTTAGCTCTCATGCACGATGTAACTCACCTGTTTTGAGTACCTCTGGTACTCGTTAATGCTTTCTCTTTTTCTCATTAAAAAAAAAACTGTTTTAAACAAGATTCAATTGCTTATAAGTGCTAACCACAAAATAAACCATATTTTTTTAAATATAGTATATACTTAATTTGTTCATGATTAAGCTATGCATATATATATTTCAATATTTTGCAGGAATTTTTGTCACAACAAGACCAGATAGATCAGACAGGGGATTATATCAAGATCTTGAAAGAGAGGGTAGAAGAACTCAAGAGAAGAAAGTCGTCGATGCAATCGGATTCGACAAATTTAGGCGAAAAATCATTAAAGTTACCAATTCTGAAAATAAAAGAGTTGGGTGCAGATTTGGAGGTGATTTTAATAAGTGGGGTGAACAAAAATTTCATGGTGCATCATATAATTTCCATAATTGAAGATGAAGGAGCTCAAGTTGTATCTATTAATATTTCCACTATTGGTCACCAGATTTTCCATACCATCCATGCTCAGGTGATCAATTTATAACCAAGTTGTTTGGATTAGTTGGTCCTTGAGCTGTTTCTCGAAGCTTAAAAAAAAAAGATTTGAATTGTCACATGGATGGGGGGAGGCCAGGGGGAGAATCGTCACTTAATATGTAGAATTATTTATACACTTTTATTTTATCTGAGTTTGCCCATGTTGAATTGAATATATATATTACATTAATGTTGGTTCTGGTAGTCGTGCATGTGTATATATGTTTAGGGTTTCCTCTGATCATAGTATATATGTTTTATATCTAGCTAGTCTATTTCTTTTCTTTGCTATCGATTTCATAGTTTTTTTTGTGCATAATTTCATGACAAATACAAATTAATGTCAAGTATTCATCAATTTATATCTTTTTTTTTTTTTTTTCTTTCAAATAACTTAAGGCTGCTTTTTTTTTTTTAATATGGCTGCAGGCAAAAGTTGCTAGGGTTCGTATGGACATTTCAAGAATGAGTGAGCGTATACATGAGTTGATCGCCTAGTACATCCTTTAGGATCAAACCCAGCATTTAAAGCTAGACTTTTGAGGAGATCCGATCCGAGCTGAAGCATCAAGTCTTTTTTCTATCTTCTTATTCTTTCCAAGTTTAATTTGATGTTTCTATTCTTAAACTATGTTGTAATTCTCAATCTGTAACTCTTGTTTAATTGAGTACCTCTAGTATTTGTTAATAAATTCATTTGTTAATAAGTGGCTGAACATCAACACGGCCTCTCACAATGACATACGAACACATTGTCTACAACATAGAGAGATGCTTGGAAGCACGAAAACAGAAAGGAAAATAATGACAGGTATGTGGGCGGGTATTATCTGGGAAATCTGGAAATCACATGAATTTAAAGGTGTTTTCAGGAGAAACTCAGGATCTGAACAGGACAATGGAGAATATCAAAGTAAAATTTTGGTCTTGGCTAGGGAGTCATGCGTTGCTACAGCCTAATACATCTGTAGCAGCCTGGTCTAAAACTGTAACTCTTTAGAGAGCAAATTTCACTTGTAATTGAGGGACACACTTGTATATCTTATGGGTTGAGTAACCCTTGTACTCAATTTTATAAGAATTCTTTTACCTTTCAAAAAAAAATAAAAAATTCTTGATATATTATAAAGTGGGTCCAGCCGTGTATAGATACGGAAGATTGCAATGGACACCTTAATCAATTAATAAAAGCAATAAATAAAAGAGTAGTCCCAATACATCAAATCCCACAATATAATTACTAATTTTTAATAGTAACAAATCAAATAATTTATTATTGATTTATACTAATATCACCCCTCAAGCAAGACGCGGGATGAGCTCCCGAACAAAGTGATATTTAATATCAATATGCTTGGCGCGTTTATGGACACTGGAATTCTGGCTAAGAAAAACCGCACTATTGTTGTCCGAAAAGAGAGTAGGACAAGAAGGAAGACGGACTTGGAGATCGTGAAGAATTTGAAGGACACACACCAATTCAGAAGATGTGTTAGCTAGAGCACGATACTTAGACTCACAACTCGAGCGAGAGACCATGGGTTGTTTCTTAGAATTCTAAGAAACAAGGTTCAAACCAAGATAAATGGAGTAACCATAGGTAGACCGACGAGTTTCGATACAACGAGCCCAATCAGCATCAGAGTAGGCCACTACATCCAAGGAGAAGCTACGTGTGAAGGAAAGGCCATAAGATGGAGTATTCTTCACATAACGAAGGATACGCTTCACAGCCTGAAAATGCTCAATGGTCAGGCTGTGAAGATGTTGGCTAACGAGATTAACAGCAAAACTCAGATCAGGACGAGTAATCGTAAGGTATTGGAGAGCCCCGACCAAGGATCAACATAGAGTAGTGTTGGTCCTGAAAGGAGTATATAACAAGTGTATGGGGGGGGGGGGGAATACACTTGTATGCAATTCTTTTCAACTTTGATCAAACCAGAGTTCAGCAAGGTTGTCTTGGACAACTCTGCTGAAGAAGATTAACTCTTCTAAGATAATCAGACTACTAAGTACTATTGAGTACTTAGTTGATTGACTATCTAGGGGAGTTATATGTGCGGAATAATGGTTGGCCCTTTAAGTTTAGACTCCTTTAATTTCTGAAATCACTTAGTCAATGCAACATAGTACAGTTTAACTTCAGGGAACTTGTCCAAATCAGTTTTGCACAGTCTTTGAATATGTATCTTTGAAAGATCAATTTTGTGTGCAGTGTTGAATGAATGTAAGTACTTGTAAAGCAAATCAACACAAGAGTTTATAGTGGTTCAGAGACTCAAGCTCCTACATCCACTTTCCCTGATTTAACAGGATAATTCCTTCACTCTTGGAATTAACTTGTTTTATAGTGCCAAGGTGCACTTGATCAAGAACACCACTCCTTGGTGAATTGATCCCTAGGATGTCTAGAGTCCTAGTACCCTCTTCTCAACTCAGAACTGAACTGTTCTTCTCTCAACAGTCAGCTCCTACCACTTCTACTACTACAACCTTCTCACTTTCACTCTTGAAAGGTGTAAGGGTTGAAGTAAGGTTCCAACTAATGAGATATCCTTTACAGTGAAGATCAGTGTATAAGGATAGGATATCTCTCTAAGCTTGTGTATGGATATACAATTGGGTTCAGCTTAGAAGAAGTGTATAAAGACTAAGACAGTCTCTTTGAAAGCTTGAGAGCACTTGTCAACTTGTAGGATAGTTGGATATTCTTGTCTAGGTTGAGGTGCTTTCAAATGGTCTTCACACTTCTGTATTTATAGACAAAATGGAGGATTTGCCCGTTGGAGAGGCAGCCCCAAATTGCTATAAATGTCTTCCTTGAGTTCTTCAAACTGGAAGACAGATTCTTGATAGTGACATGTCCTCATTTGGGTAATAAACGGCTGTAACAGTTTTGTCTTCATTCTGCAGCACTTTTCCCAATGTTTGACTTCTTGTTAGGACTTGGACATGGCTTCTGAAGGTTGATCCAATGATAGGACAACATTCCTTATCATCTGGACAACTCTCCTTATCACTATCAGCAGTTTTGCTTTTCAGCATGGTTGGCTTGCTCTTCTTTAGATGACTTGGCTCTTTCCCTTTATTTCTCTTGAGTATGGTCTTAGCTTATTTCTTTGAGGATCTTTAGGGACTGGTTGTCTCAAACTCTTCAGCATAGTTGATCTCAGGCTTTCAGAGCACTTGATCTTGATCAATTTAGCTGAGACAACTCCTCTGGACAACTCTCCTGATCAGTATATTTAATCTTTTTGCATCAGAGCACTTTCTGCATAGAGTTGACTTCTCTGGACAATTCTCCTGATGAAAACCTTTGAGTAGTCTTGTCCTTTTGAGCTAGGTAAGCTTGTTCTTGCATATGGCTAGCTTCTTTGGACAACTCTCCTGATCAGAGCTTTATGAATATTTTCTCTGGACAACTCTCCTAATCAGAGCATCTTCATTGGACTTGTCCTTTTGAGCTTTACAATCTTGTTCTTGCATAAGAGCATCTTAGATTTCATAGAGTGTCCTTGCTCTTAAGTGATTGTTCCAGAATTTGAGCCTTGAGGGGACTTGATCTTGATCATCTTCAAAGCATAGGTTCCCCCTCAAATTGTGCATCTAATTGTCTAAGAGCTACCTAACATTTCAGCTTCTCATCTAGCCTTATACTATGTGTTCTAACATTTTTTAGGACACTATCAATTTGACTTAGGCATGTCTCAGGGGGTTTTGGTATTAGATCAAAACATATCTCATTTTATTCCCAACAATTTCCCCCTTTTTGATGATGCCAAAACCTATACTATTTAAGCAAAAGTGACTTGTCTACACCTATTACATGTATCTTCAGAAGACATGACTAAGGTCAATATTCCTGAAAAAGTAATGTGTTAGTGTATTCACTGTTTCTGTTGCAAGTAGGTTCAAGATAGGCATAGAGAGATTTGTGTTTCTTGATTCAAAATAAGTTCAACTATCATTCATTAAAAAAATCATTACAGGCATGTTGATAGTTGAAATTAACATATCAGAGCATGAATCAATACATCAGAGCAATTCATTACAATAATTCAAAATAATATTTTCAGCATCAGAGCACAGAACTTGTATCAGAGCAATTCATAGCAAACCAGAGCAAACAGATTAACACATCAGCAATCTTGACCATATTTCAGCATAGTTGATCATTCAAGTAAGGTCAGAAGACTTAGCCATTTCAAAGATCATCCTCAGGAGGTGGCAGCATTCCATACTGTGCCCACACTCTTCTTTTCAGTGCCATGGCTTCTTGGTTGGTTCCCTTAGGTCCAAGAACCATCTTGTTCAGCTTAAGGATCTCAGTGAATTCCCTCAGAATTCTTGCTTGGTCAATCCATCCTTCAAGCTTTGGAGGCATGTATATGATTGGCTTGGGAGCTGTGAGTTCAAATCTTGCAATGTCAGCAGCTGCAAGTAGTTGTTGATACAGCTCTCTGTAGTATTCTAGCATGAACTCAGTGAAGGCAGAGTTTGCATCTCCTCCATTCCATCTGTCAATGACATAATAGTCATAGACAAACTCCCTTTTGGCTTCTTCCCATGTGTCATTCAGTTGAATTGGCACCCATTTATCCAAGTGTGGATATTTGGTGTCCATTGGGACTAGAAGCTGAGGCTTCATCTTGCTGTAAGTTGCTCTTCTCCTTCTTGGTTTCTGAAAGTTTGCTCTCCTTTCATCTCTTGCTCTGTTGGCTTCTTCCATCAGATCCATTTTCTCATGGGCCCTCATCATGGCCAGTTTCTGTTGTGTTTCAGGGTCTTTGCCATACCCTTCATGAAACAGCTTTGATGGATCATGGGCTAGAACTGTTGTCTTCTTCTTAGGTTCAGATCCAAATCCTTCAGCAAATAACTCTTCAGTGTCTTCAGAGGACTTGGTTCCTTCAGCAGTTTTGCCAGATTCAGAGGGTTTGTCCTTTTCAGCAGCTTTGGCTTTCTTTGATGTAGGCTCATCTTCATCAATTCTGAATTCAGGTGGAAGATCAAGACTGCTAGGAAAGTCAGTGAATTTCTCAATTTGTCTCTTCTTTCCTTGGGCCTTTTTGATCTTTCCTCTGGTTTGGACACCTTCAGCATCTTTGTCCAAACCTGACACTTCACCACTTGGTCTTTGTTGTAGCCTTACTCTTTCCTCTTGAGCTGAGGCCATTGAGTTCTTCAATGCCAATGCTAACTGCTCCTCTTCATCCAAATCTTCCAAATTCAGCATTTCTGGCTCTTTTCCCTTTCCTTCAGGGACTTTGTCCTTTCCTTTCACTGGACTCCCAATTACTAAGGCACCTTTTGCCCTTGCTCTTTCCCTTTCCCCCTTTTTGGCAGCATCAAAACACTGGGGCTTGAGGTCACTCATGGTTGAGGCCATCAGAGATTGGGCCTGGGTTAGGGACTTCATCTCCTCCAACAAATATACATTCTCATCATGTATATTCTGCATTCTATCACTGCTCAAACTAAGGAAAGCTAGAACAGGCTTCATCTTTTGTTGGACAACCTCTTCCATGGCTGTTTTCAGATATGCATCCAGTTGGGCTTTTAAGAGCTCAGTGAGGTTGGCCACTGCACCTTCAGCAATGTTGGCCAACACTTCTTGGGAAAATTTTTCTGAGGCAGCTTTGACCATAGCTAGCCTTTGCTCTTCAGCTCTTCTCTTCTGCAGTGCAGTCTTCTTTCCAATAGCTTGTTTGACAGTTAGCCTGAGAGCTTTGACATTAGCATTGTGATTGTCTCTCAGCAGCTTTTGTTCTTTCTTGACCTCCTCTGAGATGGCTTTCATGGTTGATTTTGCACTTTGAACTTCAGTGGAGATGGTTTGGAGACCAGATTCCACACCACTGATCCTTGCCTCAAGAGTTGGTAGCACAACATCTTCAGAGCCAGTGAGCCTCATTTCTACAGATGCTAGAGTCCTTCCTTGCTCATTCAATGCTCCTGAAGTTTCAGCATGAGCAGATTGGACTTGATGAGCCAAGGAGTCCAACTTCTCTGATTGCATTCCAAGTAAGGCCTGAGCTGAGCCTGTATCAACTTGGATAGGTGCATCTGTGAGGAACTCATCTGCAAAAATTTGGTCAAGAGAAATACCTGCAACATCAGATAAATCAAACAAGTTAGGAAATAAGCACTCATCACCCTCAATTTCTTTTGCATAAGACTCTGATACATCAGCAGTCTTCTTCTCATTTTCAACTTGTTCTTTTCTCCCTTCATAATTGATGTTCTCACTCAAGGAATCAGGCCTCCTCTCATCAAGGGATTCTTGAAGTTCAGATTTGACTTCAAGAATAACCTGTCCTTCCTCACTTATTCCACCCTCATTTGGTGGTACACTCACTATCTTAGTGATGACTACCTCTCTTTCATCCACAACTCCCTCAGATTTTTCAACTAATCTCTCCTTTTCAACTCCTTCTCCTAATCCTGCAGCATCTCCACCTTTAACAAGGTTCAAAGATGGCAGTTGTGGGGAGATCACAGTGCTTATATCAGCAGCCACTGAGTCATCCTGAATGATTAAGGGCTGATCAATGTCCAACACCTCTGACACTAAATAGGCCTTAATCAAACTAGCCTCTAGTACAGGAACCTCAACATCTTTAGGCTGTGCCTTGGGTTCAGAGGAACCTTCATTGGCAGATGTGTCTTTGGTTGTGTTACCACCCTTGGTCAACACCTCTGAAGTTACAGAGCCTTTCCTATGATAGGTTTTAGGAGGATTGGAAAGTCTATCTGCTACAGAAGACTTGGGTTGAAGGGGTTCAGGGAGGTTGGCTTGAGGGGTTTCAGGAGGGTTGGGATTTGAAGGGTTTGAGGGATCATCAGGGGAATCATCATCATTAGAGCCACTGTCAGGGTGTTTGATTCCCTTGGCTATTCTCTCTTTCTCCTCCTTAATCTTATCAGCCACCAGCTTTGCAACAATCTCCTCATCAATGAGGAATCTTGTCTTTGAAACTCCAGCAAAGTGTAGCAATCTGTTCTCCTCTATTTGCCACCAGTTTGCACCCTTATCTTGGATGACTTGTGATATCTCCATCATAGATTTGTCTTTCACATCAACAAGCATCCTTAGATCATGAAAGGCCTTCTGAATTCTTGGAAATTCAGCAAGTTGTGGATACAAACTGTCCACAGTAGCCTTGGCTCCTCCTCTGAGCATACTTTCAAAAGTATACTCCTCCTCATCTCCACTTGAATGGGGACTTTGGGTTATAGGGGAGTTGGCTCTGGGTTCTCCTAATGTGGCTTCAGGTAGATTAAGTTCAGGGATCTTGGCTTCAGATGGGTTGGGTACAGTAGAAGGATCTTCAGTTGCTTTAGAGAGCAATGAATCTGAAGGGGCTTTACTCAGGGGGGATAAACAGTCGGATGCGACTGTCGGGTGCATCAGTCGACATGCTGGCCTGTGTCCCGACAGACGGATGTCTAACTGGCGAATGTATCGGTGGAGGGGATTGTTCCTATGGATGTGGAACCATATGAGGCAACTGAGTGTAATAGGAATTAGGGTTCATTCCAGGCATTTGGGGCAACATTATCCCAGTCATATCGGGCATATAAAAACCCTGTGGTATCTGCACAGTCGGTGTCTCATCCACCGACTCTCCTCTACCTCTACCTCTACCTCGCCCATGTCCAGAAGAACCCTGTCCAGAAGAACCCTGACCAGAGCCATGTCCAGAACCATGTCGACGACGTCAAAATGAACATTGGTAATCATTATTAACATTGAACATTGTAACAATTAAAAAATATTATATATGAACATCACTGTAACGATTAACACTAAAATATAAATAAGGAATATAATTAAGGAATTAATATTTAGATAACATTGTCTAACAATTAATATTTAGATAACATAGTCTAACAATTAACAACATCATTCATCTTCATCATCTTCATCTTCAGCTTCATCTTCGACGTCTTCTTCTCCGTCTTCTTCTCCGTCTTCTTCTTCATCTTCTTCATACTCTGCCATTTCCATCATTGTACCGGTGTCATCAGTTAACATGACAGGATCATCATCTACTTGCACAATCATTTGAGTCTCTATGTTATCCTCTTGCCACGCGGGAACTTCATCTTCAGTAGTATCTTTTGCATCCACCAAGTATCTCGGTTTGACTTTGCAGACAAATATTCAATCAGTACGGGATGCGGGGTATGGACAATAGTAGACTTGTGTGGCTTGACTTGCTAGTACGAATGGATCGTATCGGCCGTAAGATCGCCTCTGATTAACCTCCACGAGCTTGTAGTTAGGATGAACTTTTGTCCCATTGTTTGAGGGATCAAACCACTGACACTTGAACAAAACCACTTTCTTCTCGTGGTACCCCTGATAGTCCAATTCGACTACTTCCTCGAGTTTCCCATAGAAATCTTCCTCATCCGCGTCATAGTTTTTTCCCTTGATACAAACCCCACTGTTTGATGTTGCTCTAGATGCACCATAAGCCAATGTGTGGAATTTGTACCCGTTCACGTAATACCCTACGTACGTAAGAACTTGACCAGACGGACCGGCCGAAAGATCGTATAAAAACCTGTTCTCGACGCGATTTATCTTCACCTATATATATATAAGTCGAATGAATGTGAGAATTTCTATAAATTAACACTTTACACAAATCGTTATTTTAAGATAACTTACAATTTCTTCAAACCACGACGCAAATCCATATTGTAGTCTTAAATCTGATTCAGCGGCCGAGAGATTTGGTTGAAGATCTTGAAGTTGTTGCATGAATAGCCTACGTACGATCGAGTCAACAATCTGATTGTATCCCCTTTCAGATAATCTGTTTTCCGTTTTAATGTTCAACAATCTGGAATTGAATGACAACTGCGAATGAGATTCACAACCAGGATACAAGTCTTGGTCCGCTGCACGAAGCATGCCGTAAAACTGTGCCGCATTCTCGTTAGGGGGTTCTTCATTAAGTGCCTCCTCTTCCACGTCGATTCCAAAATCAATGTTTGGGCCACCCATTAACTCTTCTACCATAGTGTGGTACGAACTAGGTCCCGCTGGGTCAACGTCGTTTGAAGGTGACGCATATTCATTAGTGTTTTGATACGGACGTGGACCCCAACTCTCTTCCCCGTGATAAATCCAATTATAATAATTCAGTGTAAAACCATTTCGATATAAATGAGATTTCACTTCATTAGGATCTCTATAAGTTTGATTTCGACATCTAGCTTTCGAACAAGGACACCTAATTTTTCCTTCCCAAATCGAATTCGGATTACTAGTAGCAAATTCAATAAATCCATTTATTCCACTAACAAATCCGAGGTTCATAATCCCATTCACTAATCTTGGACTATACATCCAACTACGAATTGAATAATCCATGTCAATCGACGTTTACAAACACACAAACAACCAACGTCTCATTTCCCAACTCTAATAAAATCAATTAATATAATTCTAATTATATTCTAATAATTATTCTAACACCCTAATTAACAAATAAATTCATATAACTTAATTATTAAAACATACATATAAATACATGCCTAACACAACATAATTAATTAACAATTTATAAATTCTAACAATTAACACATGCATAAATAAAAATTAACAATTCTTCTAACAATTTTATATATACATACAACATATATGCATATATATACTAAAACTATATATACACATATTTATACAACAATTCTTCTAACAATTTTAACCAATGAAAACGAAAAAAATTACCGTAGAAATGCTCCCGTCGAAGTGTAGAACACAAATGGCAAAAAACCGAGTTCGATCCGCAAACGAAGGTGATTTTTTAGGGTGGAGGTGTAAAACTCGCTTCAATGGAGGTGGGAGGGGGGGGGGCGCGGCTGTAACATTCTGGAAGAGAGGTGTTTGGCCGATTTATACTCATTTAGGGCGACGGGGAAGGCATCGGGCCCACTGCCGATGCCATTTTGCATCGGGGGGCCGTTACCAAATGGCATCGGGGCCCACTGCCGATGCCATTTTGCATCGGCCATTATATGCCGATGCCATTTCGCATCGGGGCCCACTGCCGATGCCATTTTGCATCGGCCATTAAATGCCGATGCCATTTCGCATCAGCCCGCCTGCCGTTGCCAATTGTCGATGCCTTTTGGGCAATATTTTGTAGTGCCTCTGTCCATTGAGACTCATCTATTTGGAAAAGTGCAAGGAGCTTCTTGAGATTTCATTCCCTTGAACATAAATTCTCGAAGATCGAATTATTTTTTCGTTGTCTTATATAAGCTTCTTTAATATAAGTTTATATTTCGTCATTTTTTAGTTGAATTAGATAGTGAGTTGAAAATAATTAATTTAACATAATGTAGCAAATTAGTAATTATAATAAAAACTCTAATTGTTAATTCATAACTTATTCCTAATTGAATTAGACAGTAAAATAATTATTATTATATAAACTCTAATTATAACTTATAAGTTATAGATCGACCAAAATAAATTTATTCATAAATTAAACACAATAATCAAATTAAATAATAATTACTCCATAAATATAAAATATGCGTACTTGTATAGACTAAGTGTCAAATCCATTTTATAATTCAGAGCAGAATGGAGAAAGTTATGAATTAACAATTAAAGAAATGGTTGCGAGTTCAGAGCAGAATGAAGAATGTGTAATATTCGTACTTGTATAGAGTAAGTGTCAAGTGCATTTTTTAGTTACAAACTTTTTTTTATGCCTTTTAATTGTGGGGATGCAGATTGGGTTAGCCTCATACAATTTTTTTATTTTAGCCTTAAATATAAAAATTATAAAAAAAAAAAAAAAAAAACTCAATTTGGGGGTACAGTTGTACCCCCAAATTCTATTCTCCCTCCACCACTGGTGTGGAGCTTGAATTTGTAGCAATGGAGTGTGGAAGAAGAGCAAGGACGGAGGTGTATATATCTTGTTGATTTCTTGCCGCTGCACAACAGCCGAGAAAAAGGGGTTGCAGTGACTTGAATCGAATTTTGCACACTTTTTACAACTATATGATCCCCACAAGCGTATGGGTTCGTTAGTAGTAAGATAAGTGTCCCAAGTAGAATTTTGTTCCAAGGACTTAATTAAGTGAGAATGAGTCCCTAAAGTTGCAAGTTATCATGCTATTGTAGTAACTAAATGATGTTGTTTGGATTTTCGGGAATAAGCACAAAAGTATTAAATTAGATTAGCTAAAATAATAAGAACTAGTGACAAAAAATAACAATCTATTGAGTGAAAGTGTTTGGAGGAGAGGAGGTTTCTCCCCAATATGGATCGCGTGCCTCCTGCGTCGCCAATGTCTCTGTTTTCGCGTGTTGCCCCTGAATGGCTACTGCTTGCCACTCTCTTTTGTTTCTCAATTCCAATGGGCCAGAAATGAAGTGGGCCTTTAATTGTTTAATACACTTGGGCCCAAACAATTATTAAAATGGCCCCAACACACGCTAGTTTCTTGGCCAGAAATTGCTTGGACTTAGGCATCCATTTGGGCTCGAAATAATTGGCCTCAGTATAAAATTGTCTCCCCTTCTCGATTTATTCCTTCGATTGACTCCACAAAATTATCAAGGCGTGCTTTACTTTAAAAATGCTCATTTTTCCTATAAAAATAGCAAAACACATACATTTCTCATTTAAAGTATAGGTAGTCAATTTAATGTAAATAATGCATGAAATCCTATAAAATTATGCAAATTAAATACATGAATTTCAAGCAATTTTCACACTAATCATGCAGCTGCACAACAACAGAGAAAAAAAAGGGGTGCAGGGTTTGGCCTGCAGGCTGTCACTTTAATTATGGGCCCAGAACGAAATGTTCAAATATATTGCAATAAAATTCAAAATTTATTCAACAAATTTAACTGATGATTACAGATAATGTTCTTTTTTTCTGGGAGTATGTTCAGAAATATGAAATTAAATAATGCATCTATATATATATATATATATATAAATCTGTATTTTTGTTTAAATTTTAGAGAATAAATTGTATGGAAAATAGCATAAAAGTGTAGATGAAGGGATAATTTGGACATTTACACTCACATTTTATGTCTAATTGCATGTTTTTTTTTTCCTATGTGTCTAGTTAAGTCATCCAACTATGTACCTTATGGTGATCCACCCAAAAAAAAACATTAATTGTTGAATAACTCTCCCTCCCCCCTCCCCGACTCGCTATATGCACTGTATTCAAAATGGCTGACGAGTCGAAACATGTACGAATATAACTATGCGGAGGAACGCCGGACCGGTCTATCGAAGAAAGAGATATATCATTGAGCCTATTTTGTTTTAATTTGCCGTTTGGAACCCTAATGCTTTTTTTTTTTTAATAATAATAATATATATTAATAATAAGCTAAGGGAGTTGTGAATAGAGAATTGAGAAGTCTACCGTTACCGTTGAATTGAATAACTACGAACGTATGAAAAGGCGTCACATTCAGGTTGTCAAATGTCAATTAACATGATTCATTATTTAATTTAGGAGTGTCGATCGACTCAATATATATATTTTTTCAATGGGTATACTAATTTAGGAGTGTAATCATTGTAATTTTTAAGAAATAAAACAGGATCAAATTTTAATTTTATTCCATATTTTGTACTGAACAATGAGTCCTAAAAAAATTAGTTCACATTTTAATAAATTATCGTCTACCCTCATATATAAAAATAAAATGATCACTACTCAATCCTTTAACTATACACAATCAATAATCATTTTTTATTCCGACCTTAATTTCCTAAAATTAGGGGTCAAACTATTGATAATGTAATCATCATTTTCAGGCCATTAATTATTCAAAGTTTCGCTGCTATTTTCATTAATGAACTTGAATATTATTTTAAATTAAACCAAAATAATTATATTATATGGATACAAATACTCACAACATTACAACCATCATGGACCCACACACACAACGACGTAACATGATGCCGGTATTGTTACGACACTAGTGCCCGTTATACCATGAGGACGCGTACATACGATGATAGTAGAGTGTGTAGAAAAAAAAAAACATACGCCCCTCAGTGTAATTACTTTTGGGGTCCGTCATACATATATTCAATTTTTTTTGGTTACTTTATATTCACTCTCTCCGTCTATATATTTTTCATTTTACTATTTTGATACTGCCCATCTATACGTTTATCCCTACATTTCACTCTTATTTACAAATAATGACATTAAAATAAACATCTTCCATTTCTTTCACTGGCCCCACGTAGATGTAAGTATTTTGTGGACCAGCGCCACATTCAATTTTCATAACGACACTTAAATTGCGGCTTCTCTTCATTTTTCTTTCTTTTTTTTTTTATGGAAAAGGACATAAAGTGAAAGTTTTCTTTATAAGGTTCTCATTCTAGTGAAAAGAGAAGAAGAAAAACATATTCTTCGGTACAATTGATTTTCACATCACGAATTCTAAATGCATATCACCAAATTGAAATGCACATTGTTTTGCACATAAAAGTAAGTCAACGATGCTAGTGACACTAGTTAAATCGAGGTTTGTCTTAATTTAAAAGGGCAAAAAGTGGAAGTTGCTTTATATTTTCCACATCTCCACTGTAGCAACGTAGTATATATACAAGTGAAAACCTAGTATCCAGCTCACTACGTACACACAACAAGTCAACATTCATTCTCTTTTGAGTACTAGCTCCTTTCCTCTAGGGTTTGCGATGGAGAAGGGCGAGTCGAGTTCTGGGAAGAAGCTTGATCGGAAGACCATCGAAAAAAATCGAAGGAATATGATGAAGGGTCTTCACTCCGACCTAGTTTCACTTGTCCCTAATACCCATTTTAATCCACCAAAGGTACGTACATTTGCGTGTAGCTATGTAGCTCTCACACTGTAACTCACTTTTTTGAGTACATCTGGTACTCGTTCAACGACGCTTTCTCTTTTTCTCATAAAATAAAATAAAATCACAAAGACACATATATAAGAGTAAGAATCAATTTTTTCATTATATATTTCTCTATGTACATATATTTTTCTATATTTTGCAGGAATTTTTGTCACAACAAGATCAAATAGATCAGACGGGGGCTTATATCAAGATTTTGAAAGACAGAGTTGAACAACTCAAGATAAGAAAGTCAGATTCAGCAATTAATCTAGGTGAAAAATCATTAAAGTTGCCAATTCTGAAAATAAAAGAATTGGGTGCAGATTTGGAGGTGGTTTTAATAAGTGGGGTCAACAAAAAATTGATGGTGCATCAAATCATTTCCATAATTGAAGATGAAGGAGCTCAAGCTGTATCTCTTAATATTTCCACTATTGGCCACCAAATTTTCCATACCATCCATGCTCAGGTCATGAGATCGATTATAACCAAATTATTTGATATTCGATCCACTTTAATTCAATAATTTCACGAGTCATATGTGCACTATTAGGCACATATGCTCGAGTCTAGGGTTTCAATTTTTATCAGTTTGTTTTTGTTCTTTCAAATAATAAGGCTGTTTTTATATGGGTGCAGGCTAAAGTTGGTAGGGTTGGTATGGACATTTCAAGAATAAGTGAGCGCATACACCACTTCATCGCCTAGTATATCATCAACCCTGCAGCAATTAAAGATCGACTTTTGAGGAGATCCGAGCTAAAGTATGGAGTCCTTTTTCTATGTTTTTATTCTTTCCAAGTTTGATGTTGTAAGAGTGTTTATGTAATTCTCAATCTGTAACTCTTGTTCAATTGAGTACCTCCGATACTTGTTAATAAATTCATTTTTCCATTTCAAAAAAACAAATAAAAGGATTACTAGTTTATATATATGGGATATTATCTAACTCATTTTAGTAATAACGTACTCTATATAAACGACCTATATATTTATAAGGCCGGAATGCCCAATTTCTTGGGATTTTTGTAGTGAACATTAATTTTCGTTTTTTGAAGAGTGGATTTCATTAAATACAAAGTCAATTAGTTGAATGCCGCTAAATTCTCTAACCATGAAAAAAGAAAAATGAGCTAGTTAATTTGTCTGCAACTTTTTTTGTCTCTTCTTGACATATGAAAACTACCATGCAAATAAAGTAACTTTTTTTCTTTTTTTTTGTGACGGCTTGCACGACTAACAGAAAATCATTGAACATATATTATTAGGAATTAATATACAAAAATTAATTCCAACTTTTCTACAAGTTCATGGATTCATGATAAAAACTACTCCCTCAAACGACTCCCTATTTAAATGTATGACGTTTTAACATTTTATTTTCTTTGCAAATTATATAATGTTTTGAATTTTTTAATGTAAAGTAATTACATTTGTTCCTAAATTATTCTCAAACTAATTAATAATAACTTAGCTAGATATTAATAATTTTTAATGTATAATGTAAAATTATATAGCAATATTTAATTAGGGGTATAGTAAGAAGTTAATAATTTTCTTAATAGTATGTATAAATTAAAAGTGACATACATTTTGAATAAAAGGGAGTGTAGTAGTATAAATTCATTCCATATTAATATTCAACAATAAATAGAAAACCACGTAAATCATGTCAACGACTCGATCTTACGATGTTTGACTTAATTAAATATAAATAGAATTGAAATTCAGTCAAAAATGAAAAAGACGTTTTTTTTAGAGTTCTATTGTGCCACAAGTTGGTACCACATGCACAAATGTACTATTGTGCCCATCAATTTATTGTGTTTAAAATTTAATTATAAAGTTCTTGATATATCATTATTTATTGAATACAAAATAATTTATATTAATCCTAACATATACATTAAGTATTAAGGCGAATAAAGGATTTATAATAAAATAAAATAAAATAAAAAAATCTAAAACCAAACCAACCAAAAAAATTTAAAGAATTCACTAGTCAAATCAGAGGTGAATGTCATCAAAAAAAATTTTAAAAAAAATTTGAAATAAAGAAAAAATATACATCCCTCTAAACCAATCAATCAATCAAGTTTGACCAAGTATTAAGGTTGTGCGCTTGATTTAATTTTTTTTAATGAAAATGGAAATAAAGATATTTTTTCCCTCTATATCCCTGAATACTTGGATAAGAAATGTTCCATGGTGTGGAACGAATACTTGGATAGGAAAATGATGGAGGAGTATGATTGAGTATAATATAGGTAACTGATCAAATACTTGGACTAAGCTCATGTAATTAACTTTAGTTTTGTAATTTAATTCGAATTCAACTTTAGTTCTGTAACTTTGCATTTTCTCAATTTTAATCTTAAATGTATCAATTTTACTCCTGTAATTTTGCACTTCTCGATTTTAGTCCTGTAAATTAATCAATTCAAGAAATTATGGGATATAAAATAATTTTCTATCTTTTTGGA